>OX438797.1:20236088-20848654 GCA_949316475.1 Hypomecis punctinalis
AGATGTGCCCCATGCTCTGCATCCCTTTGTGCAAATGTGCCCATAAGCATGGCAGCATTTCCATACTGACTAGCCTGTGAATTCTGAATCGATCCCCGAAAAGTTGATCACACACCCTTATAACCTCTCTATTAAATGATTCCATGATCTAATATGAATTCTTTTTTTTTTATTGATTTTTTACACTCCACAGACACCGGAGTCTGTGCTCTTTAAGATAAGCATTATTTTTTTAATATGATTCGAACAATAGTTCTTATAACTAGAGGCTTTAAGAGAGGACTTTACAATAAAATAAACCTAACTAAATTTTTAAACATATTTATTCTATTTCACCTGGTATTTATTATTAAATGGTTTTATTTCATTGAATTTTGCGGTCAGTATTTTGGGAACCCCGGGGACAATTAGGGTTAGATTATTTGAGTCTGTAAATGATTTTGTACTGTACTGTACCAGCCTTTTTTATAATAGTCCACTGCAGGACGTAGGCCTACTTATGAAGGGTGATTGGGCCATATCCACCACTCTGGCCCTGTGCGGGTTGGTGGATTCACATATGCCATCGAATTTCTTCTATGGACATATGCAGGTTGCCTCATGATGTTTTCCTTCACTGAAAAGCCAGTGGTGTGAAATTCCGTACATAAATTCCAAAGAACTCATTGGTACAGTACCAGGGTTTTGAACCCACAACCTCACGGTTGTAAGGCGGGTGTCACTACCTTTTGACCACCACGGCTATCAATGATTTTGTATGTTTATTAATATTATTTAGATGTGACACTATAGAGTATTAATGCTGTAACCATTAGGATCGGATCCAACCACCCATACCAAGTGGACGAAAATGTTTAAAATCTTTTACTGTTGACAATCCAAAGTGTACATGTTAAGATTTATGTTAACATTCCTAGAATAACAGAAAACAAACTCACACAAAACTAAACTTTTTACAACACACTTCACACTCGAACCCAGGCGAGTGACTCATTTCATGTCGGATTCTCTCGCTGTTGTATTTAAAAGTCTTGGAACAATGACTACACTGAAGCATCTTCCCGCTTGGTTCTTCTTCAACTGACTCCAACTTCATTTCTGTGCCTGGGCTCTAAGGACTATAGGTAACTCGCTGTAATGCATTTATCACACGTACACTGATAATAGTAGTTTTTCCCGATAAAATTCACATCCGTGACGCGCGATAACCATTGGTAGTACCTACAGTAGTGCCTTGTCGTATAGGTAAATACTTGTGTGCAAAGGCAGGTAAATCATTTATCAATCAAGTTTATTATGGGTATGTTAATAATACTGTGGGCAACAACAGAACAAATTAACATACAATTAAATTCGCGATCGATTAATATGTTGATAATTAACAACAGAATGCAATAATGCAAGAAAGATTTAAGTTAATTAATTAGGTATTTATCGCGAATACAATTCTGCAATTTTTCATAATGAAACACAGACTACAATGACAATGACAACTGCGAAATATCATTATCAGCTGGTTGTCGCAAGTTGAACAACTGTCAATTCTGACATTACTTTTTATAAGCGTCCCGCAGAATGCTACGGTCTGCGGCTGGGATCTAGAGGCTATTTGACAACATTTGAAATATACCATTGATTGTGGTAATCCTTAAAGAATAATAGCCTGAAAAAGACATATTTCACCTTATTTAAACTAAAATATGTCTAACTTTCGCAAATCGCACGAAATTAAATACGATATTATTTTGATATTTTATCTGTGACGTTAACGCTCTAAGAAGGGTGGCAACTCTGGTGACGTCACATGATAGTAAACAAGAATTTATCGATTGACTGTTCTTTGTGTAATTTGTGTTTTGTGATTTCGGAGTCATATTACAGAATCTGTTAGTTACTTTTAAAGTATTTTCTGTCAATTTTTAGATGTGAATTAGCGTATTTACTGGTATTTACCTACGTTATTTACTAGTGTGTGACGTTAAAGACCAGCGCATTACAGAATGTCGTTTTTGGCGGGATCTTGAATATCTATTCTTTAACACTTGATTTTCATTGTTAATACAGTAGATCTCTCGGAAATATAAATGTAGTGTGCTTATTACGTACTAACGAATAATTTAAAACGACTTCCATAAACTAGTCAAATAGCCTATTACAACACGTTTGTTGTCAACCAACCAATGCTGTAACCGCAGGCTGCAGCTATCTGCGAGGCACTTCATGCTATATATTTAAAGTTTTTAAACTTTAATCGTCTGAGTTAAAGTATTCATAAGTCATAGACCAAAGAAAAAAACTGTAAAGATTTATTTTTATATCAAAGTCAACTGTCAATCATTTCGTTAATTTTCATTTGTCAAAAAAAACAACAAAACAAAAACAATCTCACAAAAATGTTCTTGTTCTTTGCCTTAATCCGATTATTTTATTATTTCTATTGTATTTCTGATTCCTGATTATCGATTATTTCTCTAGTAATTCTAGTATCTCAATATTCGCTTTACATTGTTTGTTATACGAGATCATTTCTACGTTATGTTCCAGTTCCTATCCAAGGTTTCGGTCACATGCACAAATACTACAGATACGATTACGTCAAGAATGCCAAAGCTGATTACGCAGCCTCAAGAAGGCAGGCCGGCCTGCGCCGCGCGGCAGTCGTCCGCAAGGGCGCATGATATTCAGTCGACCGCTGACACAGTGGCAAGGACATTCGCGTTTCGTAACAATCGAAGTTTTCGCGGGAACGATGCAGGACTGGATAAAAGTGACGCTCCTGCTGTGCATCTACGGCATGGTCCGTGAGATCCGACCCTCTGAGCCGTTCGTGTCTGAATTTTTAATGGGAGAGTGGCGAGAGATCACTGAAGAACAACTTAATCGCGACGTATATCCAGTTGGCACTTATTCGTACTTAGCTCAACTCGTTTTGATATTCCTCATTACAGATTTTTTGAGGTTCAAACCTGTTATCATTCTTTCAGGTAAGTTTACCTAACTGATATATGCTATTAATGGCATAGTAATGATAAGCTGCATGCAATCAAATAAACATACAATTAAAACTTATTGTTTCCTCATTATAAATGACTGATTAGATAAATCTAGCTAAAAATGCATAAATTTAATATTCTGAAAGTAAGGTAGCTCATTGCCATTATGCTATGTTTTCTTGTAATAATAAATATAATTTCTGAGAAAAAAACTTTTATATTCAGTGAGAATCTAGATAAACTCGCTGATTTCTGTATGTTGCATCACTATAACAGCTGTGTAATGTTCTGTGCTGTATGAAACTATGATTGCAATACTAATTACCATTACTCGAACAGCAATTTTACTTGAGTTTTTGTAGTATATAATATATGTTTTTTATTACTGCAAAGGATTTTTTTTTTAAATATATTTGTTTTGTAAAAAATTTGGATCTCAGTAATTTAGATTAAAGGTAACACTCTTCAGTCTTGAAAATTTGAATTTCTTTCATTTCAATTGTTTTCTCTGACCAAAGCTAGGTAATAGAAAATCAAAAATTATTTTAATTTTATCTACATAGGTCTCAGTGGCATAGTTGTGTATGCAATACTACTTTGGACAACGAGCTTGGAATGGCTCCAAGCATCCCAGTTCTTCTATGGAACATACATGGCTACAGAGGTGGCATATTTGACTTATATTTATGCAAAGGTAAGAGTTTATAATGTGATTATTGCTAAAAATATCTATAGCCATATCAGTATAGTGGCGGGCAAACTACTTGAACGTTAAACAAAGCTACCTCTCTTTTGTTTTCTCTGCTAATGAAAGGGAGAGAGTGATATTTTTTTGTTCAACTTACGTGCCGGGACCTTATAGCATATAGCATTATAATTTTTTTTTTCTTTTTTATTGAAGAACAAGTGCCTTTATTAACTACCATTAAATACAAAACCTACATAATCTAAAACTACTACTTCATAATAAGCAATTGGATTATCCATAGACCCTTGAAGGTCTAAAGATAATCAAAATGCTCAAGCCCACTGCCAGTTGAGACATTGGGTCTGTGGGAGCCGAGAGCTTATCTTGTTTTCGAAAGTCTTTCTGAGCGTCTGGAGGATGCAATGCTTGACCATAATATAATTTGTATAATCAACCATAGTAGTACCAGACTAAACCAAGAGATTTTTTTTCCAATAGCATTTTATGCTTGGGTGCTTAGAAGATAACATTTTGTATTATTTTGTCCTTGTAATATGATTTTTTATATAATGTGGTTATCTAATAAAGTGTTGTTGTTTGTTTATGGAATAAATACATGAAATAAAAACTGGGTTTACTTGTAGCATATTATATCGTGCTAGATTTGCTAAAAAGATGTTAGAATATGTCACTTGGATCAGTCTGGTTTTATTATATTTGTGTTAGAAACTTAAAATGTATAATGCAATAAATAATTAAACAAAAAAGGTATACCTACTTATTTTTAAGAGGTGTACAATTTTATTGGTAACACCCTAAGTATAGCATTAATATACATAGCCGACTGATTGACATTAATTCTATTGTATTCATTCAAGACAACATTGATAGCTCTAAAATACTTCCCACCATTTTGGAACTTATAATCCTACTAATATTATAAACGCGAAAGTTTGTGAGGATGGATGGATGGTTGGATGTATGGATGTTTGTTACTCTTTCACGCAAAAACTACTGAACAGATTGAGATGAAACTTTGCAATAATATAGCTTATATATCAGAATAACACATAGGCTATAAATTATAATGATATTGCGTCTAAAATCAAAATATCAGGCGGGCGAAGCCGTGGGTAAAAACAAGTGTGAAATAAAATAATTTATATAAAAACATCAATGCCATAATTACATGTAAAAAGCAAAACAATTTAATGAAAGACCTACACATTTGCCTAAACTGGGTTAAACCCGTGTTTCAGGCTGAAAAAGAGCAAAAAAGCAAAATTAATACAAATAAATAAAATAACTATTCACTATCTAACTTACCTCAAATACTTCTAAAACCGATTACAGTGCAAAAGTGTGACATACTTAGTAACCTAAACAATATTTCTAGTAATACCTAAAAACCGTACATTTTATAAGTACATTACTAAAAAATTGAAGACTAAGTTATAAAATAGATGTCTACTTAATACTTTTCTTCTTATTTCACTACAATTATTTTGAAGAACTTCAGCAATTAGTTTTTACATATATTATAGTTGACCGGATGAATATTAACTAATGCGTTCTACCTATTGTAGAGCAGCGGCCCAAGATACCCGTAAAATTTAAAACTAAAAGCATGTTTTGTGTCTGTTAGTTGTGGGCAGACATTGAATTTCTGTCTTTTGTTAGTGTTAGTCATTTCTACACTATCTGCGTACTGTTTTAGAATGATATTTAGTATGAACTACTACCTTACTTTTAGTACTTTACATGATTCATAGAGTAGGTTAGTAGGAAAATAAAAGGACGACAATTAGCAACTTTGAGTATTGCTCATTGGGCTCGCTCTACCGTTAGTAATATATTTTTACCCGCACCTCCCCATAAAGTTATACAATAAGTTATAATAGACTGACAGAAACCAAAATAGACTTGTCTGATTAGTTTTAAATCTGCGACGTGTCGCAGTTTTTTGAAGAATAGAGTTAAATTTGATTGTAAAACTTACACAACTGAATTGAAGTATGTAACTAGAATATAAAATAAAAAATAAGTAATAAAACACAGCAGGTTTATCTCAAAGAGTTATTTTTATAATATACATTTCAAAAATTCGTCGCGAGCGCAGGACTCGAACCTGCCTCTCTCGGATCACTAGCTCGACACACTCCCAATTGAATTACTAGTAGATACTTGTACTTGAAGATGGAACTAAGTACATATGGTAATTATGTAATAAAGGATATTTCTATCTGTGCTGTAGTAAATTGGTATGAAGGTGTATTATGTATAACATACACTAAACAAAATCACATTGCAGACCTTCATCTAAAAAGCAATATTCAAATTGAGAATGTACTTTTTAAGTCTGTCAAAAATAAATAATATGAATAAATGATTAAAAAATATAACTTTTTAAATACAAGCTTTTGAGATCTTGGATATAATGTAGCAGCAGAGTGCTAGCCAAGACAAGTAAAACGAGCCCAAACACGACGGGTCTATCTTGTTTAGTACATGCAAAACTACGCCTCGCTATGTACATACACAATTACACACACATAGACGTACAATGAAACTACGCCTTGGCTCGTCAGTCGAACTATGGCAGTGCAACACCGACGCGCTCACCACATGTATAAAAAACCGGCTTCACTTGTCTGTTTATCACGTTCTGACTTGATTTTTTTTTATTTGGTCTGAGGATGCTTCAAGAAAAATGTGAATGGGATCCTCATCTTAAAGTATAAAGTGTAGGCAAGGAACTGTAATGCTTCCTGTATTGCAGTTGTCCATAGGAAACGGTAACCTTTTATTATCAGAAGCACTGGCGTAGCAAGAAATGCTCGCCTTGGGAGGCAACTGCCTAATTTTCCCCATCCTAGAAAAATTCTAAAGTTTACTAGAGTGGTCCGCTCGCCGGTGCCCCCTCTTAGCTCTATAATCAGGCGGCTCGGCACTACTCGGCAGTCTGTTTGACACTTTATTACACAGAAAAAACAGTACGAAAAACATTTTTGATGTTACCGCGTCGTACAGTGTCCCTTAATGACTACAACAAGATATCTTTTCCAGGTGGACCCAGCACACTACCCGCTGGTGTCGTCGTGTACACGTATCGCGGCTCTCTCGGGCCGCTTCCTCTCGGGCGTCAGTTCTCAGCTGCTCACGCACTACGGCGTCATGGACTACCGTCAGCTCAACTACATCACCTTCACAGGTCATTATAAACATTTAGAAGTTATGGCCAGGTAGACCCAGCACATTACCCACTAGTGTCGCCATACGCGCGTATCGCGGGTCTCTCAGGCGTCAGTTCTCAGCTGCTCACGCTCTACGGCGTCATGGACTACCGTCAGCTCAACTACATCACCTTCACAGGTCATTATAAACATTTAGAAGTTATGTCCAGGTAGACCCAGCACATTGCCCACTAGTGTCGCCATACGCGCGTATCGCGGGTCTCTCAGGCGTCAGTTCTCAGCTGCTTACGCACTACGGCGTCATGGACTACCGTCAGCTCAACTACATCACCTTCACAGGTCATTATAAACATTTAGAAGTTATGTCCAGGTAGACCCAGCACATTGCCCACTAGTGTCGCCATACGCGCGTATCGCGGGTCTCTCAGGCGTCAGTTCTCAGCTGCTTACGCACTACGGCGTCATGGACTACCGTCAGCTCAACTACATCACCTTCACAGGTCATTATAAACATTTAGAAGTTATGTCCAGGTAGACCCAGCACATTACCCACTAGTGTCGCCATACGCGCGTATCGCGGGTCTCTCAGGCGTCAGTTCTCAGCTGCTCACGCTCTACGGCGTCATGGACTACCGTCAGCTCAACTACATCACCTTCACAGGTCATTATAAACATTTAGAAGTTATGTCCAGGTAGACCCAGCACATTACCCACTAGTGTCGCCATACGCGCGTATCGCGGGTCTCTCAGGCGTCAGTTCTCAGCTGCTCACGCTCTACGGCGTCATGGACTACCGTCAGCTCAACTACATCACCTTCACAGGTCATTATAAACATTTAGAAGTTATGTCCAGGTAGACCCAGCACATTGCCCACTAGTGTCGCCATACGCGCGTATCGCGGGTCTCTCAGGCGTCAGTTCTCAGCTGCTTACGCACTACGGCGTCATGGACTACCGTCAGCTCAACTACATCACCTTCACAGGTCATTATAAACATTTAGAAGTTATGTCCAGGTAGACCCAGCACATTGCCCACTAGTGTCGCCATACGCGCGTATCGCGGGTCTCTCAGGCGTCAGTTCTCAGCTGCTTACGCACTACGGCGTCATGGACTACCGTCAGCTCAACTACATCACCTTCACAGGTCATTATAAACATTTAGAAGTTATGTCCAGGTAGACCCAGCACATTGCCCACTAGTGTCGCCATACGCGCGTATCGCGGGTCTCTCAGGCGTCAGTTCTCAGCTGCTCACGCTCTACGGCGTCATGGACTACCGTCAGCTCAACTACATCACCTTCACAGGTCATTATAAACATTTAGAAGTTATGTCCAGGTAGACCCAGCACATTACCCACTAGTGTCGCCATACGCGCGTATCGCGGGTCTCTCAGGCGTCAGTTCTCAGCTGCTCACGCTCTACGGCGTCATGGACTACCGTCAGCTCAACTACATCACCTTCACAGGTCATTATAAACATTTAGAAGTTATGTCCAGGTAGACCCAGCACATTACCCACTAGTGTCGCCATACGCGCGTATCGCGGGTCTCTCAGGCGTCAGTTCTCAGCTGCTCACGCTCTACGGCGTCATGGACTACCGTCAGCTCAACTACATCACCTTCACAGGTCATTATAAACATTTAGAAGTTATGTCCAGGTAGACCCAGCACATTACCCACTAGTGTCGCCATACGCGCGTATCGCGGGTCTCTCAGGCGTCAGTTCTCAGCTGCTCACGCTCTACGGCGTCATGGACTACCGTCAGCTCAACTACATCACCTTCACAGGTCATTATAAACATTTAGAAGGTATGTCCAGGTAGACCCAGCACATTACCCACTAGTGTCGCCATACGCGCGTATCGCGGGTCTCTTCTCAGCTGCTCACGCACTACGGCGTCATGGACTACCGTCAGCTCAACTACATTACCTTCACAGATCATTATAAACATTTAGAAGTTATGTCCAGGTAGACCCAGCACATTACCCACTAGTGTCGCCATACGCGCGTATCGCGGGTCTCTCAGGCGTCAGTTCTCAGCTGCTCACGCTCTACGGCGTCATGGACTACCGTCAGCTCAACTACATCACCTTCACAGGTCATTATAAACATTTAGAAGGTATGTCCAGGTAGACCCAGCACATTACCCACTAGTGTCGCCATACGCGCGTATCGCGGGTCTCTTCTCAGCTGCTCACGCACTACGGCGTCATGGACTACCGTCAGCTCAACTACATCACCTTCACACAATAAACATTACAGAATATTTGGTGTAGAAACAGTCAGCTCAGAATGCGTGTGCAGCGTTCGGGAAATTGCGTTGTCTTCTTGTTCGTCATACTTCAGTGTCTCAAGTCGAAAGAAAATGTTCGACCAGCGTGTGTTGCCAATGATAACTTACAGCACAGAAACGTGATAGTCGTAGGCTTTATTATTAGTAAGCCACAAGTAGCCCAACGAACTATGGACTGGTTATGCTCGGAGTCTCTGAAATTGAAAAATAAATTAGGAGATTTGTAAAAAGACCATCGTTACTAAAAGCCCCGCGGATCGGTAAGTTGAAATGGCGCTGTGTGTAACACGTAGCACGGAGGATTGATGTCCAATGGGGTCGAATATTTCTCGAGCGAAGACCACTTACCACACATAAGATGGACGGATGACATCATTATCCTAATGCAAGACACTTCCAACCGGTATTATTGGAAAACTATATCTATTGGACATCCTATGGGTGATACGGCTGTCCATCTTATGGGTGCACGTCTTACGCTGCTCTTGCCGGGGCGTAGTATTTAGTGTCTCTATCCGGACCTCAGTTATCTGTGTACTTACCTAAAGATTATAAAAATTCACCTAATATTTATGCAATACTCCTCATATTTATAAACAATGAGCTTTATTAACGTTTTATAGCAGTCATTTAGACAATCTTCTGCCATAATTAATTAACAATAAACAACAAGTAATGTTTAAATTTGTTTAAATTACAGACAATTTATCCCAATTTACAAACGCAAGTCGCTCATGAAGAAATTGTCTTGTGCCTAATCTTTTTGTATCACAACTATACTATTTATTTTGCATACATGATTGTAGGTATATATATAGGCCGAATGATTCATACATTTTATGTGATGAATATAGGTGTTTGCTCTGTGTCTGGGTGTTATTTAGGTACTTTCTATACAGGGTTATTTCTTATCAATTAGCATCCTTTCAGGGGCTTATTCTGTACATCAAAACTAACAACTTTTGTTCTACTACTTTTATTAATTCTCAAAAAAAAGTTGTTCCATAGAAAAATATCGTTCACCCCGTCAAAATGTATGGTCAGCTAATTTTTTTTTCGAGTTTTGACAAAAGTTGCAGAACAAAAGTTGTTAGTTTTGATGTACAGAATAAGCCCCGGAAAGGATGCTAATTGATTAGAAATGACCCTGTATAAGTATATGTATTTAAAAATATCCTTATGTAGTATATTAGTCTCTGGCAGCCATATCACAAGCTTTGCTTAGTTTGGGGTCAGAGACCGTGTGTAAGATGTCCGCTTAAGGTTTTTGTCTGCGAAATAATTTTGCCGATTTAATTAAATTTTCAATACCACCTTGTTTACAGTTTCATATCACGATTTACGAATTTAGTTTATAATATATTTTTATTTTCCACCTTCTTTATTAAGGGTGGTAAGGTAGGGCCTCGGGTTTGAAAGACGGAAAGTGACATAGTCTACTTTTAATCCCAGATAAATAAAGAGTTGCACAAAAATCAAAATATCATGCGGGCGAAGCCGCGGGTAAAAACTAGTCATTTATAAGAGGAATGTAGTTAATTACTATTCCATACCATGAGCTATGATTCGCTTTGCTTTTCGTCTTAATCTCTCGATTGAAGAGAAAGTAAGACAATGTCCATAGCGAATTTGATCAAGCTCACGCTAATACCTAGTTCGTGGTATGGGAACGGGCTTACTGGGTTCTATGATTGACTTGTATGATATGAATAGTCATATCATAGTAGTCATATATTCCAGTAGAAGAAGCTTATAGTCCAGCAGCCCTCTCCTGTGATCTTAAAGTCTTTAATGACAGGCTGAATCTTCGGTTAGACAATACTCCCAGATTAGGCTTATAAAAAAATATCGATCGAGGTAGCTAAAGTACTGAGCAGATATAAAACATGTCGATTTGGTGATTTTCTGTCAGTAGTGCCATTGATTAGTTCCATTGATGGTACTACTCACAATAGTACCATCAATGGAACAATAACAGTAAGTGTATTATTTTAATATCGAGGTAAATGGACGATAAACCCGGATGGTATGACTGGAGAGTCCTCCACTTCGAATGTGTCCAAATAACGAGATCATCAAAATTATTAATAACAAGCTGATTGTTTGTATGGAGCTTAGTAAATGTTTGTACAGTCAAATTCTACAAATTTAGTGGTATGTTTTTCTAGTCCTAAGACTTTTTTCATTCGGAAAGATTCAAGCTCGCGCTAATAGCTCGTGGTATGGGGCCCAATTTTTAAAACGTTAAAATCAATTGTAACGTTCGCGGAGGATCGTATTCTATACTCTCCCGTTCACACAGGCATAGATTTTCAATTATCGCTCCTGCTCTTTCTCGGTCCCGTAACCATTTACGCACACGTTCAGCCGTTCTAATAATTCAATTATAGAATCTCTAGTTTGCTGGATTCTATGATTAAAGTCTAGTCTTTCTCTAGTCTGGACACCTGCTAGTTGAATGCACTCGGACTAATATTAGACATTTCATCAAGCTAAGTGCTATGTCCGTCGTACCTATTCAAATTAAGATTTAACCGGTTTTAAGTGTTCTTTTTTCTTACATCGTAACCACGCTAATATTATGTTGCGGACGGCATAGTAATGAAGCATATACTTAATATGTGTGCAAATCCTACGCTGTAAAGGCATAACTCATTTATTTATCTGATTCGGATGAATTTTATTGCATAGATTTGCTTTATCACCAGCCAAGGTCTATTGCTGGTCACAGAATTTCTCTGTCGATTTCCAAAAGAATCAGACCAATACCTAGATACCTATGATTAATAAAACTACACAGCCAGACATTATTTCGAGAGTATTATTATCATTTAGCGGTGAATTTATAATCGTGTGTATCTTATTATATTTTTATGAATTAGCTTTAAACGTAGTTTCAGAGTGCGGGATGCCGTGGTGGTCTAGTGGTCGCTCGTTTCAGCCATAGGACGTCCACTGCTGAACATAGGCCTCCCCTTGCATCCAGCGATCCTGCGACGTCCACCCACAAGGTGGACGTCCTACGCTGTGCTTGCCAGTATGTGGTCTCCACTCGAGAACTTTTCGACCCCATCGGTCATCAGTCCTCCGAGCTATGTGCCCTGCCCATTGCCATTTCAACTTGCCAATCCGCTGGGCTATGTCGGTAACTTTGGTTCTTCTACGGATCTCCTCATTCCTGATTCGATGTCGCAGAGACAACCCGAGCATAGCCCTCTCCATAGCTCGTTGGGCTACTTGGAGTTTACTAATAAGGCCCATAGTGAGAGACCACGTTTCTGTGCCGTAAGTCATCACTGGCAACACACACTGGAGGAAAACTTTCGACTTGAGGCACTGAGGTAGGTATGTCGGGGGAGAAGACGTTACGCAATTTTCCGAACGCTGCCCAGCCGAGTTGGATTCGGCGATTGGCCTCTTCCTTGGAGTCGGACCTACCTAACTGGACTACTTGGTCTAGTGGTAGTAAAAAGTAACTAAGTAATTAAGTTAAGTATAAGCCGGGTGGCTAGTCCTGGCGTCAGAGATTTTAGGCCGCCTAAATGCCTCTGACATGGCTAAACGGTTAAAACAACCGGGATACCCTCCTTACAATCATGAGGTCGTGGGCTCAGATCCCGGTTCCGTACCAACGAGTTCTTTGAAATGTTCGGAATTTCACACCACTGCGTTTTCGGTTAAGGAAAACATCGTGAGGCAACCTGCGTACGTCCGTAAAATAAATTTGATGGCGTATATGAATCCACCCATCCGCATTCCGCACTGGGATGGATATATGGCCCAATCACCCTACGTGGTAGACCTACTTCCTGTACCCAGTGGACTAAATAAAAGGCTGCTACAGTAAATTCGAGTTTTGACGATTATATGTTACTTTTCATAATTATTTTTTGCAAAAAATAGCATGACCGACTTCACCCTTGTACAGAAATAATCATTACATAGTATAAAACAAAGTCGCTTCTCGATGTCTGTCCCCATGTTTGCTTATATCTTTAAAACTACGCAACGGATTTTGATGCAGTTTTTTTTAATAGATAATGTTTATATGTCTAATACACCAGTGCGAAGCCGGGGCGCATCGCTAGAACGCAAATATTACGCACGGAACGATGTAGCATTCTTCACACTATTGTTGATTTATGAAAAATGGCTGAGCCGATTTCGATAAAATTTAAATGGGACCAATTTCGAAGTATACTCTTTCCAATAAAAAAAGAATTATTTAAATCGGACTACTATGAAAAAAGTTATGCGTGGTTATACATAAAAAAATATATATTATTATTTATTTATTTTTTTTTTTTTCCACAATACAACTATCTTGACAGGTTATATACGCGTCGAATTGTATACCTCCTCCGGTGGTTCGTCGGTCAAATATACATATATGAATTTGGAAGGAGAGACAGCTTGTACTCTAGAGTTATATTGTTTTAGGCGAGTTGTTGGCACAATTTTTGTAGGTCCGTTTCTCGTAAGTTGAGTACATCAGTCATGTTTTCTACATTAGCACACCGTGTATCACCACGTGTGCATGACGTCATTAACTTGTAGACTTCCTATAATATTCTTCTATTGCTCTTCAATTGTTGCCAATTTATTCGTATCTGTTAACCTGGCGCCACACTAGCGGGCGAAGCTTCGCGTGACGTTGTCGCAATGAAAACATACCTACAACTTGTGCACCTACCGAAATCTGCATAATAGGCATGATAACTAATACCTACAACGTGTAACGGAAAGACTGTATACATACTGAAAGTATATACCAAATCAGATAACGGTAACAAACTAGATGGGGGCATGTTTAGTAGTGTAAGTTCGTTTGCTGATTTTTAATCTTTTTTTGAAAAACTAGTCATTTTTTTGACTAATTCACATTTGCCCAGCACTATCACACTAAACAGCTGTGAGGTCAATAACACGACCTTGCCCATCGAAATCAGACCACACCTCCTTGTTGTGACATGTTTGTTTACGTGCAAAAGATTTTTCTAGTCAGTCATATTTTTTCTTTTTTTAAAGTGAATGTTGTTATTTTGGCTCGGAATTTCGAATACAGCATCTATATAAGGTATAGTATCAACCCACTTTTTATATATACAGCCTTTCCGTTACACGTTGTATAATTATTTTGGCTCCCTCCACTTGGATCCACAGCTAGGATCCACTTGTGGATCTGCGGATACCTTTTTCTCTTCTTAAATTCACCTTGGATTCATGGATACTTTTTTCACTTAAATTTACAAGTGGATTCATGGATACTTTTTTTTCCATCTAAATCCACTGTTGGATTCACGGATTTTTTTTCTGCTGCGATATCCACCAGGTGGATCTGTGGACAGTTTTATTCCTTTTCTTTGAGAAGCACTTGAGCAAAAATCCTCAACCTGAGTACTTGAGAAAAACTTGTCGCGGGTGATCGCAGCAGAAAAAAAAATCCGTAAATCCACCTGTGGATTTAGATGGAAAAAGAAGTACCTATCCATGAATCCACGGTGGATTTAAGAGGAGAAAAAGGTATCCGCAGAACCACAAGTGGAGCCTAGCTGTGGATCCAAGTGGAGGGAGCCATTATTTTTAGCATAAAATGGCATGACCGACTTCAACCGTTGATAATTTATCAAAAATAGCTCAGCCGATTTTGAAAAAAATTAAATGGGACCAATTTCAAAGTACATTTACTCTTTCCAATAAAAAAAAGAATTATCGAAATCGGACTACTATGTAAAGAGTTATACGTGGTTACACACATAAAAAAAAAACAAATATACGCATCGAATTGAGAACCTCCTCCGATCCGTCGGTCAAAAATACAATTAGTGCGTCTGTTAGACTATCAAAAAATATTATATCAAAAGGAAAAATACGTGTAGGTACAATGTTTTTTGATAATAATCTGACTCACAGACTAATTATAATATTGATTTTTATCCAGTCATCGTGCCTTTTAATTTGATAATTATTTTTCGCCAAAAATTATAATATTGGTTTTTATCCAGTCATCATGCCAATTAATTTGATAATTATTTTTCGCCAAAAATAGAACAATCGACTTCATTCACTGCAATCTCCGTACAAAATTCGTATAGTTCGATTTATATTGATTTTATCAGCATTAGAATAAATTAATGGTACATCCTATCCTACTAATATTATAAACGTGAAAGTTTGTTAGGATGGATGGATGGATGGATGGATGGATGGATGGATGGATGGATGTATGGATGTTTGTTACTCTTTCACGCAAAAACTACTGAACGGATTTAGATGAAACTTTGCAATAATGAAGCTTATATATCAGAATAACACATAGGCTATAAATTGTAGTGATATATTGCGTATGCGGGCGAAGCCGCGGGTAAAAACTAGTATATCATATATCCTGATTGTTTAACTGCTTATGAAACCAAAGTTCTGTTGTGAATTTGGTTCTTGAAGTCGTACGTCTACCTAGGACAAGTAGTCCATATATGTATAGGTAGGTCCGATTTCAAGAAAGAGGTCGATCGCGGAATCTAACTCGTTCGTAGTGGCCAGCGTTCGGAAAATTGCGTAAAGTCTTCTAGACCGACATACCTCAATGCCTCAAGTCGAAAGTGTTCTACCAGTGACGACTTGTGTCACTGAAACGTGATCATGGGCCTTATTAATAACCTCTAATAAGTGGCTCGACGTGCTAAGGTCGGAGTCTCTCTGCGAGATCGAATCAGGAATGAGGAGATCCGTAGAAGAACCAAAGTTACTGACATAGTTCAATGGATTAGAAAGTTGAAATGTCAGTGATCAGGGCACATAGAATACGAAGGACTGATGACCGAGGGGGTCGAAAAGTTCTGAAGTGGAGACCACGTACCGGCAAGTGCAGCATAGAACGTCCACCTTTTGGATGATCTCATCAAGACCGCAGGATCACGCTAGTTGCAAGCCGCTACCAACCTGTCTCATTGGAGATCATTAGGGGAGGCCTATGTCCAGCATTGGAAGTCCTATAGTTGATGTATGGAAAGCTTTAGGTATCTTAACTTTTTGATTTTATAAGCGAGATTGTCGAAACGGGTGAATCATTTGAGTTGTCTGTTCCAGCTCAGATCGTGGCGACGTTTTGGGCGCTGTGGCTGCCGCCCGTACAGTACGGGATCTACTTCCACCGAAGAAAGTCTGCACTCGACGCTCCGGTGGATAAGGCACCACTCCAAGAGAAGGTACTTTTATTAAGCTTACCCCAGACAGCTGCGGGCAAGGTTCGCGGCTGCGATCTAGTCGTCCACCAATCACAAAGCCCGTTCTTTTTATAATCGAGATCTGTAACTGAAGAACGCTTTATTTGTGAACTAGTTTTTACATTTTTACATGATATTTTGATTTTTGACACAATATCATTATAATTTATAGCCTATGTGTTATTCTGATATATAAGCTATATTATTGCAAAGTTTCATCTCAATCCGTTCAGTAGATTTTGCGTGAAAGAGTAACAAACATCCATACATCCATCCATCCATCCATCCATCCATCCATCCTCACAAACTTTCGCGTTTATAATATTAGTAGGAAGGATAGTAGGATTTTGGGTTAAGCATCCAGCAGAGCTGCGGGCTTGACATCTACCATTTACAGGTCTTGATTTAACCATGCAAGACGCTTTATGTGCTATTATTATTCGAATTAATACTCCCTCGGTAACTTGCAGACAATGTACACACAAAGGTACCTGACGCAGGGTACTGAGATCTCCAAGTAATGCACCGACACTTTGCAAGTGAAAGTACTTTACATGTTTTTAACATAACAGACCCCACAGATTCAGATTTTTAGGGTTCCGTTGTAAAACGAGGAACCCTTATAACTTCGTTGTGTATCGAATATTACAAAGCCTTATAACTTCCACATTTTTGAATTAAATTGGATTAAATTTGGCAATATGATAGTTTAAGTGTAGATCTCATTTAAAAACTAACTGTACTGTACTAGCCTTTTTTAATAGTCCACTGCAGGACGTAGGCCTACCCACGAAGGTGTGATTGGGGCATATCCACCACACTGGCCCAGTGCGGGTTGGTGGATTCACATTACGCCATCAAATTTCTAGTACGGACGCATGCAGGTTGCCTCACGATGTTTTCCTTCTCCGAAAAGCCAGTGGTGTTAAATTCCGTACATAAATTCCAAAGAACTCATTGGTACGGGACCAGGATTTGTACCCACGACCTCACGATTGCAAGGCTAGTGTCAATACCTCTAGGCCACCACGGCTTCTAAAAAGTAAAATATTTCAAAACTGTGTGTTTAAGGGGTAGCTCCCATACATGTAAAGTGGGCATGAAAATTTTTTTTCAGCCCCACTCCCTCATGTGGCTTTATCACTGGATAGGGTTATTAAAATGAGTGTAAGGTTTCTTGAACGATTTTTGGCACATGTACCATTTATGAGATATAGGTCGCCAAAGTTGAAAAAAAGTGTCAACATCTACGAAAACCAATCATACGCGTGTCTCGACACGCACTTGACAACTTACTATTGCTGCTACTACATAGTAGGTAACATATTCCATTGTTAAACGTAAGTCTGTCCTTGAAGGGCGTTTGGGTTCCTCATACTCCAAGGAATTTCTTCTCTGAATGTATCTAGCCTCGCCATATTATTATTTTTTTTCACCGTCAAGCGAGAGTAGGTACAAAAAATGGCAGACGAATTCTCAATCCCAAATTCTCAGAAGGCTACTTTTAGCTCTAGAGTACACGTATACCTACATTACCTACTGATTTTTATCCTTGTCTGTGCTAAAAATAAACCTAATTATTACATTTATATTGATAGTAATTCCAGATTAAGACTATTTTTGGTAAATGTATAGTCTGCGTTCTATAAATCATATTATGGTTGATATCAGGAGATTAAGATAACTGTAAATTATATCGTTATCTTTGTTGACGCAATGTTCTACTTCTATTTGCTAACACTTGACGACTAGGTAATGAAAAAAGTAGGTTTGATATGTAAATGCTTTAGATCGGAAGGTGTGAATGATATATGGTTGAATTTTTGTGTTCACGATCTTATGAATTCACTTTATCAGGAGCAAAATTTTTGAAATGTTAGAATAGACTTTTACGGGATTATTTTAGGAATAATCCCGTAAAAGTCTATTCTAACAATCAAATTCAATTAACATCTTTTTAGGGGCTTATTCTGTACATCAAAACTAACAACTTTTGATCTGCGATATTTGTCAAAACTCAAAAAAAATCAGCTGTTCCATACATTTTGTCGCGGGTGAACGATATTTTTCTAAAGAACAACATGAACGATATTTTTTAGTTTTGACAAAAGTCGTAGAACATAAGATGCTAATTGATTAGGAATAACCCTGTACGATCGCTTGCCATCACGTTTTGCTTTTAATCGATTTCATGAACATTTACGCATACGTCCTAGCGGGCTTTCGGTTCAAAAATAAAGCCCCAGCTTACTGTTAATTATGGGTATTTAATTATATTTTTATTTAATAAGGTTAATTATTACCCGACCCAAATTCGCCTTCGCTCCGATCATAAAGTATTCGCGATTTTTCATGCCAATATAAATAAATATGATAAGAAAGACCTTAACTAAATATAGAACTTGATCAAATTCGTTACAGCAATTTTAAGAATGCTTCGTTATAAATTAATAATTTACTATTGACTATTTTTATTTTATTAAACTTAGATAGATCGATATTGGCGCTTTTAATAGAAAATAAATATTAAAGGGGGGCTTCCATACAACAAACGTGATTTTTTGGCTTAGTGGCTCCCATACTGTACGGAACTCTTCATGCGCGAGTCTGACTCGCACTTGGCCGATTTTTGGAATTCATTATTTTCGTTATAACGATTTTTAATCATTATTTTTCGCCAAAACTGGCACAACCGTCTTCTATCATGACCATCAATGTAGCATTGACGCGTAACATTTTTAGATCATTGTTGTTTTTCAAAATCAGCTCAGCCGATTTCGATAAAATTTCAATGTGACTACTTCTGAAGTTTTCGACCAGTGCGTGTTGCCAGTGATGACTTATGGCACAGAAACGTGGTCTCTCACTATGGGCCTTATTAGTAAGCTCCAAGTAGCTCAACGAGCCATGGAGAGGTCTATGCTCGGAGTTTCTCTGCGAGATCGAATCAGGAATGAGGAGATCCGTAGAAGAACCAAAGTTACCGACATAGCCCAGCGGATTGGCAAGTTGAAGTAGCAATGGGCGGGGCACATAGCGCGGAGAACTGATGACCGATGGAGTCGAAAAGTTCTCGAGTGGTGACCACGTACCGGCAAACGCAGCGTAGGACGTCCACCCACAAGGTGGACGGATGACCTTATTAGGACCGCAGGATCGCGCTGGATGCAAACCGCTATCAACCGGTCTTATTGGAAATCATTAGGGGAGGCCTATGTCCAGCAGTGGACGTCCTATGGCTGAAATGATGATGATGATGACTTCTGAAGTATGATCTACCAAATAAAAAAAGAAATATCCTAATCGGTTCATAATTATTGGCGGAGTTCCTTGAGAATTTACTAGATTGAGAACCTTCTTTTTTTAATGTCCATTGAAAAGAATCCTTATGTTGTGTCCGGCAGCTGTCTTTACATAAGTTTCAAAAGTGTTTTATAGTTACATATATACTACGGAACTAATCGCGCACTAAAATTACGAGATAAATAAATACCTCCTCATCCCGACGTTCCGACCGAGTTGCATACGTCCATCTATATCGTTCGTTCGTTCGTATCGTTAACTCGTAATTTTAGTGCGCGAGTAGTCCCGTAGTACATAATAATAATGTGTTCAAATCGTGAAAGTTTAAAAACAACATTTAAAAAGTGTGTTTAAAGATAAGTAATATTGAATTGTATATTTTCCAGCGAACATTCAGTTCGAGCGTGGTAGAAGCGTCGACCCTGATCGCGCGGCACGCTCGCTCCGCGTACTCGCGCCCCAAAGTCGTGGCGTGGTCCGTGCTCTACGCGTGCGCGCTCGCGCTCTTCGTGCAAGCGCAGATCTACGTGCAGCTGCTGTGGAGCCAGATACCACAGGACACCGATGAGCCAGTCAGTATCTCAAAAAGTTTTATTTTTGTGTTAAACATTTCAAATGAGAATCCCAGAAGTGGGATAGCATAGGTTGAGAAAAAAAAAACATTTCATAAATTTGTCGCTACTGCAGCGGCTTGAACCTGCATCTTTCGGAATACCGTCCCGGATGCTTTGCCAATTAAGCTAGATCGATTACCTACTAGCCCCTACGCCAAATTTTGTGAAGTGATTATCTTTTTCCAACTTCCAGAGGTCAGTACCTACGAGTATCTATACTGCTATGTAACTGTACAATCAGTAGGTATCTGCTTAATATTAGCGGTCGTATGTTATTCCTAACGTCGTGGTCCGTGCTCTACGCGTGCGCACTGACGCTCTTCGTGCAAGCGCGGACTTCCGTGCAAATTTGTAAAGTCAGATACCACGGGACACCGATGAGCCGATCAATACCTACCTATCTATACTATTGATTTTATTTACCTACTTATTAACAGTTTACACTTGTAAAACTCGGTAACAAAATTGTCTTAAAACCTAACTTAAGTTTATCTAGGTCTAAAATGTATAATAGATGGTACTACGCAACTACCATAATAATGATGTCTGTACCTGTCTTCTGAAGTTTTTATGTACCCTAAGGCTGGCGTATCCAACAAAGATGATTCAAGTGGAAAAATCTGCAATCTCTTCAATTTATAAGTTTCACAGCTTTCATTTTTGCATGCGGAGACAAAGACAATTGTGAAATGTCTAACTATTTGCTTTTCGAAACGTTAACACCAGATACTTTACTTCCACAAACAAACTAACACGGACTTTATTGTCACAGTCAATGTTGATCTTTACACCATAAATGTTGTGTTTTAGCAAACTGTATAAGGAAAAAAGAATAAAGCCTATTCTGTAGGTACTCAGTGCTTGCTAATCTTTGTACACAGTAAACATTGTCTTAGCTGCTTATCTCTTGTTTTACGAAGGACTGTCTAATAGGAGTATGACAAATACTGTGGTTTGTAGGTAAACTTAGAGATAGGAATTTCAGATGCATATATGTCTACAATCTCAAAGTTGCAGAGTCCTATATTTTTTCTTAAAAATAAAAAGATGAAAACGACTTAGAAATCTTTTGCATAGTTTCTTAAATAATTATCACAACTTGGATTGACTGAATATGTGCTTTCGCCTCGAAGCGCAAATCGAGAATGATCTTTTACATCTCTTCAGTTTCTTTTCTCATTTCCTGATTGGCTGTTTTAAAACTATGCCGGAAGCAGTTCTTATTGGTTAAAATGCGGCTGGTTGTTAAATCGGCCAATCATAAACCAGACAAATGTTACCCTTACAAGTACTAGAAAATATCATTCGACATATATATAACGGGACGAAAGCTTTAAGTTTATTTTTAAATAGTGCCACTTAGTATAATTTCGAAGGACTAGGAATGGTAGTGGCAACATTCCTGGGGTAACGCTTGTAACAAACGCTGCTGATTGGTTCCAAGGAGGTTTTCAAGTGATATCGCATGATCGGCCGATGGGCGGGAAAATGCGATGATGACTTGACAGATGTCACTTGAGAGTTGAAAGAAGAGCTGGTTCGGGGAGGTTATGTTGAAAATGTGGTTGAGAACAGCTGGAGTTGTGATTCTTGATAAAATGGTGGCAGCGTGCGTTACGCTGCGGAACGCCATGTCCTTCGCTTAAAGTTTTCTTTATAATTGTAGTCATACGTAATCTTCTGTGAAATAAACTGATTGTTCGTGACGTCGCAATTTATCTCCTCGCCCGCTTAGCCCACGCCACGCCACACTGAAGTATTGCTGGGTCAGATGGTATAAAATCATTACCACATTGAATCACCATAACTGATGCGGATCCTTTTATGGATTCGACATATATTTAAAAACCACATTAAAATTTTATGCAACGATTAAAAATCATGTTATGACCTCATTTTGTACAATCTTGTTTGTTGTTGTTGTTTGTTGAATCGTGGTTGTTAGTCTCGCTTAAACTCTCATAACCGTCTTTTACCGGATACACTTCGGAGAGTGCGCCCAGGAGTTGCACAATCTGGTCCCCCCTGCCCCTTTTTTCTATCGTACGGCTAGACGGACGCGACCAAAGCGCCACCCTTTTATGGTGGACATTCCGCGCGTTAGAACCAAGCGTTTCGAATCCTCATTCCTCATACGAACAGCCGGAATGTGGAATGCTTTGCCTGGGTCTGTCTTTCCGTTAAAGTACAACGTGAGTGTCTTCAAATCCCGAGTAAATAGGTATCTTCTAGGTAAGCGTGCTACACCCTAGACCGCACATCTGCTTAACATCAGGCAGTGTGTAGTCAAACGCAAACCTATTCGAAATAAAAAAAAAAAAAAACTCGAGAACGGCTGAAACGATTTGGTTGGTTTTGGTCTTGATATATCTGTGGAACTTAAGGGAAGGTTTAAACGTTGAGAAAATAAAAAAATGTAGGAAGTAAAAACGTGAATTTAATTTTCCCGCACAAAATGTTCCTGCATGACAGTTGACAGATGGTGAGATGAAGTTCACCGGGTCAGCTAGTTTAAAATGAATATATTAAGGGGGGCTTTCATACGGTACCTACGGAATCCTTCGTGCGCGAGTCCGACTCGCACTTGGCTGAGTATTTATTGTAGTATGTATAAGAAAAAATGTTTTTTTTAAGGTTCCGTACCTCAAAAGGAAAAAACGGAACTCTTATAGGATCACTTTGTTGTCCTTTTGTCTGTCTGTGTGTATGTCAAGACTCTTTATCTCGAGAACGCGTAAAGATATCGAGTTGAAATTTAAACTGTATACGTGTATCGATGAACTCTTGCAGTTGTGTAAAAAAAAAACTCAGTTGTCGTTTAAAAAAGTTAGAGTCGTTTATGTCGTAAAAACCGCCTATTTCGCACTCACAAAAATCAAAACCTACAGGGTACCTACTTCCCGTTGACATAGAACTATGAAATTTGGTGAGAAGCATTGTCTCAGAGTACACATACAGGAATAAATCTGAAAACTGTACATTTTTATTTACATCACAAAAAAATAGGGCCTCAAAATTCACAAAATTTGGGCTCAAAATTCAAAGTAAGTAAATCGTATCATGAAAGGTGTCATATAAAAGAACTTCATTAGCCTTTGCTAAAACAGGTTTTTAATTATTTTAACAATGTGTTTGTACGGAACCCTCGATGTGCGAGCCTGACTTGCACTTGTCCGGTTTTTTTTTCAGGTGGTGTTCAACGGTGCAGTCGAAGCGGCTCAAACGCTTCTAGGCGCGGGCGGGGCGTTCGTAGCGTCCATAGCGAGTTACTCGGTGTTGCCAGCCCCCATCGCCGCGGTGCAAGCCGTAGCAATGTTCCTGGGGACATACATCGCTAACGTGTTTGCTTCGTACGCTGGTTATATCGTGATGGGCATGCTGTTTCACTACACCATCACTTTGGCTAGGTAAGGGATACGAGATCTTATTGCTGAAGCCTAAACTTCAGACTTAGACTATACTCTATAAAATTTAACTTGATCTCTGCGACAGCTGTCAGAAAAATCATGCCTATGAAGTCCTGAATTTCTTAATAGTAAAGACAGTACCTGTCAATGTCAGACTTTATGGGCATACCGATTAGTGATAGGCGACGAATGATCGTGACCACAGAGTTTTAGATAGACTTTTAATTAAAATATCAGTAGTTTATACTGACGATATTTTAAATAAAACTTAATTTATCATTAATTTTACTGTACATTTTAATATCATAACATTTTTACATGTGTAATTAAATTAAACCCAATTATATGTTACATTAGCATCGATAATAGTGAAAAACGTCTATAAATACTATCGTTACATTATTATGAGTATTAAATTAAAATCATAACATTATTTACATGTGTACATACTTGATCTTAAATAATAGTAAGTAAATAAAATCCAATTTCTTACCTTCAACTACTCATTCGATATCATTACAACATTGTTTGAAAATCGATTTTTTCCACCACTATCTCAACTCTAAAAATGTCAATCTTCTATGTCAATGTCACTGTCGCAGAGATCAAGTTAAATTTTATAGAGTATAGTGTGTCTTTCAGTGTAGCGACCAGTGCCGTAAATAGCCTATTCTGCGCCCTGAGCGAGCTTCTATAACTGCGCCCCTGTTTTGCGCAATAAGGCCTTAGGTCTGGCCATTCTTGCGCCCCCCGGGGTCTACGCCCCGTGCCTGGGTACCGGTGGCACCGCTCAATTTACGGCACTGCTTACGTCACTAACGCAGTACCATTATTATCATATACTACGGGACTAATCGCGCACTAAAATAACGAGATAAATAAATACCTCATCATCCCGACGATTCGGCCGAGTTGCATCGACCGTGGTCACGGGTAGACAGTTGAGACAGTTGAGTTGATTACCCGTAGACTAATAATGTGTTCAAATCGCGAAAGTTTAAAAACAACATAACGCAGTATCAGCCCAAGGCTGAGCTTAGAAATATTAACAACTAGTTTATAACCACGGCTTCGCCCGCATGATATTTTGATTTTTGACGCAATATCATTATAATTTATAGTCTATGTGTTATTCCGATATATAAGCTATATTATTGCAAAGTTTCATCTCAATCCGTTCAGTAGTTTTTGCGTGATAGTGTAACAAACATCCATACATCCATCCATCCTCACAAACTTTCGCGTTTATGATATAAGTAGGATTAAACTATACGTATAGGGTTATCCAGAACTGGTGTAATAAGCCAAGAGGATGTGATTCACACCGTCACTACGAACAACATTTATAAAATAAAAAATTGGAAAAAAAAAATTACAAAAATATTAGTTATTTTTTTACACATTTTGTTGATTCCGAGTTGCAATTTTGTATGGAACAACTGTTTTTTTTTCTCAAATTCCGGTTTGGCGCCGTAATAAAAGTTGTTCATGATGATGCTCCTAATGATGAAGCAGATACCTAACCTTGATCATAAATCTTTTACATTTTTACTATGAGGCTGAAGGGTAGAGCGTAGTGTACTGGTTGATTTTATCCAATTTTAGAGAGCATAACAGAATCTGCTTAGAGGTGTCGTTACCAACCTGAATTGTCAACTTTTTTATCTGAAATATCATTGAATTTATTATATCAGTTTTAGGACTGCTAATACTAACAAAACATGATTATGATACTGATAATCGTCATTGGAAACAATTTCCAAAACTTTCTAAACTGTATTCAGAGATTGAAAATAATTTGATGTTTTCTGTTTTTCAGTGCGAAAATAGCCAGCCAACTGCACGACGACAGCTGTTTCGGGCTCATATTCGGCATCAACACGCTGTTCGGCACCGGGTTCCAGTCCATCCTCACGTTGATCCTCATACAGACCCTGGAGCTGTCCATATTTGACCAATACTACGCCGTCAGTGGCCTATTCCTTACACTTGCGGTCGGTTGGGGGCTCGGCTGGACTGCCCAGGAATGTAGAAAGAGACTGTATGTTAACAAAAATACGGTTTGAATTTAATTACTGCTCCAAGAATGTAGAAAGAGACTTATGATAACAAAAAAAAAAGTGTAGCCATTGACACGAAATGAATGAATGAATGTTAACAAAAATACCGGTCAACTGCACGACGACAGCTGTTTCGGTCATTTTCGGCATCAACACGCTATGAATAGCGTAAACCGGTGCCGAAGCACCGGCTAATCCATCCTCACGCTTTTCCTCATACAAACCCTAGAACTGTCCATATCGGAGCAATACATGGCCGTGGACTATTCCTTACAGGAATGTAGGAAAAGACTGTATGTTAACAAAAATAAGGTTTAAATTTGACTGCTGCTGAGTGTAGCAAGCTAACAGCTGAACTATTTAGACTTTAACCGCCTTACCACAATAGATTTAAATTTTTAATCGTGCAATTCGTACTGTTAAACATTGTCTAAAGCGTGCGTAAAACTTTAGTGGTAAGACGGTAGATATTCAAAAGCAAATAAAACAAGGCGTTGCTTCGCAATGCAGAAAGGTTTCAGAGGCACATCTACTCATCATTACGAACAAGTTTTCTTAGGAGACAAGGCAAGAAATCGCGGTAAACAAATCAGCTGTTCCATAAAAAAATTGTTCAACAATTCTCGACAAAATGTCTGGATGAGTTTTTCGCGATTTCGTAGAATAGAATGATATCCTAAAATATGTCTGTTGTCATAATAAGTTATGTACTAGACAACAAATTGTTCAACAATTCTCGACAAAATGTCTGGATGAGCTTTTTCGCGATTTCGTAGAAAAGAATGTTATCCAAAAATTTGTCTGTTGTCATAATAAGTTATGTACTAGACAACAAATTGTTCAACAATTCTCGACAAAATGTCTGGATGAGTTTTTTCGCGATTTCGTAGAATAGAATGTTATCCAAAAATTTGTCTGTTGTCATAATAAGTTATGTACTAGACAACAAATTGTTCAACAATTCTCGACAAAATGTCTAGATGAGCTTTTTCGCGATTTCGTAGAAAAGAATGTTATCCAAAAATTTGTCTGTTGTCATAATAAGTTATGTACTAGACAACAAATTGTTCAACAATTCTCGACAAAATGTCTGGATGAGTTTTTTCGCGATTTCGTAGAATAGAATGTTATCCTAAAATATGTCTGTTGTCATAATAAGTTATGTACTAGACAAAATCCAGTTCAAATAACACCTAGGTTGACTATGTTCAAAGTCATCTGAATCAATTAGACTGTTCTTTATCCTTGCTTTATGATGATTTCCGGTTTACTGATAGGTCCAAGCACAGAACAGTAAATCTCTCTTCTGTGGGTCCAAGCTACGAAAAGAGACTGTATTAAGATAACGATAGGGTGTAGTTTGGAAGAGGATATGTTTTTTCGATATATTCCCCGAGCATCGATTCTCGGTTACGTCGATTTCTACTTACGGCGCTTACGCTTTACGTCGCACCATTTTTTCTCTTTACACCGCTTTCCCTTTACATCGATTCCCGCTACGAAACTCCCTTTCTCGGCATAGAATTGCAACGGATCTTATGTACTGTTGGAGAATTTCAGTTACAATTGGATTTGAATCTGTGTCATACCACAAAATCGAACTATTATGTTTTATAGTATAAATAAATATTGGCAGTCATCATCATTTTAACCATAGGACGCGTACTACATTACTGGACATAGGCTTCCTCTGTAAATCTCCAATAAGTTTTCGTGAAAGCAATAAAAAAAGGTTTTTATTAGAAATATGTTCGAGATGCGGATGGACATTCGGGAGTGCTCCGAGGTAAACATCGGCAGCTACCAAAGGGCGATAGCTTAGATGCCCGTAGACGCTTGCAAGTGCACTGTATTGATGCACACGAAACTATTTCGGCTATTGGTTCCAGTAAGTATTCCTTTTAGTTATTAATAATCTTCAGTATCATGATTACAAAGTATCTTCTCTGGCTCGGGGAATATATCGTTTTTTCTTATCCAACGTATATGAAACGACGGATTGTTTAGTTGAGCTAAATTGAACCTTGAGTTTATAAAAAAGGACCCTATAAGGGTGTTTGAAGATTTCAATATTTTTAATAATTTAAGTCAATACAGAGCTTTTCAAATGTTTAAATGGTAGATGACTAGGACATTTCCACATACAAACTAAGACTTATAGCTAAGTGAGATTGTTATTTTATAACAGATTATTGTTAATTATAACTGATTTTAGTAACGGTAGCTGAGTGATATAACCTTGTAACATTATAAATATAAGATACCTATAGTTTGTAATTCAAAGCATTAAAATACAGTATTAATTGTCTTAGACAAGGATAATAAATAGTTTAGGCGTCACCGTTATAAAGATGGTGTAAAATGGAAGTTAATTATACTAATATGTATATAGGCCAAATCAAAGTTATTGGCGGCTGCTGTGATGTTAGCTAGAAGCTGTGCATAACCCAATCCCGATTGAAGCTTAGCTGTGCGAGGATTGGGTTATCCACAGCTTGTATCTAACATAACACCTGACAATAATTTTATATGAATAAGACCTCGAGAAAATATCTACAGAGCCACAGTCCCTAAGTGAAAATAGTAAAAAAATGTCCGAGCGACGTTATACATACCAACTTAGATATTTATCCTACTAATACTTATTATAAACGCGAAAGTTTGTGAGGATGTATGGATGTTTGTTACTCTTTCACGCAAAAACTACTGAACGGATTGAGATGAAACTTTTCAATAATATAGCTTATATATCAGAAAAACACATAGGCTATAAATTATTATGATATTGCGTCAAAAATCAAAATATCATGCGGGCGAAGCCGAGGGTAAAAACTAGCATTAAATACACAATGACATTTTCTCTTGAATTTAGACGTTATGTCACCTAATTAGTGCTTGTAACCGAGCGTCATCTCGCGACGTTGTAGTCGGCTTGCAATCGCCTTACGACTAACCAAAAAGCATGCCCACTCATCAGCTTGGGCAGGGTTTTGGCTCGGACACTTATTTTGCACGATTGTGACTCTGTAGATATTTGCTCGAAGGAATAAGATGACTTCCACAATATATTTTCCAAAGGACTCCAATACATGAGGTTTTGGTTTTATACCACAATTTTCGACGAAACTTCCGCCTAGTGGGGCAATGGGTTTAAGCTCATATAATATTAGGGAACAAGACATAAAGCCACTTAGTTTGGGATTGTAGAATTTATGTAATGCATTATTTGTTTCTAATGGATAATATTGTGATCAACTTTTCATTTAGGTAATTAGTTAATTTAATTATGTTTTCAACTCAACTTAGTTATTGTAGAACTAGTTTCTACAATTATCTAGCTCATTTTGTCTTGTACTTACTAAGAAATGTTAGAATGTTTTTAATTTTACTCAACGACAACCAATTCTTTCAAACAATAGTTCTGCTTTTCATGTTTTACCAAGAGAGTGAGTGAAAAATAACTTTAGTGTTAATATTATTACAGTCATCAACGTCTAATGGCTTAGTTATGCTCTAAGTAAATATTTTTGTTATGTAATTTAACTATGTATCATAGACTCTTGAACAAACAAGCTAAATATTCTGGCTAATGAAATTGGACTGATGACATGAGTTTGATCTAATTATGTACCAACCACCTCATTTAGAATTTTAAGATGTTCAGTACCGAACATACCTAGGTAGATCTACAAATAAAATATATAGGCCGAAACAAGTTCTTGGCGGCTGTGAAGTTATCGACCAGCTGCACCAAAAGCTGCATTACTCTTGCACCTGTTAAGTGAGATTGTCTATACTCCATAAAATTTAAATTGATCTCTGCGACAGCTGTCAGAAAAATCACGCTTATGAAGTCCTGAATTTCTGAATAGTGCAGACAGTACCTGTCAATGTCATACTTTATGGGCATGCCAATTATTGATGGGTGACGAATGATCGTGACCACAGAGTTTTAGATAGAGTTTTATTTAAAATATCGATAGTTTATACTAACGATATTTTAAACAAAACTTAATTTATCATTAATTTTATTGTATATTTTAATATCATAACATTTTTTACATGTGTAATTAAATTAAACCCAATTATATGTTACATTAGCATCGATAATAGTGAAAAACGTCGATAAATACTACCTTACATTATTATGAGTTTTTAATTAATATCATAACATTATTTACATGTGTACATACTTGATCTTAAATAATAGTAAGTAAATAAAATCTAATTTCTCACCTTCAACTACTCATTCGATTTCATTACAACATTGTTTGAAAATCGATTTTTTCCACCACTATCTCAACTATAAAAATGTCAATGTCACTGTCGCAGAGATCAAGTTAAATTTTATAGAGTATAGAATAGATTGGATTTTGCGCAGCTTGTAGCTAATATCACAGATTTGGCCTATATTACTATTACTGTATTTATTCGTAGCTCCCAATGGTTCCCAGTTATATACTTCCAACAAGACTGGAAGCAGCTTGTATCCATTATATTCTTGGATTTTTCATCCAAAGTTGATTATCCATATTTCTGATAAGAAGCCAAGCCATCTAAGCTACGCTAAACACTTCAAAAAAAGTTTACTAAAGACATACCTACAATCAAAATTAGCTATTATATTTTCCATGTTTAATTATAACATGAATAGAGACCAAATCAAACCACTCGACGGGTGTAATGTTAGGTACAAGCTGCGGATAACCCAACCCTCTCGCAGCCGTTAAGTGAGCTTCACTTAGGATTTGGCAGGGTCAAATGCAAATTGTAGTTTGATTTGGCTTATATGAAATGTAAAAATATATATGAAATGCTTTTGAAACTTAGGCTGTGATAGCACCAAGGTCTGCATTTTAGTGATTTATTTTATGTGCAGACTAGTTACGTACTTACATATCTTAGTACTTATTTATTTGTGATTTATTTATTATGTACTCTTATTTTTTGCATTATTATGTGAACATGATCAAGTACTTACAAATAGTAGAAACTACTATTAGAAATATTTGCCAGTAGTTTTGTTTTATTGTTTTTATATATTGATAAGAATTTAAACATTGCAGTGCAGTGAATAAAAAAAATGTACATATTGTTTTTTCTTTTTCAATTCTTTACCAGCCTTTTTTTAATAGTCCACTACAGGACGTAGGCCTACCCACGAAGGGTGATTTATGTGACCAGTGCGGGTTGGTGGATGGTTAGAAATCAGAAATTGGTGGTGGTGGTTTTCAATTCATATGAGACCTAAAAGGACTATAGGAAAAGAGAGGACAAAAATCAGAATCAATATTATAATTATATTTATTAAACAATTTATAATCATATTTACAAAGTTCAATAATATATATATTTATTTCAATGATATGTTATGGAATGTTTACAACTCAATACATATTTTGACTGCTGTGGTAAAGTCATGAAATAGAATTTAAACTTAATATGTATTATTCTAGTACATATACCATGGCAAATATCTCCCACCACCATTAAAAAAATAGGTATTTTTAACACCACACAACCTCATCTTTAAATATAATTCTCAAAATCTAACAATCAATATATTGGAATTTGTTTAATTCCGTAGTAGTCTTAAAAACTAATTAGGTACTATAACCATGGAAAGGGGATATTTCAGATGATATAAGATTATCTGTGTCACTGTCTTTCTCATAAAAATGGGAAGAAGAATGACAGAATTTTAAATATTCAGAGAACATTATAAAGTCAAGTTTTGAAGCTTCTGATTAATTATACAGTGGAAATCATAGTATCCTGGATGCAAATCCTGATGAGCAGTTAAGGTGAAATATCTCATTTAGCTCACCAAATCCAATGTTCTAGCTATTGCAGTTCAATTAGTCATATTAGGTCATAAAGAGTTACTGATTTCACACTAATAAAGAGCTAGTAATATTGACTAAGTTGTGGCATTGATATTTGGCTTGCTGAATGAGAAAAAATTGTTATATAGGTTGAGTCAAACTTCTTGCTAGCTGTGAAGTTAGCTACAAGCTGCATAAAACATAATCCTCCTTCAGCTGCTATGTAAGCATCAGTCAGGATTTTGCATAGCTAACTTCGCAGAGGACAAGAAGTTTTACTCAACTTCGACAACAATTTTTATTGCTTGTGGTCAACTGCTAGTACTGACTAGGGAGATTTTGAGCAACCAGGATTGCTATTTGATATAACGTTTTAAATGTGTGTATCTTACTAAAAATTCAGTGATCAGGCAGTAAAAAAATTGTCAGCGTTTGTTTGTAACTGTTTAGTTACCTATCTCTATGTTCAAGCTTGATGCAATTTCAATAGAATGGTTTCATTTTTATCAAAAAACAATTTTGATTACAAAGGCTTTTAAACAATTTTAAAGTCTATACTTACTGAAGAAATGTTGTTGACATGGTAAGTATTGGAAAAGTAAGTATATACCGATGTAATTTACCATAGTACTTAATAGTAGTGTGCAAATGTGTAGATAATAACCATTTCTGTAAAGTATAATGCTGCCTGTTCCCTAAATGTCTCAGCGAATATAATCCTTATGCATATTGCATTGTGGCAGGTCTTGTTTTCAGGTACACATAGAAACATATCAGCAGAAATATAACTGCACACGTCGGCAAAACTATAGTGTGGATCTGTTGCCGCATCTTTGCAAACTCCTGTTTCCTCTCGCGCTTTTGCCGCGCGGTTTCTTTGACTGCACCTTTTAGCTTTCTCATGATAACTTCTGAAAGAAAACGGCACGAATAACACTTGAACCGCTTGCCACGTAAGAACCAATTTGCTGTCGTAGACCGTACAAGTTTACCTTTAAAATTTTCTTCAAATACAGAGACTGTGGTTTGGCAAAGTTGTTTTGCACTGCCGTTTTCTTCTGAATGGTTCAATTAAAATGGAAAAAATTGAAATAATTCTGAAATATTACCACCGAACGAAACTATTTACCAAAATATAGAGTCGGGCTGCCAGTGCCATATCTTAATTTCCCACACCATAATTTTTCCCAGTTGTTTTTACTCACACAAATCGTAACAAGGAAATTCAGTAGCTTTCTTGATCATTCTAAGCACAATAAATGAGTTCCCGTTAAGTGAATAGAACTTCATCTAGTCTGCGGTCCGTCTGGCGCATGGCGTCTGCATAGAGGACAAGTCCAGTCTGTCCCCAAACAGTTTGTAATTCCCTACAAACCGGTAAATATAGTCAGACCTCAGACATAACAACGGGTAATATTATAAGGGACGGTCCGAATTGTTTCCAAGTTCATCCTATGACAAAAATAGTTTTATTGAACTCATTATTATTTATTTTTTCCGGTTCATACAAATGAAATTATTTTAATTTTATAGTGCATCCCACACTAGGTTTATCTCAAAATTCTCATTTTTTTGTGATAAACATTTCAAAAATAAAATTCATCGCGAACGCAGGACTCGAACCTTGCGTCTTCGAATCACTAGCCCGATCCTCTGCCAACTGAGCTAATTTGCTGTACTGCCTTCTGTGCTGTTTTGTGTTGAAATAGTTTACAAAAATAACTCTTTGAAATCTAGATTAATTCCATTCAAGTAATAGTATGTATTTTAATTGCACACCAAGTTTCCAAGTTAGTCTCAGTAGGTATTCTCAGTGTGTAGCGCTTTAACCAACTGTCCATGAATGGTAATGTTTTTGCTTATGGGCATTTACTCACTACATATTTTTGAATTTGTTTGAATGATTATAATACTTTTTTATCTCTCAAATATGTATTCATATATCATTTCAGGATTTCTTCTATAGCTAAGTTCTTATGAAATAATTCTATGGATATAAATTATATATCAATCAATTCTATGGATACTCTAGATAGATAATCATGTTGTCATCTTGTATGTGAAAATAAAAACCCTGCCCATAGAAAAATAATCATTAAATTTATAAACATAGTACATAATATGTATACTAAAAATAAAAATAATTATTCTCGTATTTACATCAATTTATTAAAAATATTCTAAAATATTACATTGGTTTATTAATACTATTTTATAATATACTAGCTTGCCATCCCGGCTTTGCCAGGGTGCCTAAGTTATGCACAAATAGTAGCTTTATAATGGTGAAATAATATTAATTAGAAATATATCCAGTAGTTTTAGAGCACATTGGTAACTAACAGAAATATAATGAACTAAAAATATACATAAAACTTCTCATTAAAATATTAGTGTAGGTGTATAAATGTAGATCTACTGACTCGCATTGTTATTACACATTTTTATTTCTCACATTATATTTTTTATATTCATCAAAACCAAAACAAAATAAAATCAAACATGGTACTCTCCCCCATCTAATTTCTCATCAGACAATGATGACAAAAGACCCGCTGATGTACTCTGAGACAGCCAGATTAAATTAATAAAAAGTCCTTGAAGAATACCAATAGCTGCACCAGCAACTACATCCAAAATGTAGTGACGTTCAGCCAGAACTCTTGAGATAGATACAGCATAGGCCCAAGCAAGAATCGGAGGATAGAAAAATATGGACACTGGACTGACGTAAGTCAAAATAAATGCCACCATCACAGCCCTGCTTGCATGCCCTGATGGGAAGGAGAATTTATCTGGGCCAATTTCTAAAAGCTTATTCATTGGGATAGGACGTCTTCTCCGCACAATTGCCTTGGTTATTGCAATAACTATGATGTCTAAGATAAGAGCTGAAATTAAGAAAAACAAACATTACATTGTGTGATGTTAAACCAGAGTAGGTATAACAAAAAGTAGATTGCTTATGTCATTACATGAATATTAATGAGTCTAGAGTATTTAGATAAGCACTGTGTATTCTTTAGAATTGGAGACATGATAACATCATACATTTTTGTTCTTAGACTTGTATGGTTATAGCAATACTCATGGTCATAACCATTGACTAATGAGGATAAGGTTTTTTTTAGATATATAACGAGGAAAGAAACAACACATTTATATAAGAGTTAAGCTGGAAACATATTATCGGACGCAGCTTACGGACGCGGCTGACAGCCGCGACTGATAGGTATCTAGATAATGAATGTACACTGAGCCGTGCACACTATCGGACATCAGTCGCGGACGTCACCTTGGGCTGATCTTGAGCGTTCGGACGTCCGAGAGTGATCTGGCGCGCCAGATATTTTAAGGCGTTCACACTGCTAAGTCGCGGCTTTCAGTCGCGTCCGATAGTATGTTTCTGGCTTTAAGTGTTTATGCTGTGTAAATCTTCTAGATAGCCATTTCAAATATAATATCCACCCTCTTTGGACTTAAATAGGTTGAATCATACTAGTTGGCGGCTGTAATGTTAGAAGTCGCGGATAGCCCAATCCTGACTAGGATTCGCAAGGATTAGGATAGGATTTTCAAAATCCGCAGTTTGTAGTTAACATCACAGTCGCCAAGTTGTATGATTCAGCTTAAAATTAATGAAAGTTATCTTGTACTTACCTATCAACATGTTAACTTGCAACTGATAAAGTTCTTTGTTATTAAAGAGCCATATAAAGGTCAACCATCCTGCAAGCCACACTATTCCATGACATGATACCTAGAAAATAAAACACCAAATAAAAATTTGTGTTGGGATATACATATGTTTTAATCAGTTTATTTCTCGGTGCTATCATGATTACTGCAATAAAATACATTCCGGTAATAAGAATCTAGATATCTCATTTTAGAATAATATTATCTTAGGGGCTGTTCAAGTATTACGTAAGCACTATAGGGGGGGTGGAGGGGTCTATCTGTTGCTTATTTTTGATGACATGGGGAGTGGGGGGGGTCTATATGGTGATTACATCAGCAATAGTTATTTATTTCTTGCATGATGATCTGCATCTGCCTTAATGAATCAATAAAAAAAGCAAAATGCATATACATAGAGGTACCAATGATTATTGATTAAGTAAGAATGGGAGGGGGGGTGAGAGCTTTTCTTACTTTTCCTGACAAAGGGGGAAGGGGGGTAAATAATTGTAATAAATCTGCTTACGTAATACTTGAACGGCCCCTTAATGAAATGCTGATACAGAATCTAAGCACAGAGGGGTTAGTCCAGGTTTACACGTAAATTGGAACTACAGTTGTTTTCATACGGCTCTATACATTTTTGTAAAGCGCCTCTGAAGGCAACTAGGAAGAACTAACAAAAATGTTTGGAACCACATGCAAATGCGAAAGTTTAAGTAAACTATGCAAAACCTGGACTAAAGGCTTTGTAACAAATGTTATATTTAATTTTACATAAACTTAGGCTAAGGCTTAAACATATGCAAGAGATTCTTTACCTCAAGAAATTTTGAATGATTTCGCAATGACCTCAATGCTGTTATTTTAAGTGCAGTATCAACTACTTTCTTCGTGATTTGGACGTCATAACGGAGAATTCTTTGTATCATTGGTGATACTTGACGCTTACTCTCCTTTTCACCAAGCTGAAAACAGATAATTGAGTCATATAAAAGCAAAGATATAACAACATCCACTTTTTTCCCTTGGGCAACTAAATGTAGTTTAATAGACCTGTGTTGAACTTCACTTCATACTTATATCGCGTTAAAACTAGCAATATCCCATACAAAACAAGCTTTTAAAAATTTGGTTTGTAACAAAAACAGCATTATCCGACATAGTTCCCGACAAAAACAGCAACATTTCCTCCGACCAATCAGGAGGCATTATTTATCTACTATTTACTTGTCTTTAGGTGACTGTGGAGTGCGGTTTTGCTCTCGAAAATTATTAAATTAAAAGGGAAATAGTGCAAAATCGTATCAAAACTAGCAACATCCAGTTAAGAATGGTGCATAACCAGCAATATCCACAAGTTAGATGCAAAAACAGCATTATCCATTTTTAATTAGCTATTTTTAGGTAATGACTAATTGATAGCGAAATTTCTTTTCACAATTTGTGTTCAAAACATAATTTTCAATTTGCACCAATAATTAATTTTATATGAAAGTTATTGTAAGTAATGTAGGGTAAAAAAAAACGTCTACTGCACATTAATCAGACATGGATGTTGCTACCTTTGCTTTTTAAGACTCAACAATTATTTTATGAATTTCTTTCGGTACAATGGTAAGTGCCTTGTTATAAAGGTAATCTACCTATGACTCAAAAATGATATCATCTGTAAAACACTTCATACAGTATCTTTCCCTATGCATAAATACATATTAAACTCTATTCTAAGGTTTGTTACGTTGGTAGCTTACCATATCCATGCTGCAGCCAAAGCTTTTAAACTAGAGGCAGGTCACAAAATGCACTTGTACAAATAGCCAACAGGTGAGTATGTGAAATGGTGAGAAAATAAACGTTTTTAGAATGGTTCAGTGCCGTGCAAATGGTGAACACTAGATTAGTACAACATTTCAAAAGTATTACAATTATATTGACTACGGTTCAGATTCTGTTGGATAGATCTGCTATTTTCTAGAATATTGACCAAAATAGATTTAGTTGAATACCTATTTATAAAATAAAAAACTAAAAACCTAAAAACAGTTCTCGTCTCGCAACAGCACAGCGCAACTTCTATGATCTATAACATAAAGTTCATAAAGTACGTATATACAGGTACTATGATCTATCTATAATCTAAGGCAAAGGTTATTCACACACACTCACGACAATAAAGTTGCCAGGCTTAACGCTTAAAATTTTACTATGAACCCAAAATTTAAAACGGCGTAGTGTACTTCCAGGTGTCATAAGAAAATATAACGTCTCGGCATTTCCTGGAGTTTTTACGTATCTACACTTTCGAAGTGATGATTTGTTGTTGAAACTCAAAATCTCAATCGCGATATAAATTTAGGCATTGAAAAAACTACTAATTAAGTAAGGTAGCTCTAAGCTGACAACACTGGCATGTGTTGTACCACAGATCAAAAATGGAAATAAACATGTTCGTTCACCACAGCTTATAAAAGGTACAGTATTCATCAGTATTGCCATAGAAAGTAGTCACAAATAAAAACGATTGACTATTAATTGGTTTGGGGTCGTCTACTAGTCATGACTTATTTTTAGCAACTTACGAATTTTTCAACCAATTTCGATGAAACTTGGTACGCAGGTTTCATATACTAATGATTTTTAGAGTTCCGTACTCAAAGGGTAAAAACGGGTCCATATTACTAAAACTCAACTGTCTGTATGTCCGTTAGACTGTCTGTCACCAGGCTGTACAAATAGCGGTACGTATCTCATGAACCTTAGAAGCTAGAAAGTTGATCACAAATGATGTATTGATGTTAACCATAACAACAAATAGCAATAATCGGCTAAGTGCGAGTCGGTCTCGCGCACTTAGGGTTCCGTGTCGTACGTAAGTCCCCGTTAGTATTTATAATTTTAATTTAATTATTTATTTGTAGAGGAAATATCCAATTTAATATTCTGTGTATGTCTCAGCGTTGTAGCTATCACTATTCATAAGATACAGCCTGGTGACATACTGACAGACAAACGGACAGCGAAGTCTTAGTAATAGGGTGCCGTTTTTACCGTTTGGGTATGGAACCCTAAAAATGGAATAAAATAAATATTAAAAAATTATATCCAACAAACGTGAATTTATGTATAGGTATATTGACCTTAATAACTAGTAATTGAACTAAAATATATAAAGGGGGGTTCCCATAACCATCAAAGACAAAATTACAGTATCAAATCATGTTAAAGTACGATGTCAATATGATTTATTGTTTTAGTTCGCTAAAAGCTATTAAATAAAATAAATTAAATTAAATTCATTTATTGAGCTCATAACACGGCAAAACCAATTACATTACAGCTACAATAAAATCTCATGGGCGTTATGGGCATCAATGCGTCAGGAAATTATTACCTAACAATGTTAAAAAAAGCCATTAGCGAAAATTACTCGTGGCATTTGATCATATCCCCTCTTGTGAAATTCCGTTTTTTTTTCCGAACCCTCTCCACCTTCCAGACCCTTTCGAGTAGTTTCGAGTTTCACGTAATTAATAGATGATCCCTTTGATGGGAAACATTTTGTTTAGTTAATTTTGCAGAATTATCAAAATATTTTTTATTAAAATTAATAAATTAATTAAAAACCATGTAGGTAACTGATACCTCTATAATTCTTCTATTGTTAGTCATGTCATTTTTGTCCAATAACCGGGATAATTTTGCTAAAAACATTTACAGATGATACTTGTTTCCGTAACTTGGAACGTAATCTTATCTATGTACACGGTATTGTGATTACAGGTACATACTACATAGAAACATTACAAAAACCATACGATAATGCACCTATTGCGCACCATAATGAACTCTATGCCATCGACACAAGATCTGACAACATGCACTGCATACGTTGGTGTTGTGTGTGAATAGTCAAAACAAACCACATTGCGTGAGCAGTTCGTGTCACACATTGACAAAAACGTCAACACATTGAAACAATGTGCACCCACACTTCGCTACAGTTATTTTTTAAAAGTTTTAGATATTACCAGTAAAATCCAAAATAATTGCGTCCATATTATGTTACTTTTGTCAACTACGAAAATCGATAAATGTCGCAATGTTTAATTGAATAACCAGAATAAAACAATTCTCAGGTTAGTTTGTAGAATGAGAATATTTTTTATTGTTAATGCGGAGTTAGTTTTAGGCAAGTTTTAGAAGACCTATGATATTATCGTGGGTCTATCAACAGACCCTATTTTGAACGAATAATTTGAGTGAACATTTTACTATTTAGGGTGGGTCTATCAACAGACCCTATTTTGAAAGAATGATTTGAGTGAACACTGTGTTATCACTGATTATACCTATTATTTTACTGATTATTATTGCTCCCTATCACTATTCACAGTAAATAAGTTGCAAAATCTATCTATTTCTGGCCTGTACTATTAGAGCGGCCCGAAATTTAAATATAGTAGTGGCAATAAAAGACAAGTATCCAGGACAACATTATATTTAAAAAAAAAACCGGAAAGTGCGAGTCAGGCTCGCGCTTCGAGGGTTCCGTACAAATCTAGAAAATTTTACAAAATTGGGAAGTAAGTTGTTAAAATCTCTATACTGTAATCATCGACAAATTTTTTTTTTTTTTTTCACTTTTCGCGTCATCCATCACACATTTACACAAAATTACACATTGTTAAAATAATTAAAAACCTGTTTTAGCATGTGCTAATAAAGCTCTTTTATATGATACCTAACATGATACGATTTCTTTTTCTTCTTGATCGTTGCGCTCTTGACAGAGCGGTCGTGGTCATCAAGTAGTACTATTATTTGTAGGGGCAAATGTAATGCGCCTCACGATGTCTCGCCATCCTTCTCTATGGGACTTCAATAGGGTACACTCATGCACGGACCCACCCACAGCAGACTTGATCTGATCGGTCCATCTCATGGGCGACCTTCTGCGTGGTCTTGTGCCCTCAACTTTTCCCTGGACGACAAGACGCTCCAAAGACTGACTACCTCGCCTTGAGATGTGTCCGAAGTAAGCGAGTATGCGAGACTGTACTATGGCTGATAGACGCTGCTTGATGCCGAGTTCTTGTAGTATCGAGACGTTGGTACGAAATTCAGTCCACGATACCCCAAGCATTCTTCTCCAGCACCACATTTCTAGAGCATCTACCTTTTTATTTTCAATATCTTGCAGCGTCCATGTCTCATATACGATTTACTCTCTTACCTACCACTACTCTAACCCATATTTTGTGAATTTTGACCCTATTTTTTGTGATTTAGTTAAAAATGTACAGTTTTCAGTTTTATTCCTATATTTGTACTCTGAGACAATGCTTCTTGTCAATTTTCATAGTTCTATGTCAACGGGAAGTACCCTGTAGGAGTGTCGAAATATGCGGCTTTTTACGACATAAACGGCTCTAACTTTTTTATACGATAACTGAGAAGTTTTTTGTTTACACAACTGCAAGAGACCGTAGACATACGTATACAATTTAAATTTCAACTTGACATCTTTACGCGTTCCCGAGATAAAGAGTCTTGACATACACACAGGCGGACACACAAACAGACGGACAACAAAGTGATCCTATAAGGGTTTCGTTTTTTTCCGTTTGAGGTACGGAACCCTAAAAAATGACAGTTTGTGACAATAGCCAGTGCGAAATAATTTGGCAAAGGTTATTCACACACACTGACGACAATACCACAGATTATAAATGTACCACAGATTAAAAATGGAAATAAACATGTTCGTTCACCACAGCTTATAAAAGGTACAGTATTCATCAGTATTGCCATAGAAAGTAGTAACAAATAAAAACGATTGACTAATAATTGGTTTGGGGTCGTCTGCTAGTCATGACTTATTTTTAGCAACTTACGAATTTTTCAACCAATTTCGATGAAACTTGGTACGCAGGTTTCATATATTAATGATTTTTAGAGTTCCGTACTCAAGGGGTAAAAACGGGTCCATATTACTAAAACTCAACTGTCCGTATGTCCGTTAGACTGTCTGTAACCAGGCTGTACAAATAGCGGCACGTATCTCATGAACCTTAGAAGCTAGAAAGTTGATCACAAATGATGTATTGATGTTAACCATAACAACAAATAGCAATAATCGGCTAAGTGCGAGTCGGTCTCGCGCATTTAGGGTTCCGTGTCGTACGTAAGTCCCCGTTAGTATTTATAATTTTAATTTAATTATTTATTTGTAGAGGAAATATCCAATTTAATATTCTGTGAATGTCTCAGCGTTGTAGCTATCACTATTCATAAGATACAGCCTGGTGACATACTGACAGACGAACGGACAGCGAAGTCTTAGTGATAGGGTGCCGTTTTTACCGTTTGGGTATGGAACCCTAAAAATGGAATAAAATAAATATTAAAAAATTATATCCAACAAACGTGAATTTATGTATAGGTATATTGACCTTAATAACTAGTAATTGAACTAAAATATATAAAGGGGGGTTCCCATAACCATCAAAGACAAAATTACAGTATCAAATCATTTTAACGTACGATGTCAATATGATTTGTTGTTTTAGTTCGCAAAAAGCTATTAAATAAAATAAATTAAATTAAATTCATTTATTGAGCTCATAACACGGCAAAACCAATTACATTACAGCTACAATAAAATCTCATGGGCGTCATGGGCATCATTGCGTTAGGAAATTATTACCTAACAATGTTAAAAAAAGCCATTAGCGAAAATTACTCGTGGCATTTGATCATATCCCCTCTTGTGAAATTCCGTTTTTTTTTCCGAACCCTCTCCACCCTCCAGACCCTTTCGAGTAGTTTCGAGTTTCACGTAATTAATAGATGATCCCTTTGATGGGAAACATTTTGTTTAGTTAATTTTGCAGAATTATCAAAATATTTTTACTAAAATTAATAAATTAATTAAAAACCATTTAGGTAACTGATACCTCTATAATTCTTCTATTGTTAGTCATGTCAGTTTTGTCCAATAACCGGGATAATTTTGCTAAAAACATTTACAGATGATACTTGTTTCCGTAACTTGGAACGTAATCTTATATAAGTACACGGTATTGTATTACAGGTACTACATGGAAACATTACAAAAACCATACGATAATGCACCTATTGCGCACCATAATGAACTCTATGCTATAGACACAAGATCTGACAACCTGCACTGCATACGTTGGTGTTGTGTGTGAATAGTCAAAACAAACCACATTGCGTGAGCAGTTCGTGTCACACATTGACAAAAACGTCAACACATTGAAACAATGTGCACCCACACTTCGCTACAGTTATTTTTTAAAAGTTTTAGATATTACCAGTAAAATCCAAAATAATTGCGTCCATATTATGTTACTTTTGTCAACTACGAAAAATCGATAAATGTCGCAATGTTTAATTGAATAACCAGAATAAAACAATTCTCTGGTTAGTTTGTAGAATGAGAATATTTTTTATTGTTAATGCGGAGTTAGTTTTAGGCAAGTTTTAGAAGACCTATGATATTATCGTGGGTCTATCAACAGACCCTATTTTGAACGAATAATTTGAGTGAACATTTTACTATTTAGGGTGGGTCTATCAACAGACCCTATTTTGAACGAATGATTTGAGTGAACACTGTGTTATCACTGATTATACCTATTATTTTACTGATTATTATTGCTCCCTATCACTATTCACAGTAAATAAGTTGCAAAAACTATCTATTTCTGGCCTGTACTATTACAGCGACCCGAAATTTAAATATATATAAGTGGCAAAAAAAGACAAGTATCCAGGACAACATGATATTTAAAAAAAAACCGGACAAGTGCGAGTCAGGCTCGCGCTTCGAGGGTTCCGTACAAATCTAGAAAATTTCACAAAATTGGGAAGTAAGTTGTTAAAATCTCTATACTGTAATCATCAACAAAAATTTTTTCGCGTCATCCATCACACATTTACACAAAATTACACATTGTTAAAATAATTAAAAACCTGTTTTAGCATGTGCTAACAAAGCTCTTTTATATGATACCTAACATGATACGATTTCTTCTTCTTCTTGATCGTTTCGCTCTTGACAGAGCGGTCGTGGTCATCAAGTAGTACTATTATTTGTAGGGGCAGATGTAATGCGCCTCACGATGTCTCGCCATCTCTCTCTATGGGACTTCAATCGGGTACACTCATGCACGGACCTACCCACAGCAGACTTGATCTGATCGGTCCATCTCATGGGCGACCTTCCGCGTGGTCTTGTGCCCTCAACTTTTCCCTGGACGACAAGACACTCCAAAGACTGACTACCTCGCCTTGAGATGTGTCCGAAGTAAGCGAGTATGCGAGACTGTACTATGGCTGATACGCTGCTTGATGCCTAGTTCTTGTAGTATCGAGACTTTGGTACGAAATTCAGTCCACGATACCCCAAGCATTCTTCTCCAGCACCACATTTCTAGAGCATCTACCTTTTTCTTTTCAATTTCTCGCAGCGTCCATGTCTCATATACGATTTACTCTCTTTGAGTTTTGAACCCATATTTTGTGAATTTTGACCCTATTTTTTGTGATTTAATTAAAAATGTACAGTTTTCAGATTTATTCCTATATGTGTACTCTGAGACAATGCTTCTTGTCAATTTTCATAGTTCTATGTCAACGGGAAGTACCCTGTAGGTTTTGATTTTTGTGAGTGTCGAAATATGCGGCTTTTTACGACATAAACGGCTCTAACTTTTTTATACGATAACTGAGAAGTTTTTTGTTTACACAACTGCAAGAGACCGTAGACATACGTATACAATTTAAATTTCAACTCGACATCTTTACGCGTTCCCGAGATAAAGAGTCTTGACATACACACAGACGGACACACAAACAGACGGACAACAAAGTGATCCTATAAGGGTTTCGTTTTTTTCCGTTTGAGGTACGGAACCCTAAAAAATGACAGTTTGTGACAATAGCCAGTGCGCTAAAGGCAACACAACAAAAATTGAATGACTTTGACATAAAGAAACGTGGAAATAATGACATTTGTGACGTTGACGTAGTGGCATCATGACAAATTGAGAAAAGGGTTACCATGCCACCTCAATTCCTTGAAATTACTGAAAACGCGTTTAAGGTAGGTTAAGGTCTCTCGGTCAGCGAAATTCGAACTTTGTTGGCTTTTGACGGTTTTTGTCTTATAGAGATTAATTTTTAATTGCACGTTTACCAAACTCTTTTTGCTACCCTGAATAGTGTTAACGAGGTAAGTACAGATACCAAAAAAAAAAACAAATTAGGGTCTACCGACGACGCATAGAACTTTAGTTCTTATAATTATTATTTATTATAATGCTATGTACCGACGCCATTAAGTACCTAACCAAAAGGAGTCGACACTGAGAAGCGTACCCCGCTGCCAAAAGTACGAGACCGGCGGTCATGCTCTTCATATAAATATATCGGTCTGGTTGCGCTTGTGTTGCGTTAATTTTCAGAGAGAGAGAAGAGAAGTCTTCTGTCACACAACCCTACATTTTATTATCTTGCGGTTATCTTCAAAAAGGTCATCAACTCATCAATCATTGATTAATCATCAAATAATTGTCACCCAAGGAAGTTTCATACGAGAACTCTCGTATGAAACTTCCTTGTTGTCACCAAAGATTGTCGCTTTGATTATGTCAAGTCAAAAAATAATAATCATAATCAAAGAATTGTCGTTTCATAAATATTTTATTTACGTTTTAAATTGAATATATGTATTATTTTTATTCGATAAAAAATAGAATCATAAATTGATATTTTAATATTAATATCATCTTAGTGGTATTTGCCGAATGGAATTCTTTGGTTTAACTTTGTATGGTCCTCAGAACTACATAAAAGATACTTTGAAAGATGGATACGAGGAGCCTTTCAGAAAAGAAGATGTGGAGCCGCTATTGAAAAGAATTCAAGAAACGACCACTTTACCAGAAAAAGTAATTTAAATGGTTTGGGGACGCTATCAAAAAATAGTATAAGAACCACTTTTCACCCTCTCGTTCGCACAACCTCAGATTTTCAATGCTCGGCTGCTCGTACCCACTTCCACTCAGCCACGTGACCTTATACGTTTAGCCGTTTGAACGATTCAATTATAGCTCTTTAGAGGCGGTATAGTTGAATTATTCGATACTATCCACTATGCACCCTACCGTTAGGGCTACCACAGATTTTTATACTCTCACTAAACTCGACCACGTAGCCATTCAGGTATACCTCAGCCGTTAGAATGATTCAATTATAGCTCTCTAGTAGCTTTCAAGACAACAGTCTCAACACAATTTGAAAATACCTACAGTAGGTACTTTCGAAGATAAAGTGCTTGTATCGTAGCAAACCATTAGGTTTTGTTGTATTTACCATCTACAAGCATGTATAGATACACACCTAGTTAAAAACATAATATTATATAAATATATTTATTTATTTATTATTTACAGTAAAATATAGCTTTACAGATTACACAAAATCCAATACGCTACATTTTATACTTTACCTAAAATATGTTTAATAACATATGTTTATAAACTATAAATCAACGTTCAATCTTCCAGATTACAAGACCAGATATTGCGGTCATACGTCAAATCGACTGCTATGTCGGAAGAGTAAATGGATTTGCGTATGGTTCGATAGTCAGGTTTAACAAGATGAAACGCAAAGGCGTCATGAAACCCGTTGGCCCTTGTGACATGCACAGAATACCAGCTGTAACGTCGATGGAAGTAATATTATACCATATGGGTAGATGCTCCGGTTGTGGCCATATTAGTGTAATTTTTGGCCACTTTGAATTTTTAGATTCATTTGTGTAGACAATTTTAATGTTAAAATAATATTTTAGTAAAATTTTCAAACTTTATGGTATTACATTGTTTGTAATCTATCTTCATACAATAATTTTGACATCAAATGGCCAAAACCAGGACATTGGTCAGAACCAATGCATCTACTATTGTGTATCGATTTTAGTTTCATTATTTCAGTAGGTATTTATGATTTTAATAGATGATATAGGTAGTTTGGTAGTTGTATACTCAAACACCTAATAACATACCCAGGTAAGTGTTTACTAACCTGTGTTCCAGCTTGGTGGCTATCTCTTATAATTTGCCATCACGTTTTTTTTATGTATTCGTATGTAACACTGTAGATTCATTCAAGTTTATAAGTCGTTCAAATAAAATATTTTGGTCGTATTGTTGAACACGAAACGATTCGTTGTGCAGTTAGCAAATTCATATGCCGAGTGGGGAGTTGAGCAGCTTGTACCTACCTAACTTCACAGATGCCATCAAATTTGTTTCGGTCTCTAAATACCTATCATATAATTTGCTTGCTATTTTCAGTACGGTTGGTGGCAACATGATCCAGACGTATTGACTAAAGATTGGTATGTTACCTGTCCAACGTTTCCTCAACCAACTTCGCCAAATACACGAATCCTAGACATCGCCCGTAAAAATAATAAGTACGCTACTTTGTTTTGAATATTTTGTTATTTTTGTTTTTTATTTATTTAATAAAATAAATCTTCAAAATAAAATGTTTAAATCAGTCACAGGTAACTTATTACTGTTCACTGTAATATGTAACAGGTAGATGCACTACCTATGGAATAATCTACTGTGCTATTATTCAATTTGCGAATATAAAGGCTCCATCAAACACAGGCGGTACGAGCGGTAGAGCGGTACGAGCGGTAGAGCGGTAAAAGCGGTACGGCAGTACCGTGACCGGACCTGTGTGAGCCCTTCTTATATAACCAGTACAATACAGATGCCCGCCCGTCTGCTATACCGCTCGTACCGCCTGTGTGTAAAGGAGCCTTAAAGGAGTGCAAATATGTATCAGTTCTGACAATAATTTCAACAGGTATGCTTAAAGGCTCCTTTACACACAGGCGGTACGAGCGGTATAGCATACGGGCGGGCATCTGTATTGTACTGGTTATATAAGAAGGGCTCACACAGGTCCGGTCGCGGTACTGCCGTACCGCCCTTTACCGCTCGTACCGCTCGTACCGCTCTACCGCTCGTACCGCCTGTGTTTGATGGAGCCTTAATACAGAAAAAACTACTGCGTTCACGTGTGTAGCAAGCGCAATAATTTTAAGACTTTTTTCAGTAATTTCAAAAAAGATAGTTCAAGTTCAAATACATATATTTATTTAGTAGGTACCTAAGATACACTTTTAAAACGTGATTAATGTAAATTACACACCTACATACATTACCTACTTACATAAGCAAAAACCACCGTCCGACCAAAGAACAACATGGTCATACTCGTAATATAGTTATTAAGTCAAGTAGTTAAACATTACATAATCATATCTCCCCGTTGCCTTTTGGGCACTTGAGCAATGAGCTCGTAATATTTCGATATTTAGTTATACGGTTATACTGAGCGTCACACAAATTGAAAGATGGGAAGTTAGCCGCAGAGAGCGCGCAAACGCCAAAATATAGACGTTAGCGGGTGCCAGAGAGACGAGACGCCAGCGCACACCCGCCCGCCAACCTTGTGCCTCCCGCGCGCTCCCTACGCCCGAGCCCACTACTTCGCCATTTGTATAGGCATTGCGCACACATGCGCAATAATTAGCGAATCACGGCGAAGTGTTATCTGCGGCTAACTTCCCTTCTTTCAATTTGTGTGGCGCTCAGTATAGTGAAAATTAGATTTGTAAAGTGACATCAGATACAAGCAAAGAAAACAGAACATTTAACAACGCGAGCGAAGCGAGCGCGAAAAAATTGCGTTATCTCTCAATAAAGAGTAGACTTAAAGTGAAGAAAAAGAACAGACCTAAAAGATCGACATGGGCCATGGTCTGGGTGGGGCAAGTGCCCCACCCTGCCCCACCGTGGCTACGCCCATGAACACATGCCTAATCTGTTGAACGCTGGCCCAGTTACAGATGCCAATAGGGAAGTTTCCCGTTTTCTAGTTTTATTTTTATTAAATTACACTAAGTCTGCAATAAATTATAGTGTTTTTATTTTTCAATTATCTTAAAAAATGACGGAGTTATGAATTTTTAAACATGACCGCACGAAATCAAAAAACCTCGCGACGGATTTACGCGTGTGACGTCATTCGGCTTCAGAGCCGCGCCGTGGGTTAGGCGGGAGTAAGGAAAAAAGGAAATAAAGTGCTTCATTCTATGTCGGGTATTTTTCTAAGCCACGAATACGTTCTACAATATCATTGTACTTATCTTTAAGTTATGATCAACATTTACTATGGGACTAACCTCCCAATATAACGAATAAAAAGTCAGCATTCCCATAATTTTGTATCTAAATGGAACAAGACTTGGTGTATGTGTCTAGTGTACTGCGGTTTTTACATCTGTAACTATTAACTAGTAGCTCTCCAAACAGTAGACCTCGCAAGTATACATTTTCTCGTAATAAGTTCTCAAAAATGCACAACTTTCACAGGTAAATATATTCTTAATCATAAAAATGGTAAGGTTCTTTACTAAGATATTATTGTATATTATGGGACTAAGTAAGTAAGTTTGTATAGGCCGGGGTGGCTAGCCCTGGTGTCAGAGTTTGGGACTGATCCCCTATACAGGGTTAGCTAGCTAGAACTGGTGAAGCGTAACATATTTTGTTCTAATAAAATACTTTAGATAATTTTTTCAAGGCTTTTATTTTCTAGTCCCAATAAGTTGTCAAGTGCGTGTCAAGACATGCGTATGATAGGCTTCCGTAGACGTGACGATGATTATGATGATGATAAAAACCAATTTTTAAGATGGTTGATTACTATGACAACGTAATTTAGTATGAATTCTTGGTTGCCTGGGAGAATTCGCTTAAAGCGATAAGGCCACCAGTTAGAAACCTATTAATTGTATTGTTTTGTCCCTGTAATTTTTTTATGTTATGTGGTTGTCTAATAAAGTGTTATTGTTTGTTTGTTTGTATGAAATATACATGTGAGGTCGATGACCTCTAATGTTTAAAAATTTCAATTTTTTCTTTATAGCTCTAAAATTTATGATTCCACAGTGCTCAAAATAATTTTCAGGGAAAGTTTTTAATATGGTCTGTAAACGGCGTCCGTTCGTTACACGGACATAACGAAGTTTTAAGGATTCCTCGTTTTACTACGAAACCCTAAAAATGACTGAACAAAGTGACAGCTGTCAAATTCTAGAATCCATACTAGGATGACATGTCAGGTCTCAAAGTGACAGCTGTCAAACTTAAATTCGGTTTATTTCTGTAACTAACGATTTTAGACCATTGCTGTCTTCATAAAAGTGATAGAACTCAACAATATATATATTTCGGATGACAGCTCTTTAAAGTAATTTATCTCAGTAACTGTCGTTTCTATACCGTTACTTTAGGCACAAAATTGATAGAGCTCAACGAGATCTACATTTCGGATGACATCTGTCATGCCACTCTAGTATGAATTCTTTAATAATATGCCATATAATGGCAGATGTCACTTTCACATCTGTCATTTTCGGAACTAAAAAATAAGTCCTGAAAAACCTATTACCTACAATGACTTTATAAGAACAAATATTAGGCTGAGAAGTTTTGGATAACCCTATACAGGGGATTAGTCCTATAGTAAAAGTTGGTCATAATTTACAATGATATTTTAGGACAGAATATTGTAATTATACAGCCTGTGCAAGTTGTGCATTTTTGAAAACTGATTACCAGAAAATGTTCACCAAAATGTAAACTTGTGAGGTCTACTATTTGGAAAACTACTAGTCAATATATACAGATGTAATAACCGCAGAACAGTAGGTACACACGTCAAGTCTTGTTCCATTTAGAAATAAAGTTCATTTACTCAGGACAAAATCATGGGAATGCTGACTTTTTATTCGTTATATTGGGGGGTTAGTCCCATAGTAAATGTTGATCATAACATAAAGATAAGTACAATGATATTCTAGAACGTATTCGTGGCTTAGAAAAATACCCGACATAGAATGAAGCACTTTATTTCCTTTTTTCCTTACTCCCGCCTAACCCACGGCGCGGCTCTGAAGCCGAATGACGTCACACGCGTAAATCCGTCGCGAGGCTTTTTGATTTCGTGCGGTCATGTTTAGACATCCATAACTCCGTCATTTATTAAGATATTCGAGTAATTTTTTCACTGTGTCTAATATAATTCTAACGTCCTTAAATGTATATAATTATTTTTAGTTTTTATGATAAAGGAAACTTCCCTATTGCTGTGTTGGATTTATATATGGCTAGTTCGGTGCCATATATGAATTCTCTTCCGTTCTAATGGTTCAAATATAGATAGAGCTCCTGAACTTACAAAAAAATCTAAGTGCAAAAATAAATTCTTAGAGCTAAAGGTGCTAGCTCAGATCTTTACTGTAGTTGCTAGTCGCTTATTTCTTTTTTGTATTTTGTGATATTTTCTGAGGACAAGACTTGGGAATCAAGTGCTCCACACACTCAAGCTACCTGCGGCTGGTCATTTCGTTAGTGTGGGGAAGTGGTAGGGAAGCCTTTATTCGGAAGCTTCAGGGAAAAAATTGATTTATTGAGAAAATAAAAAATCTGATCTGGCAATCCTGCAGCTGTTTTTTAAGCTGTTTTCTCTTTCTTTCATTTGTCAGACATTGAACTGAGCGGAGGTCGTTCCGGCGAAAATGTCGTAAGTTTTATTCATTGAAATCTCCTTAATCGCTTAATATTTTGCTGTTCGAATTTTAAATCCATCGTAATGTAATAGTTTACCTTGATATAGTCACAATATTTACATTGATAACTCTAGTGCATATCTAATCATAACCTCCATATCGTGAAGTTTATTAATATTTCAATGTGGTTCCCTCAGATTCATAGTGATTCCCATATTACAGGTCAAAGGTATCCCGTGACACTCTCTATGAGTGTGTAAATGCTGTCATAGATCAGTCAAAGGAGAAGAAACGTAACTTCTTGGAGACCGTGGAACTTCAAATCGGTCTGAAGAACTATGATCCCCAAAAGGACAAGCGTTTCTCCGGCACCGTCAAGTATGTCTACCTGGAAAGCGCATTTTAGTGGGATAGTTAAATAAAGCTCATTAAATTCCACCAAAATGTGTCTGGACAGGGAGTCGGACTATGTCTGACGGGACTTTACCCAAAGTCTTTAAATAATGGGTAGGTTGGCTTCGGCCCACCGAATAATTTAAGCCGAGGGATCTAATTTGTGAGGTATGCCATGTTAGCCATGTGTAATTATAAAGATTATATACCACATAACCTAGTTTATGCAAGTTTTACTGTTGATGTACTTACTAATGTTATAGTCAATTTGTCATTATAGCTTAATGCTAAGTATCTACAGGCCAAATCAAGCTGTGCAATATCCAATCAATGCATAGCTTTATGTGAACTTCTGTCACTATTTGATATTGCGGAGCTTACAGCTAACTTTACTTGCGCCTACGCCTATATGTAGTTTTTGTGGCACATTTTTGAAAAGTCTTATCATAAACCTATTTTATACCTACTTGCATAATACATACTAAAATGATGCTCCAAATTGCATGTATTATCTGTTGATATTGATGACACAATTTATTTCTGATACAATTAGACTTACTCAACAGTGGGTTTTGCATAGTACCTTGCTAATTTTATTATCTTTTCAGGCTCAAGTACATTCCCCGGCCGAAGATGCAGGTGTGCATCCTTGGGGACCAGCAGCACTGTGACGAGGCCAAGACTTTGGAAGTGCCTTGCATGGATGCCGAGGCCCTGAAGAAACTGAACAAGAACAAGAAGCTCGTCAAAAAGCTAGCCAAGAAGTGAGTACTATGCTTACAATACTTTCTTCTATATCTTCTTAAATTGATTACATTTTAGCTGCATTAAAATTGCAGAGTATGACTCTGTTGGATTGTATAGACCGGTATACTCCCAACGGCCGCCACTAAAACATTCCCCAGTGGTGCTCGTTAGCACCAGTTAAAATTTTTAGTGCTAACATCCGCCAGTGGCGGTCGTTGGGTCATTTAAAATGGTCACTAGTGGAGGTCATTAGCACTGAGTATTATATTTTGCCAACCGCCGCACTAACTACTCAATCACAGTCAGGGCTCTAAAGTTCGATAGTCGGTGGGATCTCTATAATATAGTTCTGAATACCACAGTATATAAATCAATAGACTGTACGCGCCACACAAGTTGGCAGATGTGAAGTTAGCTACAAGCTGCGCAATATCCAATCCTGACTCTAAAGCCGCACATTGATTGGCTATTGCGCAGTTGGTAGCTATTTTCATTTACACCAACTTGTGTGGCGCGGCCTATACATTGTCGTATGCCATGATTTGCCAATTTTTGTTCTTAAAATTTATGTATAGGCGCGTCACACAAGTTGGCGGAAATGAAGTTAGCTACAAACTGCTAAGTTACGAGCATATTTATTTTCTTGCTAGACAGAGAGCGCACTATGGTAGGTTGTGACTTCACTGCCTGCAAGTGTCATTCATTCAATATACAATGTTATGCTGTGTGGGAAAGGGACAAGACATCATCTCCTTATCCCTACCAAAATCTTTACAAGCTTTATACCTTTGAACTTGATCAGCCAATTTCAATATTTTTTTCAGTTTGCGAATTATTTTTAATTGCATAATTCTCTTCTACTAATATTTTTAACTCATTTAATACTAGTCAACTACCCTACTCATTGAGAAATGTCTGTGGCAGTGTTTAAGGCTATAGTCCAGCACAAAATGTCATCTAGCCCCTTGGTAATTTCAGATACGATGCATTCCTGGCGTCCGAGTCTCTCATCAAGCAGGTGCCCCGTCTCCTGGGTCCGGGTCTGAACAAGGCTGGCAAGTTCCCTGGTCTCCTCTCCCACCAGGAGTCCATGACGCAGAAGATTGATGAGGTCAAGGCCACCATCAAGTTCCAGATGAAGAAGGTAAATATTTGCAGTTTGTACTAGTTAGAATTTAGGTATTTGCTATACAGGATTATCTGCTTGCCCTGTATTAAGTCAAAAGTGGGCGATTAAGATCATCGTTAGAAACAACTTACAATATGAAACCAACATGGAATTTAAGAAAAAAATCAGCCATTCCATACAAAATAGCAACTTGGATAGAATCAACAACGTGTATGAAACAGCAGATTTTTTTTTATCATTCCAGGTGGGCCTTTAGTGATTGGTGGTTTTTAAGGATGGATCACCCCGTTTTAGCTTAGTACATCACTTTTGGATAACCTTGTACGAGAGCATTTATCTAGTTTTTATTTCCAAAATGATTAAAAATGACCTAATACATACAAGGACCTTGGATTAATTAAGATTGCTGTAAATAAAAAATTAATTCAAGGAAAGTGGCGCTTTTTTGTGTGAAGCTTATTTATTTCCTGTAAAACATCTGTTTACTGAAGTCACAATTGACAGTATAACCAGATTGACTAAGTTTGCTAAAACTACTGTGAAAAAAACAACTGGTTGCACTCTAGGAGTGCTGGCAGAAGTGAAAACTTAACATTTAAAGTAGTTGATTTTTGTGGTAAAATACAATCGCACTCGCGCAAGCACCCTGCGCCGTCTTACGAATTTTCGATCAGGAGACGTCCTGACGCGATTTTTACATTTTTACCCATCCCAAAAAGTGCACAATGCTGCTAAAGAAGTTTTCAAAGTCTGGTCATAGTAAAACTATTGTCAACTGCAATAGCACAATCGATAAACCTTGAATGAATGCTAGTCTTATCTTGTATTTTTTTCTTTTCCAGGTATTGTGCCTGTCGGTAGCAGTTGGCCACGTGGGCATGACCCCCGATGAGCTGGCGCAGAACGTCCATCTCTCCATCAACTTCCTGGTTTCCCTGCTCAAGAAGCACTGGCAAAACGTCCGGTCACTACACATGAAGTCCACCATGGGACCACCCCAGAGATTGTACTAAGCTGACACAATATAATGACTTACTTTTAATTTCGAGTTGTTTAATTTCAACAGGTAGGACCTGGTTATTGTACCTTCTGCAGTCTGCACCCCTAGCACGGCAAAAGGATAAAACCATTTTAGCCACTTTTAACACGACGAGGGACAGTACTTCTATAGGCGTATGAGTGCAATAAAAGTTATATGACAGAACGCCTCTGGCCGTCAGAAGTTTTTTTCCCATCGCGCCAGTACGCCATACGGCGTGAAATTTTCTTTACAAATCCATAGAACCATTGAGGAAGGAATCAGAAGGAGTTGCCCTAACGACGAGAAAAACGTGCATACCCACCGCACATAATACGGCGGATTAGTGTTGTTACTACCACACTACACTTATCGATTTCCCCGTACTTATCGATAAAACTATCGACACAAATTAATTTTAGCCGAATCAAACATAATGGCAAACTTTTATTTAAAAAACCGGACAAGTGCGAGTCAGACTCGCACATCGAGGGTTCCGTACAAACACATTGTTAAAGTAATTAAAAACCTGTTTTAGCATGTGCTAATGAAGTTCTTTTATATGACACCTTTCATGATACGATTTACTCACTTTGAATTTTAAGCCCATATTTTGTGAATTTTGAGGCCCTATTTTTTGTGATGTAAATAAAAATGTGCAGTTTTCAGATTTAATCCTATATGTGTATTCTGAGACAATGCTTTTCGCCAAATTTCATAGTTCTATGTCAACGGGAAGTACCCGGTAGGTTTTGATTTTTGTGAGTGTCGAAATATGCTGTTTATTACGATATAAACGACTCTAACTTTTTTAAACGACAACTGAGAAGTTTTTCTTTTACACAACAGCAAGAGTTCATTAATATACGTATACAGTTTAAATTTCAGATATCTTTACGCGTTCTCTAGATAAGGAGTCTTGACAGACACACAGACGGACAACAAAGTGATCCTATAAGGGCTCCGTTTTTTCCTTTTGAGGTACAGAACCCTAAAAATTACAGATGTCAAGGTTGCAGCTGTCATATTCAAGAATCCACACTAGAATGGTAGGACGAGTTTTTTGGCGGGAACGCGGAAAAGACATGTCGCCTCATTGTATTATTTTGTTAAAGTTGTGTTTTTATCAGTGATAATTAGTGAAAAATTGTGGTATTTCATTGATTATGAGCTGAATTACGTGCATAAGTGTGGGCAAGTGATATAATGTGACGTATCATGTCGTTCCGTGTTGTTACCAAAACTCCATAGACACCTCTAGAAAAGTCTCCACTGCTTTACTGAGTTATGACTTAGAATTAAAGTGATAGGACTTAATAAGAGCTATATATCGGATGACAGCTGTCAAGCTTAAATGTGGAATATCTCCATAACTATGTATTATAGACCATTGCTTTCTTCACTAAACTGATATGAGATCTACATTTCGGATGACAGCTGTCAAACTTAAAAGTGGATTATCTACTATATCACTTTTGTGAAGACAGCAATAGTCGAACTTCGATGGTTACGGAGATAATCCACTTTTAAGTTTGACAGGTGTCATTTAAAATATAGATCTAATTGCGCTCTGTCACTTTTGTGAAGTCAGCAGTAGTCTAACTTCGATAGTTACGGAGATAATTCACTTTTAAGCTTTGACAGCAGTCATTAGGACAATCTAATAGATCTCATTGAGTGTTATTACTGCTACTAAGACAGTAATGGTCTTGCTTCGATAGTTACGGAGATAATAATACTTCTTAGTTTGACAGCTGTTACTTTCACACCTGTCATGCCATTTTCCTTGTATTAATTCTGGAATGACAGTTGTCAAATTTGACATGAAAAGTGAAATGAAATAAAAATTCAAAATTTCAGCTAATCAATAACACAAATAAAAACTAACCAAAATATCGATAGTTTTTTTTGATATAATAAGAACATCGCTATTGTTTTTCGACTCAATATGGCGGACCAGGCACGCGCGACACGTCACGAAAAATATAGACACTATAGCGAAACTGTGCTGTATAATGTTGGTCTATTCTTATTACGTACATTTGAAAGAGACGCCTATATGATTATTATTTCGGTTTTTAAACTATTACATGTCAAAGTATCTAAATGTCATTACACCATCTCCTTCTGATTCCTTCCTCAATGCCATAGAACAGCAGTTTGTACTGTCACCGCAAGTATAATTCTCATCTCGATACTGTCACTGCTTCATATTCAAATTGTTAGACAAAGACAACACGTTCACGCATACATATGTCATTTTGAGATCCTTCCGTCACACACACTACGCCACTGGGCGTCGTATTTACATACAGCCAGTCGAGTAGTGCGCGTCGGCGCACAGCCTGCTTGTCGCGACAAGTTATAGTGCAAAGTGTTTTCTAAAATGTGAGTATTATTCAATTTTAATTTGATTAGATGGTATAAAATACATAGCGTGGCAAACAGCACATGCAAGTTTTCTTTTAGCACCAGTGTATCTGGTGAACCCTATTTTAGAATATCAAATTCAACGGTATAGTTTTTGCAGATGGCGTCTGGGAATTCATATGTAAAATAGCAAAAAAGTCTGCAGATTTTGTTTGATGCAGCTTCTACCCCATAATCGAGTCAAGACCCGTTTGAAGATGATGGGGAGTATGGATCGGACCGAGATTATCAACCTTCTGGCGCTGAGTCTATGAGTTCGGAAGAAGCGCCTTGAGACATTCTGTCATATTCCGTACAAACATGGAGCACACTATGTATCACTACGCCTATAGGCAATGTATGACAGTTAGTAGTGTCTTATTAGGGTAACTCAATGAGACTATGCTGTCCCTCAAAGTGTTAATGTCTGTTGTCATTGTCAATCCATATTTATTTCCCCAAGGTGATATTATATTGGTGGAAAGACAATTAGTCCCTTTGCCATGCTACAGATGCTAGTGTCTGCAGAATAAAGCTTGCAACACATTCGGACCGGCACAACGGCCGCTCGGCCTAGCATGGTACTTGAGATACAAAGTTATAGGTATCACTAATTGCATAGGTCAATTACGTGGGAATATCCTCATTTTTCTTTAATGGTACTAAAGCTACAAAGTTGTCACTTGGTACCATCAATGGTACTACTGACACTATGGCATTCTGTTCGGCTTTTTCTTCCGGACATTCATCTACTCAACTCTGATATTGCCGATCGAGGCCAGCTTGTATAAACACATATTTAAGCTCGTCAAGCGGAGCGAGGCCAATCATTAATCTAAGAAGTGTAGCAAGCCCAAGCTTGCAGTATGGTAGATTTGGCTGTATCATACAAGTTGGCAGATGTGAAGTTAGCTACAAGCTGCGGATATTCCGATCCGGACTGAAGCTCACATAAGCTGCACGTTGATTGGATAATGCGCAGCAGCTAACTTCACATCTGCCATGAACCACCTTTATCTGCTGCACGAGGATTGAGCTTGTTTGTGGCTATTATACATATATGACCTAGTTGTGTGATTCGGATTATACAAATTGCACACATTCCTTCTTGCGCCGTTTTACGAATATATTGCTAATGTCCAACCACTCTCCTCGTATCCAGAGCCGCCAAGTTGTTCGTTCTATATTATAATAACAGCCTCTTTAGGCTGACTGCAAATTATTTTGAGTGCTCTCTACCACAGCTACACACGCCGCCAACATTTTGTAGGTCTAGTCTAGGTATTAAAATAAATGTTTTATGTTAGTAACGGCAAGTGCGACTAGTGTGCAGTTCTTATATAAACGCAATATGTAGGTATGTACCTTAATGATAGTCCACTGCAGGAGTCAGGATGTAGGCCATAGAGGAACTATAACGTAGGCCTACTTCCCTCTATAATCTAAGAGGCCTACACGCAAAGGGTGATACGTACGTGACGTATACTGAGCGCCACACAAATCGACGGATGGGAAGGATAATAAGAGCACTGCGTAAAAGCTGAAATATAGGCATTCGCGGGAGCCAGAGAAACGACACGCCGGGGCATACCCGCCCGCCAACCTCATGCTTCCCGCGCGCTCCCTACCCACTACGACATGCAGTGTCGAAATTGTGCACACATGCGCAATAAGTAGCCAATCACGGCGAAGTGTCATCTGCGGCTAACATCTCATCTGCCGATTTGTGTGGCGCTCTGTATACTAACATAGATTGCCTCATACTAGGTACTGAAAGATGGATGCTTAGGTGCAGTGCAAGAAGCATAAACCATGTGCAGTGCGACGTAAGTGTAGAAATTAATTGTTCGAAAACTAAAGTCACTATTGATTTGTATTATTTTCCGGATTGTGAATAGTGTCATCATGAATAAAATATGCTAACAAAGCGATGGCGGCGCCCTCATTTATTGAAAATAAACTTTTATGTCGCACTGCAGTGGTGCGCAGCGTGATGGATGTGGCCCCATCGCCTTTTGATGGATAGACCTATGCCCGGCAGTATACCAAGATTTTAAATGTAGGTCTCAGGTTCAGTCTACATAGATTTAGTTAGTTTCTGTTGTGACTCCAATTTTTAAGAAAGGTGACAAAACTAAACCAGATAACTTTCGACCCATTAGCCTTACAAGCATTGTGGTGAAGATTATGGAAAAGATTATAAGTGGGAGAGTAGCGAATTTTTTAAACAGAAATTGTGTGATCTCAACAAAGCAACATGGTTTTATTGAAAAGAGGTCAACTGTCACTAACTTATTGGAATGTGTTCATGCTTGGAGCATACAAGTTGATAAGAAAGAACCTGTTGATGTAGTATACCTCGATTTTGAACGTGCATTTGACAAGGTACCTCACCAGCGCTTGTTGTTTAAGCTTGATCATCACGGTGTGCGTGGTAAACTGCTGGAGTGGTACCGGAGCTTCTTATCAGGTAGAACATTTCAGGTTCGTGTGGGAAGCTCACTATCTCAAAGTAAAATGGTTTCCAGCGGTGTCCCTCAGGGTTCTGTGACCGCTCCTCAGCTGTTTGGAATCTTTATAACTGATTTGATAGAGCTCATAGAATGTCAGTCAGCCTTTTTCGCAGACGATGGGAAGTTTTTTGCCAATGCGATGATAAAGTCTGGAGAACTTCAGGAAGATCTGGACCGTATTCAGAACTGGACTAGGGAATGGATAATAAAGTTGAACTCAACCAAATGTAGTGTGTTACATCTCGGTAAAACCAACCCCAGGGAGACATACACATTTGATGGAGTTGCTTTGGCATCTGTAGACCAACAGAGGGATTTAGGAGTCATCATGACTGCAGATTTGAAATGGGAAGAGCATATATCTATGATAGTCAAACGAGCTAACTCATTTATCTATGTCATACGCAAGTCCTTCCAGACAGTAACAATTGATGTTTTTATTAAGATTTACAAAACCTATATAAGGCTTCTGCTAGAGTATGGGTTCCAGGTGTGGAGTCCTTACTTTAAAAAAGATATTGATTTGCTTGAAAGTGCACAAAGAAAAGCCACCAGGATTCCATATGCTCTGCGCCGCAAGACCTATGAAGACAGGTTAAAAGCTCTTCGTCTCACGACCCTCGAAGAACGACGATTGCGTGGAGACTTGATTGAGACCTTCAAAATTCTCAATGGCTTCTATAATCTTCCGGATATCCACGACATGTACACCTTGAAGGAAAATATACGCGATAGCAGACGCCATAGAGTCCTCTTACAGCCTACAACATCACAAACCAACACTGCACACCACATCCTCTGCAATAGAGTTGTATACAATTGGAATAGGTTGCCTGAGGATGTTATCTCGGCAAAAACTATAAACACATTTAAAAATAGACTGGACCTTTGGATAAAGAAGGAAAAAATTTCCTTGACAGATAAATACTAATTTTATTCGACACTGCTTGATATAGGCACATCAGTATACACTGCTCGCCTATAAACAAATAAATAAATAAAAACTTGTGATCGCAAACCTAACGCCTCTATCGGCAATAAATAGAAAAACTATTTTATATTGTGAATGGACACTATAAATAAAATATAATGGGCATTATAGGGACTTGCTCTTTGGGGAGTTGAGTAAAAACAAATTATATTTAGTAAAAATTACACATTTATTACTTTACAAAAATAAGTAATTTACACAATATCACTAATGCTTCTAGATTCCGGATCAGGCAACTCATCATCAGTTTCATCGCTATCATCTTCAGGCAGTTGTTCGTCACAGTCATCAACAGAGTCTTCGCCCTCAACAGTCTCTTGCGACCTTATTATTTCTCCTTGGATATTTTTATTTTTCAAATTGCCCATCCAAAAAGCTTCAGAGCACTTATTTGCCGCTAAAGCAGCTTTCACTTTGTATATTAACGTCTCTAGTAGTTGCCTCACAAACGGAACTTTGCTCATCAATGCAGTGTCTTTCTTTAACCGGGAATGACAACACAGATTCTGTAAAAACCTGGTCGACTGTTGAAGAATTTTCAGTATTTCCAACACCTCTTGTGTTTCATTTTTCAGTTGTAACTCCATTATGGGTATTCCTTGAGAAACAAATAGTTTGAGGACAGGAAGGGACTTCTTGAAGAATGCTGTTAGATTATTCCTATTTTCAAGAGTTTTTGCTATGTCTGACATGTGTTTCATTATTACAGCAACATCTTTCCATAATACTAAATGTTCGGAATTCGTCATTCCTTTCGCCAAACAGTTTTTAGTGGCTTCATAAATTGCTGTTCCCAGGTTTCTGTATAAGACTGGGAAATTGGCCTTATTGATACACTTGAGCGACTGCAATGTATCATTTCGCGTTTTTAAGTTTTGTATATCATTTGTCAACTGCTCAGTTAATGTCTTCAATGCTAATATTTCCTTGTTTATAAAATATATTGAAGCCAATCGATCTACACTTTGATTAAACAAGAGGCCCTTCTCCAAGGCACCATCAGGTGTTTTCCACTGCTGTGACAAGAAATTTTGTGCCATATTTCGTAATATTTTTAGTATGTGCACGGAGTCAGTAAAGCTTTGTACCGACTTTACAAGTTCTATAAGGGCAACTGCGGTCGACAGTTGTATGCAATAGTTTTCGTGCTTTTCAAATTTTTCTGCTACAGCTTTTAACAAATCTTTCAAAGAGATGATAGCACTATCTGAATTTGCTATCGTTCTTAGAGACGTCTTTAGCAATGCACTGTTATGGTTCCTGAAACCAATCCATTTGAGGAATATCGTCAGCATGTTGTAGATATTTTCTAGGCATGATATGTGTTCCAACACTTCCCTGTTGTACAAAACATCGTCATCATTCTGGCTGTTAGTGGATATGTGACTTTCTAAAAATGATGTGAGGGATTGCATGTGGTTCATGACCTTTGGCAATATTTCACTGACAGCTTTTGCACATGTTTCTGCTTTCTTTATGTCATATGCTATATTTTCTTGCTTGGTAAGGAATGTTTTTCTTTTTATTTTTGACACTAAGATCCTTTCAAGGTTTTCATTAACACATACTATGAGGAAATTTAAAGTTTTCACAGTTAATTCAGATTCCGAATCTTTTTCGCTGGTGGTATTCATATTTAAAAGCTGCAACAGATTTAAATTTAGCTGTCTATAGTCAATTTTATGAATAGTATCTATTTTAGCTTTGACAGAATTATTCGATTGAGTGATTTGTGTTCTTGATGTTTCTGGCAAAACAGAATCATCACCGGCAGTTTTTTTTTGTGGTTTCTGTTTATTCTGTACCTTTGCAGGCTTCTTTTCAATGTGACCTCCAGTAAACTTATTTATATTATATGCGCTGACAGTTGGTTTGAACGATACTTTACTTCTTATGAGAATTGTTTCAACAACTCTTTGTAGTTCTTCTATTTGTATGATTCTTTTAAGAAGTTTTTCTGTCATGTTTTTATCATTCTGTGTTGAATATGCATTGAGGAGTTCTCTGAACCAATTCACACAATGAATCAAGCAGTCCAAAATATTAATTACTGTATTGGAGTCCATATCTTCAATCAAATCAATATCATAAGTTGGCATAACAATGGCACATCCTAATAAGGCATCAATACTGAATAAGTTACCATGTTGCTTGCTATGTAATGTTTGAACTAGTTGGAACAGAGGGGAGAGGATCCCAATAGATATTTCACTCTTAGATTGTATGACGAGGCCTGCAATGTTTATAGCTACTACTTCATCCATCTCACTGTCAGCATTCAGGCAATATTGCATACTCAGTTTTAGATCCCCAATCTGTTCACATTGTAAAGTATCAAGGATAAAATTTTGTTCTAGATCATTAGTAACAGCATCACACAGCCATTTTAACAAATTCCTATTCATGTAAGAAGCAGATGAAATTATTTTAGATAATTCATCGTAGAAGAATGCCGTTATATCCGGGAATTGTTTGGTACTTGTGCTTATCATCTCTATAATTTGGGCTGCTTCACGCAGGTCTCCTTCAGGTAGGATGTTTCCAGAACCATAACTGATGTCAATTGGCATTTCTAAACTGTCATCATCATGTGTCGCCATCAGATATTTGACTGCATGAACACCAGCTAAGACGCCCTGAATTTTCATTTTTGGATTGGAACTAAAAAGCTCCTTTCTTAATATCATTTGAAGATCATCTCTGATTACCGAGTTTTCATCACTGTAGCCAAGGCCACAGAGTAAATTCATGACGGCTCTTACTTCATCTAGGCCCATTTCATCCATTCCATCCAGTAGAGTCAACATTCTGACACTTTGTGGCTTCAACACTGACATATCTTTAGATGTAACCGTATTGAGGATGAGAAGAATACTCATGACACATTGCTTGGAATCCCCCAGCTGCAGCAGTTCGGCGACAATAGTCTGACAACAGTCGTCAAGCTTGGCAAACATTAGAGTGTACATGTGCGATGCAAAAGCTTCTATCACCGGGTCCGTGTTGGTTTTCAGTAAGGAGTTTGCAAGTTCAATCAAATGTTTTAAATTACTTTTTAGAATCGGCTTGAATTTTTCAAATGCTTCGTCTAACAAATCTTCCTTCAAAATGTCGAGCTTTATCAGTTTCCTGATTACATTTTCTACTTGCTTTTGCTTTTCTTCAGATATTGAAGACAGAATCAAAAGAATCACAATATCAATTGGTTTGTGGTCAGTGCTGACTTTGCAGTTTGTTGCAACTTTGAGCCAAGCATTACCAATTACTTTTGAGGAGTTCATGGAGTTACGAATTGCAGTAGCTGTGAGGACCTGGCTCGATGCTATGTCTTGAGGCTTTTCTACTGCTGATGACCATCCCAGAGAGTTCCTCAGTCCCTGAACCGCTTCTAAATAAGCACCATCACTCTTTCTACTTGGCATCAGTAAAAAATCAATAAAATTAGGGAAATAATTATATTTCGGTAGACTCAAGAGTATGTTCAACGTCTTCTTTTGTAATAATTCATATTGATCATCTGACAAACAGAGATAGGATAAACATTCCAAAATAGCAGGGATGAGGTCATGATCTTCACTTAAGATTCTGTTCAATTCAGTTGAAATGTTGTCATGTTCTTGATCTCCCACAATATCTGGTATGGCGGTTATTATTTCAAAACGAACCATTTTCTCCGATGATATTTCAAGCAGATTGATGAGGTGAGTAGACAATTTCTCAGTATCCATAATGCTGTCTAGCCCCGAGAAACATTTTAGAATCATTTGTATCCAAGGTTCGCATTTTGTTTGTGCTGCCAAGTCAATGGCCTTTTCGAATATGTAACCAATGAGTTTATTTTGTAGTATAGGGACACTCAGAAGAATTTTGAATACACTATCGCTTACTGGATACTCGTCTGGGCTCTCGTCTGATGTCCTTACAATGTTAGGGAATAAGTATTGTTTGAACACGTCCAAATCCTGACATTCCTTCTCCAGACTAGAAAATAATTCAGACACATTTGAGGGATACTCAAAATGTTTTTCCAGGTTTTTCTTTATGCTACGAATTACTTGAATAGTTTCTTGGGTCGCCTTACATTTTTCTGGAGGATGTTTCAAGGTAAGACCGCTTTCCCGCAATGTTTCGTGAAGATAGCTGTTGTTATTGATGGTTTTAACTTTTTTACTTTGAGTCATACCACTGTTAGATTTTTGAGTTAATGTTCTTTTCATCCTCATTATTAGGTATATGGTATCGCAGCAATCGTTTTTAGCACTAGAAATGTTTTCTATCGAGGCTTTCAATGATCAAAAAGACGAAACGAAACATGGACAAAACATAACATAATCAGTGTTGCCAGTATGATTTCCCAAAAAAGGACGGTTAGCTCTCTGAAAAGGTACGGTTTTTAACTTCAAGGTACGGTTGGGTCGGGATACTTCTGCAATAACTAAATCAGTTTTTTTTTCCTTCGAGTTGGCTGTCTGCGACCATAGGTTGGAAGAAAAGCGATAGAGAACCGAACATAAAGACACCTCATTCCAGTATTCAAAGTTCTCGACAGGGCGCGCTGGAGTTGTCTTTTGGAATCATTTTGAATTCGAAAATGTTTTTAATATCAGAAGAGTATTTAAACATTTTTTCATAAACATAGACATTGTAGATGTTTGAAGAAAGTAAAAATCGTTACTATTCATTAATAAGGGTGCGTTCCAAAACAGGCAATATTCACTCGGTGAAGGGTGAAATTCGCTCGATGCTGGTTCCGAAACGCAACGGTGAATTTTACTCTAGTGTTTTGGAACGCCTCCGACAGAGTGAAATTCCACCTGACAGTGTAAATAATTCACCCTGGTAAAATCAGAGTTGAATTTCACTCGGCTGTCAAAATTGACGTAACGAGAGAAGTTATAACTTAGTTATAATAAAAACAAGGGTTGAGGAAATATAAGTTGAAAATTTTATCATTCCAATTCACACTATACTAGGTGTTCTGCGACGGCAAAATATTATAATCATTTTAGATAAAGACGAAACTAGTTATTATATAAAAGTTAATGATGTTGTTAATTAAAGATCTTTTTTGGGCATATATCCTCGATCGGCGCGCGAAATTCAGATTCTCTTCAACTAGAAATTATCAGGTTGATACAGTTTTGTATAAAGACTGTTCACTGTTTCAGATTTTATGTATGTACTAAGTCAAAACTACTCATTTTCGCAAAATGACTATACATGAGTACACTCCGTTCACAGCTACGTGAAGTAGCTTTCTTGATTGATGATTCAAGATTGTGTGTAATGACTAGGCAGAGACAGTGACAAATATCAGAGGCAAAACAACCGTGAACAGACTGTAATGTATCTCCACATACACATCTTGATATAAAACCTAAGAAGAATTGAATTTCGCGCGCCGATCGATGCTATTGCCGGTGCTACCAGAGTTTTTGTGCAATTTAAACGTACGACAGATCGAAGAGTAACATTTTCCGTGAAAAAGGATAATTTAATGATAAGTACCTATTTATAGAAGAATTTTTACTGAGGATTTATATACCATTTTAGGAAATGATGACCTACATAAATAAAAACAAAAAAGCAACCATGTAGAAAAAGTATCGGTAAAGAAACAAAAGGAACATTTATTGCATAAATGGTAACACTTAGGTAACTCTTTTTTTCCAAGATCGTTCCAAAACATAATTCGCTCCGAGTGATTTTCACCCTTTACAGCCTAGTTCCGAAACCAAAATTCATCCGGTAAAATTCACCCGACAAACAGCTAAATTTTTTGGAACGCACCCAATGGGAATTTTATGTAACTCAAGTAAATATATAAGTTAGCAACGAAAATCGTATGAATTTACTTAAATTATTTATGAATCTTGATAATCTCTTTGAATATATTCCAATTAGTAATCATTAATTATATTATAATTTAGCAACGAAAATCGTATGAATTTACTTAAATTATTTATGAATATTGATAATCTCTTTAAATATATTCCAATTAGTAATCATTAATTACATTATAATTTAGCAACGAAAATCGTATGAATTAGCAACGAAAATCGTATGAATTTACTTAAATTATTTATGAATATTGATAATCTCTTTGAATATATTCCAATTAGTAATCATTAATTACATTATAATTTAAAATTTTGACCGACGGACCACCGGAGGAGGTGCACAATTCAACGCGTATATATGTATATATATAGATATACTAGTTTTTACCCGCGGCTTCGCCCGCATGATATTTTGATTTTTGACGCAATATCATTATAATTTATAGCCTATGTGTTATTCTGATATATAAGTTATATTATTGCAAAGTTTCATCTCAATCCGTTCAGTAGTTTTTGCGTGAAAGAATAACAAACATCCATACATCCATCCATACTTTCGCGTTTATAATATTAGTAGGAAGTATTTATTTATTTATTTGTTTATAGGCGAGCAGTGTATATGCCTATATCAAGCAGAGTCGAATTAAATTAGTATTTATCTGACAAAGAAATGTTTTCCTTCTTTATCCAAAGGTCTAGTCTATTCTTAAATGTGTTTATAGTTCTTGCTGAGATGACATCCTCAGGCAACCTATTCCAATTGTAGATAACTCTATTGCAGAGGATGTGGTGTCCAGTGTTGGTTTGTGATGGTGTAGGCTGCAAGAGAAACTTATGGCGTCTGCTATCGCGCATATTTTCCTTCAAGGTATACAAGTCGTGAATATCCGGAAGATTGTAGAAGCCATTGAGAATCTTGAAGGTCTCAATAAGGTCTCCACGCAATCGTCGTTCTTCCAGGGTCGTGAGACGAAGAGCTTTTAACTTATCTTCATAGGTTTTGCGGCGCAGAGCATATGGAATCCTGGTGGCTTTTCTTTGTGCACTTTCAAGCAAATCAATATCTTTCTTAAAGTAAGGACTCCACACCTGGAACCCATACTCTAGCAGAGGCCTTATATAGGTTTTGTAAACCTTAATAAAAACATCTATTGTTACTGTTTGAAAGGACTTGCGTATGACATAAATAAATGAGTTAGCCCATTTGACTATCATAGATATATGCTCTTCCCATTTCAAATCTGTAGTAATGATGACTCCCAAATCCTTCTGTTGGTCTACAGATGCTAAGGCAACTCCATCAAGTGTGTATGTCGCTCTGGAGTTGGTTCTACCAAGATGTAATACACTACATTTGTTTGTATTTAACTTTATTGTCCAGTAGGATATATTTTATATTTAACGAAGCAAAATTTTTTCATGTTGTCCGATTTCAATAATTCTTTTTTTATTGGAAAGAGTATACTTCAAAATTAGTCCTATTTAAATATTATCGAAATCAGCTGAGCCATTTTTGATAAATTAACAACAATGTGAAATATGCTACATCGATCAACGCAAAATATTCGCGAATTCTGTACACGGGGGAAGTCGGTCATGCTAATTTTTGCAAAAAATAATGTTGTCGAACTCTGATATTTAATTATTGGATCGAGTAACGCTTGAATTAATAGTACAAACTGAGATTAGAGAATAATTTAAGATCAAATTAGCTTTGGATCTAATTAGATCTCAATGATGGGATTTTTTTAGATCTAATTAGATCCTTTTAGATATTTTCCAATTTTTCTAAATCTTCTCAGATCTAAGTAAATAATAGTCAATTTTAGATCTAAGTATACCTGAATAGATTGAGATTTATGTCAACAAATGTAGATGATTCTAAAAAAAAATCATTTGATTTGCAAAGTCTTTTTAGATCTAAAAATATCAATTTACATCTAAATATAAATAAGTAAAATAAGTAAATTCGTTTCAAGTTTCTGACAGGTACGTAAACAAGAGAATTTTGCACACTTGTTTATAAACAATAAAATAAAACAATACTTTTTGTTCCTTTTTTTTTTTTTTTTTTTTTTTTTTTTATTGGAAAATTACAAACCACAGACTCCAGGGTCTGTGCCTTTTGTTAACTAAAATATTCAATTATTCGATTTTACTATACAAAAAGAGTTAGTACAATAGAGATGGGTTAGTTTAAGTTTTAGCCTAAGTTAGTAGTTTCAGTGCATTGCGTGAATGCCACGAGCAAACCGGCGACCCGCATGCAGCACCCGATCACGAGTGTGACGCATGTGCCAGCCATCGCTCTCCTCGACCATATTTTAGGGAAGAGAACGACCCGACACACAACGCCGCCGCAAGAAGGAGCCATCGATGGCAAGAATGAATGCTCAGGGCATGCACGCAATGCTAAACTCTAGATATTACACACTTGTCATGATTTACTTTGTGAAAGCGATCATCCGCAGAGTCCGAGGCTACGACTCCGTGTGTTACTCGGTGGTTTCAACTCTGCTTGTGATCGCTCCCATGTCCTTCTATAACAACTCTGTTGTCTCCTCCCGGCCCAGAGCCTCCATCACCGCCTCGTTCCGATCTCTGATGGCCATCTGCAGGTTGTACTCTTTGATGGCCCTCAATGACGCGGAAGATGCACGCCGCACGAATCGGCTGATGGCATCATCTTCGATGTCGTCGGCGTAGTAAATGAAGGTTCCAGTGTGCCGTGATAATGCAACGACAGCGTGTGACACGCTCTCGTGTAGTTTCATTCCAGGCTTCGTTTTGATGGCGATTACCGACTCGTACGTTAGTCCCTGAGCTTCGTGGATGGTAAGGGTACGTGATCCTGCGCCCTCTCCTTAACCCTGGCTGGTGAGGATTTCCTTTTCTTCCTGTGTATGCACTAAGAAAAGGGTGTTGGGGAGGGTTTTGGATATTTGAGCCCCCTTGAACCTTTTCTGCTCAAGAGACCTAATACGGGGAGCTGAGGAATATACACCAGAGTATATTTCCCTCAACGCATAAGCGACATCCATTGGGTTCCTATGTGTGCAGAGCAACTCCTGGGTAATGTTTGCAACCAGGGTCGGGCGATGGTACCTCATCTCGAAGAGATTTTCTCTGTCGATATAAGGCAGCTGATTGACGTCTCCAATGAGGACAAGTTCGCTAGCACCAGACAGCCTTGCAGCCATTATTATGGCTCCGAAGTGGTTCATTAGAGCTTCATCCACCAAAAGGCGGCTGAAGCTCTCTTTTCCAAAACCATTGACGAGGGATGAAGCCATGGTTCGCACTCTGGATTTTACCAGATCTCCTATTCTGTGCGATAGCTTTTCTCTCAAGTCTTTTGCTGCCTCTGTTGTTGTAGTGATGATAGCGTCCTTGTCCACATCAAAGTGTCGAATCACCCATGTTGTCTTACCACAACCTGGTACCCCGTTGACCCATTGTATCTTTGGTACCACCCAGTCTTCCCAGTCTGCCTCGACGTCCGAGCCTCTTTCAATGGTTTTAGCCATCTCAAGGATTCTGTCGTCCAGCATTATCTTGGTGCACTTGGCGGTGACTACAATTGGGTCGTTCGATGGTATCGCGTATTTCGGTCTTCCTATTCGTTCCGTCTCTCTCTTATTCAGCTCCACGAAACCACTTTCTGCACTGTAAGCTGCCATATGCTGTCCTTTCATGGTCCCTCTGATGACTTGGGAAGTGACGTTATTGTATATGGCTGCTTCTGCCTCTTCGAGTCTCGATTTTAGTAGACTCTCACTTACCGGACCGCCTAGCCTAAAGAACTCCAGAATGTTGTCGCAGTTCTTGAGATTAACAATTTTTGTCGCTCTCAATAAGGCTAGGTATTCGATAAAGGCGTTTCTTGCGTGGTCTTGTGGGGCCGAGGTCGAGATATAACGGGGTGCATCGACCTGTCCCATGTCTGCTCTCGTTCGGGTTACCTGAGTTTGTGAAACCACTCTCGAGGTCACCGCTGTCTGTGGAGGTGGAATTTTAGGTGTGAATCGGAACAAACTCTGCGCGGCAGCACTAAAAAAACCTGATATAGTGCCAAAGTTACCACTTGGGCGGAATACAGTTCCCTCAGAAGCTGCTTTAAGCTCTGCTCTTTCTGAACCAGATAGGGTGGCTGAACTTGGAATGGGATGGCCCCAGCTGTCTGTTGCATTATTAGGGTCGTTACTTGGGGACTTCAGAAAACTCAGATTTTCTCCTCTGTCCTCATATACGACAACCTCGTGGTGTTCAGAGGCTTTGATACAACCCAGCCGGTCTACGGCTTCAGCTTTTAATCGTTCAACCACCATCGCATCCACGCTTATCACCTGGGGACTGTCTCCTTGTATGCTAAGATGTTCAAGCAATGAGCTAGCCTGCGTGAAAGGTGACTGGACGCCCCACTCGACTAGTGCAATCGTTTTGTTTTTCGATCTCACCAGTCGGAATTGGTGGCCGCCTGCCTCACACACTGGCATAGCGTCGTAGGATTTCCGCTTCATTGTTACTTTGGCGGTGCTCCCGTTAAGAAGACATGCTAGTCCAGGTGACAAGCGGACGCGTTTCCGGGCCCTGACTTGGCAAAAGCTTATTCCGAATCTTTCTCTGTTGCTGTCCATGAAGAGAGCCACACCACGGATACGAACCCCGGGAGCCCCTTTTTCCGCGTTTTCCAGAATTTTATCGATGGTTACGCTTTTTGAGGGTACTAATTCTCGGACGGGAATTGCGCTCTGTGTCGCTTCAGTGGACTGTGTGAGTGTTAAGTGTGTCGAAATGGGATCAGGTGTTAGAGTGGAAGGAAATATGGTGATGTTAGGTATGGTGGAAAGTATTAAGGTAGTGCGGGATGGTAAGGTAGTGGGGACTGTTGCAGTGGGAAGTGTTGCAGCTGGAATGTTTTGTTCGTTGGAGTGGAGAGTAGAATTTCTTTTGGCCGCAATTCTGAATGACCTCTCCATGAAAGACAGAAGAAATTGTCTACTTTTTGGATCTGCTAAGATGTTATGGAGATCCGAGACCACTAGATTTCTGTCAATCATTATTTCGAGGTCATGTCGTGCGGCCGAGAATCTGGGGCAATCGATGAGCACGTGCCAGACCGTCTCGGAGACATGGGGGTCGCACTCGCATCCAGGGCTGTTCTTGATCTTACATCTGTACAGATATTCAGCTATTCCTCCATGTCCTGTCAAAGCTTGAACCTGAAAAGGAGTCAGTTTTGTAACGCGCGTCACCCGATATGCATTTGCGATATCCGGGAAGAATGTCTGAGTGACTTTGCCTTTATCCGAGGTTTCATATCTGTCCTGCCACTTTCGGACTGATTCTTCGCGAATTTTGCTTTTGACGTAGGACAGGGGGATCCCCTCGTAGTCTCTTGACGTTTCAGTGAGTGCCGCTGACTTTGCGAGCTCATCAGCTCTCTCATTACCAGCGGTGCCCACGTGTGCTTTCAGCCAGAAAAGACGAAGAGATCTCCCCTCTGCAGTTATTATTCCAATGTTTTCCTTTATTCTCCTTGCCAAAGGATGACTCGTTTTGGGGTTCCGAAGCAGTTCGAGTGAAGATCGTGAGTCACTCAATATGTTGACTTCAGAGATTCCGCTTGTAGCCGCCATTTGAGTCGCTCGGCAAAGAGCAGCTTTTGTTCCTTTAAATATAGAGAATAATATCGCTTCATATCTGAACTTCCTCATCACATTATTCCTATGATAAATTATTATCAATTTTTTTTTTAATTTACTCCATCATTAACGAAATTAATGACTTTTATTCAATTCCGTAACTCTGTATTGATTTATAACCTCATTTCTATAATCGATTTACAAATGAAGTGTTCGATATTGGCAATCGGTAATAATGTTCTACTTTACCATATTCTTTTGAATATTCGATTCCCTATCGCGTTTTTTCCAACCTATGGACGCCACCATCTTGAAAGATTTTATTCGTAACGTGATTGGTTGATGTTGAACGATTTTATTGGTTGAAACTCATGTGACTTTTTGGTTTCATTAGTTCAAGCGTAAAATTAAAATCATGATGAGGGCGCGCGAAGCGCGCCTACGGACGTCTCGTATTAAATAGGAAAACAGGTTTATGAGGTTAAGGTTTATAGTAAACCACGGGACTAAACTAAATAGGAACCTTATTTTATTATTTAATAAGAAAACTTCAAAATGAGTAACAGCCACACCAACTGAACCGAAAGGAAAAGATTTGTTTGTAATCAGCCCCCTCACTTATCATGTAAGCCTATAGACCATAAAAAGACGAGATCAAATTATCCCCCCTATAGCTCTTTTTAAAAGTACATATTTGTGAAAATGAGTTATCTTTAGTTCGATCTCGGTTCCATACTGACTATAGACATCGGAGATAGTCCCGCAGACTATATTCAGTTTGATCTGTTTTTTTTTTAATTCACCGCTCCTGAGGAAGGAAGGCAAGGAATATAATCCAAACAGCCAAATCTTATTTGGTTAAAATAAAAAAGTTTTTAGAACGCAAATTCAGAATGTTGAGAAAAACAGGAGAAGGCGATTTTTTTTGTTTTTTACCCTTTGTAGTTTGTAGTGCAAAGTAAATCACTAATATAGAAAAGGTACGAAAAAGGTACGGTCTACAAGTACGCTGGACCTACGATACCCTATGAAATGACAGCTCTTTATTGTGCCTATTTGAAGCGCCCCCAATGCGTGGGAAGAGAACTAAATCTGACGTAACTTGCAAATGGCGGCTGTCTCCTTTGGATTGTCTCCCGTGGTTTTAAAGTGTTTTTGGAGTTTCAACGCGATTAACATTGTTTGTTGTGTCGTATTAATTTAGTTTATACATAAATAAGTGGCGGTCATTCATAGGTAAACTATGAAAGAGTGTGTGTTATGCAAAACTCGTTACCAGAAGGGAAGTGGGGTTACATTCCACAAATGAGTGAATTTTCGGCTAATATTAAAAAAAATGATATTAATAATAAATAAAAAGCCTTTTATTTCTTACTACAAAAATTACTTAAACTAATTTAATCCTATTTATCTACATTAGTAAGAACCCCTCCGCGGGTGAAGGCCTCCTCCAAGGAACTCCAGCGTCCTCTGTCCTGAGCAATTTGAAACCATTTTGAGCCAGCCGTTTTTACAATGTCGTCTGCCCATCTTGTTAGCGGTCTTCCTCTGTGGCGTTTACCACTAGGACCGCACCATCTTGTTATTCTTGAAGTCCAGCGCTCATCAGACATTCTTGCCACATGCCCCGCCCATTTCCATTTCAGCTTTTGAGCAAAGTTTAAGGCATCGGTAGCTTTAGTTATGCTTCTTATCTTAGTGTGTCTTATTTTATTAATTTTTCTAATCCTGAGCATGCTTCTTTCTAGACCCCGTTGACAAGTTATAATTTTTCTTTTTGTTTTGTCTGTGTATTTCCAAGTCTGGCAGGCATATATTAGACATGGCAAAAGGCAGCTCGACATGACTCTAGTTTTAAGTTTCACTGGCATATTACTTTTAAAAATTTCTTTTAAGCTCCAATATTTAGTCCAAGTAAGTTGAATTCTTCTTTCTATTTCAGAGTGGTTACTGTCTTTATCAAAGCTAATTTGTTTTCCAAGATATACATATTTGTTTGTATATTTCAATTGTTCATTGTCAACAGATATAGGATTTTTTATGGTGTTAGTCATTAGCATTGTTTTGGTGAGGTTCATCTCCAGTCCAACTTTCTTGCTTGCCTCATTAAGTTCTTGGATCATACCTTGTAATTGTGAGCTTGATTCCGATAAGAGCACCAAGTCATCAGCAAATCGGAGGTGGCTTAAGTATTTACCATCAATATTTAAACCTCTGGTGACCCAATTTAGTTGCCTTATTATCGACTCTAGGATGGCTATAAACAGCTTCGGGGAGGAGGGGTCCCCTTGCCTCACCCCCCTTTTAATGGGGAAGCTGGGACCTACTCTATCTAGTTTGACTCTACCCATGTTGTTGTTGTATATGCTTTTTAATACCTGTATATACTCATTTCCTACCCCTTGCTCTATTAGTGCTTTCCAGATGCTTGAGTGGGAGACTGTATCAAAGGCTTTTTTGTAGTCAATGTAGGCGATATATAGAGCTCGTTGTTTTTCTTGATATTTTTCAATCAGTAGTTACAGAGTGTGGATATGGTCTACAGTAGAGAAATTCTTTCTAAACCCTGCTTGCTCCACGGCTTGTTCTGATTCTAACGTGATACTTATCCTTTGGTTTATTAGGGAAGAGAATAATTTGTATAAGCATGGTAGTAAGCTTATTGGCCTATAATTTGCAACATCGTATGGGTCACCCTTTTTATAAATTAAAATGATATCCGATTGGGACCACTGAGTTGGTGTTTTTGAATTTTCCAAAATATTATTGAACAATTGAGTTAGTGGTAGAGTCAGTAATGATATTGCTAGTTTTATGGATTCATTGGTGATATTATCGGAACCAGGGCTTTTATTTGATTTTAGCCTATTTATTGCTTGGATCACTTCTGATTCTGTGAATGGTGTATATTTAATTGGGATTTCATCTGAATTGTAGTCGATGTTGTTATCCATATTTTTATAATCTTGAATGTTGTAGAGTGTTTTGTAGAACTCTGTTGCAATTTCTATGATATCATTACGGTTATTTAGGGTTTTGCCTTTGTTGTCTAATCCGTCTATCCAAGTCTTGTTTGTCCTTAACTCCTTGTATGCTTTTTTTGAACTTCCTGACTGCATTAATTTTTTCTCAAGAGTCTCCAATCTGTACTGTGTATAGTCACTCTTTATAAGCTTGCTTACTAATTTGTATAGCGCTGAGAGTTCATTTTTCATTGACCTAGTTTTGTTCTTAGTATTTTGCAGTATTTGTCTTCTCTTCAAAATTGCTAGAGTATGTTCAGATAAAATTTTATGCCCTGTGTTTTTATTAGGTAACTGAGTAACTGAGCAAAAAAAATGATATTATAGACACTAAAAAATCTGCCACTAATCTAATAAATTATTATACGTAAATACAACATTTATTTGTCTCTGTTGAAAATTTAATAGTGCTGTCAAAGTTACCTATTGATAAAACTTATCGATATTTTTCCTATTGAAATTTATTTACTTTCACGAACGGAAATCGCTGATGACTGATTTTTATTATCAAATACGTATAATATTAAAATAATTCACAGGTTTCCGACTGACGAAAAAAGACTGAAATTATGGCTAAAAAACATTGAAAAGCCTAGTTGGTGTCCGAAAAAATATGATTACATCTGTTCAAAGTATGCAAGCAAGGATGATGAAAGTCACTAATAAAAAATGATCCAGGATTGACATATATTTTATTTTTTATAACTACCTCACCTATTCCACTTCATCCCAAAAAAACTCATGTCTATTTAAAAAAAACGTTCCCTATTTATTTTTGTACCCGTACATACTAAGATTACCCTTTAATCCTGCTTATCCTAAAACTTGCCGCCAATCCAACGGTGGTGTTATGAAATCGGTATAATGGTTCCCGAGATTTGAGCGTGCAACCAAACAAACAAACTCATCAGCTTTATAATATTAGTATAAGTATATACAACTCGGCAGAAATGTCTTTTATCGATATATTTTATCTCATTGTCCCATCTCTATTATTAGTTCCGTTCCCACCCACTTCTGCCATCGGCGCCAAAATGGCGAAAATCAAATCGCCTCACTTTGGCCCGGCTTATCATAGGTCCAGCGTACTTGTATATATGGAGGTCAGTGGCTGAGGTGTGACCCACAGACTATCTACGTATGGTGTGACCTTTTTAAGACGTAGACTACTAAGCGAAACGAATTTTTCTACTAAAATCTACTAATGTATCTTACTATTCTACTGAATTCACCTTGCCGTCCTACGAAATCCCAGTCCTAGGAGGGTGGGGGGAGATTCTAGCGCCAAATGAGCATCTGCCTTCAGCAAAAGTACCTGACCATTCTCCATAATATCATATACATATTTCACATATATCTGTCTGTGCATTTACAGAAATCTACTGATTTTTCAAAAACCATGGATGTAGATACTACATCCTTGCGAGGAACTGTTTCAGTAATAATCGGTATTTTGTCTGGTCACACTGGCTGGAGTCAAGCAAGAGCGGAGTTTTGGCGGGAACGCGGAAAAATCATGTCGCCTCATTGTATTATTTTGTTAAACTTGTGTTTTTATCAGTGATCAGTGATAATTAGTGTAAAATGGTGGTATTTCGTTGATTATGAGCTGATTTACGTGCATGAGTGTAGGCAAGTGATATAATGTGACGTATCATGTTCTTCCGTGTTGTTACCAAAACTCCATAGACGCCTCTAGTAAAGTCTCCACTGCTTTACTGAGAAGAAGAAGTTGAAAAAAAAGCATTATTTAAGACTTCGACTGAAGGACTATGTATCCATGGTCATGAGTAGGTTCAATAAAAAAAAAAAAATCAAGCAAGAGCAAAAAAAAAAAAATTATTACTGAAAGAAAAGAAAATTTTGGATTACATACCTAATTTATTTACTTCTCATGCGTACTGAGTGTTGAATTATTGATAAGTTAAACAATCCAAACATGAATTTAAACGTAACCCGTGTTGGAAAATGTATAGCGAAGTCACAAGTGAATGCTTGTTACATGGTAGGTAACTCAAAATGATTTGTTTTTCTATAAAATACCTATCATGAACCTATTATTTATTTTATTATTTTATTTATTTATTTATTTACCATAAATATAGCTTATAAAAGCCTTATAGTCATGGCTCTAAACCATAAAGTAATCGGAAACAGAATTTAGCAAAGAAGCAATCTAACCTCTCGGGGCTCTCGGAGGTAACCAAATAACAAATCAAGATAAAATGTTGTGCATACTACAAGTGAGACCGGCAAAACTACGCCTCGCCGTGTACAGACACAATTACATAGACGTACGAGGAAACTACACCTTGGCTCGTCAGTCGAACTATGGCGGCGCAACACCGACACCGGAGCACTAAGTAAACAAAAAATCAACTATAAACATATCGACCTATTAAAAACTGGCCTCGAACTTGTCTGTTCACGACGTTCTGTTTTGATTTTTTTTACTTGGTCTGCCTTAACTATCCTAAAATCTAGTTTCAGCAAGTCCGCTTCAAATGGGCGAATGCGCTCATGATACGCGACGTGAAGCGCCGGCGTATGAGCGCAGAAAATTTTCTTGAGAGAAGTAGGATCAATGCTATGAGAAAGAATGATGTGCTACCATTGGAGATCAGAGAACTTGCAGACAAAGACATCAACAAGTTTGAAATGAACTGCATCCCACTAAGGATCAACAATAGATGCGCTGTCACTTCCAGGTATATCGATAAAAAGTATTTTTGCACGGGAGAACTATAGTTGTAATTATATCAATACAAGAACATGGAAGAATTATTTTCAACTATGTTTTCAGCATTATACAATTATGTATGTACCTATTAATAGATAAAATGAATGTACCTAGTAACATTTAATTAAGTAGGTCCATTTCATAGACATAGACACTTACGAATACTGATGTATCTTAAAAATACCTACGCATTATTAAGTACATTTACTGAAGTATTTATTAACATTAAAATTTTTATGTAAGCATCATAGGAGTGCATTAAATTTAGTTCTACTTTTTTTTTCAAGTCACAATATTGTATTATAGTTTGTTGTAATTTTTAGTTATACATTTTTTTACATAACCTACTGTGGTTTTTAGGTGCTGATTTTATTATGTCTAATTGTGTTTTGTTGATCATTCTAATCCTAGGTGGGGGCGATGAGTCCTGCACTGACGTCCCGCTTGGGGTGTTTTGTGCATTCCCCCCGATGTCAGCCTACTCAAACCATCCGAGCTCCTTAAAATAACGGAGTACGGGTTTGGGTCGTTGACATAACTGGTCCACCTCTATTGCGCCAGGTGTTTCGCTGCCGGAGATTTGTGTAGTTGCTTCAAGGAGTTCTGTCTTTCTTCTTGTATCTTCAGTGGGCTTGCAGTGTAGTAGTACATGCTCCACGGTTTCATTTTCCTGCAGACAGCCTCGGCATAGAGTATCTGTCTGTACCGCCTATTTTGTGCATGTGATAATTTAGCTCACAGTGGCCTGTGATTATACCAATCATTAGACGAAGGTCAGGCCTTGTTAGCTTAAGTAATTTGTTAGTTGTATTCCTATCAATCAATGGAAAGAAAGCTTTTGTGTGCTTGCATTCATTTGTTTTATTCCATAGATTTTGGTGCTCTTGGTAGTTAATAGATTCCTTGTTTCCAAGGCTTTTGGCTTGCATAGTTCATATATACTTGTTGTTTTCTTTTTTTGTGTGCCTTTTTTAGCAAGTGAGTCTGCTTTGTCGTTTCCCTCACAACCGCTGTGGCTTTTTATCCATTCCACGGTGTTTTTGTAGTGCGTAAATAATAGCTGCGCTATCAGTGATAAAAGTAACGTATTGTTTATCGTCGTTACTGACGTCGTTGATCTGGTCTTTTGCGAGTACCGTTTTCGCTGCCAGCAGAAGACCCATGGCCTCCGCTTGCATTACTGTCGTGGTCTTATTCAAGGCTACTGATTCCGCAAATCCCAGTTCAGGTGACTAATAACACACACATCCAGTGCCTTGCTTGTTCCTTGCACCGTCCGCGAAGACGATGTATTTTGTATCGGAACCCTTTGAGTTTGTTCGGGTGGATGTTTCTGTCACCAATTCATACTTTTTACCATCCAGGTATGTATTAGCTACTCTGTCTGTGCCATGACTCTCATCAGGAACTATGGCTATTGCTTTATCCAGAATTCGACAGTGGTTTATTATGGATCCTGTACCTTTCCACTGATTTGTGGATTTGATCCTTAAAGCCGACGCCATTGCCTCTTGCTGTATGTGCAGGTGGAGTGGCGTTAGGCCCAGGATAATGTCCAGGGCCGCAGAAGGGGTTGTTCTTGCACATCCGGTAATAAGTGAACACGCCAGCCGCTGTGTTCTCTGTAGTTTGTTGATTGTAGTTGCTAGGTTCGAGCCTGTATCGTTTCCACGCCATTTTCTGACTTTTCGTAATATGCTGCTTTCAGTTTGTCTGGATTTTTTGTATTCCTGCCAATCTTCTTCTCGATTGGTATTCATCGCTCTGTTAAAATGGTGTCTTGATTTCTTCCTCAGTTGGCTGAGCACTTTATTCCACCATCTATCCTTTTTGTGTAACATATTGCTGTTGTGTCTTCAGAGGGCACGCGCCTTCGTAGCTCTTGCTCAGAGCTCCCACAAGGAATTTAACTGTGTCCTCTATGTCCGTCAATGCGAGCTCTGTGTTAGCTTCCACTTTTGGAGCGTTAGTCAGAGCTTCTTCTAGTTTTTCTGAGAAAATAGATCACGGTTTTTTTGGGGTTTCTGTAGGTTCGTGGTTTGTGTTCGCCTACATTTAGGCTAAACTTAATCCTACGATGATCTGACCCCGAGTATTCATCCGTTGTTGATCATCAATAAAAAAATAATGTTTCTAATAAACTTAAGTTAAACTTTCTTATATCTTTAGGCCAAATCATACAACTTGGTGGCTGTGATGATATCTCCAAGCTGCAGATAACCCAATCCGTACTGAAGCTCACTTATGAGCTGCGAAAGGATTGGTTAATCCACAGCTTGAAGCTAACATTGCAGCCTCAAAGACGTTTGATTTGGCCTAAACCAATATGAGCCAGTCTCTTTATATCTGGAATCCTTTCTTGGAAAACTGTAGGTGGCTAGTCCTGGTGTCAGAGTTTTTAAGCCACCTGAAGGCCTCTGACATTGCTAAATGGTTAAAACAGGAAACAGGACCGACAATGTAATGTGTCATCCGAGCCATGGTATAATAATCAATGGTATTGTAATTAACTTATCAATTGGACTAGTGGGAAGTTTCTGAACCGTTTCAGGTACCAAAATTGGCCCACTTTGTAAAAAGTTATGCATGATTATATTAAAATATATACCTATATATTTACGCGTCGACTTGAGTACCTCCTCCATCTTGTTGGTTAAAAATTCAGGCTTAATAGTATTTTTTTTTCAGGCCCCGAGGAATTGTACCAGAATGGCGACTGAGTCGTATCGTGTGGAGACACCTGGCTGATCACAACAGGCTGTCAGGCGTCCAGAGAGCTATGTGGGGATACAGTTAAAATTATCATGTTAACCTATAGGTACTATTTATGTAGTGATATAAAAATAAATTATGTAAAGTTAAATTTTCTTTCAATTTATTTGTCACTATAGAAATTAGTCATCATAGCTAAAATTTTTACTAAAATAATTTTTGTGGCACTTTTAGACGACTACTAACATTGTTGGCACCCATATTTCGCACTGATCGACGTAGCATTTTTCACATTATTGTTGATTTATCAAAAATGGCTCAGCCGATTTCGATAAAATTTAAATGGGACCAATTTCGAAGTATACTCTTTCCAATAAAAAAGAATTATTGAAATTGGACTACTACGAGAAAAAAAGTTATGCATGCTTATACATAAAAGAGAAAATATATATGCGTTGAATTGTATACCTCCTCCGGTGGTTCGTCAGTCAAAAAATGAAGTTATTTCCTTCAATTAATGATTATTTCTCCCTAGAAATAATCAAAGGATTGAAGGAAATAATTTAATTTACTGTAGAATATTTAGTTCAGGGTAGGGACCCTGAACTAAATATAGATTTTAGTGACAATCAGCCATAATAATGAAATTATTATATCCAACTGAATAATTGAACAAATCAAGAGTGTATCAAGATTGCTTTTCTTAGTTTTTTTCCCTGGAAACTAGGTATACAGGGTTATCCAAAACAATATAACCTGAACCGACTAAGCTAAAGGTCATTCAGACAATCATTATGATCAACTTGTAATATGGGGCCAAAGTTCGAGAAAAAGTCTACTGTTTGATATATTTTGGCGATTATGAGTTGCAATTTTGTATGGAACAGCTGTTTTTTTTCTCGATTTTTGAGTTTGTTCCATAATAAAAGTTGTTCATAATAATGCAAATTGCAGACCAAGATATAAGTTAGTTCAGGGTTAAATAGCTCGTATTGCTGTAACAGTTTATAAAAACTGTTACAGCAATAAAGATCTGTGCAGACCGAGCTATGCACAATCTATGAAAAACGTTCTTAGCTCGCATAGCTGATTCACAGCTATGCGAGCTAAGAACTTAGCCAAGCTCTTGGTTTGCAACCTATTGGCTTAGTACAAGGCAAGCAGATAGCCCTGTAAATAATAGAATTTTGTTTTCTTCATAGGTATTACAGAAGCTTTCAAGTTACTGCTTTTACTAACATACCTACTGGGAGCTTTCACATATACGATTTGTATTGGTAGGAGCAATTTGATACGGGGAATAATAAACATGGAATAAATTATAGAACTTTAATAAAAAGTCATTTGCCTTAAAACTAAAAAAGCTTCATGAAGCTTTTTATGGAATACCACAGCTTTACAATAAAGCTTTTTAGTCAAAGAGACCTGAAACAAAGAAATACCATAATTAGTAAAATGAAGGAAAAGGTTAAGCCATAACACATTTTGTGCTTTTTCTCAGTTGAAAATGTGTCAATCATTCATATTCTGAAGCTAATACATGCATAAATCATCACTGGATAACAATATTTGCGTAAGGTTTGTAACGTCTTAGGTTTAGCAAAATATTAGAATGTTTTGAGCAGATTCTAATTTGATGTAGAGGTGATACGAGTAAGTCCCACACTCACTTCCCGCATGGGGTGTTTTGTTGAGCAGATAAAGAAAGACAAACTTAAAGATATTTAGACTAAAATTAATTTAGCTCAATTTGAACGCCTTATTCAGTGGGTAGTAATTTAGCTGCCGTGTCGCATAATATTTACGAATCATAATAAATAGAAATCTTACAGCGTTCACTAGGTACACTAGGTATGGTTTAATCTAGCATGGCATAAGGTCACGATAACTTACCGAAGCCCATGTCGTCATCAGACTCCTCAGGTTCCTCCTCCTTCTTCTCTTCCTTGGCGGCTTCAGCCGGCGCCGCCGCGGCGGCCGCAGGGGCAGCTCCGGCAGCCGGCGCCGCGCCGACACCAGACCCGATGTTGGTGATGAGGTCGCGGACGTTCACGCCTTCCAGCGCCTTCGCGAACAGACCTGGCCAGTAGGGCTCCACGTCCACGTTAGCAGCCTTCAGGATGGTGGAGATCTTCTCACCCTGAACACCAACGCACAAACATAAACACAACTATTCGCGCCATTTCGATGTTTAACGCTGAAATACTGCGCTGTCTCGCAAGGGACTCGATAATTAGATATATTTAAAGATTCTGACACGTTTTTATACAGTCATCTACGGGATGAACAAGGATTAAAATCACTGGAGGGCAAGGAGTTAGCGGCTTTGTAACACAAATTATTTATCAAAACTTACGGTGACGGCTACATCATCATCAACGAGGATGAGAGCGGAGTAAACACAAGCTAATTCAGCCTTTGATGCCATTTTTGATTAAATTGCGTGCAAGTTGCCGATAGGCCTTAGCTCAAAGAGAACAAGCACGTTCGACTTCTCGAATTGAAGAGAAACGAAAGAGGTTAACTTTGTTGTATCCTGTCAATTTCGATTTGACAACTGTTTTGTTCCACGTTTGTAAATATAAGAAATATTTTAATAGCATGATCATGTCATCTCTCATTCACCCATGAAAGAAATGGTATATGGCTATCTCTCTTACTCCAACGAGAATTATTTGGGGATATCAGATCATTTTTACAATTTTACCAATTTGTTCTATGATGACTGATGATGACCGAAGCGTTTGCTATCTTTTATTGTTGTATTTCTACGTTGATTTTATTTTAAACTCTATTTATATTTTCTTTTTGTTGCAGCAAAATAATTAATGTTATACCTACTCAAATCAGTGAGGTTCAATAAAAATATTTGACATTTAGCTTTAGGTTTTTGATAAAATTATATTTTGGATTTTTACAGTGGTTGATTGAACACTGAATAACATTTATTTAAATGAGCTTAAAGATATCAGCTAAAACCAAAGACCTTATAGGTCTTTAGCTAAAACATACCTATACTGAGCGCCATACAAATCGGCAGATGAGATACGTAGTATTATTATATCTTCTTTGGATGAGATGTAGTTTTACTATAGGGTAAAAAATTAAATAATAATAAAAAAGAGTTAGAGAACATTAAGTATATATACCATCTAATAATATATATTTAGTTATAATAAAAGTATAAAGCCTTTTACAACAGCATTTAGAGATCACATAAAATTTTCAAATAAAACAATAGACATTTTACGAATGACTGTGCACATAGCTATCATACTAATGATATAATACCTAGAATAGACATCTATAATGTTTATAATAAATATAGGTACATTACTACATACGATACAGTGATAAAATTGAAATTATACATTAAGTACAGGTACTTCAGTTATTTATACAGTTACAATATACTTACTATACCTAATTAATTACCATTAAAAATTATTTAGATTAAAAATAAACTTAAATCAGCATTTGTATTGAGCCTAAAAAATGGTGACTCGTACAATTTGATTATTACTTACATCATAATTAAATTATTTTTAGCAGTGCCTAACAATACATTTATTTAGCAGTCTAATTAATTAAAATACAGTGCGAAAAATTATCAGTGACTCCACCTACGCATTAACAATTGACTTTATTATTAGATACAACATTTTTAATGCACAATATGACCTGAAAAATAAATTCTAAGAATTAATGATTATTCTATAGATTCCTAAAAACAGTTGACAGCTGAAGTACTTTTTTGGTATTGATAAGAAAATAAAATGTAACCTGATAAATTTACAAATCCCACGAAAATAAATGATGTTTAACGAGCATATCGCGAACGCCTTCTTTTAATGGCTGATTTTGAGTGTCCTTTTTTAAGGGCAGTTCCCATTCTGGGTTTAAATTGAAGCCAAATTGCGATAGGATTCTTAATTCACATTTAATTTGCACCCATCCAGGGGAATTTATGAAAGACCAAGGATGATACCACTTTTGAACTACATCCACGCATGAGCAAAGAACTTCAAGCCATAAATGCAACGCCTCTTCATTCAATCCCATACATATCAAAGTTCTCAGTTTAACATCCATTTGAGCATGGGCATTGTCGTGTGATAAGTTTATCGCTTGAACACATCTGTACAGCAACTCTTCCGGTGTGAGAACTTTGCCATCTTCATCTAATCGATATGTCTTGCATAAAACCAAACGACTGTACACAGAATTAAAATCTTTTTCTACTTCTCTTGAAGATGCTTCTTCAATAAATAGCCATGGGTGGCAGGGTCCATCAAGAAAACTTGGCCGTTTGATACCGTGTAATAAAACTCGCTTGAAAGCTGGAGCCAATACTCCCCTGACTAGATGAGCTGCCTTTTCAGTTACAGAGTCATCTCCAGCTTTGCTATATTTAACACCTTTTTCATCTAATAATTTTACAAACCGGGCAGGAAACCAGCCTCTGAGCCCATTAAGTTCTCCAATCCAACAATGTTCATCTCTTGAGCTGATTACTTCTATGACATCATTTTTTCTGAATCCAAGTTCATCACCATCTCTTCTTTCAAAATCCAATAAAGCTTTTGCACGTCGTCTTTTACTTCTAGATACATTTACATATCGCTCTCTATCTGCTGCATGGCTTTGCATAGTATAATCTGCAGTAAGTTGAATCTCAGCAGCGAGCTGGGGTTCAAGAGCCAAAAAATGGCGTGCTACTTGTAAAATAGCTTCTCTTAGATCCACAAGTATTTCAGTTTGCTTGACATTTTTCGAAACTGCGTCTTCATTATTAGTATCTTCTCCAAAAAGTATTGTTTGTATTACCGATTTGTTCTTTTTAATTTGGCGCCTTTGGAGTTGTTGTTTTGGCAAGTTGGATACGGCTCCAGGATTTCCCACCAGAGCACCCTGATCAGCCATGAGGTAGGCCAGGTGTCTTCGTCTATGAGTGTCAATTAATGTAGGGCTTAAAGTATCACCACAAACTTCATCGATTGTCTTTATCAGCAAATCAACATCGTCGATTTCACCTGGTATATCAGAAAGTGCATTAAATATTTGTGCAGAGTTTGATATTTCAGTAAATCTATTTTCCCTTATTTTAAGCATTGCTAAAGTCACTTTGAATAGAACAAGAGAGCCATCTAAAAAGAACAAATCCCATATTCTTAACAAAATCTTCATGTGAACAACATTAGCATACAAAGTTAAAAACCAATGCATTGTTATTAATGAAAGCTCTATGTCGTGAGCATTCAAAACTTGATCAATTCCAGGTAAATAAGTAGAGATAAGACTTCTCAAAACTTTTTGATCAGCCTGTATTCCGATCAAAGTTGATGAATAGTAAGAGGCTGGTAATAAATCTTCTACTGTAGTACACATTATCCAAAATGCATCTTCTTCTTCCATTAGGAGTAGCAGTGATGCTGCTATCATGCCAGTTCCTTGACAATAGCCAATATCAGGATATAACCAAGCTAATGCTCGTAAAATTCTGCGTAATCTGGGAACTCCTGTGCTAGTTGGATGAGAAAAACAAACATTGTTTGGTAAAATTTGCACCAAATCTTTTTCAATTTGCTTGCTGGTGACAAGCCCGTCATCACTGGAAGCTCTGACTATTTCATGATAAGTTATTTCAGTTGAAGCTCTTTTTTTACTAGCTCCACACAAATGCATCCAAACTTGAGGACGAAGTGAGTGTGGAACACCATCTTTAACCATATTTTGTAGTTTATCTGTTTTTTCTAATTTTCCTTCAATTTCAGAAAAGTTTATTTCTTTACTATAAAATTCCCACTGAAGACGGTGCTGATCATCTTCGATAAAGGCATTAACAGATAATTTATCTGAATTTTGGTCTGTACCTTCTTCATCTTCAACACAAAATCCAAATTCATCAAATCTGTAATCCGGTAGACCACCGTGACCTTCAGACTCTGGCTGGGCTAATTTGGCCAATATGTCTTGAGGCACCATACTTGCAGTGAGAGCTGAAAATGGTCCACCGGGCGCTGGTAACAGCTCATCAGCAATATTGAGTCCTCGTATTGCATCTATTATGTCTTCTGGGTCATCATCTGCTAACGCGGCACTTATCTTTCGTTCGTGATCTTCCCGACCTACATATCCAACATGATCGCGCGAACTGAACAATGATTTTGCTAAATCCATTTTTGCAGATTTTCACCACTTATAGCTTAAAGAAATGCCTAGTACAAATTGTTTTCATTGAAATAGAATTTAGAAAGTTACGGATTATTGATTTTGTTTTTGTCGTAAAAATGACAAATCTTTGAGTGAAGAGAAAAGAACTATGAATGAACAATCTGGTTCTCGGGACAGATAAAAAAACTCGATGGTAACGAATTGTGATGGTTTTGTTTATCTGTCGTATATTTATAATTATGTTAAAATGTGTAGCGGGTAAAATGTGTTGTTAAATTTTAATCTTATGAATATTTGTACGTAAGCCTTAATTCTTCATTGAGCTACATAATCCGCCATTTCCTGATTTCCCATTAGTTAGGGAGATAGAGGTAGATATCAATAATACTGAAGATTTTTTGTAAACTGTGCACATATTTCAAACATGAAAAAAACTTTTGCTTCAATTATTTTTAGCATGAATATCGTTCGGTTTCATTTCAACTTATACCATTGTGTATTGGTTTGTCTCTTTTTTTCTTTCCTAGCGATTTTAGTACTTTTTTGTTTGATTTTATCATTCGTTCTATTTATTTCATTCATTCATTTTCAATGGCGAACAATTAATGTGTTTTGTTTATTTTAAATCTAAAAAGTATATAAATAAGCGTAAATCGTGTAAAAATACAGTTATATCAAGGAATATACTGGAAAATATTGAAATCAAGTAAACCGTATATCCTACTGCCGAGTTACACATGGAATATCAAACGACACAAGTGCGCATTCTGTTCCGTATTTTTCATCCAATGTTTATCTAATTATTACGGAAAAGTAAACAGTAACTCGTAGTTATATTGTTAGAGCCATTCAGACTGTTTTTGGCTTTATTTATTGATAATAAATACAGTATACAGTGAACAAGTATGTCCACTTTTTTCTGCATGTAAGTTACATTCTCGTCATGATCTCTCAATAACCAAGAATGTTGTGAAATTTTTACAATATACGGGGTTTGGACAATACCCACATGGGACACAAACGCTCCTTAAGTACTTTCCTCACAGTGTCATCCTTCTTACAGGTCTAACCCACAAGTTTGCTAAAACTTTAGTTATTTGAATTAACTAAACATTCTAAGTTTTATTTTGTTCTTCGTTCCGGTTCTATTTCATAGTTATCTACTACATACAAATCTACCACAACACAATATACTAGGATGGCAGTAAAAAAGTGTTGCATTAAAAACTGCGATTCATGCTCAACAAGAAAAGAAGATAAAGGTGTTACATTTCATAAGTTCCCTAAAGATGTAACATCTCATAATGAATGGCTATCTATAACACAATATACAAACACACAGAAAGACATATCTGTGTATGTGTGCTCCAGACACTTTTGTAAAGGAGATTTTAAAAAGAATGAGGATTCAAAGTACACACTGAAGTCAGGTATTCAGTCAAAGATAACTGTAGATGCTTGCGTTGCAATTTCTTTGGAATGAGTTATTTTATGTTTCTGCTTGAGTAGTTTATTTTTCACAGCTAGAAAGTACATTTAAAGTACATTTTCTTTATTGTTTATTGAGTGTACTATAAAACCAATTCAAAATTAACAGCTTTTGACACCAAGTTTAAGAGAAATATATAGAATCAATTCAATTTTATCAACTTTAAAATTAATACATTAAAAAAAACCATATTTTTGGGAGCCTCAATACCACAGATACAAACTCACTTACACACAAAACTATTATCACTTATTTTTAGAACTTTTGTATACTGTAAAGAAAATGGATGAAGCTTAGCAACTACTTTTTCTTGGTGTCTTGGCATTGTTTATTTGAATTTTTATTTGCAGCCAATTATTTAATGTTTCAGTGTGTAATTTGGTGTCCTCTTTGTTTATTTAGTTTGGAATGCTATATAACTTTTACTTAATCTATCTTATGCTTGCCTCAGTGTACATTAGATTTAAAACTTGGATTAAAATATGTCGTCATATCCTATTGGAAACCGATAGCTTCTGTATATTTATATCATAATCTACATTATTAATCTCATAATACAACAATAAAAATGTCATAATACTACAGTAACCGCAGTCACTTGTATAAACTAGGAGCCACTGACAGCCCACTATGTCGCGGCTGTTTGCAGGATAACGAAACTGTAGAGCATGTTCTGTGGCACTGCAAAGCCACAGAAGACACTAGAATAGCTAACGGATTGCATGATGCCTCTGCATTATCATCATCTCATTCACCATCTAAGCTACTGGAGCAGTTATGCCAGCCGCCCAGAGCCACGGAGAGAGAGAATGCCTCGGTGGCTCAGTGGTTAATGACCCTGACTACTAGGGCAATGAGGCGTGGAATTGATTCCCATCCAGGGCAAGCATTTATGCGATGAACATAGGTGTTTGCTCTGTGTCTGGGTGTTATTAGTGATTATCTAAGTATGTATTTGTCTCTGGTAGCCATATGACAAGCTTTGCTTAGTTTGGGGTCAAAGACCGTGCGTAAGACGTCTTCTAATATTTATTTATTCGCACAAGCATAGATTTTCAATGCTTGCTCTTACCTTACTCGGTCACTTGACCATTTATGCATACAATAAACTGTTGTAATGATTGAATCATAGAGTGCCAGGTAGATATTTATTACTACAATTTGTAAAAGTAGAGACATTTTGGCTATTGTCTCTGTTCAGGGGATACCAAGTCATTCTTAGTGGAAAAAAATTATAACTAAAATAAAAGACCATTCTTTAATTTCAGTGTTTCTCTTCTGTAATCTCTGCTCATCATCATGAGACCTGCAGCAGATTGTAACACTTAATTCATTGTAGTATTGTTAATTTATAAATTAGTTTATTATAATTAAAAATTACTGCTATAATCATGCCTTCTATATGTTATGTTGGATATTTTTTTTTTTGGTTGTATAATTTTTTTACTTATAATAGATGTATCCTGTTTTGTGAACCTTTTAATAAAATAAATTGCTTTTTATAAAAAAAAATACTTGACAAAAAAGATTACAATACATGAAATCACATGATACCAAAATAAAAGAACATTATATGATGTATCAGCAAAAAAAGGTTAAAAAATAAAACACTAAGTACAATAATACTAGTCAGAATAATACATAAAATGCAGTGTTTATTACTTTTGTATCAAAAATACATCATAACATTGTACTCAAAAAAAATATGTGAAAAATTAATGATGCCCTAAAATTTTTAACCGTTTAGGCATAACAATTTCAGATGCTGTTCCTTCTATTTTCCCCTGGACCATTGACAAATTAACAATGGACATGTCCGACGTAGAGGAGCCATTGAGCTCCATAGCTGGGGAAAATGACCTCTCAGGCATTCAAGGCTCTGAAGCTGAAAACCTTGAAGCAATCAAAAAGTTCATTGAAGAACAAGAAAAAGAGATAATGGAAATGGAACTAGAAGCTAAGAAAAATCAAGAGAAGAAATTACAAAATCAAGAAAATTCCAGCACTAATAAAGTTAAAAATGAATCAAAAGAAGAAACAGTACAAGATAATAAAATAACATCTGAAACTGAACAAGCAGAAGCAATGGAAAATGTTGATGAAAAAAAAGTTATTCTAGATCAGAATATAAAATTAAGTGAATCGGAAGATATTATATCAAAAATTCAGATTCACGAGTTAGATGAAAATGTTGTGACAAATCATAAAACAATGTTATCACCCAGCGTTTTGGACATGATTATGTCAGAATCTGAAACTATTGTTCCGAATAATCAAGAAAGTAAAGATGCACCTACACAAGAAACTAAAGATACTAGTGAAGGAAACAGTCAGAAAATGATAAGCCCCAAAGGTAAGTTTTGTATTTAATAATAATTATTTCCATAATTTAATTTATTTAGTTAAATTTTTAATTAATTTATAATTTGTGTTAATGCTACTGAGCATGAAATTAAACCTTTTACTATAGTTTACTGATGCAAAATGCAAATGATGCTATGAACCATAGAGGAATTAATCATGCTATGAACTAATATGGACGTAGAACTATGAAGAATGTGTACATATTACTAGTTTTATAATTTTTCCATCATCACCAAGGAAGTTACTTATGAGAACTGGAAAGCTTATGTGCATCCCAAAAACGTTCCGAAGAGTAAAGCAACAACATTGGAATGTCTCTCTTACTACTAGTGTATCCATACAGTAACTTCATATAATAGGACAATCTACGAAACACTAAGTATATAACGTCGAAAGGTCAATAAAAGAATGAGAAAAATCATTTGTATTCCAGGTGGGATAAATCTGAAAATTAAATATTATTATAAATAGGGTAATCTGCTTATCCTGTACTAAGTCAAAATGATTGGTTGATTAAGACCATCATTACGAACGTTTACTATGAGACCAACCCGAAATTCGAGAAAAAAATCAGCTGTTCCATTCAAAATTGAAACTCGGAATTGACAAAATGTATGAAACAGCTGATTTTTTCCTCAAATTCCTGATTGGCCTTATAGTAAACCTCCTTTCGGCTGAGTACATCAGTTCATTATATTATCTCTACACCATCATCTTAACGCCCTCAGCGTCTCGCACCTGCCACTTCCTAGTAGACAGCTTTGCTGACGAATGGACAACAATTGCTAAAAATATTCTTTCATATTGCGAAGAAGTTAAATTGTGAATTCAAATATTCCTAAAATTTAACAGTAGGTATAGGTAGTTAGCGTAAAAAAATTAAAAACACGTTGTTGTTCATATTACTTTTAATTCATGTTTGTATTTTCTGTTCTATTTTATGTAATTTTTTAATTCGTAGTCTTTTAGGATAAAAAATGTAAAGCCTAGTATTAAGTGCTGTTAGTTTACATTTTCTATAAATAAACAACTTGAAAAAATTGAAAATCTTGACTTGCTCTTGACCAGTTTTGCTCATACTCACAAATCTTGTTAGAATATACTAACCCGTCTTGCCAAATATTATAAATCGGCTGATAAATAGCGCGACAGCAAAACAATTATATCTACCTACGTAGTAACCTAGTAGTACCTACTAGTTACTAAGTACAACATAGTTCATTATTTTGCTATTATACAAGAAAAGTGCATAGTTCATAGAAGTAGGTTCTTAGTTGATTACAATGACGTACTAACGTACGTAGTATTAGATTAAATAGTAATTTCTTCTCTCTACAACCTAACATCACATTCCTGAAATGTGGTGTTATTATTGTCACCCTACACAAGAAATTTGTAAAAAAACTAAGAAACTTACCTAAAAAATGAAATTCGACAACCAGCATAAGCTTCACTGTTATAGCTCTTAACGCAATTTTTTTTCACTATTTTCAACGTATAAAAATATTAAGCAGCGAGCATAGACGACTTTTGCATAAAGGACATGTCCACAAAATGTATGGAAGCTGGTATAATAATAATCAAAAATTCTAACCACAACACTCGTTACATTTCAAGAAAGTTCATATTTTTCTGAGTCTATTACATTAGTTAAATCAAAAAAGAGACCTCCGTTTTTTTATATTAATTTTGAATCTCCTAATGATAAATAAATGTATTTGGCTCAATAGGTAGTTTATCTCTAGCAACCCTGGTTAAGTAACTTCCATTATTGTTACCATTTAACAAGTATTTTTTACCAATTAGACACAATTTTTAAGTGTTTTTTTTTGTCACATTGTACCTGCTAACTGGTCACACTGGTAGGTTATAATTTTTAATTTTAGCAAATAAAGATATGAATGTGGAAGAATCAGTTACGAATGCAACTAAAATAACGATAGAAGCACTTTATTATTGCTAAACTAGGAAAAATACAATGCTGTATTATTATTTTTCATACAATTTATTTTTCTCATTTAAAAAAAATGGAGGGGTGAAAAAAATCAAAATTAAATATTTTTTGAAAAGCCCATATATCAAGCTATCAAATGATGTATCGATTACGAGTATATCATATTGGTTCGATTTTTCTCTGAATAATTTACCACTTGTGCACGTCACCTTATCAGCCATATTGTTTTTTGAACCGCCATATGTGCGACCGTGCGTAGTTGGTAAATTTCTTCTAATTCTACTAATATGAAAAAACAAGTTTTTGTATTGCAAAAATAATTACGTACTTACCAATATTAAAATAAGAACATTTTAGAACTCGATACGTTAATTACAATACATTTTATGCTAATCTATTTATCAACGTGTACGATTAAATGCGATTTAATGTTTACCAGATATATGAAATAATCTACCATCCAATAGTTTTATTAACACTAGTAATTTTCGAGAAAGGGACAATGCCCCACAGTTGTTGCTGTCCTGCTCGGAACGTTTTTTCCTTTTGATAAGTAAAGCTGGAAACATACTATCGCACGCGGCTTACGGACACGACTGATAGGTATCTAGACTATGAAAGTACACTGAGCCGTGCACACTATCGGACATAAGTCGCGGACGTCACCTTCGGACGTCCTTGAGCGTTCGGACGTCCGAGAGCGATCTGGCACACCGGATGTTTTAAGACTGTGCACATTGCTAAGTTGCTGCTGTCAGTCGTGTCCGTCAGCCGCGTCCAATAGTATGTTTCCGGCTTAAGAATCAAATGTGAACCTTTTGACTATAGAAATAAAGTACATTTTTATTTTTTAAATATTGCTTCGTAAGCTTTCCAGTTCTCGTATGTAACTTCCTTGTTCATCACATACATGATTATAAATACATTTCACTCTTTGGCATATCTTTGTATTCCATTTGCCAATTTAGAAGATAAAAAATATCGAAAGTCATTTGCCAAAATGACAGACAAACGCCATGTTTAATTCTCGTTCCCGCCAAAACTAAAAAAACTACGAAATAATGAATTCTCAATGACATCATTTTTATTTACAGGAAATTCCAGCATTTCATTATCGGTGGGGTGCAAGGTGGAAGTAAAGACTTTCGAAGGCGACTGGTACGCTGCTGAAGTGGCAGAAGTGGATTATGACGAAATGGAAGTGCTTGTACGATACGAAATCGACTATAAAAAGTAAGTTAATTTTATGCCAACCACAGAGATTTTTATTCAGTGACGCAAACTAATGTAATTGTAGTGGCAGTGGGCAGGGCACATAGCCTATAGCGCTGATATTGACTTATTATTTTTCTATGGTTATCTATGGCGTAAAGTTTTCGAGTTGGAGACCATGTTGACAGCTGTAAGAAGTTCATTTAAAATACGATTTCAATAGAATCACAATATTATATTGCACTGGATGCAAGCTATACTACTGGTCCTTTTGAAAATCCATTGGGCAGGCCTATGTTCAGCAGAGAATGTCCTACGGCCAACGGTGATGATGATGAATTGAGTTGTAAAAAATATTGATTATCATTAGACTGTAATAATGGGAACATCTACCATTACTAATACCAGTTCATTTACCCTTCGGTTTTCTAGGTATCTATTAGGGTGCGCGTAAACCCCATTTTCGTAACGCTTCACTGATCACCCCCTTGGCAACAGTAGCATTTCAATATTGCTAAAAAGATATACCTACAAAGTATTTCTGTCTAGAGCAGTAAAATAAGCGCTAGCGCGTATTTTTGCCCTAATGAAAATTAATTTCTAAAAGGAATTAAAATTTTCAACTAATTTTATATTTATAAAAAAATAACGATAGATTGAAACCTCAATAGTAAACACAAACTGGACGCCAAAATTAATTAAAAAATAAAGTTTCCATTTTTAAATTGACGTATTTGACAGATAACTGATCTGTCATATTCCGCTTTTTCGAAAATGGCGGATGGCGGGTTTTTCAAGACCTTGTAGATTTGTGATTTTGTGAAAATTGTTTTAAAATAATTTGTACATGATGTCTTATTCTTACGAAACGCGATATAAAACGAAACGGAGAGGATTGAGGTAATATCATTTGATTATTTTAAAGCGTATTTTGTGCAGTTTCATGTGACAATAACTTGTAGAACTTGTATCATTTTATTGTACAGAGATTTTGTACCTTTTGTTTCATTGTATTTTGTGATTTCTTTAGTTTACGGAAATGCGACTTCTGAATACTTTCGTTTTATCTATTTGAGTCTATTTGGTGATATTTTTAAAAAGTTTCAAAGAGACTTCATAAATAAAGAATTAGTGTATGTTTTATTTGCTCTGAGCTGAGGTGTATGCAATTTAGTTATAAATGTCCAACATTTAATTATTACGTCCAATCGAAGTAGTCAAAACTTATACTGTGATTGCAATATCTATTATAATTTTCTATTGTTATTTTTTAATTACTAAACCGTAGGGATCATAGCGTAGTTTTACTAGGTGTTGGTTGGCGATCATCAAAGTCAACAACATCCAGTACAATCAGTCATCAGATGGATGGCCGCGAGTGGCATTTACAACTGAACGCTACCGTGGCTCGGATGACACGTTAAATTGTAGGTCCCGGTTTTTTTTAACCGTTTAGCTATGTCAAAGGCCTTTAGGCGGCATAAAAGAACTGATACAAGCGGGCTTAGCATACGGACCTTAAAATAATACTATCGACGTGTCAGAACGTGACATAGTTATGATGAAGCATATATCTGTCACCTTTGCTCGCGTTGATAAACTGTTGTCGTGGTCTTGTATGCTAAGCTAGCAGGGCTTGTCACTTGTTTAATAATGGCGTCTGCAAAAATCAATTGCGTCGTAGCAAAATAATGCCAGCAGCGGTTTGAAGTGGGGATTTGCGCAGGCAGCTAAATTCACAGTGTCAGTGTCACGTTGCACCTGAGCCGAGGGAGCAAGCGATATCGTGGAACAAGCAATAGAGAGGCACGATCGGCCTAAGCGCTCGGCTTGTTTCAGTTGTTGATTCAATGTTGATTGACGTTATCATCATCATCATTTCAGCTATAGGACGTCCACTGCTGGACATAGGCCTCCCCTAATGATTTCCAATAAGACCGGTTGATAGCGGCTTGCATCCAGCGCGATCCTGAGGTCCTAATAAGGTCATCCGTCCACCTTGTTTGTGGACGTCCTACGCTGCGCTTGTCGGTACGTGGTCTCCACTCGAGAACTTTTCGACACCATCGGTCATCAGTTCTCCGCGCTATGTGCCCTGCCCATTGCCACTTCAACTTGCTGTTCACTTCAATCCGCTGGGCTATGTCGGTAACCTTGGTTCTTCTACGGATGTCCTCATTCCTGATTCGATCTCGCAGCGAAACTCCGAGCATAGCCCTCTCCATGGCTCGTTGGGCTACTTGGAGCTTACTAATAAGGGCCATAGTGAGAGACCACGTAATTTTACGTGATAGTGACGTTATCACGTAAAATTAATTGTAGTCCGTAAACCGACTTTCATACAATACAACAACACTATATTGACACCAACAAATATGAAAACATAACAAATCGTCATCATCATCAGCCGTAGGACGGCTACTGCTGGACATAAGCCTCCCCTATGGATATCCAATATGCCCGGTCGGAAGCGGCCTGCATCCAGCATGACTTTACAGACAATCAAGACAACCAATTGTTTTTTTTTATATATTCCGTATAGGTTTGCGTTTGACTACATACTTACTGCCTGATGTTGAGCAGATATACGGTCTAGGGTGTAGCACGCTTCCCTAGAAGATACCTATTTACTCGGGATTTGAAGACATCCATGTTGTACTTTAGCGGGAAGACAGACCCAGGCAAAGCGTTCCACATTCTGGCTGTTCGTATTAAGGTCGATTTACATCAAACGAGCGAATGCTCATTCTATCCCCACTACAGCAAATTCTTCTAGTGTAAACAGGCGTAGAGCATTCCTTCGTTGTTCTTAGTGCGTTCGCAAAGATTCTATAGAATATTCTAAGAATGCTCGCTCGCTTGATGTAAACGGCGCAAGAGCGCGCGAACATAAATGTTGCTTAGAGCGTTCTAGCGTGTTCGGACGTGCTCGCGCCACTGAGCGGTCTCATCAAAGCGTTCTTGTGTTCTAGCGATTGTTTACGTATATTATCGATTAAATTATGGATTGGTCTCAAAAATTCTCTTATTGCAGCACATACTTCAGATATTGCATTACATATTGTCGATTTAGACATTTTAGTAAAATACATCAGGCTTTCATAGGAATCTCCAGTTGCCAAAAATCGCAAAGTCACTGCTAGTTTGTCATATGCAGGAATCGAGTCTCTAAAATTCGTACTTGATTTTCGAATTTTTTCGCTGGTCAGAGATAGTAAATGATCAAAATCCTCTGGCGCCATTCTACAAAAGTTTTGGAATTGTCCACTTTCTTCTTGTTTTTGCATATCCGTCATTGTTTCACTTACATTATCCAGTTTCCTTGCATGCATTAAATTTGTAACCCACCAACGTCTCTTCCTTCTTTTATTTTTGAGTTTTTGCGGCAAAATAATAAATGCAGCACTTGCAATAATGATATCGCTGTCAGAGTCAGACATAACGAAGCACTACCAATACTAACCACAGAATTGACACGAATGAGCAAAGAACATTCGATCTAGCTTTTGTTTACACTAAAAGATTACGAAAGAATGCTCTTGTTCTAGGTCTAGCTCTATGTTCGTTTGATGTAAATCGATACCTCTAGCTTTCGTTTACACTAAAATATTACGAAAGGATGCTCTTGTTCTAGCTCTATGTTCGTTTGATGTAAATCGACCTTTAGGAATGAGGATTCGAAACGCTTGGTTCTAATTCGCGGAATGTCCACCATAAAAGGGTGGCGCTTTGGTCGCGTCTGCCTAGCCGTACGATAGAAGAAAGGGGCAGAGTGCACTCTCCGAAGTGAATCCGATGAATGGCCGACAAACACGCCACCTTACGTCGATGCTCGAGACTTTGCAGCTGCGACTTAGTCAAGGTGTCGTAGTCAATCAGCCTCCTGGCTCACCGCTCAATCGACTCCAGAGCCTGCAGTTGATATTTGTTATTATTGATATTTGTTTGTTTCAGAAGTGACGAATGGGTGAGCGTAAGCAGCCCTCGCTTGCGCCCCTACACCGGCAACGCTACCAAGCCTGCGCCACCACTCGACGACACCGACGATACCTCACAGGAGGAAACTACTCCAACCAAACATGAAGACGCTCCTATAAAAGAGATCAAGGAAGAGCCTCAAGATGACGTGGTGGTAAAGGTTGAAGAGAAGCCGAAGGTGACGTTTGAAGTTGGAGAGAGGTGCTTGGCTCGATGGAGGGATAATAGACGGTTTTGCGCCACTATTCATAAGGATTTAGGCGATGGTAAGTTGTGACTATAGCAGGGTTTCCCAAACTATGGGACGCGAGGGAATATTCCTACTAGTTTTAATGCTCATGTTACAAGCATAAGATGCGCGGGCTCAAACCTCGTTCCGTTCTAATTCGTTTTTAGTCCATATGTACAGTTTGACAAAAAATAGTAGAAATTAATGGAGGCGCCACTATCAAAGCAAACAGCTCTGATTAATAGCAACCCTATGATATTTTCCTTTGGGATTTGTAAGAATTGCTATTCTAGACTTTTTTACAAGCTGTACGGATTTACACACCATAACCACACCTCGCTGAAGAAAAATTTGTGAGGCAATCTGCATTCATTCGGAAACCAATTATTTTTATGGCGCATGTGAATCGACCATATGCAAGCATGTTATGTGATCGTATTGTGCTAGCGTGGTAGATATGGCCCAATCGCCCTTCGTAGGTTATGTACTAAATGAAAATCGCACATAATATCAATTTAACATTTGTTTACAGGAAACTACGAAATAGTATTCGACGACGGCTTCCACTGGACGTGTTCAATAGTCCGACTGCACAAAATGAAAGGCGATTCGCTCAGCGTGGACACTTCATTCCACGCCGCCACCGCGGGGTCACCATCCCCACTGGGGGTGACCCCTTCCCCTATCCCTCCTATATCCCCCGCCCTACCAGCCTACCACACCCACTTATTTGACCCCACCAGAGACTACCTTGGCACGAAAAGCGAACGACGCGAGAAAAAACGGAAACTAAACATAAAGGAAATATTTAATATCGGTCAGAAGAAAATGAAGAAGCAAAAGACTGAAGAGGGTGCGCCGAATGCTCCCAAACCTGCGCCCGCACCGAAGCTCCCCGCACCGAAGCCCCCCGCACCGAAGCCCCCCGCACCGAAGCCCCCGGCGCCGAAGAAACCGAGAATATTGAAGAAGAATGTCGCACCGAAAGTGCCCAGAGTTGTGCTGAAGAAGGAAATTAAACCTGAAATACCTGGTGAGAAACTAGAGCTAAATAATGCAATGATTTTTATCGTGCTTCACACACTAGGTGTATAGAAACTTTCTTTTTGTGATAAACATTTCAAAAATTGACGCGTTCCCAGGATTTGAACCTGCATCTCTCTGGGGTTCCGGCCCAGATGCTTTGTCCAAATTAAGCTAAAACGCTGTCTGCGAAGGCAAGCAGTTCTCACAGATGGCGCTTCCAACAATATAGGAGTTGGTAAAAATGATAAACACTTCCACTAATTCGACGCCTTCGCAGACAGCGTTTTAGCTTAATTTGGACAAAGCATCTGGGCCGGAATCCCAGAGAGGTAGAGCTAAATAATTTAAAATCATTGATAAACTGGGTTATCTGCTTACCATGTACTAAGCCAAAAAGGGGTGATTAGCCAAAAGATAATGAGCAACTTTTACCATGGGGCCAATTTAAAATTCGAGATAAAAATCAGCTGTTCCATACAAAACCGCAACTCGGAATCGACAAAATGTATGAAACAGCCGATTCTTTTCTCGAATTCCTTGTTGGCCCCATAGTAAAAGTTGTTTATAATGATGGTCTGAATCACTTTCTTTCAGTTTAGTACACCAGTTTAGGATAACCCTATGTAATGTTAGTATAGATCAAAATTAAATAATGTAACCGTATGAATTTATATTTATTTACAGTCGCAGTAGCTTCAATCATTGGTACTGTTTCGAAAGAGCTAGAAATCAAACTCGAGCCCATCGATAGAATTCAAAATAACAGTTTTTTGACTACTAAGAAACTAGAAAATAAGGAACAAATTGATACTGAAATAAAAAAAGAGCCGGGGAATGAACAGGCTAAAACAGATGATAATACAACCGATGCGGGAGTGAAAGACGATTTTGAAATGGAAGTTGATAGTGTGGAGCTGGAAGGTTGCGTCGTCAATCCTAATGACGATACTCTTGATGATGAAGACACGGAAGAGCCGAAATCTGAAGGAGATCCGGTAAGTCACTCAGAAATTAGGTCTTAGATAGTAATGAAAAGTTGATTAGCCCTTGGATAGTACATACTTAGATGCAGCAGATGTCAAAGGATTTAATTATTGAAGTTTAAGAATACATGATATATTCTGCTACTAACTAGAATTTAGTAACTGATACAGAAAAGAAAAGGATAAAAGAATTATTGATTGCCATTTTGTTACATCCTGGTTAAGAAAGATTTAAAGAAAAATCCGCACAATTAATATAAACTATTTTTTGCTTTATATTGGTTATATTTAAATTGGTTGGTTATAAAAATGAATTTATCCTTAGTAGCTTTACATTGAAAGCGTAGCTTACTATTAATTATACAGGTGATTGGTAAACAATTAGCATCCTTTTAGGAGCTTATTCTTTACATCAAAACTAACAACTTTTGTTCTGCGACTTTTGTCATACCAATCACCCTGTATAGGGTTATCTAGAACTGGTGTACTGAGCCGAAAGGGGGTGATTAAGACTATCATTATGAACAACTTTTAATACAGGGGACAACCCGGACATTGAGAAAAAAAAAACAACTGTTGCATACAACTTTGCAACTCGAAATCGACAAAATATATGGAACAGTTGTTTTTTTTACTGAATTCCGGGTTGCCGCTGTAGTAAAAGTTGTTCATATTGATGGTCCTAATCACCACTTTTCGGCTTAGTTAAGGGCAGGTTTATTATCTAAATTAAGGCAGGCAGATAACCCTGTATAATGTATTGTTCTTCTAATTAGTCCTACGGTCTTCCGTCAATATTAATTAAAAGCTTATTTTGACAAAATAGAAGTAGTTTAGTGGTAATGTAAGTAGTTATTTTATTTCATACATAACCTTACTAGGTTTTGGAAGAAGAGGCAAAGTTAGAAAACTTCGAAGTACAAGACACCAAACACGAAGAGGTAATAGATAAGATCAAAGAAGCCATAATCAAATTAGAAGGTGGCATAAACGAGGTCGAAAAAGTAAAGAGTCCAAAGGTAGAAAGAATGGATACTCCAGTAAAGGAAGTAGAAACGCCGAAAAGTTTGAATAGTCCTCAGCTAAAATTAGAAATAAAACCTGAAGATTTGAAAGAGGCATTAGCTGAAGCCGCGGCAAGCATAGAAATAGACGTACCAAGCGATGTTAAAGTCGATGTAGAAACAGTTACATTGAAACCAGCCAAGGAGTCCAAATCAAAGAGAGATCCATCCAAATTGAAGAAGGGCAAAAGATTGAGGCTGCTGCACGAGAAAAAAGTAAAAAGACAAGTGGAGAAGGTGAAGAATGAGTTGGAACAGATGAAGAAGCAGTTTGAAGCCATGCGCCAGCATATGATGTCACAGGAATTCGTGCAGGTATGGAGATGCTTACCCTTTTGTCTATTGTACTATTTGAGAAGTTTTAAGTGACAGCCCTACATTTTCTAAAGTATATCCCATTGCAATGTATTAGGTGACAAGAACGTCACTTAATTAAGTTTAGTGCCACAAGAATGGCAAAAAACGCCGCTATCGACATTTCATGTATTTAATTTTGTAATGCATCGCTCATGGTAGTCGTCAGTTGCTGCATTATCTTTTTCTTCTAGCTCCTTAAGATAACGGAGCGCGGCTCTAGGCAGATGGCATAGCTGCCACAGGGGCTTGGAAATGGTCTATAAAGTCACGATAAAAGCCTTTAAAATGACTCGTGTTCCATGTCCCAACCTTGCATGAAGTCCATGTACCATTAGGCTCATATAAAAATGTTTTAAATTATGTATCATTACTATGACAGAATCAAGAGAACGCGCCGCTACCGGAGAGTTTCCTATTCCCCGGAGAGTGGTGCTGCCGCTGGGTGAACGGGCAGCCCGTGGGCCGAGTGAGCGAGATAGAGGGCGCGCCGCACGCCTCACACGACAACAAGCCCGCACTGCCTCGTCGGAGTGTGCAGGTACTGTACTGAATCAGTCTAACAGAGCGAGAACGCGCCGCTACCGGAGAGTTACCTGCTGTCCGGAGAGTGACGCTGCCGCTGGGTGAAAGGGCAGCCCGTGGGCCGAGTGAGCGATATAGAGGGCGCGCCGTACGCCTCACACGACAACAAGCCCGCACTGCCTCGTCGGAGTGTGCAGGTACTGTACTGAATCAGTCTAACAGAGCGAGAACGCGCCGCTACCGGAGAGTTACCTGCTGTCCGGAGAGTGACGCTGCCGCTGGGTGAAAGGGCAGCCCGTGGGCCGAGTGAGCGAGACAGAGGGCGCGCCGCACGCCTCACACGACAACAAGCCCGCACTGCCTCGTCGGAGTGTGCAGGTACTGTACTGAATCAGTCTAACAGAGCGAGAACGCGCCGCTACCGGAGAGTTACCTGCTGTCCGGAGAGTGACGCTGCCGCTGGGTGAAAGGGCAGCCCGTGGGCCGAGTGAGCGAGATAGAGGGCGCGCCGCACGCCTCACACGCACTGCCTCGTCGGAGTGTGCAGGTACTGTACTGAATCACTCTAGCAGAGTGAGAACGCGCCGCTACCGGAGAGTTACCTGCTGTCCGGAGAGAGACGCTGCCGCTGGGTGAAAGGGTAGCCCGTGGGCCGAGTGAGCGAGATAGAGGGCGCGCCGCACGCCTCACACGACAACAAGCCCGCACTGCCTCGTCGGAGTGTGCAGGTACTGTACTGAATCAGTCTAACAGAGCGAGAACGCGCCGCTACCGGAGAGTTACCTGCTGTCCGGAGAGTGACGCTGCCGCTGGGTGAAAGGGCAGCCCGTGGGCCGAGTGAGCGAGATAGAGGGCGCGCCGCACGCCTCACACGCACTGCCTCGTCGGAGTGTGCAGGTACTGTACTGAATCACTCTAGCAGAGTGAGAACGCGCCGCTACCGGAGAGTTACCTGCTGTCCGGAGAGAGACGCTGCCGCTGGGTGAAAGGGCAGCCCGTGGGCCGAGTGAGCGAGATAGAGGGCGCGCCGCACGCCTCACACGCACTGCCTCGTCGGAGTGTGCAGGTACTGTACTGAATCACTCTAGCAGAGTGAGAACGCGCCGCTACCGGAGAGTTACCTGCTGTCCGGAGAGAGACGCTGCCGCTGGGTGAAAGGGTAGCCCGTGGGCCGAGTGAGCGAGATAGAGGGCGCGCCGCACGCCTCACGACAACAAGCCCGCGCTGCCTCGCCGGAGTGTGCAGGTACTGTACTGTATTACTCTGACAGAGTGAGAACGCGCCGCTATCTGAGAGTTTCCGCTGCCGCGTGTAGAGTTAGCTTTAATGGTTTTCTGAACTGTAGATCTCGCGGAACAGCTCTTTGACTTATTTTTCACCAGCCTATACAGGGTTATTTTTAATCAATTAGCAACCTTTTAGGGGCTTATTCTGTACATCAAAACTAACAACTTCTTTTGTTAAAACTAAAAAGAAATAATCTGCTGTTCCATACATTTTGTCGCGGGTGAACGATATTTTTCTATGAAAGAACAATTTTTTTGAGGTTTTTGACAAAAGTTGTTAGTTTTGATGTACAGAATAAGCCCCTAAAAGGATGCTAATTGATTAGAAATAACCCTCTATATAGATTCGCTCTTTGCCGATTTGATTCATAATCGCAAATCTTGTTAGAATTTAGATACTAAATAATCTTGCTAAGTATATTATGAAATACCTCTCCAATCAAAAATCGCTTAGGACATAAAAAAACCATTAATATATCGAACTTTTGAAGTTTCGAGATTCATTAAAAAAAGCGACCTCGACGACGAAAATCAACATACGGACAAACGAAAGCAGAATCGTAGTGTCTAAATGGAGATCCTCACTTACGCTCTATTAATTAATGTCTATTGAGTAGTGAAGCATGTGAAGCATGAAGTTGAATACAGAGAGGTTAATGTTTGTCACTGAACTTATGAATGTTTGCATTCTCTGATGTAGATTTCCTCTAAGATCTTAAAGTGTACGTTTTTCTCTCAGATTCTGAAGCAGCTAGTCAGGCCTAGGTCATTCGACGTGTGCATTGTATTAAATACATATTTGTACATCGTTTGCAGGTGGAAGACAAGCGGCTACCGGCGGGCTGGACGAAGCACATGGTGCGGCGCAGCGTCGGGCACTCCGCCGGCAAGTGGGACGTCGTGCTCGTCAGGTCAGCATCCAGACAGCCATAGCCTACCACTATGTTGGCTTGTTTCAGCCAACAACCGGTGAAGCTTGTATCCAGTGCGATCCTGAGCTCTTGAGGACGACATAACTCTGCCTTGTGGGAGTTGTGGGTGAACATCATATTCTGCGTTTGTCTGTACGTGATGCTGCGGTTTCGATGTCCTCATAAGTCCACCTTGTGATTGGACATCCTATCCTGCTTGTCGATACGTGGACGTTTGAAGATCTTTGGACTCCGTCGGCCATCAATTCTTCGTGCTGTGTGCTCACTTCCATTTTAACTTGTCAATCCGCTGGGCTATGTCGGTAACTTCGGTTCTTCTACTTTATTAATTATTTTGTACTTTTAATAATATATATTTCCCAATGTTTAAGAGGTTGAACATGTTAATGAATGTGAATACTATTGCAGTTCGGAGGAGCACGGAAACAAGCGCTTCCACACGAAGACGGACATGCGTAACTTCCTGGAGGCAGTAAAGGATGATTCCCTGAAAGAGTATGAAAACGCGCTGATGGACTTTGGCATACATCTAAAGATCTCGCGACGGATGGGCTGGATCGTCAACACGCCTGGTAATCTAACATGACCATTATTTTCATCATAGGCCTTCCTTATAGGTTTCCAATAATGGTTGCTACACACGTCATATTCGGTTCGGCTCGATCGGCAGCGCCAAACGGTAAAATCTAATATGTGTGGATGAATCATTTGGTTCGGCAAATGCCAAACGTCTTTCGCTAGGCGGCCGTGAGTCGGAATGTTCAAGTGTTTTAAACCGAGTGTCTTTTGAAATGATAACTTTTTTTGTGGTGTTGTGCACTTTTTTTGGGACTGTACTGTACTGTATCAGCCTTTTTAATAGTCCACTGTAGGACGTAGGCCTACCCACGAAGGGTGTTTGGGCCATATCCACCACGCTGGCCCGGTGCGGGTTGGTGGATTCACATACGCCATCGAATTTCTTCTACTGACATATGCAGGTTGCCTCGCGATGTTTTCCTTCACCGAAAAGCCAGCGGTGTTCCGTACATAAATTCCAAAGAACTCATTGGTACGGGACTTGAACCCACGACCTCACGATTGTAAGGCGGGTGTCACTACCACTAGACCACCACGGTGTGGGACGGGATGGGTAAAATATGTTAAACTCGCGTCAGGACACATAACCTGATCGAAGATTCGTAAGACGGAGGGAGAGTAGACAGCCGGCGCGGCATAGGAGAAGAAGTAATATCCCCTTCTGTTTCTACCGCACGGTAAAAATGTATGCCTGCTCTTGCTGTTTCATCTAAGCGGCGCAGAGCGCTTGTGCAAGTGTGCGTGTGTTTGCACAACAGCATATTTCCTAACCATCCCAAAATATTAAAAAATACACAACGTTACTGTTCAAGTTGTTACTTCTGCCGGCACTCCGGAGTGCAACCTGTAATTTTTTTTGTTTAAGTGTTTTTGTAATAGCTGTTTCGGGTCGGCTTTGCCGTTTGAGAAATCCTGCCGAACCGAGTGTGCCGACATGTCTAAGTTCGTGGCTATTTATTTCACCGGACAACGAACCGTTTTCTTTTCACCGAATTCGCAGTGGTTGTATGGTTTATAATGAACGTGTGTTGGCTCATCGGACATTCATCCGGCGAAAAATGTAGGCATTTGTTTATTGATGGTCCGTTGTCCGGTGAAAAAAACGGCCGTGAACAAGCCCACCAAGATAGACCACAAAGGACAGTATCCAGCATGATCCAGTTGTTTACCAGGTAGCAACGGAGCCTATATACAATCAGCCTACATACAGAGAGAGGGACATACAAATACTTAGGCTCGTGGCCGACGGACACAAGGGAGAGCGATACAGAGATCCGCACACGTATCGAAATAGCTCGAGCTGCATTTTCAAATATGCGTAAAGTTCTTTGTAGTCGTCAACTGTCTATTAAATTACGAACCAGGCTCCTCTAATGCTACATCTGGCCCGTTGTCTTGTATGGGTGTGAAGCATAGACCATGAAGGTAGAGCTACGGAAAAAAATTGAAGCTTTTGAGATGTGGTCTTACCGTCGCGTGCTCCGCATCAATTGGACGGATAAAGTTACAAACATAGAAGTTTTAAACCGTATGGAGAAGAAACTAGAACTTGTCCGAAGGATAAAACAGCGGAAAGTCGCCCACCTCGGTCAAGTTCTGCGACATGATCGGTATTCCCTCCTGCAAACCATTATGATGGGCAAAATACCGGGTAAACGCAAGAGTGGAAGGCGGATAAAGTCATGGCTTCGGAATATCCGGGATTGGACAGGAAGAGAGTCAAACAACTGTTTAGGCTTGCTCTAGACAAGGGAAATTTCAAAAAGTTGACTGCCTACCTTCAATAATGGAGAAGCACTAAAAGAAGAAGAAGACGGAGCCTGGAAGATGAAGGATATTCCTGAAGGATAGTGCAATGTATTATTTCTTCCAGACGGGATCGCGGAAGGTCCGGAGACGATCCTGCCGGCCGGCGCCGCGAGCCACCTCTCGCCGCTCGTGAAGCGGCGCGGCCTCGACCGCGACAAGCGGCGGGCCATGAAGGCCAAGCGGCAGGCGCTCAACAACACCAGGGAGAAGAAGCGCCGCCCGATCAAGCTGAAGCTTCAGAAGGGGCAGCATACTGTGAGTTTGCTTTGTGGCAGTTGTTGTCGGTTCTGATGTTCCAATTCTTTAGCTAGATACTTTGTTCCATACAATAACAATTTTGAGATTGACGTTCGAACGATCGTTTGCGAACTTTTGAAAAAAAAAAATTTATTGTCATAAGGTACAAAATTATAGAATTTTCCCCCACATTTAGAGTGCGTAGCTGCAGGACAAACCTCGTTATGTACCCCCACGCCACGCGCTCTGACACTATTAAATAAAATCGCCAAAGATATTGATATTTTTGGATGCAGTCTGGCAAATTTCACAGAAGTAGCTCAGAAAATATGTGAAAAACGATAATTTCAAATAATTAGTTTATGTCTTTTGTTTCTCATGTTTTTATGTAATGATTATGTTCTACTGTTATTATGTTTGTGTCTTATATTTCACATGTTAAGGGCAGCATCAACTTGATTTTAACTGTTATTGTGCTGTAACCTGTGATGAATAAAATAAATAAATAAATAATTTTTTAACCCAAATATTAGGTACTCCCCAAACTGGGTACAATAAAGCACCCGTAATTTGGGGCCTAGACAAACTTTGACTATAGTTGATGGCACTAGAATTATTTTTGTAATTTTCTCACCGAATCTATAAGCTGAACCAAATTAAATAGCGTCTGTGATGTTAGGTCTTCCTCCTTTTTTTGTTGACGGGGGGGAAATCTTTTACAGATACCCAGCTGCGTTGGGGTGCAACTGGGTTATGTGGACTTAACCACTAAAACCCCCTCGGTAGCCGCCTTTCATGCTCTATAGACAGCACTGGGATCTCCGATGGAACGCACCAGTGCCTTCTAGCATTTACATTGACGTTCCAAAACCGATACATGCCTTATTAAAACGGTGCTTAATTAGCCGTGCCGTTGTCTCCTCCGGCAGGTGCCCCTTTTAGTCGGCTTTTACGACAGGCAGGGGGGATACCGGAACCGTATTCTAACGCCCCGGTTCCAGGATTCCGCCCCGGTTCCAGGGTTCTAGGTTCTAGGTCTTCCTCCTCGCGTCGTATTCCTCGTGTGAGGGTCGTGACCTCCGCCGCCCATTAGCTTCTCTTTCACGATGTTTCTCCATCGTCCTCTGTCTTCAGCATCGCGCAGCGCCTCATAGACTGATGCATCGAGGGTGGTGGAATTTGATCTGACAAACGCATCGGACTACGACCTCGTGACCGCTTGCCGTCGACTTTCCCTGTGACCACCAGTTTCTCCAGATTATCGTCTTGTTTTCTTGCAATGTGGCCGAAGTAGTCAAGGGCACGTTTAAGACAGGTGGTCGAGAGTCTGGTCGTGACTTTAAGCTGTTTGTGTGTTTGTTTGTGATGTTAGGTAGGAGCTGCTCAAATCCCCTCTCCTTGCACCACTGACATGTGAACATATCGTTACTGCGCAACTACTACTCTTCTCGTATTCATAGACACCATTAAATTTGATTCTGCCTATACCTCCACCGAATTGAATATTATGTATTATTCGTTTTAAAACAAATTACATTTCAAGATTTAGCTTTTTATATCGTTGATCAAGAGCAGTGCATTGCATGTAAATAAATGTAATTTTTAAATTAAAAATAATATGCTTTTTATCTTCGAGCAAATATCTACAGAGTCACAATCGTGCAAAAAAAAGTGTCCGAGCCAAAACCTTGCCCAAGCTACGTAGCGGGCAGGCTTTTTAGTTAGTCGTAAGGCGATTGCAAGCCGACTACAACGCCGCGCGATGCCCAAGTGCTCAGTTACAAGCACTAATTAGGTGACATAACGTCGAGATTCGAGAAAACGGGTCATTGTGAATTATTTAATGTAAATATCTAAGTCTGTATGCTTGACGGCGTTCGGACATTTTTTATTACTTTCACTTAGGGACTGTGGCTCTGTAGATATTTGCTCGAAGCTTTTTATTCACCATACAAGGCATTTTTTACAGTATAACTCTCAACTAATAAGCGGCGAATCAAGCAGTGAAATAAAGACGGAATCTCCCGACAATATGTTAGATCAACCCTTGATGCCACTCGAAGACGGTTATGGTACGTTCAAATATCCCAAAAAATTGCATTTTTGTTTCAAATTGAAAACATATTTAATGTTTTCTTATATTCTTACAGTATACGTCGGTTCACTAAAAGTTCAAATCATAGAAAATCTCCTCCGCTGTCCGGCCGAAGCTTGCTTCAAAAACTTTCGCACAAAGACACTACTACAAATGCACATAAAGCACTACCACAGAGAACTCAAAGCTATGATGGGAGCCACGCCTAAAGTACTCGATTTAGCCTACGCAAGACAAAGGATACTACCCAACAAAGGGGACCTAGAAACCGACAAGAAAGTTCTTAAAGTCAAGATAAATAAACCTCCAAAACGAGACGAGCCGAGGCAAATGCCGTCCGAAACTTTACCTCTAGAAACCTCCCCCACTACGCCTGTTAAACTTGAGGACTCCCCTCTCCCTAAAATACCTCGAAGCCTGGACTCCCCCAAACTCCGTCAAGCTTTGATCCACAAACCCGTCAAAAGACCAAGAGTCTTACTCCCGGTGAGGAGATTAGAACCTGAACAAGCGATAGCAGACTCTATTGACGATGGGGATTACGAAAATCAACTACTAGAGCCGTTAGTTGATATACCAGTTTTGGAACAGCCATTAGACTTTGAAACGGCCATTTCAACGCATACGGTGACGAAACCTTTGGAAAAGAAAAAGAAGGGGGAAAAGAAGAAGTCTTTTGCGTCGATTGCGAAGAATATCAGCGAGGATGAGGAGTGGTTTGCGATGAACTCTGATGAATTGGACACAAGGTCTAGTTTCCCTCGCTCGAGCAGTCCGGATTCCAAAATGGATATTAAAATGCCTCCAATGTCGTCCGAGTCTAATGACGATCAGAAAGATGTCAATGTGTATACTTATACTGAGAGTAAGTATGGAATACCATCATTAATAAATAAATACATATTTTTGGGACATCTTACACACGGCCTCTGACCTCAAACTAAGCAAAGCTTGTGAGACTGATAAACTACATATACTTATTTTTAAATACATACTTATATAGATAGTAACTAAATAACACCCAGACACAGAGCAAACACATAAATATTTGGCCTGGGTGGGGATCGAACTCACGCCTCTTTAATCCAGAACTTAGGGTCACTAACCACTGAGCCACTGAGGCAGTCAAAATCCGAATTGTAACGCCTATTTCGGAAGTTATTCAAAAACCTTAACGAAAATTAAAAATTCATATTTATTGTCTCAAGATACCATTGTTTTGCAGACACTGTTCCCCAAACTGAGTAACTTAACCCATTAGAAAAGAGCTTGCGTGATGCTCAGCTGAAACTATACGTGCATCTAAAATATGGATATTTCAGCTAGCACAAAATGTTATGTACTCACACAACCCGCGTAGCCATAGCGATATAATATACGATAATTGGATAGTACTGAATCCGAATTTCAAGTCAAGTAATCATCATACATGCCACGCTTACGCAGTATGTACAATTTTGGGCTGGACGAAATTCTTATATTATGGGGACTAATCGCTAATGAAAATATGAGATAAATAAATAGCTTATTATCCCGAAGTTTCGATCGAATTGCATCTGTTTTGGTCCCGGGAAGACTGCAATAACACAGATATTCAGCACCACTGTAGGTAGACGTCCTCCCTTGAAGTGGATAGAATAGACATGGCGACTAAAAATATATAAATATAGTTTAAAAAAAAACTAATAAACACGCTCAGGAGTCTTTTTTTTAAGTGTCATTGTCATCGGTCTTTGAAAGGTGTGTAAAGTTTGAAGAAAATCTGATCGCTCAAAGTAGGTCAAAATCGAGCTCAAAGGGGTTGGTTACAACGTGAAACTAATAAAATCGTGTTAAAAATATAATTAGTCCGTCGGATTATCACAAAATATTAGACATGTATTTTTGATTTTTCTCAATTAAACAAAAATTTATGATGATATAGCCCGTTAAAGTTGTATCACTCTCTATAGATCCAGTCGATAGATCCACGGTAGATCTAGTGAGATATTTTTTCTCATTAGATCCAATTTCGGGGCGATGTATCTAATGATACATTTTTTTACCAGTAGATTCATTTCACTCACAAGATCCATTTTTGTACAAAAAATATTCCATGAGGAATATTTTTTTTTACTTGATCTAATTACATTAAAAGTTCAGATCCAATTTCGTATCGAGAACAAAATTATCCAGATGACATGACATTATGTACAGTTATGTACATATATTGACCTGTATTAATATCAAAAGCATTATCCCAATTAAAATTATCCATTCAGAAGTTCGAATTCATAATTTACCACTGGAGACAAAATTAATAAGAAATATCATGAATGACAATTATCTATTGGACATGTCACTCTTACCTAGTCGCGAAAATATAAGAATTTATTAAAATAATTTAGGTTCTCCGTATATCCATAAAATATTTATGTTTTGCAAGATCTATCTAATAAGATAATAAATTCCCTGTAGATCTACTTTTAACACAGTCAAATACACGACAGATCTAATGAGATGAATCGTTCCTTCTAGATCCATTTCTAACTGCCAATATAAAAAATAGATCCAATGAGAAAATAATGTCTCACTGGATCTACCGTGGATCTATAGAGAGTGATCTTTAAAGTTGACTTCACAAGTGCCCTACAAATGTAGAGACTTCTGTAAGAGAGGTGACGTCACGACATCCACTTCCAAACTTTTCAAAGGTTTATCTTTGTCATTTGTTGTTTGATTGACAAAAGAAAAAATACGTGTGCAATATTTTTTGATAACCTAACTTAATTATAATAATGATGTTTTTTACCCAGTCATGCTTATTGTGACCTCATCAAGATCGCACTGAATGCGAGCTGCTACCAACCTGTGTTATTGAAGACCCATTACGCCTGTATCCAGCAGTGGACGTTCTATAGCTGATGGATAGACGAACACTGGTCATTGTTGGGGTTCCGTACCTCAAAAGGAAAAAGCGGGACCCTTATAAGATCACTTTGTTGTCCGTCTGTCCATCTGTGTGTATGTCAAGACTCTTTATCTCGGGAACGCGTAAAGATATCGAGTTGAAATTGAAACTGTATACGTAAACCTATGAATTCTTGCAGTTGTGTAAAAGAAAAGCTCAGTTACCGTTTAAAAAAGTTAGAGCCGTTTATGTCGTAAAAAACGCATATTTCAACACTCACAAAAATCAAAACCTACAGGTTACTTCCCGTTGACATAGCACTATGAAATTTGGCGAAGAGCATTGTCTCAGAGTACACATATAGGAATAAATCTGGAAACTATATATTTTTATTTAAATCACATAAAAATAGGGCCTCCAAAAATTCACAAAATATGAGTTCAAAATTCAAAGTGAGTAAATCGTGTCATGTAAGGTATCATATAAAATAACTTCATAAGCACATGCTTAAACAGGTTTTTAATTATTTTAACAATCTGTTTGTACGGAACCCTTGATGTGCGAGCCTGACTCGCACTTGTCCGGTTTTTTACTACGCATTTGTATTGAATGAATGATTCGTTCGTTTCAGCGGGCGAGCGCATCAAGATAGAGCACATGAAACGCGAAGAGATTATCAACTGCCACTGCGGCGTGCGGGAGGAAGACGGGCTCATGGTGCAGTGCGAGCTCTGCCTGTGTTGGCAACACGCGCTCTGCCACAATATACAGAAAGAAAGCGAGGTAGAAAAATATCCTGGTGATAGATTTTTATCCAGTTGTCAATTAATAGGTTCCCCGTCCAATTTATCCTGAGTAATTCATTGGACCATATTTGTAAACTGGTTTAGTTTATGTGGAGGCAGGCAAACTGTGAAATATCTTGATCAACTCAGCTTTTAAACTAAAAAAACTGCATCAAAATCTTTCTATTTACTTGGGACATAGTGGTACCACTGATATACAGGGTTATTTCTAATCAATTAGCATCCTTCTAGGGGCTTATTTTGTACATAAAAACTAACAACTTTTCTCCTACGGCTTTCGTCAAAATTCAAAAAAAAATCAGCTGTTCCATACATATTGTCACGGGTGAACTAAATTATTCTATGTAACAATACATATTTTTTTTGAGTTTTGACGAAGGTCGTAGAACAAAAGTTGTTAGTTTTTATGTACAGAATAAGCTCCTAGAAGGATGCTAATTGATTAGAAATAACCCTGTATAGATGCAAAATCAAATGTTAAACTTGACATCCTTTTGTTGAATATAGCCATACTTCAGACGGTAGCTCACCATATAAAACCAATCCAAGAGAAAATAGGTTGGCCATTAAGAGCATTAGTAAGTTTCAAGAAAACAACATTTTGGTTTTAAGTTTTCGAATAAAATGCATTGACGGGAAGACCTACATATTTCGAGCTATTACCTTAAATACCTAATTTGGGGAATAGATGACAATAAATATGTGCTAATTTTGATACCAATAAATGACTTTTGTTAATTTGATTTTGAGTTTTGAATAAATGAACGAAACAAGTATTTTTTTCCATTATCAGGTGCCAGAAAAATATACGTGCAGTATCTGCGTAAATCCGCGACGAGGGCGTCGCTCGCGGCGCTTCTTACACGATCAGGACCGACTTTACGAAGGTTTACTGCCGGGGGCGAGACCGTGCGACTCGCTGCGACGCTCGCACGAACTCTCTGGCAACTTGATAAGGATACAGGACGCGCTGCACGCGCTCAGAGTCAAGTTTCATGTCGCTACGTGAGTATTTCTCTCAAAAAAAATATCCTGTATGCAACTTGATAAGGATACAAGACGCGCTGCACGCGCTCAGAGTCAAGTTTCATGTCGCTACGTGAGTATTTCTCTGAAAAAAAAAATCCTGTATGAGTAGGACCGACTTTACGAAGGTTTACTGCCGGGGGCGAGACCGTGCGACTCGCTGCGACGCTCGCACGAACTCTCTGGCAACTTGATAAGGATACAGGACGCGCTGCACGCGCTCAGAGTCAAGTTTCATGTCGCTACGTGAGTATTTCTCTGAAAAAAAAAATCCTGTATGAGTAGGACCGACTTTACGAAGGTTTACTGCCGGGGGCGAGACCGTGCGACTCGCTGCGACGCTCGCACGAACTCTCTGGCAACTTGATAAGGATACAGGACGCGCTGCACGCGCTCAGAGTCAAGTTTCATGTCGCTACGTGAGTATTTCTCTCAAAAAAAATATCCTGTATGCAACTTGATAAGGATACAAGACGCGCTGCACGCGCTCAGAGTCAAGTTTCATGTCGCTACGTGAGTATTTCTCTGAAAAAAAAAATCCTGTATGAGTAGGACCGACTTTACGAAGGTTTACTGCCGGGGGCGAGACCGTGCGACTCGCTGCGACGCTCCCACGAACTCTCTGGCAACTTGATAAGGATACAGGACGCGCTGCACGCGCTCAGAGTCAAGTTTCATGTCGCTACGTGAGTATTTCTCTGAAAAAAAAAATCCTGTATGAGTAGGACCGACTTTACGAAGGTTTACTGCCGGGGGCGAGACCGTGCGACTCGCTGCGACGCTCGCACGAACTCTCTGGCAACTTGATAAGGATACAGGACGCGGTGCACGCGCTCAGAGTCAAGTCTGATGTCGCTACGTGAGTATTTCTCTGAAAAAAAAAGTCCTGTATGAGTAGGACCGACTTTATGAAGGTTTACTGCCGGGGGCGAGACCGTGCGACTCGCTGCGACGCTCGCACGAACTCTCTGGCAACTTGATAAGGATACAGGACGCGCTGCACGCGCTCAGAGTCAAGTTTCATGTCGCTACGTGAGTATTTCTCTGAAAAAAAAAATCCTGTATGAGTAGGACCGACTTTACGAAGGTTTACTGCCGGGGGCGAGACCGTGCGACTCGCTGCGACGCTCCCACGAATTCTCTGGCAACTTGATAAGGATACAGGACGCGCTGCACGCGCTCAGAGTCAAGTCTGATGTCGCTACGTGAGTATTTCTCTGAAAAAAAAAGTCCTGTATGAGTAGGACCGACTTTATGAAGGTTTACTGCCGGGGGCGAGACCGTGCGACTCGCTGCGACGCTCGCACGAACTCTCTGGCAACTTGATAAGGATACAGGACGCGCTGCACGCGCTCAGAGTCAAGTTTCATGTCGCTACGTGAGTATTTCTCTGAAAAAAAAAATCCTGTATGAGTAGGACCGACTTTACGAAGGTTTACTGCCGGGGGCGAGACCGTGCGACTCGCTGCGACGCTCGCACGAACTCTCTGGCAACTTGATAAGGATACAGGACGCGCTGCACGCGCTCAGAGACAAGTCTGATGTCGCTACGTGAGTATTTCTCTGAAAAAAAAAGTCCTGTATGAGTAGGACCGACTTTATGAAGGTTTACTGCCGGGGGCGAGACCGTGCGACTCGCTGCGACGCTCGCACGAACTCGGGAAACTTGATTAGAATACAAGACGCTCTATACGCGTTGAGAGTCAAGTTTCATGTCGCTACATGAGTATAAATCTAGAAGAAAATTGCTCTTTGCCAATTTGGAAGTTTTTGACGAAACTTTTGTGAATGACATCTTACATGCGTTAAATTGTGTAGTGATTATGAGCGTTCAGCCATTATTGAGACACAAAGCCTGCACGCGTACAAAGCCAATATTCGGAGCAAGCTTTCGCCACATGAATAACACTGTTCGACAATTATTATACAAATATTACACTGTAGAGACTACCTGTCAATCCTCATCACGTATACAATGCTAGAGTTTGCAAAAAAAAATGTGATTCAATTATTACAAAACATGACTAAAACAGTCATGATATTTTTCCAGTTTACAAAAGTCTAACCTTCGTGCAATTTATTTACAGCAAAAAAGACCATCCGAAGCTGTACCTCTGGGCCAAAGAGTGGGAACAAGCCGAGATCACATACACCGCCGAAAAACTGAACTCCGACTACAGCGACCTCAACATCATGATCAATGGCATGGATAAAGAGAACCATCCCGTCGCACCGGACGAGAGTATGGCCATCAGCAGCCCGCCGTCTGACGAACACGAGTCTGACAGGTGGGTGTTATACTGCAGCGATCAACATCATGATCAAAATGGACAAGGAGAACCACCCCGTCGCACCAGACGAGAGTATGGCCATCAGCAGCCCGCCGTCTGACGAACACGAGTCTGACAGGTGGGTGTTATACTGCAGCGATCAACATCATGATCAACATGGACAAGGAGAACCACCCCGTCGCACCGGACGAGAGTATGGCCATCAGCAGCCAGCCGTCTGACGAACACGAGTCTGACAGGTGGGTGTTATACTGCAGCGATCAACATCATGATCAACATGGACAAGGAGAACCACCCCGTCGCACCGGACAAGAGTATGGCCATCAGCAGCACGCCGTCTGACGAACACGAGTCTGACAGGTGGGTGTTATACTGCAGCGATCAACATTATGATCAACATGGACAAGGAGAACCACCCCGTCGCACCGGAAGAGAGTATGGCCATCAGCAGCCCGCCGTCTGACGAACACGAGTCTGACAGGTGGGTGTTATACTGCAGCGATCAACATCATGATCAACAATGGACAAGGAGAACCACCCCGTCGCACCAGACGAGAGTATGGCCATCAGCAGCCCGCCGTCTGACGAACACGAGTCTGACAGGTGGGTGTTATACTGCAGCGATCAACATCATGATCAACATGGACAAGGAGAACCACCCCGTCGCACCGGACAAGAGTATGGCCATCAGCAGCACGCCGTCTGACGAACACGAGTCTGACAGGTGGGTGTTATACTGCAGCGATCAACATCATGATCAACATGGACAAGGAGAACCACCCCGTCGCACCGGACGAGAGTATGGCCATCAGCAGCCCGCCGTCTGACGAACACGAGTCTGACAGGTGGGTGTTATACTGCAACGATCAACATCATGATCAACATGGACAAGGAGAACCACCCCGTCGCACCGGAAGAGAGTATGGCCATCAGCAGCCCGCCGTCTGACGAACACGAGTCTGACAGGTGGGTGTTATACTGCAGCGATCAACATCATGATCAACAATGGACAAGGAGAACCACCCCGTCGCACCAGACGAGAGTATGGCCATCAGCAGCCCGCCGTCTGACGAACACGAGTCTGACAGGTTTGTGTTATACTGCAGCGATCAACATCATGATCAAAATGGACAAGGAGAACCACCCCGTCGCACCAGACGAGAGTATGGCCATCAGCAGCCCGCTGTCTGACGAACACGAGTCTGATAGGTGGGTGTTATACTGCAGCGATCAACATCATGATCAACAATGGACAAGGAGAACCACCCCGTCGCACCAGACGAGAGTATGGCCATCAGCAGCCCGCCGTCTGACGAACACGAGTCTGATAGGTGGGTGTTATACTGCAGCGATCAACATCATGATCAACAATGGACAAGGAGAACCACCCCGTCGCACCGGACGACAGTATGGCCATCAGCAGCCCGCCGTCTGACAAACACGAGTCTGACAGGTGGGTGTTATACTGCAGCGATCAACATCATGATCAACAATGGACAAGGAGAACCACCCCGTCGCACCGGACGACAGTATGGCCATCAGCAGCCCGCCGTCTGACAAACACGAGTCTGACAGGTGGGTGTTATACTGCAGCGATCAACATCATGATCAACAATGGACAAGGAGAACCACCCTGTCGCACCGGACGAGAGTATGGCCACCACCCAACTAGCAAAAATGTCTTGAATTTCGCTTGGATAAGAATGGTGGGCTTCTAGCGCTCTTATAATAGTTTTAGAACATATTATCGCTCTTATATTACTCTTAGATAAGCTTTTTTGGACTCAAGAGCTCGGTGTCTTATACTTAGTCTCATATATGCATATAAGCGCATTTTATAATACTATTATAAGCCTGTTACTCCTAAAAGAGGGAGGGGAGAAAACGATCTATTCCTGTTCGAGAGTATGTTTTAAAGGAAACTTCTTTCTTCTTCTTTAATTAAAGTTTAGGAAGTAAGTTATTTATGACTTCTTGGGCTGTACTTTTTATTTCTGGTGGCGTCATCATTACAAAATCGTCACTTTCACTATCAGATATTTTGGAAAATTATTTAGAAAATTAAAAGCTAGGTACTGTTAAAATATCAACTTAGTTAAAAACAAAATTTAACGCAACGAAATAAATTACCGCGCTTTTTTTCGCATTGCAGAATAAGGTTGCTATACTCATTTCAATAGAAAACAAAAAAAGAATCCGCCTCTTTTCTCTAATTATCTGATATAAAACCTTTTTGAGATTTGAGGTTTGTATGTTTCCTGCCTCTTTTTTTTAATTATTTCATACAAATTTCCTTTTTGAAGTTTGAAGTTTGTATTTTTGTTATGTTCGCTGCTAAAAAAACAAAAGGAAGCTAGCCGGGCAGTAATGGATTTTCATACAACATTCCTGCCCTGCTTCCAAGGGCAGTAATAAAATTCCATATAACTTTTCCCGCCGCACTTTTTCAGGGGAGAAATTACAAACTTTTTAACCCGTTTATGAACGAGTAATAAGACACTTTCTGAGTGGGTGTGGTATAAATATTGTTTTTCCATCAATTTGTCCTTTCAGAGGAAACGAAAACAATGTATTAATATTGACACTAACCATATAAATATATAAAATAGTTTAATCCACATGCTATGCTTGGCATGCCAGGGGTGCCAGTATTATAGCTTACTGACGACATATTTTATCTGTTTTTGTTTCAGATCATCCCTACAACGGGACAATCAACTGGGCTCGCAGTCCTTGCTGAGCGGCCTGCTGTCGAGCCCGGGCGGCGCGTCTCTGGATCTGCCCATTAGCACGTCGGAACTGGAACGGCTCGCGAAGTCTGTACAAGGTAAACTATCTTCACAGTATAAATGTTACGGCGCCCAAGAGCTTAGGCTTAGCCTAGCTTGGGGCCCACAGACAGTAATGTTAACTCAATGTTTTGATATGCTAAAAATTGTTATGTATTGAAGTATGCGTTTTAGGATTAATCTCAAACAAATTGTACTTGGAATACTGCGGCTAAGTTGATGATGATCCGGAAGAAAAGCTGCTGTTTCAGGGGCCCGGGCAGTCCAATAGTAAAAGTTGTCTGTAATGATGCAAACTATCTCATGATATTAAAAAAAAAATTCACAATATTACCAGTGGTGCTACTTAGTAATTTTGAAAAGTGACCGGCTTTATTAAAAAAAAATCTTACAAATTTCTCACCAAAAAAAAGTTTAATAATTCGTAAGCTCAGAATTATCAGCGACAACACGCTATTATTTTTTTCGAATAAAGTAGCCAGATTACTTTTCTATTTTACAGACCGAGAAGTTTTTTTTTTTAATGTGTACATTATATGAGCTTATGAGCTCTATATCGATAGTATAGAGAAATTACAGAAGAAGTTTCTGCGTTTCATTAATTTCAGGCACAGAGTAAAAATTAAAGACTATTATGAAAGTTGTAAGCACCATCATTTACTTCCCCTGTCATGTAGACGTGAGGTGGCTGATTTAACTTACCTCCACAACATAGTACTGAATAAGATTGATTGTAGCGATCTTCTGTCTAAAGTAAAACTTCAAATACCTACTCGCATTTCCAGACGAAACCATCTCATGCTCCATGCTGATTCGTGTGTGACCAATAAGGAAGTTTCCCGTTTTCTAGTTTTATTTTTATTAAATTACACTAAGTCTGCAATAAATTATGGTGTTTTTATTTTTCAATTATCTTCAAAATTGACGGAGTTATGAACTTTTAAACATGACCGCACGAAATCAAAAAACCTCGCGACGGATTTAGGCGTGTGACGTCATCCGGCTCCAGAGCCGCGCCGTCGTGGGTTAGGCGGGAGTAAGGAAAAAAGGAAATAAAGCGCTTCATTCTATGCCGGGTATTTTTCTAAGCCACGAATATGTTCTAGAATATCATTGTACTTATCTTTATGTTATGATCAACATTTACTATGGGACTAACCCCCCAATATAACGAATAAAAAGTCAGCATTCCCATAATTTTGTCGTGAGTAAATGAACTTTATATTATATGGAACAAGACTTGGTGTATGTGTCTAGTGTACTGCTGTTTTTACATCTGTAACTATTAACTAGTAGCTCTCCAAACAGTAGACCTCGCAAGTATACATTTTCTTGTAATAAGTTCTCAAAAATGCACAACTTTCACTGGTAAATATATTCTTAATCATAAAAATGGTAAGGATCTTTACTAAGATATTATAGTAAATTATGCCCAAATTTTACTATGGGACTAAGTAAGTAAGTTTGTATAGGCCGGATGGCTAGCCGTGGTGTCAGAGTTTGGGACTGATCCCCTATACAGGGTTAGCTAGCTAGAACTGGTGAAGCGTAATATATTTTGTTCTAGTAAAATACTTTAGATAATTTTTTTCAAGGCTTTTATTTTTCTAGTTCCAATAAGTTGTCAAGTGCGTGTCGAGACATGCGTATGATAGGCTTCCGTAGACGTGACAATGATTATGATGATGATAAAAACCAATTTTTACTCGTAAGATGGTTGATTACTAGGAAATCGTAGTTTAGTATGAATTCTTGGTTGCCTGGAAGAATTCGCTTAAAGCGATAAGGCCACCAGTTAGAAACCTATTAATTGTATTGTTTTGTCCCTGATTTTTTTTTATGTTATGTGGTTGTCTAATAAAGTGTTATTGTTTGTTTGTTTGTATGAAATATACATGTGAGGTCGATGACCTCTAATGTTTAAAAATTTCAATTTTTTCTTTATAGCTCAAAAATTTATGATTCCACAGTGCTCAAAATAATTTTCAGGGAAAGTTTTTAACATGGTCTGTAAACGGCGTCCGTTCGTTACACGGACATAACGAAGTTTTAAGGGTTCATCGTTTTACTACGAAACCCTAAAAATGACTGAACAAAGTGACGGCTGTCATATTCTAGAATCCATACTAGGATGACATGTCAGGTCTCAAAGTGACAGCTGTCAAACTTAAATGCGGTTTATTTCTGTAACTAACGATTTTAGACCATTGCTGTCTTCACAAAAGTAATAGAACTCAACAAGATCTATATTTCGGATGGCAGCTCTTTAAAGTAATTTATATCCGTAACTGTCGTTTCTAGACCGTTACTTTAGGCACAAAATTGATAGAGCTCGACGAGATCTACATTTCGGATGACATCTGTCATGCCACTCTAGTATGAATTCTATAATAATATGCCATATAATGGCAGCTGTCACTTTGACATCTGTCATTTTCGGAACTAAAGAATAAGTCCTGAAAAACCTATTACCTACAATGACTTTATAAGAACAAATATCAGGCTGAGAAGTTTTGGATAACCCTATACAGGGGATTAGTCCCTTAGTAAAAGTTTGTCATAATGTACAATGATATTTTAGGACAGAATATTGTAATTTTGAATATATTTGCCTGTGCAAGTTGTGCATTTTTGAAAACTGATTACCAGATAATGTTCACCAAAATGTATACTTGTGAGGTCTACTATTTGGAAAACTACTAGTCAATATATACAGATGTAATAACCGCAGTACACTAGGTACGCCAAGTAGTACAGTAGTACACGCCAAGTCTTGTTCCATTTAGATATAAAGTTCATTTACTCACGACAAAATTATGGGAATGCTGACTTTTTATTCGTTATATTGGGGGGGTTAGTCCCATAGTAAATGTTGATCATAACATAAAGATAAGTACAATGATATTCTAGAACGTATTCGTGGCTTAGAAAAATACCCGGCATAGAATGAAGCGCTTTATTTCCTTTTTTCCTTACTCCCGCCTAACCCACGGCGCGGCTCTGGAGCCGGATGACGTCACACGCGTAAATCCGTCGCGAGGTTTTTTGATTTCGTGCGGTCATGTTTAGACATCCATAACTCCGTCATTTATTAAGATATTCGAGTTATTTTTTCACTGTATCTAATATAATTCTAACGTCTTTAAATGTATATAATTATTTTTAGTTTTTATGATAAAGGAAACTTCCCTTATACTTATACTTAACTTAAACTTATTATAAACAAAATTCCTACTTCATCAGAGTATGTAACACTTTCAATTATAGTTATTCTAAAGATGTAGACTTATTTACTGCAAGACAAAATGTATTCAAACACTTAATATACTCAACTTTTTTCTGTGATGACTAACTTCAATCTCCTGTTATCTTAACATTTATATTTATTTCTTCCCTTTCAACTATCTACATTGGTATAGCTCCCACAAAATTAATTTCTAATATTTATTATTGTTACAACTGTATTTTTTATTTTATTATGTACTATTAGTGTAAACATCAATAGGCTTATTTATGTCTTACTAGCGGACTAACTTTTTTAAACAAAGCTGTTTATTTACCAAAAATAAATAAATAAAAATAAATAAATAAAAATAAGTAATTAATTAAAAACTCACGGCCGCCCGCCGCTCTGGCGCGATCCTGTCGAGCGCGACCGCGAAAAATTTGTCCGAGCGAAGGGGCGCGGTACTCGATTTTTGGGAAACAATCGTTTATCAATGCGTCACCTTAACTGGTCCTTTCTCAGCGGTTATGGAACGGACTATAGTGTGTGACCGTTGTCCGCAGAGAGCGCAGAGTGGGCGCGCGTGCCCGTGGTGCCGCAACCCGAGGCCGCCATCGAGAACGGCGCGTGTCGAGACCGCCTGCTGCGCCACGTGCAGCGCTGCCATGCGCTGCTGGACTCGCGGCTCGACTCCATCGAGGCGCAGGTCGCAGGTACTGCCACACCCGTCGCTCCTCATACCGACCTGCACCGAGAACGGACCGGCTGCTGCTGGACTCCACACCCTAAGCCTAATCAAATAAATGAAAACGTCACTCTTGCCGTAACTTTTTCTACACTCGCCGATACAATTCCAGACAGCCCGAGGTCGACTGTGTACAACGCGCTGTGCTCTCGTATGACGTGGTCTTGCGCCTTACCAAGGGAGGCTGGACGGTATACATATACATATACTATATGCCTACATCCTAGTAGGTCCAGATTGGTAAAGGGAAGTGAACATTCTGTTCGTATAGTACTTATTGTTATTCTATGCCCTTACCCTATCCCGCTCTGAAGAAATTCTCAAAGCGTTTTTTTATTCTTGTCGTCTCTACTAAATCCAATCCGCTGTGGGGCTCCCGAACTAAACATTAAAAAGTTGATTGCCAGCAAAGCAGTTTCTATTGTGATTATTTTGATTCATTAATTCTCATGCAAAGAGATAACATCAGCACCCCCTTCATGGCAAATAACCAAATTGTCCTTGCACTGATTTATACCCTCGAACAGGAAACAAAGTTGACATTGACATGACTTAAAAGTGGATAAAATATTTGCCATGCTAGGGGCGCTGAAATATGTTCACAAATATTCAAATGAAACTTATTATTTCAGAGTTGGAATCTCAAGACCCGTCGTTTGGCGAGCACTACGAGACGGCGGAGTACTTCCCGCGCACCAAACAAACCATACAAATGCTTATGCGAGACCTCGATTCCATGGAGGAACTCGGCGTTATCACATAACCTGTGCCTGTTGATTTATAATATAAAGCTTTGTTGCGTTGACACTCAAAAAGTTAATTCCAATGAAATAGTAAAATTGATAGACAAGTAGCAGAATGTCAAGCTAAGCTCAGGATTTCATACAAGTTCCTTTATTATTAAATTAAAATGTTTACATCCATAAAATTTACGATAATTACAGGCTTTACAATTTCAGGAGTCATGATTTAACTTTTTATACTAAGTTTCCTGTGTATTGTTTCATGTTTATGCAGTAATTTTGTAAATATATACCTATTCATAAGACCAAAGGAGTATAATATAAAGATTGATATTATTTTTTATCTATTATTTTCATGTCGTAGGTTTAATTCAGTGAAATAGATTTCAACTTCCATAGCATAGCGGTGCAGGGAATCCAAAATGAAGCCTATACCATGGTTATCTGCTCGCCCTGTACTGTATATACTGTACCAGCCTTTTTTTTAATAGTCCACTGCAGGATGTAGGCCTACCCACGAAGGGGTGGCCCTGTACTAAGCCAAAAGAAGCTGAATCAGGCCATCATTATGAATAAGTTTTTCTATGGGGCCAATCGGAATTCGAGAAAAAATATCAGCTGTTCCATACAAAATTACAGCTCCTAATCGGACAAAGTATGAAACAGCTAATTTTTTTCTTGAATTCCGGGTTAGCCCCATAGTAGAAGTCGTTCGTAATGTTGGTCTGAATCTTTCGTTCGGATTTAGCAAACCATTTCTGGATAGCCGTCTATTGTCTAGCCTAGCCTGTATGTCCTAAAAATGAAAATGTGATATGGACTTAATCATCGGAACAATAAAAATTACAATAATTTTCAAATATTTATTATAAATCTTAAAATACGAAAAACACAGAATCACCCTTCATAGAACTTGGGCAGCTAGTCGCCCAACACCACGGAGCGCTCGACCCCTCGGCCCACCAGCCTCGGTGATGACTCCCATCCTCACCACGCCGCCCGAGGAGCCGTCCCTCAGCATGGCTAGTGTCAAAGTTGGTCACAAACTGTTGTGCAGTTCTTATTGCTTGAATTTGGCGTTCAACTACCCGTTTGGACCGCAAGCAAAAAGTCCTTTGACTACATTGGGCAAGTATCGAAATCTAGATACTTGCTCGATGTTTGACTATCGACTAAATGTAGGTATAGAACTGCCGACTTTTACACATAGTATAATTTGTTCGTCTTGATGTACTGAAGTCACCCTTAGATGGCGCACAGGTCAAGTTAAACTTCTTGGCGATTGTGAAGTTAACTACTGTACTACCTACAAGCTAAGCTACGCATATGGGGATTGGGTTTTGCGCAGCAGGTAGCTAATTTCGTACCTGCTAAATAATAAGTTTGAATTGGCCTATATAACACTGACTTTTTTATTGAGTGATGATGAAAATCAACATAATTTTCAAATGTTTATTAATACCTTAAAATACAAAACACAGAATAACCCTTCATAGAACTTGGGCAGCTGGTCGCCCATCACCACGGAGCGCTCGACCCCAGCCTCGATGATAACTTCCAATCCAGCCTCACCACGCCGCCTGAAGACCCGTCCCTGAGCATGGCTAGCGTTAGTGTTGGACTCATGCTGGGCTTGTAAAGTCCTTTGACTACATTGGGCATGTATCTAGATACTTGTTCGATGTTTGACCATATCATAACTATAACAGAATACGGCTAAAACTCACGTTATAATTATACGGTCGATTCTCAAGGAATCCAACCAGACCATATCGACAAAATGTAGGACAGAATTGCTGATTGTTTTTTCGCGAGTTCTAGGTTAGTTCCGTAGTAAAAAATTGTTGTCTTGATGTACTGAGTCGCCCTTAAAGACGCATAAATTATAAGTGAAGTTAGCTACAAGCAGTGAAGATAGGGATTGGGGTTTTGCGCAGCTTGTAGCTAATTTCACGGTGGCCAAGAAGTTTAATTTGGCCTGTATAACACTGACCCTATATTTGTTTATTCATTGAGTGATGATGGGGACTGACTTATAAGAAAAATCAAAACAACATAATTTTCAAATATTTATTAATACCTTAAAATACAAAAACACCGAATCACCCTTCATAGAACTTGGGCAGCTGGTCGCCCAACACCACGGAGCGCTCGACTCCGGCCTCGGTGATGACTCCCAGCCTCACCACGCCGCCAGAGGAGCCGTCCCTCAGCATAGCTAATGTCAGAGTGTTAGTCACAAACTGTGTGGCCTCTGCTTTACTCATGTTAGGCTTGAAGTTCGCGTCCACGTAGCCATAGACATAGGTTGAACCAGAGCCTCCGATGGACACCGCTTGGCGTTGGACCATGCCGCCGATTGGTACGGAGTAGATTTGACCTGTAAATGGGCAACATATAAGCAATTAGCACTCAGCATAATTTGACTAGGTGTTTGTCAGCAATTACCGAAGTTAGCAACACAGCTCGGTCAATCTGCAAATGGCTGACGATGGATAGCATATACTAACTACCGTGGCTCGAATGACACGTTAAATTGAATGTCCTGATTGCTTTAACTATTTAGCTGTCAGGTGGTGTAAAATCAGACGCTATGGCTAACCACCTGGCTTATACATACTTAAGTATACAAGCTTTGCCTTACTTGAATTCAAATTTCATAGACAAAAATCAATAGACCAATCAATGAGCGCAGTAATTATCAGAACCTGAGGATGGTGACAAGTCACAAATAGCACCAGAAAAGAAATAATGCAAAAATATACATCGAACTTAGGCCGTTGCCTTGTACAGTATTTAGTTATTTGTTTTGGAAAATGATTTTCCTATTCTGTGAAAATTAAATGCTCTTTGGGCTACTGTACAAAGTCAGGGCTGATTTTGCAAAATCTTCTTTCAGATCGCAGTGGACTTAGCACATAGAACATCTGGCTGATGGTCCATGTGGTCATCAGATTTAGAAGATTGAAAGGAAACAATTGACAGTCATAATACACAGTTCTCAATAGTAACGTCCCAATCCTGGTATAGATACAATGTTATAAAGAGTAATTAATAAATTTACTGTAATATGTAGTGTCATATGACTATGACTGATTTACAAACTGATGTAGTTGCACAATTGAACCAATCACATATCAGGTTTACTGACATTAACCCTGCTTCCTCTTTGTTCTTTAGATAATTATATGCTGTGCAGAGAATGATTGATGACCTGATAGCAATTATTTGTTATGGGCAAGATGCTAGATCAAAGTAGATGTAATTTTATACATAAAGACCCTACCTCCTTTCTTCTTGTCCCAGCCAGCTACTAGGATACCAGCAACGAGCGAGTCTCGGTAGTTGTAGCACAGCTCCTTGAATATAGATGCAGCTGTCTCCACATGGGGGGCCTCTCCAAGTTCCATCTTGTGGAAATCTGAAATCATTAGACATTTTTACAATTTCTGAAATTAGTTCATTTATGTAGCATAATAACTTTACAAGCGACCCACCCCAGCTTTGCACAGGTGTATTATACATATAAACCTTCACCTTGAATCACTCTATCTATTAAAAAAACCGCATCAAAATCCATTGCATAGTTTTTAAGATATAAGCATACATGGGGACAGACAGCGGAAAGCGACTTTGTTTTATACTATGTAATGATTCTGTACACGGGTGAAGTCGGTCTATATAGTGATAGTGATGAATGTATTTACAATGTTGTTATATTATGTCGATAGACCATTTTTACAGACATATTTGGCAACATGTTAAATGGCCATTTGCTAGATTTGGTTGGCATTGGACTACATTTTCCTAACATAATAATTGATGAATGAAGAGATGCTTCTGAGTTTGATTCTAAAGTGTTTCAAAATTTATTTGTTCACTCAGAAATGTGGAGATCAACAAACAAACCATAGGTCCCAATCTATCAATTGATTAAGTTGAAAAAGCAGTGAGCAGGGTACATAGCTTGAATAAGAAAGCTGATGGGGCCAATATTTATTGAATGAAGGCCACATACCTACCAGCAAGCATGACACATCCATCAACTAGGTGTAGCAACCATATAATTAATACCACTGGGATACCCAGGATGCAAACTAATTCCAACCAGGCTTATTGGAAATCCATAAGGGCTATTTCCAGCAGTGGATGTTCTACACCTGACGAATGGCTTGAAAACTAGATGTCAGTTCCTATTCAACTTACTCAAATGATAGGTCACAATATCAGCAATCGCCTGTGTGTCGGCGGCCGAGCCAGACCGACAGCAGTAGATGTGGTCGGTGATCCGAGTTAGCTTGTCCGTCACTCGGTTAGCGATGTATGCCCCAGTGGTGGTGCGGGAGTCTGCCCCGATAATGACGCCGCCATCGAACTCGCACGCCATGATCGACGTGCCGGTGCTGTGTGGGGCGCTCATCCATTCAGGCAGGCACGGGTCGGCATATGTGTTCACTAATGCGGAAGCCATGTTCCTGAAACATTATTATTGGTGTAGGATAAGAAAAATGTCAAAAACCATCTGAAAGCACCTTGGGTAATTAGTAATTAATGACTACTGCTTAATGATACTTACAATGAATAAGCGAATATTTTAATGGTAAAAAACGGGGTTGACGATATGACCCATGGAAGAGTAATGCTCTAAGAGTTTACCTGGAAACCGTTCTAACTTGAATTTTGACAGGATTGCAATTATCGAAGGGGAATAATTACAAACATAGCATTTTCTCCATTTAAATAGAGAATTTGTGATTTGTTATGAAAACTTGGCGTCATCATGAAAAGGTTAGAAAGCGCTTGTAAGTTTTTCCATTGTAACTTACATACACTGAAAATTGATTAATTAATTAGAAGTTTGACTACTTACGAAAATTAAGATTTTATCACGTAGTATTTCACAAAAACTAAAATAAAATGAATTTTTGAAAGTCACGACAAAACAAATCCGGCACAATCATTCATTCAACGAAATTGCTGTCAGTGTCACTGTCAGATGTAGTTCGAACATTTTTTTTCTTTATCTTTTTTTCATAAGCTGATTTTGGCGACACACTGCACTTACATTTGTCACATGAGAAACAATCCGCGCTAATTTCAAAAATACTTAATCTTTCACGATTAGACCTTTGCGTATAATCCTAGAATCGTCATTGGTGAAGTGGTGTCTGACTGGAAGCTGAATTCTACCGGAGCCGTGGAAGCGTGGCTAACAAAAAGTATGCAGCACATTTTATCAGGCGTTATGATACATGATATGTTTATTTCTCTTTGCACTGTATTTATTTACCTAGTTATTTCTTACCACTTAACAATACATGAATCTTATTGTATAAACTTTCTGTCTTATAAAAATTAAGTAATAATCTATTTATCCAGCTAACTGTTAGGAATAATACAACTTATTGCTATTCGGTTTCTTTCAGGCATTTGTGAAAAAGTAACATGCTAGTAATAGAGACATAATTTTTGCAGGACGTGATAGTTCAATGCTTCAAGTAGGTAGTTTAAGTCTGTTTATCTAGCACTCATAGGGCATATTCATAAAATATTCATACACACACACCACGACAAATGTCTGGACAGCGCCTTGTTTTTTCAAAAATATAGCTCGAAGATCAAAACACATTCCATTTGTAGAAAAATTGGAGTCCCCAACTCCCCACTTCATCATCACATACCTATCAGCCATAGGACGTCCACTGCTAGTCATAGGACATAGCATAGGTAAAAAACTTATAGAAGTGAATAATAACTATATCTAAAATAATATAATTATGTTATTGTATTGTAGGTACCTACCTAGTATTTCAAATATTTTCCACCTTAAAAAAGCCAACCCACTGAAGCTTGTATACAATATTTTTATAAATAAGTATATAGATTTTGCAGACAACTGGACAGTACAAAGAAATAGCTTCGTCATCTGCGCGTGGGTGTCCTCCCCTCATTAGCATCCCTTGTCCCTAACTCACCTAAAAAAAAATTCGCTCTGCGCGTTTTGTACGTCATCCCAAAAACGATGTTTATTTAAAAGTTATAAAAGAGCATCGGCTTTGTGCGCGAGACGTTATGATAAATCGCCTTTTTATTCGACGTTTTCATTGAAACTCAATAACGAATTTATATTTATTCATGAATTGTGCGATTCGCCACCGTTGTTCGCGGCCGAATGGCACACGTCTTAGAAAAATTATAAAAAAAATAATTTTGAGTAGGCGTAGTCAGTTTTGATACTTACTTATTCTGAGATGAATTCAGTGTTGGTCCTATTGGCATCATAAACCGAATTTTCAATTTAATTCATTTATTAGCGCTCGTAGCGTAGTTTGACTAGGTGTTTGTCAGCAATCACCGAGATTAAGCAACGTTCCGCACCTACCTTTTTGGATGGGTGACCGCGGGTGGCATTTGCCAGCTGAGCGCTACCGTGGCTCGGATGGCACGTTAAATTGTAAGTCCCGGTTATTTTACCCGTTTAGATATGTCAAAGGCCTTCAGGCGGCCCAAAAACTCTGACACCAGGGCTAACCACCCGGCCTATACGAACTTACTTACTAATTCAATTACCCATATTTATTGCTACTATATAATATTTACATGCGGTTCTTTTTAGTAACGTCAAATACATATAGGTACAGGGTAGGTATGTCAACTTATTATTTACATTGGAATGGCTCAATGCTAAATAATCATTACAAAATTAACATACCTACCTTATAAACTAGGTAGTACGTAGATCAGGCAATAAGACTGGTTGGCAGTGGCTTGTGTCCAGAGCGATGCTGCGGTCTTACTAAGGTTATCAGTCCACTTTGTATTCGGACGTCTTACATTCCATTTGCTTTATGTGGTCTCAACTGAAGATCTTTTCGAATTTATCATCAGCACTGACTACATATATCATTAACTTTGAATAAATATAATAAGTAGAATTTAATTGATTGTTTAGTATTGCGCTCAAGTATCAAACCCAGTGGCCCGTGCCCGTCCTGTTGCTCAGTGGCAATAAGTAGGCGTATTATTGACGCGGGTGCGCCCGCGCCGGCGCGGCCGCGGCCGGCTTCCAGCCAGTTTACCAGATAGCTGGGGTTACCAGATACAACATTATAAAGACCAAAGAAACAGCACGTTTTTCAAACTTCTAAGATTTTTCCAATTTGCACGTCAATTGTTGTACAGAGGAAGAGGGCCAAGTGTGGAACTTGGATGATGTAAAAGCGGGTACTTAAGAGGGCTACCTACAAGTAAGTAGGTAGGTATATTAGAATAAGAGTTATTTATGGTCAAACTAAGCCCGATTACAGATGCGCCAGCGTAAATTAATTAGCAACGTACAAAGCGTTCTCTCTATCGAATGCCTAAAGTGAAAAAGAAACAGAACTATGCTACTTATTTAGCTAATTTAGTTACGATGGCGCCTCTGTAATCGGGCTTAATGTGTAGTTAATTAGTATGTTGCAAAAATATTTTATTGTTTCAACGGCTTCATCCGTCATGGACATGATACAATATTTCACTGAAAGAAGCTCCCACAGTCATCAAGTGGCGGACTAGCAAAGTTGCAACTTAGCGAAGCGAAATAGCTACAACAACTCGGCAACAGGAATAATAATTATGTGTAAGTAACATTTATTTTAAAAATCCTTAAAGTTTCTGGAATTTCCAATGTCCTACCAGTTGGTATGAAGAGCCAAAACATCCCGAGATTTCAGGATAAATTCTGAGATATATGAACACTGTTCGCGGTCTCCGGGTGGCTCTGGGGCTCCGCTGCCGGCCGGGGAAGTGCCTGTCAATCGCACTTGAATAATGAAGCGTGCGGTAACACAAGTTTTGTTACCTATTTATTTATTTTATATCAAAAGTGTTCGTAAGTACAGGGTGTTTCGAAATTAAAGTATTGTACCGAAACATATATAAATCTGGACGGAAAAGATATTCTAGAATATCATTATATTCGACCAACATAACTGACTTCAACCGTGTACAAAATACGCATAGTTCGCACAAATCGACGTAAAAAAAAAATATTGCTGATTTATAAAAAAATGGCTCAGCCGATTGGAACCTGTATGATCTACCATTCTGTAAAAAGTTATGCGTGGTTAAACATAAAAAAAATCATTGATACGCGTCGAGTCCCTATATTGTACAGCACGTATTTGATGACACCAAATTGTACGGGCAGGAAAGCACGGCCCGTATTTCATGTCCCATGCCACCAATTATCAGGCTGTACAATACTGGCCGTACATTATCACCTCGTGCCAATAATGTACAGCCTGTATTTTGCGACCCAATAATATACAGCATGATAAAACGTGTCCCAAAGAAAAGGATACAAAATATCATGCTGTACATTATTGTGTCGCAAAATACGGACTGTACATTATTGGCACGAAGAATATTTGCTCCTATGGGTTGGTTTGTCTGTAACTTCTGTCAATTCCAAATAGATATACTATGCGCCACACAAGTTGGCGGATGAGAAGTTAGTCACAGATGACACTTTGCTGTGATTCGCAAATTGTTGCGCATGTGTGCACAATGCCGATACCGGGTGGCGTAGTGGTGAGCACGGGTGAAGGGAGCACGCGGGGGCATGAGGTTGGCGGGCGGGTGTGCTAACGTTTCGTTTCTCTGGCTCCCGCGCATACTTTTAAAGTATCCTTAACACGTAATAAGGACAGGTTGTTTCTGGTTCATTGTTCATTGTTGTCACTGTTCAAACCTAACCTAACCAACAGAGTCAAATTACCTAAGACAACTCATACCTTGCTATAAAATAACCAAGGTCCAGGGACACAAAATATCAGGCCGTACAATATCGGGCCGTGCAATACTGTGCCGGACATTATCGACACAGGCTGATAATGTACGGCCTGTATTTCATAGCCCAATATTGCACAGCCTGATATTCCATGGCCAGTGACACAAATTATCATGCCGTACAATAACAGGCTGTACAATATCATGTCGTGAATTACTGGGTCGTACATTATTGGCTCCCTACGCGTCGACTTGTAACTAGCAATCTCCCCCGTTTCGACGGTTAAAAAAAAGGAAAGAGGAGTTTTGGCGGGAACGTGGAAAAGTCATGTCGCCTCATTGTATTATTTTGTTTTTATCAGTGATAATTAGTGAAAAAGTGTGGTATTTCTTTGATTATGAGCTGATTTACGTGTATGAGTGCAAGTATTATATCACTTGTGACAAATCATGTCGTTCCGTGTTGTTATCAAAACTCTATAGATGCCTCTAGTAAAGTCTTCCCTATTTTACTGAGGTATGACTCGGACTATGTTTGGAGTTGACCGCGACTTTATTGGACACAAATATATACACAGATATCTGTAAAATAGTTATATAGGTAATTTACAGTGCCACAAACTTATCTGACCCGGTAGTCAAAAGAAGAACTAATGACGCCATTTTGAAAGAATACTATTTGAAACATAGAATTTGAAAAGTCTAATATATTGGGGGACATATTACACATGGTCTCTGACCCCAAACTAAGCAAACCTTGTGATATGGCTGCCAGATATATCCTCTGTGACCAGGTGCCCCAAGTATTTAAATCTCATCACCACCTGCATAATTTAACCTGAGCATAATTGGTGGAACATGACCGGGCTTAACGGTACCACTTTTAAATACGAGTACTTCACTCTTTTTAGAGTTATATTTTAGCCCATGTTCCGCCACGTATGCCTCACACATCGCTATCAGTTGTAGAATAGACCCCACCGATGGACCCAGCAGCACAATGTCGTCGGCATAGCTAATATTATTAACGCACACGCCATCTATGACGCATCCCGTCATTAATATAAATGTTAAATAGCAAAGGAGAGGTAATGCCGCCCTGCCGGACGCCACACTCCATGCCATATGCATCAGATAACGTTCCAGCCTAACTCTGTTTCGCTGAGAACCATACCACCACTTTAGTAAAGAAACCATCTCCGAAGGCACGCTCGCAGTCCGCAACTTTCTTCAAAGCTTTCCATACAGCTCGGTATCGAAAGCCTTGGAGAGATCGAGAAAGCAGGCATACACCGGCGTCCTCCTATCCGTATAGTACCTGACAGCCTGCTTTAGAATTGCATACCTCCTTCGGTGGTTCATCGATTAAAAATAGATAGCTGTTACAATCTCGATAGGTACTTACATAAAGAAATAGGTATATGTGATATATGTAGCTACAATAAATATAATATATAAAATATTTATAAGCCGCATCTGAATTAAATGGTAGAAATTCAGAAAGTACCTAGGTAGGTATTGCATGGTCCTCTCTGGTATGATTAAAATTAAATAATTACCTTAATGAATAATTTAAGTAAATAGGTACTATACCCTATACTTGTACTTACCATATTTGTAAATAAGTCACATTAGGTAAAATACCTCATAAACATTATACAGGGTTATGAAAAAAAGATGTACTAATTAGCTAAAACAAGGTGATTCAGACCATCAATATGATCCAACCTTTACTATGAGGCCAAACCAGAATTATAAAAAAACAGCTGTCCTTTATAAAATTCTAAGTCATGATCGACTATATGTATGCAACAGCTAATTTTTTTTCCGAATTTCGGGATGAACCCATAGTAAAAATTGTTCATGAGCATCGTCTGTGTAATCCTCTTTTCTGCTTAGTACTTACATTATTTCTGATTTCAAAGTCAAAATTTCTTTATTCCGTAGACACAATACAGGCACTTGGAGTAGTCTGGTTACAATTTTTAAAAGTTCTACCTAATTAAATTTTTAGTATAAACAAATAAGCACACTTTTTAGATTTATCCTGAAGTCACCCATGATAATAGGTTGAACACACAGAGCTAAAACAACCAGAGGGAATGTACTCGATCGACAAAATCTGAAAGAGATACATTAATTTAATATGCAAGAGTTAAAAAGAAACGTGAAAAATATCTCGATTAAGTAGTTGTTGCCGTGTTTTCTCCAAATAGTATAAATTCCAATTCATATTTGACAGTACTAAAGAAAACACCGGTTTTTACTCACGTATAATATCGCGGCCGGGCCGCTGGGAACCCGACCGGTTTCAGAGTAATTAGTACTCCTTCGTCAGGGAATACGCGCGCTCCCGTCAACTGCCGCACGCGCACAAGCGGCCCGGCCGCGATATTATAAGTGAGCAAAACCGGTGTTTTCTTTAGTATAATGAATTCTCACGCGAGTTTTAGTGAAGTCATATTTGACAGGTTTGACAGCTCTGGGCAAGATTTTCTATATGTACTATGTTGTAGTCGAGAATTGCCTCAAACGACAATAGCGCTCTCTCTGGTTGTATTAGCTCTATGGTTGGGAATATAGGCCGAATCAAAGTTAATGTCGTCTGTGACGTTATCTACAAGCTGCGCAAATCTTCACTCTACATCGCCTGTGGCAGATGAATTTTCTACTGCGCAATGAAGTCAAAGACAAAGTAATTTTATTCATAAACATAGTTTACAAGTCAACAAATATATAAACAATAATATAATCACTAATAATGTCAATTAATAGAATTGTACATAGTACTGCTATCTATGATCTTTGAACTCTTCAAAGTCGTAGAACGCTTGCTCGATTAGGTAGCGCTCCAACCTGCTTTTAAACATTCGCCTGATGATGATGATGATGAATCATGGTCTGAATCACCGTCTTTCCATTTAATATACCCTGTATAGAATGCAGGTTGCATTGCTGAGGTTATACAAAATTGTAACCTACTTTCCTTAAAATCAATTTGAATTGTGGTTTGGAAAATTTTCACTATTTCCTAATAAGGCTTTGATGACTGATGAAGCATTACTTGATGTATATGTCGCAGGCAATTTGTATGATTCCGCCGTTTACATACGGCGTCGTCAGTTTAAAAATTACTCTCGCCGTTATGTAAAATGCCGAAGGCAAAATGACAACTCATTCAATTGTCATAATTTCAACGTCGGTTGTAGTTTTAGGGTGACCATGAAAAAAACACACTTCAGAAAAATCAGATTGACAGATAAAAATTTTGGACAGTTCAAATCAATCAGATCGATTATAATCTCGAGATATAGTTCATTTAACGGTTGGAGTGTACGAAAACGAGTGTGGGGCACTGAGCCTAAACCGCGATCTTCGGAATGCGATGGGATGTGGGAGTATATGGGTGGGGAAATACTGACATTGACTTTTACACCAGGATAAGTGAACCAAACTTAGTGACCTTAAGTCAAACTTATATAAAGTTTGTAGGTTAGGTTAGGTTTGAACAGTGACAACAACGCGCTAGCCGAGCGAGCGAAGCGAGCGTGCCGCGGTAGCGGCCGGCGAAGCGCCACAAACAATATGTCCTTATTACGAGTTCAGGACCTTCCGTTAAATATGTATACTCTAACATTAACTGACCAACATAAGCACTTATCTAGGTATTTCGACTTCAATTGGTCAGGTTAGCCTCTTTTGATATCCTCTGACCATTTTTTAACTATGGTCGATATGCAACAATAGGAAGACTCCTGCACATTTCAGGAGTCCTCGGAACACCAGATTCTATGGACACCTTAGCATTTTTTAGGTACCGAAAAACCTTGAAAGTTGTCCACGGCGTGTTTATTGCTTTCGTTTAAGAATCGTAACTTTTTTTTAATTCACTATAATAAATGTCTTTAAAATCACAAGTATTTTGCGAAAAGCCTTTTGTACACGTAGTATTTTCAATATTTTCTTGGCTCATAAAACCACTACTTGACGCCATTTTGTTTGTTTTGATCATCAGCGACGCGCGTGGTAAGAAACAGAACTAAATACTTCAATTTGCGTCGGCATTATGTATACGGCGTTTTAATTGTCAATCAAATGTTTCGGCATAATATAAAATGCTAAGGCAATATACATTTTGCCTTCGGCATTATACATAACTGCGAGCGTTTTTAAACTGACGACGCCGTATGTAAACGGCGGAATCATACAAATTGCCTGCGACATATATACTTAGTTGAGGATTTTCAAAAGTAGTGAAATATATTATTTATACTAAGTAAAGTATTTTTAAGAGCTAATTCCTCGTCGAACTTAAATGTGTCTATCATTAGGATTAAGAAAGGGTGTATCGAGAGATTCAGTTAGATCATAGTTTTGAATACCTAACTTTTAATATGGGTCGTCCAAGAAAAATATGTGCCGAAGTTAGCATGTAAGTGGTGTTGTATTTTGTTTTGTGTTAAAGTTAAATAAAAAAATATATAATTTTCGTTTTGTCTGTTGATGTTTCATTTTGTCGATTTCTAGTTCCAATTTTATAAATACACAGCTGATTTTGTTTTTTCGTTTTCTGGGTTTCCCTTAAGTAAAAGTTAATAATAATGATCTAATTCATCCTCTTTCAACTTAGTATACCCTTTCTGAATAACCCTGTACCGAATCCTTGGTAGGCGAGCATGACTCTCACTTGTCCAGTTTTATTTCTTCTAGACAATGCGAGGCCTCTAGCTAGACGATGCGGGGCCCCTAGGTAATAATCTGCCTTCTATTAGGGATTATCCAGCACTGTATAAGTTTCACAAATACAAACAAATAAATACAAATAAACAAACACATATAATTTCTCGTGTAACTTGTAATTTTAAGACCCAATAAAGATATTTGTATTCTCGTTTAAAAGTGCAACTTATTTTTCGCAAAAAATCGCAACACCGACTTCCACCGTGTATAGAATTCGAATACTTTGCACGAATTGATGTGACTTCCATGCACATTATTGTTAATTTATCAAAAACGGCTCAGTCGATTTCGATAAAATTGGAATGGGAAGAAGAGAATGAATGGGAATCATTACGGAAGTATACTCTTTCGAGCTAAAAAAATATTTTTTTAAATCGGTTCACAACTGGTAAAAATATCTATACACAAAAAATACATACAGAAGAACATAGCACATAGACCCTCTATTTTTCTAAGCCGGTGAAAAAAAATACATACCTACAGACGAATATAGTACCTCTTCCTTTTTGGAAGTCCAAATAAAGTAAAAATACTATATCGTGATAAAACCACCCTGTAGCAGCAACCGACTCCCCCGCACGAGACAATGGCCAGATGTTGATATTTTTTCCACCATTACAATGTATTTTGTCCCATTGACGCGATGGAAGCGCGCCGTTTCCGTTGCAAGGACCCTTGGACTGTCACAGCACGCTCGGATGACTTACGACCTTTCAATTGAGTTGATAAGTAGGTATATGCTCTTAGAAAAATTACAAGTAATAGAAACAGTACTAAAATAGCAAGAGATCACTAATTTGTCTCATTTTTTAAAATTTCATATTTATATGAAATTTAAAAGGTGTTAGATAAAGATGCACATACACCCGAACTTACGTAATTTCGAAGGGTGTCAGTACTAAAATAGCAAGAGAACACATCACTAATTTGTCTCATTTTAAATATGAAATTTAAAAGGTGTTAGATAAAGATGCACAAACACCCGAACTTACGTAATTTCGAAGGGTGTCACAAACTAGCATTGAGCCATCTCGGGTGTCCAAATTCAAAAAGGTAAAAGTAGGAAGGTAAAATGATCAGAGATTTGAACCTTCTAACTGGAACTAGGGGGTTCAAATTTCCGAAAAAGACAATTATTACCTAATCTAACCAAATTTTAACCATTTTGACTTTCCAACTGGTGATTTTGACGTATGCCACAGACATGTTTAATCAGATATGAATAAGACAGCTGTAACGTGGTTTTTATTTGAGTAAAATTTAGCAATACTTCTATTACTTGTAATTGTTCGAAGGTAGATGCCGAATCAATAAAAAAAAATGCCAAGTAGATGGCCGAATAACGAATCAAACATCTTCTGGTTTAAGACATATATTTCTCATAAAAGAACACAAATGCATTCACTTAACATATTCTTAATGTCTAGGTAGGCACACACGCAGCTTGCAAACGATACAAATACGAGTATACGATTAGGTAGATAGGTACTTAATTACAGTACGGTAAATTATACAAGTAAAACATTCAAATTGACTGCGGAATCAAAAATAAAGTTGATAATGCGACGGATTCTAAACATTTCTGTAGTACCTGTTTAAAAAAATAGTAAAAGCAATATTTAACAATGTAACTATAAAGATACTTGATATGTATCATACTAAAATTTTAAATCCGAAAAGTTTGTTGGTTTGTTCCTCTTTCACGCAGCAACGGAGCAACGGATTGACGTGATTTTTGGCATGGATATAGTTCAAGGGCTGGAAAGTGACATAGTGTACTTTTTATCCTGAAAAAATAAAAGGTTCCTGTGGAATAGCGCAAAAGTCAAATTCCACGAAAAGTTCGTAAAAGCTCATAGTTCTTTGTTAACGGAAAGTACCCTGTAGGTTTTGATTTTTGGGAGTGTTGAAATATGCGGTTTTTACGACATACACAGCTCTAACTTTTTTAAACGATAACTGAGAAGTTTTTCTTTTACACAACTGCAAGAGACCATAGATAATACGTACTTATACAGTTTAAATTTCAACTCGATATCTTTACGCGTTCCCGAGATAAAGAGTCTCGACATACACACAGACGGACAGACGGACAACAAAGTGATCCTATAAGGGTTCCGTTTTTTCCTTTTGAGGTACGGAACCCTAAAAAGAGCTGTTTCATACATTTTTCCGATTCCGAGTTGCAATTTTGTATGGAACTGCTGGCTAAATATAAAAACTGATAATGTACTTAGTTATACAATTAATGCGGAAGGGAGCTAAAATGTTCCCAAGCTGACCTGCTACAAACATTATCTGCGAGGAATGAGCTCTTTGTCACCAGCAGCGTCGACAAGAAAACCTTAACAATGTCATAGTTTCTTCTAATATCTATTATTAGTGCAAATAACAACATATCATACTCGCCTATTTTGTATCTAAAAAGTTCACCGTTCGCTACCTAAGTACCTATTTCAATACCTACCATTTAGCTCTACGTCTCGGCGTCACAAAGAGCAAACCGTTTTCTAAAAGTCCTTTTCAAAGCCTCTTTTTGGCTTCATAAACTTCCGGAGCTACGTATGAAACCTTTCACAAATAAAAACATTTCAAGCTCTCAAAAGGTCCCCGTAAAGTTCTCTTAACCAATAGCTGCTACAATCTTTAATACCTAGCTAGGTACCCACCTAGCCAGTATAGTCGGTGCCACAATCTATTACTACATATAGCTAACTAGCCAGTATACTTACTTAGAGATTTTTATACTGGATAATATTTTCTGAAAGCTAATTTCTATAAAATTGTTACAAACACGATGCTCATTCGAGTTGTAGACCAAAAGATAAGCTAAGTTACTTAGGGTTAGCTGACGCAGTTTTCCATAGATACACCAGACAGCGAACTATGCACAGATTGTGATAGGTCTTTGGAAACTGTGTTAGCTACATATATGCAAGCTAATTAGCTAACCCAAACTAACTTAGCTTCTCTAGGTCTAGGCAAGCGATTTGTACCTACCTACATAAATGTATACGTCTCCTTGCTCAATTTAATATCTAATGTATTCTAAAGTCACCTTGCCAGTTTGCTTTTCCGATTCCGATCGCTTATCTATAGTCCTAAAATAGTAGATTGTATCATATGGGAGCAAAATAATATTTTTACGGCGAGGGCGCTTTCTTTAGTAGAATTCTGAACGTAGCGAGGGATTCAAAGTACGTCGCCCGAGCCAAAAATATATTTTTATAAATACACTCTACTTTTCATCACCTCTATGAGAAAACAAAAGGCGCCTCATATTTTACTATAATATTATTATTTAATAAAACTTAGAGTAACAACTAAATTAAAATTAAATTGTATCTAATAATAAAACAAATGAAAACTTATATTTACATTCTTTCATATCTTTCATTTTCATTCATTTTCTTGGCGTTGAACACTAACATTACAAATACTTTCAAATTCAAAAAGTGCGCGGCAAATATCATTCCGTCGCACTTATTTGTTCCAAATTCAAAAAGTGCGCTCCAAAGATAATTCCGTCGCACTTATAAAGTTCCTTATGGAAAACACCTCCTTTGGGCGCACTTAAAGGCGAACCAAGTAGTCCTTTTCGAATCGATGTGATGAAAAAGGAATTTCTCCATAGTTTATATTAATGGAATACAGTGCATTATGGATACCATGATTTTATTAAAACTCTTGGATATCTATGGAGTGAGTCGTACATATACTCGTAGGAAGATAATTGAAAATCCTTGCAATATTCTGAGTGATATAGAATTATAGATAGACCCTTTTATCAAGAATACCGAAACTTCTATTGTTTTATTCTTGATCAAATAGATAGACGTAGGTATTTAGTTCAATAAGACATCTTACTGATAGGTTCTATTCTACTTATACCTACTACTGATTTACAAAGTAGTCAAAGCTTAGTTATAACGAGTCACTCTCGGCTGCCTAAATCCATCAAAACATCCCTAATGCTCATTCACGATCCACGAGACGAATCAAAAGGTTTTTTGCTCCTTCCTCGTGCCAACAAAGGCACTTCCCATTATATAAATTTGATACGATATTTTATTGTAGAGTTTTGCAGCACGCGCGAACTTCCCGCGATGGTATTTTTTTATTTTTTGTCGCGTGTGTGAGAACTATGAATACCACACGATACATCATTTCAATACATTTTTCGGGAAGTATTTAAGTACTCGTTTGTACTATTATAGCGGTACTTACTAAATACTAATAGGTACTAATAATAGGTAGGTACTTTCATTTTGAATTTACTTATAAGACATCCACTGCTTCTTAATCAGGAGTTTTCATAAGTCGGTAAGTATATCTGCCGCTCTATATTAAGTAGATAATATCATTGTCCATAGAACATTTTGCTACTATGACTAAGTCATCAGTTGACGCTATGGCATGGAGAACATCTCCCTCTACGCTTGTCGTTTTTTGCTCTCTTATTGAGATATTATGATGCCATGGGTGATAAGGCCGCCACTTTGTAAACATATTTATTTTTAATGAAAAATAGCGTTTATTTTTGACAGTTTAGGAGGTATACAATTCGACGCGTATACTTTTTTATGTATAACCACGCATATCTTTTTTCATAGTAATCCGATTTCAATAACTCTTTTTTATTGGAAAGAGTATACTTTCAAATTGGTCCTATTTAAATTTTATCGAAATCGGCTGAGCTATTTTTGATAAATCAACAATAATGTGAAAATGCTACATCGATAAATGCGAAATATTCGCGAATTCGGTACACGGGTGAAGTCGGTCATGCTAATTTTTGCAAAAAATAGTCAAAACTTGTTTTATTAAATTGTGAATGTACAAAAGGCACAGACTCAGGAGCCTGTGGATCATTAATTTAAATATAAATGTATTTGGAAGTGAGGAGTTTTGTCTGTCTGTCTGCCGGACTGTATAATTAGGTACATGTCATTGGTAAGGAGGTAGACACTTCATTTGATATATTCAGAAATTTTATTTACCTACGTGTAGGTATTAGCGTTATCTATCCATCCATCCATCAGCCAAAGGAAGTCCACTGCTGGACATAGGCCTCCCCTATGGATCTCCTATAAGACCGGTTGATAGCGGCTTGCATCCAGTGCGATCCTGCGGTCTTAATGAGGTCATCCGTCCACCTTGTGGGTGGACGTCCTACGCTGCGCTTGCCGGTACGTGTTCTCCACTCGAGAACTTTTCGACTCCACCGGTCATCAGTCCTCCGCGTTATGTGCCCTGCCCATTGCCATTTCAACTTGCTAATCCGTTGGGCTATGTCGGTAACTTTGGTTCTTCTACGGATCTCCTCATTCCTGATTACGTATTTGTATTTGCATCGATTTGTAAATTCATTCACATATGCTGGACATAGGCCTCCCCTATGGATCTCCTATAAGACCGGTTGATAGCGGCTTGCATCCAGCGCGATCCTGCGGTCTTAATGAGGTCATCCGTCCACCTTGTGGGTGGACGTCCTACGCTGCGCTTTCCGGTACGTGTTCTCCACTCGAGAACTTTTCGACTCCACCGGTCATCAGTCCTCCGCGTTATGTGTCCTGCCCATTGCCATTTCAACTTGCTAATCCGTTGGGCTATGTCGGTAACTTTGGTTCTTCTACGGATCTCCTCATTCCTGATTACGTATTTGTATTTGCATCGATTTGTAAATTCATTCACATATCGTCGTCGTCGTCTACCCTTGTCGTTCGAAAAACAAAACCTTTTTTCATCTCCAAAAACACGTATAAAAGCTGGAAAATTATGAGTGAAACTGCGCGGCACGGGTAGTAAGTATTTTTATATTTTTTGCCGCGAGTGTGTGCGTGCTCCCCCTCGGAGGTAGGGGAGGGGTGGCGCCGGGACGGCCCCTAAAAAGTTATGTATTTTTTTCCTCTTTTTCCCATCGACGTGATGAAACGCCGCCCGTATCGATCCGAGGGAGGTTCCATTATATTTCTGATATTTTCTTTCGTTTTTACAGGCGACTGGAGAGAATGGCCGGGATTTTCGTCGTGAAACTGTAGCGTTGAGAGGGATCAACTTTTGAGGGAAACACCTACTTAGCTCCGGAGTTGGGAGAATTGATTTGGGCCCTATTTCTGTTTGAGTGGAATATGGAATTGAAAACATCTGCTAATAAAATAAAAAAAACTCGTGTCAGAGTGTTTCTAATCGAACTCTACCGAAACGGTTTGACTGGTTTTCGTAACATTCGTAAATCTGAGAATAAGCTACCAATTTTTATTCTTTCTCCTAAAGTTCTGACCTGGAATGGTGCTCTGCAGAATTTTTATTACTTATACTTAAAACAAGTGTCCGGTCTGTTAGTTAATTCTTTAAGAACTGCTTGCATAGGTGTCAAGTGAGGTACAAGAAATGAGTAGTACTGAACTGTACTGTATCAGCCTTTTAATACTCCACTGCAGGACGTAGGCCTACCCACGAAGGGTGATTGGGCCAATCCACCACGCTGGCCCAAATTCGGGTTGGTGGATTCACATACGCCATCGAATTTTTTCTATGGACGTACGAGTATGCTGTTTGCCTCACGATGTTTTCCTTCACCGAAAAGCCAGTGGTGTGAAATTCCGTACATAAATTCCGAAGAACTCATTGGTACGGGGTCCGGAATTCGAACCCACGCCCTCACGATTGTAAGGCAGGTGTCATTACCACTAGACCACCGCGGCACATGACAATGAGTAGTACAAAACAATAAAATTGTTAGACGTTACTGTGAGTTCCAAACTCAACTAAGCTAACTAGGCAAAAATAGAAACAATATACTATACCACTACTATATACCTACATACATACCTATTATATACTTACTATACTTATGCTATATTACCTATCTATTTATGACTCTGGCCTTGAAAGGACTGACATTAGATTCGTATTATATACATTTTACCGTTTCAGATGTCTCTAAAGTCCAAACTACCTCTAAATCTCTCAAAACATTAAAACTGATCGATTAGGTAGAGCCATAATGTGCAAATATGTGATAGTGTGATTTGTGTTTTTTTTAACCGCAGGTGTGAGTCGCGCGTCCATCCCTTCGTCACAGATGAGATAATAGTTAGTAGGTACCCTTCGTCACAGATGAGATAACAGTTAGTAGGTAACCTTCGTCACAAGCTGCTTCGAGTGGCCAACCCGGCCACCGCATATGCTTGCATACAGGGTGTTACAAAATGTACAAATTATTAATTTGAAATAGTAAATTGTATCATATGGGAGCAAAATAATATTTTTACGGCGAGGGCGCTTTTTTGAATCCAGAGCGAAGTGAGGGATTCTAGAGTAGAATCCCGAGAGTAGCGAGGGATTCTTTAGTAGAATCCTGAACGTAGCGAGGGATTCAAAGTACCTCGCCCGAGCCAAAAATATATTTTGCGCCCGAGTGGTACACTCTACTTTTCATCACCTCTATGAGAAAATAAAAGGCGCCTCATATTTTATTGTGATATTATTATTTAAAAAAACGTAGAGTAACAACTAAATTGAAATCAAATGGTATCTAATAATAAAACAAAAGAAATCTTTTATTTACATTCTTTTCATTCATTTTCTTGGCGCTGAACACTAACATTACAAATACTTCCAAATTCAAAAAGTGCGCGGCAAAGATCATTTCGTCGCACTTATTTGTTCCAAATTCAAAAAGTGCGCGGCAAAGATAATTCCGGCGCACTTATAAAGTTCCTTATAGAAAACACCTCCTTTGGGCGCACTTAAAGGCGAACCAAGTAGTCCTTTTCGAATAGTCACACCATGAAAACATTTTTTGACCGACGAACCACCGGGTGAGTTATGCATATGTGAGTTATGAATTTATGTATAACCACGCATAACTTTTTTCGTAGTAGTTCGATTTCAATAATTCTTTTTTTATTGGAAAGAGTATACTTGGAAATTGGTCCCACTTAAATTTTATCGAAATCGGCCGAGCCATTTTTTGATAAATCAACAATAATGTGCAAAATGCTACATCGATCCGTGGGAAATATTCGCGAATTCTGTACACGGGTGAAGTCGGTAATGCTAATTTTTGCAAAACATAATCTTGTTTTATTTTAATATAGAAATAAACTTTATTGCGTACAACTTCTACTCTTTCCTTCTATGTATGATGTTAAGCATTTATAATTAATTCCGATAGGTATAGCTTGACTACAATCCATATAGGTTTGCGTCTGATCACATACTGCCTGATGTTCATTCTTTATATTTTTAAGAGCTTGGCTCTTATCGGTGGAGCAACTTCCACTTATTGCGGTTCTCGGCCAGTGTTTTCACTTCCTTGTAATACGACATGACATCTACCTTCTCCTTAATTTGATCTACGTATACAGTCCGTGGTCTCCCCCTTCCTCTCTTTCCTTCTACCTTTCCTTCTATTTATGATTTTAAGCATTTATAATTAACTTCGGAAGCCGTGGTGGCCTAGAGGTAGTGACATCCGCCTTACAATCGTGAGGTCGTGGGCTCAAATCCCGGTCAATGAGTTCTTTGGAATTTGAGAACTGAATTCAACACCACTGGCTTTTCGGTGAAGGAAAACATCATGAGGCAACCTGCATGCGTCCGTATGTGAATCCATCCACCCGCACTGGGCCAGCGTGGTGGATATGGCCCTGACTCACCCTTCGTGGGTAGGCCTACGTCCTGCAGTGGACTATTAAAAAATGCTGGTACAGTACAGTATAATGAACTCTGATATAGCTTGACTACAATCCATTCTTTGATTTCCAGCTGAACAGCATTATTTGTCATTCTCGATTTACATTTTCATTGAATTTAGATACCTACATTAAAACTCAGAAATATTTAGGACATGTTTCATAATCTATGGTATTCAGGTAGGTCTTTCCCTAATACCTACTTAATCCTACTATATACTAGTAAGTATATACAATTATACATACTTAAAGTATGTAAGCCCCGTAAGGTATCTATACTGTACTTAGTCCTAGGTCAATATTTAACCATTTGTACTCTCCCTATAGGTAGGTAAGACGCCAAATAACTTATTAATATTCCTAACATAAGCTGTTGCTTACCATTAAAATATCCGTATTAGACATAGATTACTAAAAGGCTTAAAGATAAAAATGGCGGAAAAAAGAAGATGGCAAGCGAAATTTTTCCACAATTATTAACAGTACTATTCATTTAAACCTTCCTTAACATATTTCATGGTTTGGTAAATTAGTGAGTAAATTATAATGGAATAAGTGTGGAAATATGTACATTCTGACAGTGTTAAGCGCTTTTTAACACCTGAGTCGACACAGCTCTGAATAAATAATTGCGAATAATTTACGCTAAACGTAGGTCTAAAAATAACCCACGAAAGGACAAAGACATTGCTGATAATACATTATGGTGTTATTTACAACGGCTGTTATGCGTTGGAAGGAGGTCGGTATCGCATAATTGGGCTTTCGAATGTTTTTTTTTGTGATAAATTAAAATAAATAATTTTCTTTATAATTACAAAGTTAAACTAAATTAAAAATTGACTCGAACGAGCGTGTGACGTCACAATGTTACACCACTAGAACCACTTCTGTAAAGTGTAACATTGTCAAAGAAGATATAGTAAACATTGTCACGTCACGAATGCCACAAAAAATAGTTTTTATAGAAACTTACAAATAAACTTTGAATAAATTAAAATATATATATATTCAAAAGACCAATTAGAGGCCTACCTCACACAACAGAAAAAGAATCTACCGAAAAAGTTATCGGCATATTGTATTCGATAGCGAAGTATATGGTGGTTGGTTAAAAAGAGATAATGCAAAAATATATCGAGGTTAGGCCATTACCTTTACACTCAGTATTTAATTTTTTTTAATTCTTAATAAGCGATGTTGTACAAGTGTTCCGGGTACAAGCATATCATTGATGTGTAACATAAATAACGTGGCAGAAAGTACAGATCCCTGAGGAACGCCGGCATTAGTTTCCAAAAGATCAGATGAACACCCATCGATTACCACGCGAATGGATCGTTTACTCAAAAAGACAGCAATCCAAATGCACAAAGCTGGGGGTAAACCATAGGATGGGAGCTTACTGACAAGACCATAATGCCAAACCCTATCGAAAGCCTTAGAAATGTCTAAGAATACAGCCAAGGCTTCGCCGCACTTTTTAATGGCTTCTCCAAGGATGTGAATGGCATACACAAGAAGATCCCCAGTCAAACGGTAGCGGCGGAAACCATACTGACCGTCGCTGAGGAGAAGATTGTCTTTAATATATGCTAGAAGTTTTCTATTTAGCACACGTTCCATGGTCTTACAAATAACTGAAGTTACAAAAATAGGTCGATAGTTGCTTGGATCGGCACGACTACCATTTTTGGGACTGATTGCACGTTTGCGATCTTCCAACATTCTGGAATTCTGAATTATGCCAGTCCTCAAAGAGAGACGAATAAATACAGGAAACAACTCAGGTGCACAATTCTTTTTTATCAAAAAAGCAGGAATATTCTCTGGTCCACTGGCTTTATTCACGTCAATATTCATCATTTCTCTGAGAATTTCTTTCTGATTGATGCGAACATCACGCATGGTCACTGTGCGGCGAGGTATAGTAGGTGGAGTTTTATTTTGACGTTAATCCGTGAATTCTCTCCATCGCAGTGTGAGCCAGCGATTTGTCAGACTAAATAAGCGGAGCGAATAAATTTACCTTATTTATTTTGAAAAATGATTTTCTTATTATTTTCTTTCAAAACTATCTTCATATAAAGGAATTATTATCGGATCTTATTATCTTTTACTTGTAAAATATGGGGGCGTGATGGCATTTGCCTTGAACTAAAATCAAATTAGGAAATATGAAATTCCATTCATATTAAGCATTCAATGCGGTTGTTTTATTGTCTGCGCATTTATTTACCATATTTCAATGGATTTTATCAGCTTCTACACAGTCTGGTCCCAGTTTGCATGACACTCTTTCCAATCAAATCACTTCGAAATCGTCAAGAACGTACGGTAAATTAATTATAGTGCGTTTCTTTTTTCTTTTTTTTCTATGATGGAGACCCTTTTAACCTATACCACCGTTCATAAAACCCCTACAGATTAGTTTTACTAAAAATAAATTAACGATTTGTATAACTAATTTGCCTACTTATGTTATGGAAATGAGAGGTGTAAAAAGAACTTTTTGTTACCAACGAGAACGATTACCTACCTATTTAACGACAGAGTTAAATTGAAAATCTATATGCGTTTTTTAGTTCTAGAATGTTACCTCCTTTTTATTGTGGTAGATTAGCGTCTGATTGATCCGTAGATGAACCAAAAAGACTGACGAGGTCCAGCGGATTAGCAAGTTGAGATGGCAGTGGGTAGAGCACATAGTTCATAGAACTGATGATCAATGTGGCGGCAAAGTTCTCGAACAGAGACCACGTACCGGCAAGCGCAGCGAAGAAGGTTATCGGCGAGGCGCGTCGACGATCTGATGAATACTTATCACTAGAACACTTTGGATGCAAGCCGATTTTTACCGGTCTTTTTGAAAATCCATAAGGATGTCTGTGATCAGCAGTTGATGGCTTATGGCTAATATGATGGCTAGTATGATGTCAAGAGCACTTACAGAACCTTTTTGCGGCAGTACCACACTTCTGATAGTGAAACCGCAAGCAACATTGTTTTCCGAATTTCAGAGCAATGTCGCGCAGAGTTTTGAACTTGAACCTAGTGAACTCCTCGTAGGTGAGGAGAATAGCCAAAATTTTAACCGGGCATGTGTAATGATACATTAGGCAAAAAAAATGTCGATGACATCTGGCGACTGTCTTGCTCGTCTCATTTAAGTATCTTATTTTTTTAAAAGTATGTTCATAAAACAAAGCTAGCGAAGTAGGGTGTTACATCGTTTTCGGAAGACGGCGATTTTTTAAATGTTAGGCACCTATCCAAACCCTCAAATATACTCTTATGTACTTAACATAATATGTAGAAAACTGCATTGCGGCGAACAACACACAAATAGCAGAGAAATTAAGTTTTTTTAATTGGAAGTCTGAATAAAATCATTAAATACCTACCTAACCAAAAGGAGTCGACACGCCTAAGCACCGAAGTCTGCCAAGTCAGTGGGGGGTGAAGAAACGCACACAAACCAAAATATAAGCAAGTTTACACGCACACAGATGTAATTAACTAACACTAGCTGAAAATTAACGCAACAGAAGCGCAACCAGACCGGTATATTTATATAAAGAGCATGACCGCCGGTCGCGTACTTTTGGCAGAGGGGTACGCTTTGCAGTGTCGACTTCTTTTGGTTAGGTACTTAATGGAATAAATAACGAACAACCAAATACATCCTGTATGTGCGAATTCCAACAAATGCGCGATTAAAAAGATTTTTTGAACGGCTGCCGTTTTGTCCGCTGGCCCGCTTTCACACAATTCTGAGCGCTCTTTGGGGTCACTTTTTGGAGATTATTCGCCCATTGTGCACAGGAGTCGAAAAAGCAGGACAAAGGGCTAAGGCCTGTTGACTGACCGACGCACGGAGTGTGCCTCGCTTTTTGTGCAAAAGATAAGTACAACAGCCCAAAATAGATCCACTACTGACCGACATAGAGCCACCGTCGCTTTGACACACCAATCGATAGAAAAATCGTAGTTCCTGTTTTAGCCACTACATCATATAAGTTGGTTTTAACCTAACGGGCGGATTACAGTCCAAATTGAAAGGTATCGATTACACATCTTGATCGAGTGATCTGAGTGCCAGAAAATCAGACGCCGCAGATGCTAAAGATACGCATCTTTTAATCAAGATATCTCGTATCTGAAAGCACGTGAAATTGGCTTGAATTTTGCGAGAGATTAAAAACGCAATTGTTTGTCAATTCAATTGTATTTTGCTATGAGTAGGTAAGTAAGTATATTTACTCTTATGTAACGTAGATAATGTTTTTTTCTGCGAACGCGTGGCTATTGCGTAGATGAGCAGATGTTTTGTCTAATGAAGTTGTTATGAAATTCGCTTACGTATTTTGTTATTTACATTTTCATTATTCTCAATAGGTTATTATTTTTACTGGTCCGTTTTGTGGTGTACCTAGTATTAAAACGTTAACGGGACCTATGACGTCATTCCGCGTGACAAAATGGTTTCTTAACTCTCTTAGGTATTGCCGAAGTAGGTTTTTAATTTTAAGATATTTTTTTACTTACACTTATTTTGGTACAATAAGTAAATAGTATGTTAAGGACTAATATTTTGAAATATGTGTTCATTGTAAATATAAATAATTATTATTAGAAATATGTGTAACTAGTTTTTACCCGCGGCTTCGCCCACATGATATTTTGATTTTTGACGCAATATCATTATAATTTATAGCCTATGTGTTATTCTGATATATAAGCTATATTATTGCAAAGTTTCATCTCAATCCGTTCTGTAGTTTTTGCGTGAAAGAATAACAAACATCCATAGATCCATCCATCCATCCATCCTCACAAACTTTCGCGTTTATAATATTAGTAGGATAGTAGGATATACATTTAAAATATTGTTTAATATTTATTAAGCTATGTAGAAGCGTTTGAAAACAATTGAGCAAACATTTATGCGGAGTTAACTGGTTAGATACGGATTTAAATGGCCATCGGTAATTGCATTTGTTCAGCTGCTTCAGTATTTTTTCGTCGAATATCTTTAGAAGCACAAGTACTTATCTTCCTTTAGAATTACTTAGGTACTTTCTTATTTCTTCATCTTTGGTTTTTATCAGTAAACGCCAACAGCAGAGAAACAAGCGTCGTAACGCTAAATATCGGGAAAGTCAAGCGTACACTCCTTCCAGACTTTAGGTCACTTTCTCTTTCATTGGAAATATCATAAGAGTGAGCGTGCGAGACAAAATTATAAGAAAATCCAACGAAAAGGTGACGTCCACAAGTGGTATATTATTCAGAGAAGAATCGAACCAAGATGAGATATACATCATTTGAAAGCTTGATTTATGGACTTCTCTAAAATATTTAATTTTAATTTTTTTCCCTCCATTTTTTTAAATGTGAAAAATAAATTGTATGAAAAATAATAATTCAGCTTTGTATTTTTTCTAGTTTAGCAGTAACGAAGTGCTTCTATCGTTATTTTACTTACACTCGTAGCTGATTCTTCCACATTCATCTCTTAATTTGCTAAAATTAAAAATTATAACCTATCAGTGTGACCAGTTAATAGGTACAAAATGTGACAAAATACATTTAAAAACTGTGTCTAATTGGTATTTTATGCTTCTATTCAACAGTAATGGAGGTTACTTAACCAGGGTTGATAGAGGTAAACTACCTATCGAGCCAAATATATTTATTTATCCCAATAGACTCAAAATTAATTTAAAAAAAAACGGAGGGCTCTTTTTTGGTTTTAACTGATGTATTTATGATAGAAAAATATGAACTTTCTCGAAATGTAACGAGTGTTGTGGTTCGAATTTTTGATTATTATTATACCCGCATCCATACATTTTGTGGACATCTTCTTTAACAGACTTACAAATAGGAAGATGTATCTAATTCGTATACAGGGTTATTTCTAATCAATTAGCATCCTTTCAGGGGCTTATTCTGTACATCAAAACTAACAGCTTTTGTTCTATGGACTTTTGAGAAACTCAAAAAAAAAAATTGTTCCATAGAAAAATCTCGTTCACCCGCTACCAAATGTATGGAATAGCTGATTTTTTTTTGAGTTTTGAACAAAAGTCATAGAACAAAAGTTTTTAGTCTTGATATGCAGAACAAGCTATGCTATATGAAAAGGATGCTAATTGATTAGAAATAACCCTGTAAATTCGTAGGTACTTGGGATTTTTTTATGATTTTTTTGTCCGATCATTTTTCGTTATTTGTAAGCCGATTTCGCAAGTTATTTTTTACAAAATTTGCAAAATGGTCACATAACCTATTGAAACAAAGTACCTACATTTTTATTTACAATACTTTGCTTTAATAGTTCGGAAGAAATTCCAGTAAAAAATGGAAATGGCGTCTTTAGAAAGAAATGTAATCGTTACTTTCTTTAGCAAAATCGTTACTTTCGTTCACTGTTTTTGGTTGGTCGTTTTTATCAAAAACTAGGTAATTAATCCTACACCTCATCATTTGTACCTTGGTAGCTATCGCACAAGCTGTGTCGCATTCATTATCACAGATTGTATTCATTACATTGATAATTCATTTTTTATGCTGCACCTACCTACACTCTTAAGTATCTTTATACTCATAACTGATGCGTCTATAGGCCGGTCCCTATAACTGATCTCAATCCATTTTCGCCGATCTCCGATCTAAATTTTAATCCGTCTATGTGTATCTCTTCGCATTCGATCACATTTTTTTTCTATTTTTTTTAAATAAATATTTTGGGACCTCTTACACACGGCCTCTGACCCCAAACTAAGCAAAGCTTGTGATATGGCTTCCAGAGATTGACATACTACATATACTTATTTTTAAATACATACTTATATAGACAGTAACTAAATAACACCCAGACACAGAGCAAACACTTTTGTTCATCACATAAATATTTGCCCTGGGTGGGGATCGAACCCACGCCTCTTTGATCCAGAAGTTAGGGTCACTAACCACTGAGCCACCGCGGCAGTCATTATACATTTTCATCGTTATTTTGTAAATTGTATTTTTGAAGCGCCCTTAAAAAACGTTCTTAGTTAAAAAACCCCTTAGTTCTCCCTCATCTCGTACAAAGGACCCCTCATGATATGCTATAAACACACACAAAAGGCGTTTTGTCTAAAGACACTTGTCCAATAACCACGTTTTACACACTTCTTCACAAAAAACGCCCCAAAGTTTTTTAGTCGCGCCCCATCCTGATTGCCCCCCAATTTAGATGAAAGTAGTTTTTATGTGAAGGAACTGAGGTATTGTTGACAGAAGTGTGACGTGTTAAAACATGGGGATTTTTTATGGTTTGAAACAACGTGGGCGACCGCATTATGATATGCAATATTAGTGGGATTTTTGTTACAAACTACCATGAGATATTTTCGTACATTCGTTTGTTTTTACGTATTTTTTAACAAAATTGGGCAATTATTGTAGGAAAAAGAATTATAGAGGACTAGAAGAGCTATTTCCATTGCTTATATTGTAAGGTAAGTATTGTACAACTCACAGATCATTTGATAGAGTTAAGGTAGAGCCGCCGAGGTAAGATAACTAAGATCCAAGAGTTATTAAGTCTAAACAGTTGTAACTTTTAGTAAGGCTTTATTAACTACCACTAAATACATCAAGACATAGTCTAAAACTACCCAAACTACTACTACATGACAAGCAATTGGATCATCCATAGACCATTGAAGGTCTAAACTATCTATTGTAGGTATATCTTTTTAACATCAAGTTACAACCTTTAGACTCTAAACAAACAAATAATTGTACACAAAGTTTTAGCAAAATTATTAAGCTTAGTCAGATATAGGTTTTTTCTCATTATGAAAACTGTAACGCCATGTCCCTCCATGTTCGGGACAAAAAAGGTTGGCTACATCATCTTTGAGAATATGAAAAGGTAGAATAATCTCAGGAACGCAGAATTTACAAACGCAATAAACATACGACAACTAAACACTTCATAAAAAATCATAATACAATACCTGTCTGTTGTTATTGTAATATTAATTCTCAGTAAACTAAAAAACGCCCCACATTACCAATTAACCTATCACGCGACACCGCTAACCTGCTAAAGCAAACCACAATTACACGCTTTTTGCTTTAAAAAGTACAAAAAATTAAGGGCGCTACACTGAGGGGAGATTTAAAAAGCTATAAATAAATGATTTGCGTTTTTTGGGCCGCGCGTGCGTGTTTTACCCGGGGGCATATGTCAAGGGCTTCCGGTATTGTGTGCTTCCCTCCTTAGAGCGTGCTAGTAAGGTGAGCCCGTAGAGGTGAGCCGTTAGAAGGGGCTTTTATTTGCCGTCTTTTGATGTTTATTAGTGAGGCGTTTATTAGGCCTTCAGGCGGCCTAAAAACTCTGACACCAGGGCTAGCCACCCGGCCTATACGAACTTACTTACTTAGTGAGGCGTATAAAATGTGTAATTATATATTTAAAAATCAACATCATTATCAGATGTAGGACGTCTACTGCTGGACATAAGCCTCCCCTATGGTTATCCAATAAGCCCGGTTGGAAGCGCCTGCATCCAGCGCGTTCCTGCGGTCTTAGTAATATCGTCGGTCCACCTGGTCGGTGGACGTCTTACGCTACGCTTGCCGGTGCGTGGTCTCCATTCGAGAACTTTACTGCCCCATCGGCCATCAGTTCTCCGAGCTATGTGCCCTGCCCATTGCCATTTCATTCATTTTACTAATCCGTTGGGCTATGTCGGTAACTTTGGTTCGTCTGCAAATCTCCTCATTCCTGATTCGATCTCGCAGCGAGACTCCGAGCATAGCCCTTTCCATAGCGCATTGGGCTACCTTGAGCTTATTCATAAGGTCCACAGCGAAAGACCACGTTTCAGTTCCATATGTCATCATATGTTTGAAAATAATTATATTTTTCGCAAGAAATCGCAACACCGACTTCCACCGAGTACAGAATTCGCATAATTTGCACGAATCGATGTGACATTCATGTACATTTTTGTTGATTTATCAAAAACGGCTCAGCCGATTTCGATAAAAATTTAATGGGACCACTTCGAAAGTATAATTTTACGAACTTTTTTTATAGTAGTCCACATAATTTTAATAATTATTTTTTATTGTACTTCAAAATTGGTCCCATTTAAATTTTATCGAAATCGGCTGAGCCATTTTTGATAAATCAACAATATTGTGAAAAATGTTACATCGATCTGTGCGAAATAATCGCGAATTCTGTACACGGGTGAAGTCGGTCATGCTATTTTTTGCAAAAAATAATTATTAATAATAAGACTAAGATTTAGATTTTTTAGGGTTAGGTCACACCATGCGCCACCAAGTGATAATATTGATATTGATGATAACATTAGAAGCCTTCATACAAATATAAATTTAACATAAGTGACAAGCTAAATAATTTTACGTGCTGAATAGAATTTCTAAATTGTGTCATCTCCCTCCGTCCCTCTCCATCCTCTGGGGTCTACAAAAATGGGGAGTTCAACGGAATTACTGTGCTTTGCAAGGAGTTTATCTAAGTAATTACATCTGAGGAACCAAAACAACAGGCCTAGAGTCCTTAACATTGATATTCCCTTGTGTTTTCTGAAAGCAAAACTAAAAGACGATCTTGTAAAGCCGATGAAAGGACATCGGAAATTAGCGCCACATGGGAGTAAGGGCAATCTCACACGAGTCAATGGCAACTGGTTGGCAACACAGAGCTAGCACGACCAGAGAGATTGCGCTGTTGTCGCTGGAGGCAATTCTCAACCACAAATGTGTATGGAAAATATTGCCCAGAGCTATCAAAACTGTCAAACACGAATTGGAATTTGACATTATCGGGAGCAAAACACGGGAACAGCCGCATAATCTTCACGTGAGATATTTTTCACGTCTCTTTCTAACTCATGCCATTTTAAATCAATGCATCTCCTTGAGATTTTCTCGATCGACCACATCTGGTATCTCTCTGGTATCTCTGTGAAATATAGGTATCTACTACGTTGTGTGTTATGCAAATACAGCTCGAGATCATAAAAAAAGAATTGAACATTTGAAGGACATGATTACAGCAAGATGGCGTCAAAAACGCATTAAAACAGCTACGTCATTAATGAAATAACATACCTATCGCAAGTAACACTTGAACTATTGATCAAACGTCACATAAACGACTCGTCAATATGGTGGACAACCTTCAAATGGAATTAATGCTTATATTTGTATGACGAATTACTAAAGACCGGGTATACTTTACTTAGTTTGTAAGATAATTACTATTATTTTTCCTATATTTGTTTATTATACACCATCAACCACATTTTTTTTGTACTCTGTTTTCTGTCCATCCAAATGTAGTCTGAAAGAAATCGCTCAAGGCGATAAAGCCGCCCTTGTACCACCTAATTTTAAGAATATGTTATGTCAATACTTTGTTATTTAAGCTGATTTTTAGTGTATAATAAAGTTATATTGTTTTGTATACTTTCTAAGCCTATCTACTGTATGCTGAGTGTGAGTTTTGTCGTAAACATGACGCGCTCGCCGCGAGCGCGTAAGCATGTAATTTGTATAAACTTGTTCTCGCACAAAGTGTTTCAAAAACGCGCCGCTAGTGGCGCTGTACATTTCTTCATACAAATTACATGCTTACGCGCTCGCGGCGAGCGCGTCATGGTTACGACAAAACTCACACTCAGCATACTGTACTACAGAAGCGCAAAACGTGATGTGAAGACGTCATGGTGCATCGGCGGCGCGCGTGGTAAATACGTCTTATATACTTTTACTCTGGTTTCTTCGTGTGAGATGGGCCTAAGCATTAGGTAGGTATTTAATCTGGCACAGGCATTGTAAGTTTAGTAAGATAAACAAGACAAGATCCACTTCTAACGACTTATTTGAGTTCCCACATAAAACGGTATCGGTTCTTTGTATTGCCCTATCTCTAGAATAGGTAAACATAGACTAGTAGTCGGTAGTAGGATGTGATATTTAAATGTTATTTATTAAGGACAAAGAAATACTATTGTAAATGATTGTGGGTCCCTATCAAAACCTAACAACAGAGGTTTGACAGTTTATTTTAACGTTTAATTAGCTAATAGTTGTGATTGAGATACCTCATCTTTGAAGGACTTGGAATACGAAGATACTAATAAACTACTGAACCCATGGTTTATTATTTAATTTAATTACCAACCATTGCCTCGGTGGCCCAGTGGTTAGTGACCCTAACTTCTGGATCAAAGAGGCGTGGGTTCGATTCCCACCCAGAACAAATATTTATGTGATGAACATAAGTGTTTGCTACTTTCTTTTTGTGATAAACATTTCAAAAATTGACTGTTTGTATTGTTGATTGGAAGCGCCATTTGTGTAGTCAACAATGTAGTAGTTGGTAAAAATGATAAACACTCACTAATTCGGCGCCTTCGCAGAGAGTGTTTTAGCTTAATTGGACAGAGCATCTGGGCCGGAGTCCCAGAGGATGCAGGTTCAAATCCTGCGAAAGCGTCAATGTTTTAAATATTTATCACAAAAAGAAAGTTTCTATACACCTAGTGTGTGAAGCACGATAAAAATAATTTCATAAGTGTTTGCTCTGTGTCTGGGTGTTATTTAGTTACTATCTATATAAGTATGTATTTAAAAATATGTAGTATATCAGTCTTTGACAGCCATATCACAAGCTTTGCTTAGTTTGGGGTCAGAGGCCGTGTGTAAGATGTCCCAAAATATTTATTTATTTCACAAGCTCTGAGTATCCCATAGAATATGTGCCGCAGGTATCGCACAAGTTTGCGGAAATTAAGTTATTAAATCACAAGCTCTGAGTACCCCATATAATATGTGCCGCAGGTATCGCACAAGTTTGCGGAAATTAAGTTAGCTATAATCCCGGCACGTAAGTTGAACAAAAAAATATCACTCTCTCCCTTTCGTTTGCAGAGAAAACAAAAAAGAGGTAGATATGGTTTAACGTTCAAGTTGTTTGCCGGCTACTATACAAGCTTCGCAAAACCCAATCAACACGCCAAAGCTTTAGTCAGGTCAATATACCACTATTGCGCAACTTATAGCTAACTTCACATCCGCCGACTTGTATGATTCGGCCTATACCTAGATACCGACAAGGTGAGTTCGTTCACCAGAATCCCTCAGACTGATCCCCAGAACAGATGAATAACTCATCTGTTCACCAGGATCCCCTCTAAAGATAAGTATTTTTTGCATAAAATAGCATGACCGACTTCACCCGTGTACAGAATTCGCGAATTTTTCGCACGGATCGATGTAGCATTTTTCACATTATTGTTGATTAATCAAAAATGGCTCAGCCGATTTCGATAAAATTTAAATGATACCAATTTCGAAATATACTTTTTCCAATAAAAAAAAAATTGAAATCGGACTACTATGAAAAAAGTTTTGCGTGGTTATACATAAAAAAAAATATATACGCGTCGAATCGTATACCTCTTCCGGTGGTTCGTCGGTCAAAAAGTAAGCATAGACGCACATGAATAAGATCGCAAGAACACTTTGGATGCAAGACGCTTCCAACCGATCTTAACAGGTATTATGTAATAATCTATGTCCAGCAGTGGACTACCTACGCCTTAATACGCTTAATTATAAATAGGTATGATGACTCAAAAATATAATTAGTCCGTCTGATGGATTATAAAAAAATATTAGAAACGTATTTTATCTTTTGACAAGAAAACAAATATTGATGAAGATATAGCCTGTTAAAGTTCCGCGTGACGTCACGAGTGTCATACAAATGACTTTCGTAAGAGACGTCACGACCCCCACTCCCAAACTTTGGCAAGGTTTATCTTTGTCATTTATCGTTTGATTGACAAAAGAAAATACTAATTATGATAATTAATTTTTTACCCTGTCCGCATGCTTATAATGATGATGAAAATTTAAAATCATAGCCAGATTTAATTAACACAATGCATGTTTTATTTAAAATTACCTTTGTCCCACATACCAAGTTGATTTTATTATTGTGTGCATGCATCTATTGTTAGTTATTGATTACTCCAATTGTTATTCTGTTAATTTATTTAGCTTTGATTCTCGGAATTGTTTTTACCTTTTAAATTGAAATTGCAGTTACACAAAGGGCTATTGGGTTTGTTGAAGATGCATTTTAGAATATACTAGCTGACCCGGTGAACTTCGTCTCACCATCTGTCAATGACAATTTTTACATGCAGGAACATTTTGTTCGGGAAAATAAAATTAATGTTTTTATTATTTTATATTTTTGACTGCCTCGGTGGCTCAGTGGTTAGTGACCCTAACTTTTTAGTCAAAGAGGCCTGGAGGGCAAATATTTATGTGACGATCATAAGTGTTTGCTCTGTGTCCGGGTGTTATGTAGTTACTATTTATAAGTATAAGTATGTATTTAAAAATAAGTATATGTAGTATATCAGTCTCTGGCAACCATATCACAATCTTTGCTTAGTTTTGGGGTTAGAGACCGTGTGTAAAGATGTATCCTAATATTTATCCTAATATTTATCAACTTTTATAAATTTTCTCAAAGTTTAAACCTTCTACTACTCAAATATTTCAAGATCAAAATTAGCCAAATCGGTTCAGCTAGTCTCGAGTTTTAGCGAGACTAACAACTACGATTCATTTTTATACAGGGTTATTTCTAATCAATTAGCATCCTTTTAGGGGCTTATTCTATACATCAAAATTATCATTTTTTGTCTTACGATTTTTGTCAAAACTCAAAAAAAAAAATCAGCTGTTCCATACATTTTGTCGCGGGTAAACGATATTTTTCTATGCAACAACAATTTTTTTTTGAGTTTTGACAAAAGTCGTAGAACAAAAGTTGTTAGTTTTGATGTACAATATAAGCCCCTAATAGGATGCTAATTGATTAGAAATAACCCTGTAGGTATAGATTGCCTAAGTGCCTTGTTCATTTTACCGTTAAGTTTAATCTATAAAGGAAAAATGTCCTGAGGAAATGTGTGTGTGGGAATTTTTGAACCTATAGTCATAGTAGTCTGCCAACGCAGGGCACATAGCACTGATGACCGATGGGGTCGAAAAGTTCTCGAGTGGAGACCACGTATCTGCCCACTGGCAGTGGCAGGTGGACAGATGACCTCATCGAGACCGCAGGTTCACGCTTCGTGCGAGCCGCTTCCAACCAGTGTTATTGGAGATCTATAGGGGAGGCCTATGTTCAACAGTGGATATTCAACGGCTGACTTACGATGATGAAAAAAAAATACAAGAAGCCTAATCTTTAAAATGCCTTGTTAGACAGATAGAGCAGAAATTGTTAATGAAGTAGAGAAAAGAAAGAAGTACAGAAATATTAATAAAAATTTATATTTTGTAAAAAAAAAGAAGTATACATACCTTATTTGCTATATATTTACTGCGTTATATATATTTGACCCTTTATTTTTATTTTTCTGTATTAACTAAGAAAGTAACCTAACTATAAAGTTATTCTATTCGTGAAAACTATAATTTTTTCACGATCTTTTTTCGGAAACATGAAAGTTTGTCCACCCAAACCGTTAACACAACAAAAAACAAACTTAAAATTAATGCTTTTGTCTATTAATCACGTTAAAAGGATTTCGCCTCGCAAAAACGCCGTCTATTGATTCGAAACATTTGTTCAGATGCCTTAACCCTTTTTTACATACCGTCGGTCTATTTTACCGTTACCGCTGTCATATTTAGAACACGGCCTATTGTTACTTTTCTAAGCTTTTTACGACGGGCAAGCGACGTCGGGTGCCGGTCTTTGTTACCGTCCGTAAAGCAATATATTTGCATATTCAAACAGAAAGATTTGCATTTCATACCCATTTTACTATTGACGGGTTAACAATTTTTATTTAGTTCACGTTTGCAGGCGACAATGAGTTAAAATAATAAAATGTAAATCAATGGAAAACAGTTTCTCTTCTTCGGAATGAGTTCGGCATTTGTTTAGTTTAGGTCACAAAAAAGTTTATTTGGCCCTTTGTGTTTCCGGTTTGTACCACAGGGACAATTTCTGTAGAAAAGACTTTCTTTATGTATTCTAACCAAATGTATTTTTTTACACAGCAAATGTTCAGTAAGAAAGTTCTAAGTCCCCGTCTAACTAAATGTTAGTTAAAGATGCAGTCGGTGAACCATGTTTCTTAATTTATTACATAGATAGGTACGTATAAAAACGTGGTAGAGTAGAAAGTTTGGTCGATCGCATGAGAGAGAAAGAAAGCCTCCTAATAACATTGAAAGAAAAGAAATATGGCCACTTTATGCTATATGACAATCTAATGAAAACATAATAGAAGGTGCTAAGTTAGGACTAGACGATATAGAGCATTTTTAAAATCACAGAATAGAAAAAACTCTTCTGCTGTAGATATAACCATTAGTAGAATACCGAAAAGCTTGAAAATTGTTTTACAAACAAGAGCCTAGCTAGTTTTCACAGGTAAGAATGATTTAATGATAGGAATTTTAATTACTTATGTACCTACCTACCTACTTAAACAATTTCATTTAAGGATTTTTAAAACCTAGGTTACTTATCAATTCATATTAGATTAACTATTTAAATATTTAACCTTCTCAACATCTGAATATCTAACTAATAATGTACATAATTATGTACCTTTTCAATATACATATTAAACGTATTTTGTAATGTAACATTCAACATGATTTGCAAAAAAACCTAACAAACCATCAGCTAACATAAAAGGATTACAAATGGAAAAAGATTTTTGCGTTCCGTTCCACTCTGAATTAACAAAGAAATAGCTATTATGACAATCGTTTTTTTTTCAAGCAAGATGGATCGTTATGAAAGATATTTTTGTAATATGGCAATCACTGGAATAACATTTAAAAATGGAATGTGCATGTGGCTGTAAAGGGACAGTGCGTGCAGGTACTCGCGTTTTTGCATTTCCTTTCCGTACTTTTTACAATAAAAACTTTCTTTTAAATAAATAATCCGACGTCGCTTGACAGGGATTCGGTTTGAAATAATAATTGCCTATCGTTGTGTTGGATCGGCGAAATTTCAAAAAACTGTATTTCTGATATACCAATGTATTTTTATACGTTCTGAAAACAATTTACCGTAAACTTCTAGTTGTTATGTAACTAGATACAGGGCTGGAGTAAGCTTGAATGGAGCTGGGTAAGTTGGTGCTGTTTGAAAACGTATGCAACTCGTATTATTAGATTAAAATCAGTCGTACTTCAAGATAATATAGAAAAGTACCTAACCCGTTATTATTCACAACCACAGAAGGGAGCTGCTGTGCTGTGTTCACAACAGAAATAAATCCTAACTACATGTGATGGGCTAGTGGGATACCATACATACAGTAGGTTGAGCTAGCTTTATTTTACAAGCTAGAGCTTTCCTGAGGAAATTACCACTGTCCCTTCTTAGGGTGTGACCAAACTGAAATGATGGCTGATTTATAAAACGACAGGGTATTTTATGGCATAGACTCCGCAGTTGTTGGCGATCGTAGGCCAGTAAGTACCTACCTACGATGGAAGTACATCAACTATGGACACTAATGGGGACTCCACATTCTTCGCTACCTCGACGACAAGTTTAAATGAGTAAAAATGTTTGTGACCGTTTGTGGTCAAAATAATTTCTGGCTAATATCTAATTAAAAATCTTTAAAATATTTACATTTATCCATAAGCTACAAATAGTATGCTTGCAGTATGTGACGAGCCGTGGTGGTCAAGAGGTAGTGACACCCGCCTTACAATCGTGAGGTGGTGGGTTCGAATCCCCGGTCCCGTACCAATGAGTTCTTTGGAATTTATGTACGGAATTTCACATCACTGGCTTTACGGTGAAGGAAAACATCGTGAGGCAACCTGCGTAAGTCCTTAGAAGAAATTCGATGGCGTATGTGAATCCACCAACCCGCACTGGGCCAGCGTGGTGGATATGGCCCAATCACCCTTCGTGGGTAGGCCTACGTCCTGCAGTGGACTATTAAAAAGGCTGGTACAGTACAGTACAGTATGTGACGCACCGGCAAGCGCAGCGTAGGACGTCCACTGACCAGGTGGACCGACGAGAACGCGCTGGATGCAGGCAGCTTCCAACCGGCCTTATTGGAAATCCATGGGGGAGGCTTATGTCCAGCAGTGGGCGTCCTCGGCTGATAATGATGATGATGTGACCTATTCTGCTTGACAATAAAATAAAGGAGCACGCTTAACAATCTGTAAAAGGCATTACAGGGTGCACTTAACACATTTGATAAACAACTTTGCTAAAGATCAACGTTTTTAGCAAAGTTGTTGTGTTGTGTTGTGAAATAAGGTTTCTGAGTTGGTGCGACCAATTTTTTAATTTTAGTTGGTGGCGTAACGACGCGCACAGGGTACAGACAGAGCTAGTGTTTAATAAAATGTGTAAATAGCATATTAAATTATACTTGACTGTTGACTAGACCATCTCGAAACTAATTCTTTTAATACTTTCATAGGTACTCGTAGCATAATAAAATTTTAGTTAATGTAGTGCAGATAATATGTTTCCTATTTTGAGTCAGCATGACTTGCGCTTATTCGGTAAGCGCAAATCAGCTTTCCAAGAGTGTGTTGCCAGCATAACAAAACTGCGAGGTTTAGGTAAACGTAAAGAGGGTGGAGTAAGAAGAGGGTGAGTGGCCATAAATTCGGCCAACCTCATCTGAATTTCCAATCAGTGCATTTATTAAAGCTCCCGACGAGCGAGGGTGAAATAGCGGATACATACATCACAACGAAAATAAATAAAACAGAAGACAAAGAGTAAGTGCTTTTTCCTTTTTTAACCTAGATATGTTGCTTACTTGCTTATTGATACGAGTCATTAACAAGAAGCAGTTTAGGTTAGTTTAAAAAAGCGACACTATTAAATACTATGTAAGTAGTACAGGTTTCTATACTTTTAATATTTTTAATCGGTATACTTTAATGAATGTATAATTAGTAAAAAAAAACTCTAAACTTTGAAAATCAGTTCCACATTGACAAAATTTAACCATTTTGTAATTTTCTTGAAATACTTTTAAAATGTCAGTTTCCGACTGCATGTGATGTATTTGGAAACTGTACAATAATTATTATGAAAAAAGTAAATAGTGCCGTGTAAAACAATTACAGATAATCATTAACAATTAAAAATAATAATAAAATACGTATATTATAATTTGCAACTCAGAATAATTTAACCAAAACATTAAAAATGTTTAATTCAAATTTCAAATCTGTCAACAAATAAAAAGCTGTTATCACTGATCGGATTATTTTATTGAGTGGAACGAAACGTAATTCTTTAATCTTCAACGCCGATTGTTGTGGTCGATGGGTGTCGATTGCGTACTTGATAAGAAGAAAATATCTCTGTAAAAGCAGGTACTACAATAAGAAATATTCTTTTAGATAGTTACACTCATGGTTTTTTTTGCCTGATATTTTTATTACAATACAAATATTATTGTACCTACCTAGTACTCTAAAAATTAGTAATTCAAAGTTATCTTTGCTTATTTTTAGATCCCGACAATCCCGACATAAACAAAGGAGTGTCATGTGTATCTGTAATTCTGTATGATTGCTTACGTCTCTATGTTATGTCCTCGGTAGAATTACAAGTTATGTCTGTAGCGTTCAAAACGAATTGACTCACCTTTGGTGTGTTTTTTTTTCGGTTTGAAATACATTTAGTGATGAGCTTCGCAGTTTTTATCAATAAATTATTTAGTCAACCAAAGAGACGTATTTTTGAACGGTTTTATTTAGCTTGACGCAGGTCAACTGCGTGTTGGAGTCAAAAGCACTAAGTACAATACAATACACTTTATTGACACCAACAAGAAAACATAACAAAAGAAACAAATACAGAAAAGGCACAAAGGGCGGTCTTATCGCTAAAAGCGATTTCTTCCAGACAACCTTCAGTATTTACCTTCAGGATTTACCTTCAGTAAGTATTTCAAATGTAAATTTTTACCTCGTCCCTCTCAAAAAAGCGGCTGATTTTTTTTATAGTAGTATCTAAAAGCTACATGCCAAATCCATTTGGAAAAAAACAAAGCATAAAACTAACGCTAAACACGTGTCCCATGAAATAATAGAGAGGCATGTGTCACGCAGAGCAAGTGTTGCATTCACTTCCTGGAACACGCCAAAGCCAAAAATATTGAAAAAAAAAAAAACCAATGAGCGGCGGATTATTCCTCCGCTTGTTTTGGGGATTAAAATTGCTTTTTAATAAAAAATGCGCGCGGATTTAAAAATGGAAAATATTGAAGATTGTGATGCAGATGTGGAGGCTTAAGGTTTTATGTTAACTGGTTTTTTTTACGCGACTTACTGATGAAACGAACTAAACGATAGCCTAGTAAGAAAATACTCGACCTTACAACCGTGAACCTTAGGTATTTATTTATCTATGGTATAAACCCAGTTCCGAAACAATGAGTTTTCGGAATTGTTATACGGATTTACACGCTGGCTTTTAGGTGAAGTAAATCGTGAGGCAATCTGCGTACGTCCGTAGACGAGGTTCGACGGCGTACCTATCCACCAACCTGCAAAGGGCTAGATTTTTATATCATAATTAGTACATAGATATTTACAGCATTCTATTTTTTCTCCTTTGCTCTTCACAAGTCCTTTGGACTTTAGTTATTAACATATTTTTTTGACATTCAGTTTTATTTGATCAGTTGTTTAATACTTTTAACCCTGAGCTGCATTCTAAACTAATTTCAAAACTGTAACATAACCGTAACAATACTTTATATTTTTTTTTTTCATCAGACCCGTGGCATATTGTATAAGTACAAATATGTACCTACAAGAATATTAAGAATATGTAAGTAGGTATAAAATATAATTTCAAACACTAAGGGTATAACAGCTTTTTAATCGGCCTCACCAGCCAATAGTGTCAATAAAAATAATATCAGATTGTTTTTATTATATTGATTTTTGATTGTACGTCATGCCGACAAAAATTTTTGCTGCTACTTTAATACTTAAAGCTATACCTACTGTATGCATCTGTAGTTGCTAAGTACCTACACTTGAGAGTTGCCAGTATCAGCTAACATCCTTCGCCGAAAAAATGGACAGCATGAGTGGTCATCAAACAACAGCTGGCATTTTTTTCTTTCAAAAGGAAAAAAAGAAAAAAATAAAACGTATGAGGTTACGAAGCGTGCCGCCTTGCCCGCCTCTTTGCACTAAAAACTGCAATTTTACTTTTTTTTCTTTTTATTTGATACGCGGAAGGACCGTGGGCTGTACCGACCCGTATGTGGTCAGTTAGGGAAGCCATATGGTTTTAATTTTGATTGATGAAAATAGTTGACCGTTTTACCCTCAAGTTTTACCAAACGTCTACGCTGGGTTTCCGAGCATCGCTACTACATCTTTTTGCTTTTAATAACTATGGGTAACACGTTATTTTTTATTTTTATCCTGACAGTGCATTGATTCAAATATCAAACCCAAAAAACCTTATTATTTATGTTTAGTAGGTGTTGAATGAGGAGATATTAAAGTAATGTAATGCTATCTCAGAATAATGAAAAACAGAATGCTATGGATACGGGTATTTTTAATCTTTTTCTTATTGATTTTTTAAATTAATTAATGATTGTCTCTAAAATAAAGCCTTGCCTATAAATAAAAAGAAAAATAGTCTGTGTCTGATTTAAATTTTCTATCATTTGAGTGTGCCGTATGATACGCCTACTTTTGTTTGATCATATCTTTTATTCCGAAACTTTTTTAAGTTTGCTAAAATATTTATATCTTGGTCATTAATCAACTAGATCATTGTGATCTCTCTAATAGAGAGGTGTGTGTGAATAATCACAAATTAGCGGTCAAAAGATATTAGACCTCTTAAAATTTTGCAATGATTTTTTATAACTTAGAAACCTGTTTATAAACAATGCAAAGAGATAAATGCTCATTTTTTTCATGCTAGGCATTTTAATGATGGCTTCTCTACACTACTGGTGTATTTATAGACGACATACATATTTAGGCTGTCATTGCACTTATATTAATTACCAAATGTTACTATGGGATTAAAATCGAAGCTGAAAAAAAAACGACTCCCTCCCCTTGGATCTACAGCTGGGCTCCACTTGCTGTTTGCGATTTTTATGTGAATTTGGGGTCTGCCAAAAGGTTTAGATCCTAAGTAAAAGACCTAAGACCTGCTTTTCAGTAAGAGGTGGTAAAATAATGACCAGAAACCACTACGTTTATTTTTTTTTAAATAAGAGGTTTGTACTATTTTTGGTACAATAGTTTACGAAAAATCAAACATAGTTGCAATTAATGGTACGATATATTACATAGAATTAAAAAAAAAACTCCTTTGCATTCCATCTAGGCAGCACCGTTGCCAAGCCGCCACAATAAAAAATGTACCAATTTTTTTACCGATATGCCATTAAGTACGGGTAGAGTATACATCTATTGGTCCGAAATCACGAATGCATGAAAAGTTTTGTGAATCGAAACTGCGTGTTTTATACAGGTCCTTTGGTTTTTTTAAGTGCAGCCTGCAAGACACCTGCGTAGGCACGAACCTGGCAAAAAAGTGCCTATTCTGCTGCCATCGATTCATGGTTTAGATGAATGCTTTATGAGGAACACGAAATGAGTAGAGATGGTCACTCAAAAATATTCCTTTTATTTTGGTTATTTGATTTTAATGTTGAGAAAATGTTTCGTATAATGTATGTCAATTCTCCAGAAGTGCTACGCTGTAGCTTTCGTAGCATGCGTAGCGCTTTCTTTATGATTATGTAGAGCGGTGATTTAAATTGCTAAGCGAATTTGCTCAAAGTTTGTGAGAACTACGCCGCATCGCATGGTATCTAAGTGAGTTCATGGTCTTTGGGGCTGCCGGCAAGTGTCCTGAAACTTTCCCTCCTATTACCTACTCTTAATGGCATTAGCATAAACCGAAGTAACTCGGTTTAAATATCTCGGACACATACTAGTCGACGACCTTAAGGACGATGACGACGTGGAAAGGGAGCGCAGAGCGCTGGCGGCTCGAGGGAACATGTTGGCCCGCAGATTTGCTCGTTGTACGGATCAGGTCAAAGTCACGCTATTCAAAGCGTATTGTCAGCGGTTGTACACGGGTGGACTGTGGTTCCGGTGCTCCCAAAAGTCAATGGATACCCTGCGCATCCAATATAATAATGTATTCAGGATAATGTTGAAACTCCCTCGATTCTGTAGAGCCTCTAACATGTTCGCGCAAAACCACGTTGATGACTTCCACGCCCTTATTAGGAAGAAGGTGGCGTCACTAGTGAGGAGGCTACGGGGGAGTGGCAACACCATCCTGAAAGCGATAGCGGACGACCCACATGCTCCTGTACTGAGGCATCTCGTGCGGACCATGATTCCGCAGGGGATGCCTCCAAAGTATATGACAAAATAAAAATTAACTAACCTAGTTTGTAAGCATAAGCATAAGTTACTAACAAAATATGGATCATGTTCGAGTTGTCCGAAATAAATAAATTTTGAATTTGAATTTCCTACAATTAATAATAGTTAACGAAAAATATTAATACTATTGTAAAAAAAGCGTGGGGCGCTTTGTGCTATAACTTTTCGTAAATCGAGCACCCCACGCTTTTTTCACAATAGTATTAATATTTTTCGTTCATTATTATTATATATATTGAAAATTATTTTTCTTTTTAGTTTAAAAAAAGCGTGGGGCGCTTTGTGCTATAACTTTTCGTAAATCGAGCACCCCACGCTTTTTTCACAATAGTATTAATATTTTTCGTTCATTATTATTATATATATTGAAAATTATTTTTCTTTTTAGTTTAATATGCTATGAAAGTGTGTTTTTTAGTTTTATCTAACTTAAGCCAACGCATGAAACATTTTAGTGGTCGCTACTCCACGTCACTTGTATTCCTTATTCCTCAAAGTGTATGGAGTTAAGCCGAATTCTTTTTAATAGTTTTTTCTAGCGCATTCAGCGGTGCACTGCACATCCGTCGGATTTGGGTCAGGGGACAATCGGCGCAGTTGATCACTGGAGCAGCTCGATAGGTTAGTGTCGCCGAATACTTAGAAAAGAACGTATAAAATACGACTTCTAAGAACTTTGCAAATAAGTGAAAAATATGTCGATCGATTTTTAATAGCGTTTATTTTTTATTGGTATTGCTGATGCTTATGTTTATTAGCCCAGAAATGTCAGCGTTTGATTGTAAGTGATTTTGTAATATTTTTTTTATTTGTGATAGGTTTGGCTTTTATTAACATCAGCCTTGGTGTTAAGCATGGATGCTGTCTTGTATTTAGCACGCTTCAATCAGAGTATTTGCAATAGTAAAGTTAATAAGGGGCGGCTTTGTGGCGAGCCATCGGTGAGTGGCGACACCGCGAATCCTGATTCCCTGGGGCTAAATGAGACCCCTGACTCCTCTCTTGCCTTGACTGGCCGGCTTGGAGTGGAAACCGCAAGAGCTAAGAACCTAAGCTCCAGGGTGGAAGTGTTAAAGGGCATAACGCCGGGAGTAGCGTCTAGTGAAAGCGCAGCACACCTCTCGACACCCTAAGCCGTCCACACCAATGTTGCCCCTCCGGCGCCAAACTACGGTAGCCTTTATGGGGGGCCCATTTAGTGGATGGCAAGTCACCACCCGCCTAAATATTTTGAAATGAGGCATCACTTAGCGGGTGCCGCACCTCATTCCATAGACCAGCTTATAATCATGTAATAATTCATTAAAATAGCCTAAAAAGTACCTATCCCCTGCCTTTACAATAGTTTCCGTCTCCGTATCACCCAAAAACTGTATTTTTTACTTAATAATTGTAAAAGGGCCTCTTGGTGTTGGTTTCGGCCCCATCAATGCCCTTCAAAGATCCGGGGCAACCCGTGAGTTGTAAAACTAATAAATGGAACAATAATCTAAATATACTAGAAGTGGACCGATTCTGTCGACAACATTTCGTGTAGTTATAACTAATAACTAACCACGATCTCTAGCTTTCAAATAATAAATTCGCTTCAATCAAAATCGGCCCTTTTTACGTAATAACAGCCGCAAACAAGCTTATGGGCCTGATGGTAAGGAGTCACCTAAGTCACCATCGCCTGTAGACAACTACATTACCGGAGATATTTTCAATACATTGCCTAAGTAGTCTAAGTACTCTCCAGGGTAAATACACGCTAAATTAATAATACCACGATTTTATTTTTAAATCATTACCAACTTTTTTCATCTAGAAAGAATAAAAATAACCCACTTAACAAGTCTTTAAAGTTGACAATTATTTTGTCTTTTTTCTATTTATTTTTTAATCACTAGACATGAGGTACTCGTACGTGCATGTCTACCTCAATTGACTCAGTGACACCTCGACTTGACGGGTGCCATTTCATAGACATAACCTCGTCTATAGCCGCGGCACTAAGTAACAACAATTTCAATAGCTCTTTAAAAAGGCGAAACGAAACGAAAAAACCGTAGTTACGCAGTAAAGACAACACACCGCTTTCGAGGTCACACCTGGGACGAAATTTTCCATTCGCTTGCTAAATGTAGGTTATGGTAGGTAATTTTATGGAGACTACTATGTGTGCGTAAAAAAACACGTAGTTAGATAAATGACAAAGTATTGTGGTACGTTTTACAACTATAGGCAACTCAATGACAAATCCAATTAATTAAAAACATTCTTTACTTTCCCAAAATTATTTTTAAATTCGAAAACGAGATAAAAATGTCGTAAAATGTTTTATCTATTTTTCTCGCTTATCTAACTGATATAAATGAGACAGCTGCCTATCAAATGATGTAGGTACCTTTAAATACTTAGACATGGTATCTACTTCATGGAAGCAGATTTCGCGAGATGAGACATGTCGTACCGGTCTAGCCTAGAACCTGATTTTGCACTAAACTCTCACAATAGCCATGACGACTAAACAAATATAATTAGTCCATAAGATAGATAATAGATATATTATTATTATCAAAAATACTAAAGACTTATTTTTAGGGTTCCGTACCTCAAACGGAAAATACTGAACCCTTATAGGATCACTTTGTTGTCCGTCTGTCCGACTGTCCATCTGTGTGTATATCAAGACTCTTTATTTCGGGAACGGGAACGCGTAAAGATATCGAGTTGAAATTTAAACTGTGTACGTATATCTATGGTATGTATGTATACTCTTGCAGTTGTGTAAAAGAAAGAAGTTAGAGCCGTTTATGTCGTAAAAACCGCATATTTCGACACTTACAAAAATCAAAACCTACAGGGTACTTCCCGTTGACATAGAACTATGAAATTTGGCGAGAAGCATTGTCTCAGAGTACACAAATAGGAATAAATCTGAAGACTGTACATTTTTAATTGAATCACAAAAAATAGGGCCACAAAATTCACAACATATGGGTTCAAAATTCAAAGTGAGTAAATCGTATCATGTAAGGTATCATATAAAAGAACTTCATTAGCACATGTTAAAACAGGTTTTTAATTATTTTAACAACGTGTAATTTTAGACGTATGATGAGAAAAGTGAAAAAAAAACCTTTTTTGTCGATGGTCTAGTATAGAGATTTTAACAAGTTAAGTACTTCCCAATTTTGTGAAATTTTCTGGATTTGTACGGAACCCTCGGTGTGCGAGCCTGACTCACACTTGTCCGGCTTTTTTTGTCAATTTAACAAAAATTGATATAGCCCGTTAAAATTCCGCGTGAACAGAGTGCACTGCAAATGTATAGACTACGTTGCACTAGTGACGTCAAGAGCCCCCACTCTCAAACTTCGACAAGGTTTATCTTTGCCATTTATTGTTTGCTTGTAAGAAGAAAAAAAACGTGTCCAATATTTTTTAAGAATCTAAGTAACGAACTAATTGTAACAATGTTTTTTTAACTAGTGATCATGCTTATTGCATGGAACGGCAATAAATTACATTAATATTATTTATTGCTCACAGAGCAAAACGAATTACTAATTCATATACTTTCACACAAAACTGCGTTGTGCAATGCAGGTTACATACCTGCATTGCAGATTTTAGAGACTGAATAAAACTTCTTAGCGGCTGTGAAAATAGCTACAAGCAGCGCACATCCCCTCTTCTGCGCCGTTAACAAGCGAATATATTGCTACTAGTCCTGTGTCGGTCGTGATTGAACGAGTCCCAATGACCGAAACATAATCAGCGCGTGATCGAATCGTTTATTACTTGTTCTAGATCTCGATCATTTGTACTATGCGTCGCATGTTCCGTGTCGCGCTGCTATATAATACTGCTGGCATACCAACAAACGGAACGTGTCTAGCTTGCGATGATACTTCGCGATTAAAATTCTAAATTAGACTTTACGTCTTAAGTAATATGATAGTTATTACTACAATGCATGCAAACATGTTCCATTTATCTGATGATTGTATGTCTCTTTCGTTTTTTATATTTAAAATAAACCTTGTCTCGTAATAAGAATTAATTTCGTTAACTTTTCTAATGACAGGTCAAAGATTGTTGATCATTGGTGAATGTACGTAGGATCTTATCGCCACCGTATGGTTCGGTCACGTGACCGATGAACGACCGATACATTTGATTCGGTTATTTCGCTGATCGGTTATGAACGATCCGGAACACGGAGAAACTACGACCGACACAGGACTATTTGTTACTCGCGCGCCTCGTAATGAGACTGCTTCTCTCAAGATGTCTATGGTCACATATCTACTTGTACCCTGTTTTAAGGTCCATAGTTTTTTCATAATGCTTCATACATACGTAATTAAAAACACACAACATCTTACTTGAATAACATGTCACATTTTTGTACGACAGTTTAACATTTTTAGTACTAGGTGATTTGCTAGACGACGAATTTATTATCTTCTTAATATATATAAATCTCGTGTCACAATGTTTGTCCTCAATGGACTCCTAAACCACTTAACCGATTATAATAAAATTCGCACACCATGTGCAGTTCGATCCAACTTGAGAGATAGGATAGTTTAAATCTCAAATTATAGTCGCAATTTTTATTTATTTAGCCACAGCAACGCGTGGCCGGGTCAGCTAGTAAGTTATATATCATTGTATAATGCCCATCTTTCGTTTATGCAAACTATTACATAACAATCCACGAAGTCCCGAATAAATGATCGAGGCCATTTTGTGGAAAATAAATATTTCTTTATATGGAATAGATGATTTTTTTCTTACAATTTCTAAAGTGGACTAATCAAAAGTTGACTAACTTTATTTGTAAACTATAAGTAATGAGTATAATGGTATTCTAGGATATGTCCGTCTTTTATACAGGGTTATTCCTAATCTATTAGCATCCATTTAGGGGGTTGTGTTGTACATCAAAAGTATAACAACTTCTGTTCCGCAACTATCGTCAAAACTCAAAAAAAATATCAGCTGTTCCTAGGGTTGCCAACTTTTTTTATAAGAAATAAAGTATATTCAGGTGTATGAAGAATATAAAACAGTATTTTAGAAAAATTAACAATAATTTATTTATTTATTGTTAAAGTTGTTAAACAAAAAGAAGATCCACGTGAAAAAAGGCTATTTTCTGAGCCATAATAATGTGTTTGCATTTTGATGCTGAAAATAGTATTTTGTAAACCTACTTTATTTTTGTTCAACAGTAAAAAGTATAATTTAATGAAAAACAGTATAATACTGTTTCAAACAGTATAGTTGGCAACCCTAGCTGTTCCATACATTTTGTCGCGGGTGAACATGTCTTGTATGGAATAACAAATTCTTTTTTTGAGTTTTGACAAAAGTCGCAGAACAAAGGTTGTTAGTTTTGATGTACAGAATAAGCCCAAGAAAGGATGCTAATTAATTAGAAATAACCCTGTATACTACATGAATAACCTTTGACATGAAAAAAAAAATGTCGCGATACAGCAAAATAATCAATAGGTACTTACCTTTATACCTAATTAAGTACCACCAAATCGGGCACCTAACTACGCAAATAGGTATACATCGTCAATGGAAAAACCCGGGCAATGAAGGAAGCTGTGCTACTAAAAATAGTTCAAAAAACATACAATCTCATGAATAATAAAAATAAAATAGGTTTAGAGTATTGGTATTAATTTGATTTATATACCGAATTTTCCGTGAAGCCGTGGTGGTCTAGTGGTAGTGATACCCACCTTACAATCGTGAGGTCGTGGGTTCAAATCCCGGTCCCGTACCAATGAGTTCTTTGGAATTCATGTACGGAATTTAACACCGCTGGCTTTTCGGTGAAGGAAAACATCGTGAGGCAACCTGCATATGTCAGTGAAGAAATTCGATGGCGTATGTGAATCCACCAACCCGCACTGGGCCAGCGTGGTGGATATGGCCCAAACACCCTTCTTGGGTAGGCCTACGTCCTGCAGTGGACTATTAAAAAGGCTGATACAGTACAGTACATACAGTACAATATACCGAATTTTTATCGATTTTTATTCTATACGTACATACGTATGTTCTAGTTTTAAATGCAAAAATAAACTAAAAATGGAATTAAATTAAAAACCGACGTAAAAAGTTTAAGTCTATTAATTCCGCTTTTTCGCGCTTAGTAGGTATTCAACTCTACGATTATTTTGTGACCTACACAGTATAGATAATGTAGGTATACATGCACAAGCCTATTATTTATTATTAGGCCTTAATGTATAGTATCTTTTTTTGGTTTATTTGGCTACTTACGTGTCTTTAAACTGGCTTATCTAAAATCATCAGTAATGATAATGATGTACTACAGTTTAAGTAGGTACCTACATTGTACTTAATTTATAATGATCATTGAATATTGTTAAATTCACGTTTTTGTTCAGCTCATTACTTATCTACTTAGGTAAAAAACTTAGACACGAAAACGCGTTAATTTGTAAAAAACTGTGGCTCTACGTAATTCAACCAATATTCGATATTCGGATGTCAAAATGGTTTAAAGAGACCAAAATATACATATACAATAAAGAAAAAAAAACTTTGGACTGTAGTTCCTAAGTCGGCATAGTCTATTTTTAGACAATCCGGACAATTAAACTTCGCCGAAATTGAACATTTCAGACATTTCAATAGATAAGTGAGCGAACATAGCGAGTTATAAATATTCATAGAGACATTTTTAACCGTATCGGTGACATAAAAATAGCATTGTCTTCAAAAAAATAGCTCCTTCATAAATAACAATTAAACGTTTGACAAAAGAATATATTATATTAAGACTCATCCAAAGATGCGTGTTTGTGGAAAAAATGCCCAAAAAACCTTTTATGTAAGTTCGTATTTTCAAATTTTAATGTCTATCATTTTAGATTTTTTGTACTTCGACATGCCAATCAAATTGCGAAACAATGTTTGAAACCTGTGTTTTCAGCCATTACAAAAAAATGAAATAAAAACAACGTATTAGGTTAAAATTATTTATTTTCACATCGCAAGACATCTGTCAGTCCTCACACAAAAATAGGTACTCAGTGTTACAATCATATATGTTTTAAACAACATTTTGTGATCTTAAATAAGAATATTCACTTTGAGTACGTGAATTAAACTCAAAATTGTACAGAATTTATCGATACGCAAAAATAAATCACAAAACCATATTAACTAACAACACTACCAAACTTTAAGGATAAATAAATAAAATATTTTCTAGAATAAATACTCTCTGTAAGGCTAAAAGAGTGCACCTGCACAATACATTTGTTAATATTTTCACTGTATGACACAATAAATGTAACCATATGACTAATAGGTAACTTCACCGTTTTCATTTAAATGTACAATGTTGCTACACTAAGTTACACGCTAACATGCTACACGAAACAATTCTACATAGTTTTGTACTTAATCAAGAGATACAGTCTTGTTTGAGAATTGGTCACTTGTCTCTAATATATATAGGAAAAGAGGTTATAGGGTTCTAATATATAAGTATAATAAAATAAATATAGGTAGTAAATTCTCAAATCTACAGTGATTACATATTAGTATAGTCGAAATCTCGAAACTGACATGGTATTTGGATTCTTTAGAATGCAACTATTTTAAAACTTTTACATGGCTACACTAATTTACTCGTGCACACATATTTAATGATCACCAAACACAATCTAGCAATAATGACAAAAATGTTTAATTATATACAAAGTATCCAATGAATTATTTACAAGCTTAAGTGTAGGAGTACTAAATCCATTCTTAAATGTACTTATACTTAACTCTAATATTATACAATTACCATCCATCAAAGTATTTTAAATGTTACCTATTTAAATATGTTACGACTCTACATTACACCATCGAGGTATATATTGTTGCATTCAAAATACAATGGTTAATATTAGCGATTGTTTAAATGAAGTCTTTGGCCTAAATAATTCCAAGAGCACACGTTTATTACTTAAATGATAATTATTTATTTATTTTTACCGCATTTAAATATGTAGCATACTCGTACACGCGGCTAAATATAAGCAAGCTAGCTTGACTAGGGATACATTTCATACTTACGGCTAGACCATTACTGAGGCTAAGACCTAAGAAACTAGGCGTGCTGGGCTCGGCCAAGGTGGATGAAGAAGGCTACCCTATCGGCGCTTCTCTCCCCACACTTGTTACACATAAATGGGTCGTTGTATCCGTGGAAACCCATGTGAATCGTGTGCATGGTAAGATCTCCGAACGTGATATCGCAGTACTGGCAACTATAGGTGTTAGTGGCTGTCGACGACGGAGCTTCTACCGACCCTTCCGAATCTGACTCCGATACCTCGCCGTCTCGTACTTTATCATCCTCATGTTGCAGCCGCAGAGCCGCGGGCTGAAGTTTGAACGCGGGTCCTTTTCGCCTGTTCTTCATAGCTGTAGTCGGAGTCACAGGAGCCACACGATCGCCACTAGGAGGCGGTGATCCGTTTTCACTAGCTTTGGTGCTCGTCAGATCAAGCGCGTCGGTGGACTGGACCGGTGGCGTAGCTCGGTGAGTGGTCGGTGTGGTGGGCTCGCTTGCTGGGGAATTAGCAGGTGGGGTGGTCGCACCTGGGTCCGACGTATGCTCTCCGTACGACAAACGGTTATGTAAGAAAGACGGGGGCGGCGATGTTTGAGATTTATCCATCGGTATTTCATGATGCTTAGGAGAAGCTCGTTGCTCATAGTTATTGTTCGGAGGGAACAGGAAAGAATGAGGTAAAAGCGGCGGGAGGTATGGCAGGTTTACAGGGAAATGACCTCCAAATAAAGAGTGCGTGGGCGGCGGCGGCTGCGGTTGACTAATAGGGGCGTTGTTGCCCATGGGCAGCTGTTGTTCGAACATCTTCGATAGCGGTTTCTGTTTTGGGCCACGCCTAGTTCCGTATACATCGATGATCGGCAATGGGTTCGGTGTTCCATCCATATTGAGGACCATTGCCGGACTATGTTGATACTTGCGGAGGTGTAGCTTTAAAGAGTGGCAGTATTTGGTGGCATAGTTGCAATCCGCACATCTGTACTGGTAAATGTTTGAGTGAGACTTGAGGTGCGAGTTGAGCATTGACTTGTTAACGCAAGAGTAGGAGCACTGACTGCATTGGAAAGGTTTCGAACCCATGTGGTTTCTCATGTGATATTCGAGATGATGTTTGTATTCGGTCACAAAAGGACATTTGCGGCAGCACAACATTTTTTCTGGTTTGATGTGTTCTTTGCTGTGTTCCCAGAAACTGAGTTTTGTGACGGCAACAAAATCGCATTGTTTGCATTTGAAAGTTTTCACTTTACCGTGTGAGTTGACGGCGGGGACTCTCAAGCCCGGTTCGTCATCAAAATCTTCTTCCATTCCTGAACCTTCGCGGCCATCGTCGTCGGGCTTGTTGTGTCCGACGCCGTCGAATCCAGAGTCATGAAACCGTTCAAACGAGCGTCTTTCATGGTCACTATTTGGGGAAGATGGCGTTCTTGGAGGTGATTTCGGTGGCGTAGCATCAGGGCGGGGTAAAGGTGTCGAAACGTGTGTAGGTGGCACCAAGCTTCTTGGTGAATATGAAGATTCATAGCCAGGGGACGGCTCGCGGCCGTCGTTGGCGCGCGGCTCGAACCCAGGCGGCGTGAGAAGGCTGTAAGGCAGTCCGTTGCGGAAGGCGTCTAAGTGCATGCCGAGATTGGCCTTAGCTTTCAGCGGCATGTTGTCGTAGAAAGGCGAGGGCTCGCCGGAGCTGCCCACGCTGCGAGGAGAGTGTCCGTTGGAATCCTTGCTGGATGACGATGGCGATGCGCTGTGGAAACCCTCGGAGTAGAATCCACTTGTTTGTTCTTTCGCAAAGCTGGCTTCGTCCATGGGTTCCGATTTCTATAAAGAAGACGTCAAATTGTAGAGCAAGAATTTAGCTTGAATTAAAATATATGATTTTGTAGATATGAAGGTAGATGGATACTTACAACAGTCGGGGGTTGGAGTAGCGAGCCCCAAGACTGAGGGTGCGCGGAGTGGGGCGCGGGCGGCATGCCGGCGGGGGAGGCACAACTCAACATACCTGAGGACAAAATACAAATAACTTTAAATATTGTAATTATTTATCTGTAATTAGACTAAGTAAGTACCTAATCTGAAAATAATATAAAAAATTAGCTACAACTAGACGGTTGACTAACATTTAAGTGCGCAGGAAGGTACCAAAATACCTAAACAAGTGTTTTGCAAGCTCAACTATTCGTGTTTTTTAAGAATATCACGCATTCACTGCGTGACTTTATCGTATAATTACGAAATGTTAAATAACAAAATAAGCTTAAAAATCTTTTGACTCAGCAAATGAGGTGTTGTTTTAAAAAATGCGGAATTCACCAGTCACGTACAGGTTTCATAAAACTATATCTTTTGACACCTATATTATAGGTATACATATTATTGGTTGTTGTACCTATAACGCTTACTTATTGACAAATCGTTGTCTTAATGAAACCATTAGATAATTCAGAGAGACCGCCGGCAATTAGGTCCAATTTTCCTATAAACCGCAAATTAGGATGATTAGCTACCAATATTTACATCATAAAAGACAGTTGTAGGGTTCATTTAGGTTTGCTGTGCTTAGAAAATGCCTGATTTAAAATGCTAAAAATACAGTTTGTTTAATTTGAGAGAATGACAGTCATTAGGTCATTAGGCACATACATATAATAGGTAGTATATTAATCAGTTCCGGCTTTTCTGATCAAATTATCTAGTTTTATGATGTGATAAGCTGTTTTAAAATACCTGACAAAAAAACATGAGTGTAATATTTTGAGGTGTGTGTATTTGTGTCAATATGACTATCAATGGCACTGTGTCTTCCAAACGACCGATTTTGAAGCGAATTTTTGTGAAAAACCTGATGTAATCGAATTGGTTCTTACAAGTAGCTACTCGTCTATTTCAATAATATAATTTTCTAACTTGAGTTAGTAGTTTTGGTGTTAGGTATAAGTTAGAAGTGTGATTTTATGATTTCGTGAAGGTCTACAATTATACAAGCACGATTTATAAGTTATTTTTAAAAATCCAGTAAGTACTTACTGGATTTTTAAAAATATGCTTAGCTGTAAGCAATTTTTTATTCATAATTTTTTAGTTTATTTCCTTGTCCTCGTATACATAAGAAGCCGCGGTTAGCGTTCAGATGGTCACTGATTGTATTTACAATGAGGTGTTTCCGAAGCTCATATAATATGTTAAAATGTAGAGTCTTGTTCCTCCAACCATTTAAGCTATATTTAAGGTCCCCAGATCTAAAAACAAACGTCTGACATCAGAACAGTCGCTCCAGTAGCCAGTCGCTCGGTAACACGGATTTCACACCTACTTTATCGTTACTTATAATACCTACGCCCTTATCAGTGGCTTAGCTCTAGATTCCGGCTGCGTCCGTCTCAACACGTTTTTTACGTCTCTATAAGGTCTGATTTGCCTCCTCTACAAATAAGGTAACAGAAAATAACTAAAATATCCCTATAAGTAACATTTTAATTTAATTAATCATAAAACGGCATAAGTAATAATTTCACTAATTATGCTTATCTGCATCACCATAATTCTGAATAAAACAGAATTACTATAATGCTTCATAATTATTTATCCTTACTTATTTCAAAAAGAGATGCTGGGAATTCCCTAAAATAAGTTAACACCATATAAAGAGTTGTTAAAGGAAAAACAGCGTTTTAAGCATTTAAAAACAATATTCTGGTTAACGAGATGAAAATATAAAAGGCAAAATGAGCGATGATTCCATATACATGTTTAATTGTAAAATTGTGTTGCCACCTCGCATTGTTATGGTTTTTATACTGGATATGCAGATTAATTAAATGCAAAATAAAGCAAAATTATACGTGATTTATATATACTTTACATATTTTACTAGCGCATAGCACCGATTTTACGCTTTTTTTGCCTAAAAACCTTTGACAGGAGAAATAGTTAGAACGTTATTTTTATTTTGCTAAACATAGTAACGCCGATTTCCACCGTGAACAAAATTAAAAATGCACGAAGTGATGTGACATCTATGTACATTAGGTACCTATTGTTGCTTTATCTAAAACGGCTAAGACGGTTTCAATAAATTTTAAATTCACCACGTGGACCACGTAAAGAGTATCTTTCGAAAATAAAAAGATTTTTAAATTGATCACAATTGGGGGACATACACAAAAAAGAGACGAACACAGAACCTCCTCATTTTGGAAGTCGGTTTCAATCCAGGTGTCGAGGTCTACTAGGTCTAATGTGTCATTCGAAAGGGTTGTAGAAAAAGTAAGACTTGTAGGTAATCCACCAACCCGCAATGGGCCAGCGTGGTGGATGGCCCAATCACCCTTCGTGGTTAGGCCTACGTCCTGCATTGAACTGTTTAAAGGCTGGTATAGTACAGTAAGACTTGTAAATCGACTTAGGAACAAAAATCTAAGTGGATGACGGGAGTTTTATGTAGGTACTCGTACCTACCAGGGATATGAACTTCCGAAAAATAGTGATTTCGACATAAAATCAAATCGTGGAATCAGTCCCAAAGTGATAACTTAGATGTAGATAAAATCCATGAAAGTTAGATAGTTGAGACGTAGGTACAGACTGACTTCAACAGCGGGCTTTAGTTTGAGTTGTAGGCACCTAGGTACTATGTATTTAAAGAAGGGAATAACTGATTCCAAATAAAGACTTAAAAAAAACCGGACAAGTGCGAGTCAGGCTCGCACACCGAGGGTTCCGTACAAATCCAGAAAATTTCACAAAATTTCTCGTCATACTTCGAAAATTACACATTGTTACAATAATTAAAAACCTGTGTTTAGCATGTGTTAATGAAGTTCTTTTATATGATACGTTGCATGATACGATTTAGCCACTTTGAATTATGAACCCATATTTTGTGAATTTTGAGGCCCTATTTTTTGTGATGTAAATAAAAATGTGCAGTTTTCAGATTTATTCCTATATGTGTCTCTGAGACAATGCTTCTCGCCAAATTTCATAGTTCTATGCCAACGGGAAGTACCCTGTAGGTTTTGATTTTTGTGAGTGTCGAAATATGTGATTTTTACGACATAATCGGCTCTAACTTTTTTAAACGATAACTGAGAAGTTTTTCTTTTACACAACTGCAAGAGACTATAGAAATACGTACTCGTATACAGTTTAAATTTCAATTCGATGTCTACGCGTTCCCGAGATAAAAAGTCTTGACATACACAGATACGGACAGACGGACAACGAAATGATCCTATAAGGGTTCCGTTTTTTCTATTTGATGTACGGAACCCTAAAAATACCAACGAAAACATCTGTATCATTTATAATTGTTCATTAGGTTACGTTAAATTACTGCCAATCAATTTTTTTCGATTGAAAACCACCTACTCTTGGAAGATTCATCAATAATTCAAACCACAGTAAGTACCTATTATTTTTTATTGCTTAGAAGCTTTGAGCAAATATCTACAGAGCCACACTACCTAAGTGAAAGTAATAAAAAAATGTCCGAGCGTCGTCATACATACAGACTTGGATATATTTACAATAAATAATTCACAATGACCCGTTTTCTCGAATGTCGTCGTTCTGTCACCTAATTGATTCTTGTAACCGAGCACTTTGGTATCGCGCGGCACTGTAGTTGGCTTGCAATCGCCTTACGACTAACTAAAAAGTCTGCCCACTACATAGATTGGGCAGAGTTTTGGCTCGGAGACTTTTTTGCACGATTGTGACTCTATAGATATTTGCTCAAAGCTTACGAGTGAAAAGTTTTGTTAAACGTGCGTGCTACGTTTGTTTGCTGTCGGCTAAGGCTAATCGACCGATTGATGTTTTTTAGGCTGATGAACATTTTTGTAAATATAATTAATGTATTGCAGTTGCATTGCAACCATTGTCCTTCAGAAACTGTCCTTTCTTTTTAACCTACGAACTACCGGAGGAGGTACTCAATTCGACGCGTATATATATTTTTTATGTTTAACCACGCAAAATTTTTTTCATAGTGGTCCGGTTTCAATAATTCTTTTTTTATTGGAAAGAGTACACTTCAAAATTGGTCCCATTTAAATTTAATCGAAATCGGCTGAGCCATTTTTGATAAATCAACAATAATGTGAAAAATACTACATCAATCCGTGCGAAATATTCGCGGATTCTGTACACGGGTGAAGTCGGTCATGCTATTTCTTTGCAAAATATAATTATTCTACGATAAAATTTGTTCGTACCAAATGTTAGTTATCATGGTCTGGTTATTTACTACACTGTCCACACCTATGCCAGTTATTTTAACAAATAGTAAATACAAGTATTATGGAAAGGCAGTATTTTTTTTGTGAGTAAGTAGAACATAGAGTGAATCACAATTGAAAATTCTGGGCGACACTGACCCCATGGGAAAATATGACTTAATTAGAGATAGACTATAGAATCAGAGAGGTGACTTAAGGATCTCGTTTTTACACAAATCTATTTCATTGTCTAAATATTGTATGACCCTTACATACATACTTAGACAGACATAAGTCAGTCTAAGTATGTTATGCTTTCATAAGATAAAAAGTGGCAAGTCCTTTCTCACAATCATTGCTTTGAAAAGCTATTAAAATAAAAACTTTAAAAAGTTTTTTTATTAAAATTTTTATTTAAATGACAATACTACTACATAGAAAGCAATTGGATCATCCACAGACCCTTGAAGGTCTATAGATAATCCTCATCTCGTTTTCAAAAGTCTTTCTGAGCATCTGGTGGACGCGACGCGTGACCAAAATGCTGGTGTTTATTTGGCTCAACGCTGAATGGCAATGCTTATAGCATTGCCATTCAGCGTGGCAATGCTGCCAGCATGCTAAGCACGCTGCCAACTAGCAGTGGGCTTGAGCACTTTAAAAAGTACAAATTAGTGTATTGTTCTTTTATTCTGCTAGTGCTCAATTAATCATTATCGTTCATAATATTACAAAAATTGATTTTTATTTAAGTTTTGGAGCTTTTTGTAGTTCTATTCTATAACTTAAAAGTGACCAGGATACTTATACTATGAACTCAAAATGCGTAGCATCGGTCTTCAGATTTCATCTTACTCTCTAACATGGCAAACGGACAAATTGTCTTTTCATCATTATATCCCCTCAAAGAGAAATAGTAGATTGTATCATATGAGAGCAAAATAATATTTTGTCCGTGTTCCGGCGAGGGCGCTTTTTTGAATCGAGAGCGAAGTGAGGGATTCTAGAGTAGAGGATTCAAAGTACGTCGCCCGAGCCACAAATATATTTTGCGCCCGAGTGGTACACTCTACTTTTCGTCATCTCTATGAGAAAACAAAAGGCGCCTCATATCATTATTTATTAAGACGTAGAGTAACAATTAAATTAAAATTAAATGGTATCTAATAATAAAACAAATGAAAACTTATATTTACATTCTTTTCATTCATTTTCTTGGCGCTGAACACTAACATTACAAATACTTCCAAATTCAAAAAGTGCGCGGCAAAGATCATTCCGTCGCACGTATTTGTTCCAAATTCAAAAAGTGCGCGGCAAAGATAATCCCGTCGCACTTATAAAGTTCCTTATAGAAAACACCTCCTTTGGGCGCACTTGAAGGCGAACCAAGTAGTCCTTTTCTAATAGATGTGATGAAAATAATCATAGTATACAATGACAACTGACATTTAAAGTGGATAAAATGGTTTTCTCCCTTTGCCGTGCTACCACGTGCAAGGAAATAGAGGCGGTACAAAAACAGCGCATTTCAGGCTCACGCTAATAGTTTATAGTTCGGGCCCTATTCATTATAAAGCTTAATGATTACTTAATATTCAAGTTAATTATGAAAATCATGTTTATAAGTTGATGGTTTGGGTAGGTAATAGAGCTTCACTAAGCGTGTGTGGTTCAGTGGGTAGATTTTCATCATTTGCTATTGTTTTATTTTTGAGATAAAAATAGCCTATGTATTCATAAGCCATGGTGGCGTAGTAGCAGGACGCTCGCGTCACAATCATTAGTTCGTTGGTTCGAATCCTGATTCCGTACTACTTACAGTAATGAGTTTTTTTTTATATTTATATACGGAGTTTTACACCACTGGCTTTTCTGTGATGGCAAACAACGTGAGAAAACCTGCAGACATTTGTCGAAAAAATTTGATGAGTAGCTATGTGAATCCACCAACCCGCACTGGGCCTGCGTGGCTGTTTTAAGGCCCAATCCCCTTCGTGAGTAGGTCTATGTTCTGCAGTGGACTATTAATGAGGTCAGCAAAGAACAGTATTCATAAAAAATATATATTCATATATGTCTCTACAATACTGTCATAGCATCCACATTAATAGGTTTATCTTAATTTTCTAGAATACCTATGCATAATCTATAATAGCTTTTAAGCTTTATTGAAATCTGTTGAGCCGTTTCATTGTACATATCTACTGATAAAGTAGTAGGTATAGATAAAGCATTGTGATAAAAAAATGTTATGATATTTAAAAAAAACATCTATACTAATGATAGCATAAGCAATAAGGCAATGTATACTTAAATAAATAAATAAGCTATTTAGGTGCAATATGTTGAAATCGTTTGTTAATAGAATTTATAAAACAATCTAAAAAAAATACAATCAGCTTATTTAAATGTTCTAAAAATACAGCGATTTAAAAATATTCAGTCTTAAAAACAAAAATAAAATTTATAATAAGGTACGTAGCACAATAAAAAATTGATAATTGAAAAAACAATAAAAGTATCAAAACAAATAAAACTTATACATACCTTCCCCTTAATTACGGCGAAAGTTTTCAACAAGCACAACACTAAGTTTTCCACAGTCCAAAACACAAATGAATTAGTAACTAGTAAACACAAGAATATTTTAAATGTTTTTTGGGGACAACCCTTCGCTCAGAGAAGCAAAAGTTGACTGACGTCCGTCTGCACCTAGCTTTCACAATGAACTGAAAAAAATCTGTCAATTTTTATGCTCCGAACATCGATAAAATGTATTCTACATTGAGGCGACGAGTTCTCGAGCAAACGAGACGCGAACAGAGGCAGATATACGTGTCCCGCTCGCACACCCACAGCCTATTTTTACCACGGCCAATACGAATAGCTCGCTACTGTGGGAGGAGATCAACTTATTAAGTTATTGTTTATGTGATATTAATAATAAAAAAATAAGCATCCCTCGGTGCTTTAGCCGTTGTTGTTGTAATAAAACTGAGGCGGTACAGTTTTGGTTATTAAACGTCAATAAAATGGCGGCAAATAGGGAAAATATGAGAGTATTGTGCAGTAAATAAATTCAGACGTTTGTTTGTCTCTACCATTTTAGTCGAACGTTTCACTAATTTAGTAATTTTGTTTCTACTGAAAATGACGAATTCAAAGATATTTTTACCTTTCCTTGCACTTACGTAGTACCTTACTATACAAAAACAAGTAAATTACCATCTACACAAATGCAAGGAAGGGTGAAAATATCTTTGGATTCGTCATTTTCAGTGGAAACAAAATGACTAAATAACTTAGTACTTAAATAGGTAATATTACTACTTAAATAGGTAATAAGTTAGTATTTCAATGGGTAATATTACTTAAATAGTACATTTTCAACTTCATGAGTCATTGAGCTAACTTAGTATTTTAGTTTAATCATATAAATATTAATACAAGTTTTATGTTTACCCCTTATTATGGAAACATTTGTTATCTGTGTAATGTAGATACAACATAATGCGTAATAGATATATTTCGCTTATGTAAGCAAGTCCCCTCTATATTAAAGTATGTTTCAGTTTTAAAAAAAGAACTCCAATAAAAAACCCCCTTACAAAAGTCAGCTCCGTCGCGAGGGGCGTCAAGCTTTTTACGCGCCGCGTCGACCAATCAGAAGCCGACGATTAAAAAAGGAATGCTATCTACTTTTTGCACGACAGCTACCAACCAATTAACAGCTATGTTTTTAGAAAGTTAGTAATATTTAGGTACCTAAATAAAATTATAAACCTTATCGAAATTCAGCTCATATTGTAAGTAGGTTTTAGTAATGTTAGAGTTATTTTAAGTCATTCGAGTTAATAGAGTTTTTTTATCTAGTACATTGGAACGTATGCCTAGTTTCCACTTAAATTTAGGCTTGTAAATTGGAACGTATGCCTAATTTCCACCTGAATTTAGGCCTAAATTGAAGTGGAAATTATAATTATAGGCATACTTTCCAATTTCCTAGATAAAAAACTCTTCTAGCTCGAATGAGTTAAAAAGTGGAAACTAGGCATACATTCCAATTTATGTACATACCTACTAAAAACTCTACTAACTCGAATAAGTTAAAAAGCGTGGAAACTAGGCATACGTTCCAATTTACTAGATAAAAAAATCTCCTATAGCTCGAATGAGTTAAAAAGTGGAAATTAGGCATATGTTCCAATTTACTAAAAAAGTTTTTTTTTTTTATTTTGAATAGGTTCGCGTTTGACTACACACTGCCTGATGTTGAGGAGATGTGCGGTCTAGGGTGTAGCACGCTTACCTAGAAGATATCTATTTACTCGGGATTTGAAGACGTTGTACGTTAACGGGAAGACAGACCCAGGCAAAGCGTTCCACATTCTGGCTGTTCGTATGAGGAATGAGGATTCGAAACGCTTGGTTCTAACGCGCGGAATGCCCACCATAAAAGGGTGGCGCTTTGGTCGCCACAAAACTCAAAATTCTCCTAGCTCGAATGAGTGGAAATTAGACATTAAGTTCCATTTTACTAGATAAAAAAACTCTCCTAGCTCGAATGAGTTAAAAAGTGGAAATTAGGCATAATACGTTACAATTTACTAAAAAAAACTCTACTAATTCGAACCACTCACAAGATTAACTTTAGAAGATTAACTCTTGGTAAAATACGCTAATGTCAGGCAGGTATTTTTGGAGATATGTCCAGCAGTGCATGTCCCATGGGCGAAACGTACGAACAAACGAATCATGAAAAAAACTTTATAGGTTTGGATGTCTACGAGATTCAAAATTTGGTAATATAAATAGCCATTTAATTATAAGTGTATCTAGGTAAATAAATCGACCGCAAGCAAGTTAGAACATTGCTAAGATTAAAGTATGTAGTTCAAGAATTTATTTAATACTAAATAAATAATAATGACCACCTATGTTACAAAATACCTATAAAAACGAGGAAACATAAGATGAACAGAACCCAGAAAATGTGAACCAAATATGTTTCAGAAATGTATTTCAAATTTGTAGCTTATTATTTTTCAACTGACATGTAAGGAAAATGGGCAAGGATTTCGATTTGTGTGACATTCGTTTTTTTAATTTATGAAACGCTAAAACTTGTAGTTCTCCAAACAGTTGACCTCGCGAGTATTTTGTAGCATTTTCGATTGAATATTCATTTAAGACTATTCGTAGGTACACAAAATTTGCAAGTATGAACCGAATCGGTCAAGAGTAGTCTTGACCGATTCGGTTCATACTTGCAAATTTTGTAAGGATTTGGACGTAAACGGGTTTGTATAATATTGTAAATATTATCATAAATGGTGCTACAAAAAAAATCCCCTTTTTATGAAAGAAATACGGGGAGTATTCCAGTCAAAATCTAAAAAAATCGTTAAATATGCACATCACATCCTCTGCAATAGAGTTGTTTACAATTGGAGTAGGTTGCCTGAGGATGTCATCTCAGCAAGAACTATAAACACATTTAAGAATAGGCTGGACCTTTGGATAAAGAAGGAAAAAAATCTTTGACTGAAAATACTAAATTTATTCGACTCTGCTTGATATAGGTACATCAGTATACACTGCGCGCCTATAAACCAATAAATAAAAACTTGGCACCTACAGCTACACAGTTTCGTCAAGAATCGTTGAAAATAATGCGATACGCGAGCTCAGAGCAAACAAAAAAATCAAGAGAGAATTGTGAAGAAACAAGTGAAGCCAACCAAAACTACGCCTCGCCGTGTACAGACAATTACACACACATCCACGTACAATTAAACTACGCCTTGGCTTGCCAGTCGAACTATGTCGGCGCAACATCGACGCACTCACACATGTTTAAAAAACCGGCCTCACTTGACTGTTCAACGACGTTCTCTCTTGATTTTTTTATTTGCTCTGAGTACGCGAGAACCAACATTCAAACTAACATGAAAAGATGAAAGAAAATTTTGTAATCTGAAGCGTAGACACTTCACTTCCTTACGTTTATACTCGGCCATAAAGACAAGAAGGTTTTTTTTACTATCTGAAATAATATGAAACTTTTTATCGGAGTCTCACAGGGTACGGTATTAGGACCTTGTGAAGTCGGCTGTTTCATTTTGTCAAAACAATATCTTACTAAATACAAATACCTATTCCAGTTATTTAAACGGATGCCGCATAAGATAAACGGGATTAAACTCGGCATTTAAAAGAGTATTCCCGTTTTTGTAAGACCGTTAGAAATATGTCTATTGTTTTTTGGTACCGCTAATAAAATGTAGAGCAATTTGTTTGTGCTATTTTCAAGGGATTATTTTAATCCTTTTTCTGTTTGTGGCAGTCCGCAGTTATAAATAAAAAGAGATTAGAGCTGTTGTTTGGGATTTTTACTCTGTCGGTCATTTTTGTAGCGCAGATGTAAAGAAGTTAATTCAAAAGGAAAAAAGTAAGTAAAGGGTCCGGTTGTTTCGCACACAGGCAAAATTAATGGGATTACTATAATTCTTTTACGAAATTATATGTAAGTAGATAATTGTGGGTAGGCAATTTATGGAGGTAGGTGGTAGTTCTTGATTCAGGTCAATAACACACATAAATACCTGAGCCTGACCTGATCCTTCTAGGGGCTTACTCTGTACAACAAAACTAACAACTTTTGTTCTACGACTTTAGTCGATACTCAAAAAAAAAATCAGCTGTTCCATACATTTTGTCGAGGGTGAACTAAATTTTTCTATGGAACAACAAGCATTTTTTTTGAGTTTTGACGAAAGTCGTAGAGCAAAAGTTGTTAGTTTTGATGTACCTTTTTTTAAAATTATTATTATTAAGAAATAAATAATAATAATTTTTAAAAAAGTCTTGCCATCGACACGAGATGAATGAATGAACCCTTGTAATTTTTCATTAGTTATGACTACGTATTGAAGAATTAGTAGGTAATAATATGAATTGACAGCGTGACTCATGTCGTAGAAAAAAACACCTAAAAAAACAACTTTTTGATAGGTATAGAAAATTTGTTAAAACTCGATTGTTTTTGATATCTATACCTACAGAAATGAAAATAATAAAAATAAATAAATGGAACAGCTCATTGTATGTGATATCAGATTGGACCCGTAGTGAAAGTTGGCTATAGGGATGAGCTAAACTATGCTAGAACCTAGTGCGTAGAAAAAAATTAGGTCTCGCTATATCTTTTTCTGAAGTAAAAAATGTGAGTTCCAATAATACAACTTACAACAGAGACAGCAATTTTTTTCAAAACCTACCTAAGTTTTCAATATCTATTAGAGTTAATAAAAATATCATTTCAATGCATATTTATTCAAACAATTTCAGAATTAAAAAGTTATTTGTGAAGTTAAGACCCCGGGTCTTAGTTTTTAGTCTCGAGGTCAAGATCGAAGTTCTTCCATGCAAAAAACATTTCTTGCTAGATAATATTATTATACATACCTAGGTAGGTATATTGTATTGAAAATTTTCAGAAAACTAATATGTCGGTTTTTAAGTTTTTATTTGACTTTGTCTTTTTTCCAATTTACCTACATTGCAAAACCTTAGACATTTGTCTATTACAATACATTCATTTTTTTGCTGAGATCTTAAGCAAGGATCAAGGTGAAGTTACCTATGTATGTAAGTAAAATAAAAAGTTACCCAACTGCAAAATTTGAAAAAAAAAATCTTAGTATAAAATACGCTTGTTGGAGTTTTGGCGGGAACGCGGAAAAATCATGTAGCCTCATTGTATTATTTTGTTAAACTTGTGTTTTTATCAGTGATAATTAGTGAAAAATGGTGGTATTTCGTTGATTATAAGCTGATTTACGTGAATGAGTGTAGGCAAGTGATATAATGTGACGTATCATGTTGTTCCGTGTTGTTTCCAAAACTCCATATAGGTATGCCTCTAGTAAATTCTCCGCTGCTTTACTGAGGTATGACTTGGACTATGATTGGACTTGAGCGCGACTTTATTGGACTGTGACGAGACTACGACAGTGACTATTTTGATAAAATATTATCAAAAATTATTAAAACTTATTACTTGACACTGGCAAATGCACAATAATGCGACGCCAAAACTAAGAAGAATAGTCTTATATCTGGGTTTGTAGAATAGTAAAAATTGATCAAAGATGATCTGCATCACTTTTTTTTGGTACCTTTAGTACAACCCTTTTCGAATACCCTTGTATTATGTTGTGTTTAGGGATGTTAAAACACTATTTATTGGTAGATTACTTTCAAGGGACTGCCCGTATAAATGAAGCTTTATCAAAAAGTAAAAGGTGGTATTCTGGGTTATTTCTAATCAATTAGCATCCTTTTAGGGGCTTATTCTGTACATCAAAACTAACAACTTTTGTTCTGCGATTTTTGTCATAACTAAAAAAAAACAGCTGTTCCATACATTTTGTCGAGCGTGAACGATATTTTACTATGGAACAACAACTTTTTCTTTTGAGATTTGACAAAAGTCGATGAACAAAAGTTGTTAGTTTTGATGTACAGAATAAGCCCCTAGAAGGGTGCTGATTCATTAGAACTAACCCTGGATATTATAATATAACTGAATATTGTAGGCAAAATTACTGAACAATGTGCTCGAAAAGTTGAATACACAATTTACCAATGACCATGGGTTACAAGAAACAACTAGGTACTTAATATTCATTGGTTAAATTATATAGGATACCTAAAAGTGTACTCGTATTTTCCATACAGGTCATTCTGTACTACGAATTTATTACAATGAAAAAATACAGTTGCTCTATACATTTTGCCGAGGTTAGACAAACTTTTTGTTTGAAATAACCATATTTGCAATTTCGTGTTTTATCCCGTAGTGAAAGTTGGTTATTATGATATTAGTTGGTTATATGAATAATTGTATATATATATGACGGAATTAAATTTTGGTGTACTTTTTCGGTATCCATCAATCCGCACTGAGCTTGGTGGATATGGCCTAATCACCCTTCGTGGGTAGGCCTACGCTCAGCAATGGACTATAAAAAGGCCGGAACATACTATACTGCACTTTTCGGAAATTAATGACGTATGTTTAATAAATGAAGAGTGCAAAAAATAGAACATATAAATCCATATTTCGTTAAAAGTAAGTAAAGTCGATAAACAGAGTTATTTCTAATCAATTAGCATCCTTTTAGGGGCTTATTCTGTACATCAAAATTAACAACTTTTGTACCACGACTTATGTCAAAACTCAAAAAAAAAAAAAATTGTTCCATAGAAAAATATCGTTCACACCCGATAAAATGTATGGAACAGATGATTTTTTTTTTGAGTTTTGACCGAAGTCGTAGAACAAAAGTTGTTAGTTTTGATGTACCTACAGAATAAGCCCCTAAAAGGATTAGCATCCTTTTAGGGGCTTATTCTAATAAATGTATATGTAATGTATAATATATGTATATATTATTCTAGTAATTGATTAGAAATAACCCTGTAAAAGTATGGAACCAGTTTAAAAAACAAAAGCGCGCTGTTTTCAAAACACGATCAAAGAATATTTTATAATAATACTAGCGACCCGCCGCGACTTCGCACAGGTGTATTATACATATAAACCTTCCTCTTGAATTATTCAATCTATTAATAAAAACTACATCAAAATCCGTTGTGTAGTTTTTAAGATATAAACATACATGGGGACAGACAGCGGGAAGCGACTTTGTTTTATACCTACTATGTAGTGACTTTTTTTTAAACTGGCAAACGTGCCTTTATTAGCTACAATATGATACAATACTACTTATGCTAAAACTACCTACACTACTACTGCATATTAGAAAGCAATTGGGATCATTCACAGACCCTTGAAAGTCTAAAGATAATCCAAATGCTCAAGCCCACTGCGAGCTGGCAGCTTTGCCACGCTGAATGGCAATGCTTATACGTTGAGCCAAATAAACACCAGCATTTTGGTCACGCGTCGCGTTCACCAGACGCTCAGAAACACTTTTGAAAACAAGATGAGCTAACGGCCCCCACGGACCCAAAGTCTCAACTCCAAACGGCTCAAATATGTAACCACTACCGAGGTTAGCATATTTGCGCCGCTTGTCCTGCTCCGCCGAATTGTAGTGACTACGTAGTTATAATTATTCCACCTTTCCATTAGAAACTAATTAATATAAGTACAATATTGTGACTACGCGACAAATCATTACTTGTTATTGTTAATTACCCATTGTTTTCGAGTAATTTAGGTAATGTTTATCCAAAGACGCCGGTCGTATCATTAAGAAAACAAATTGTTTTCATTTATTTATTGTGTCAACTTTGGAATGTCAATAAAAAAAGGGGTTAGATATGAATTAATTATGTAAATATAATTTAAAGCTTATAATGACGAGGACCGATGTGTTACTAATGGTTATAAATTACTGCGTCAACTGGAAATCGATACTTATCTTTGTTTTGTAGATTCTTTAAAATATGAAAGATTGAAGCTCGGAACATACTATCGCACGCGGCTTACGGACACGACTGACAGCCTCGACCTAGACTATGAAAGTACATTGAGCCGTGCTCACTATCGGACATAAGTCACGGACGTCACCTTCGGTCGACCTTGAGCGTTCGGACGTCCGAGCGCGATCTGGCACACCGGATGTTTTAAGACTGTGCACATTGCTAAGTCGCGGCTGTCAGTCGCGTCCGTCAGCCGCGTCCGATAGTGTGTTTCCGGCTATACAGTATGTACCTAGTTAAATCTACAAACCAAACTTAAGCTCGAGACATACTATCGGACGCGGCTTACGGACGCGACTGACAGCCGCGACCTAGACTATGAAAGTACACTGAGCCGTGCACACTATCGGATATAAGTCGCGAACGTCTTCGGACGTCCGAGAGCGATCTGGCACACCGGATGTCTTAAGACTGTGCACATTGCTAAGTCGCGGCTGTCAGTCGCGTCCGTAAGCCGCGTCCGATAGTTTGTTTCCGGCTTTACGCGCTCAGATTTCTTCTAAAGACGTTTGCAAATTTCTTCACAGAAAAGACAATGGTATGAAAATTCATACACAAAACGAAAGAACTCTTTGGAAACGGAACCATGATTCGAACTAAAATGTTAGTTCGTAGGTATAGTTCGTATACCCTTGATATGAGAGTTTTAAGATGCCTTAACTAAGGTGCCTAAGCTTTTGAAGAAATTTCGACATGGCTAAACAATGAAGTAAAGTAAGTTCGTATTGGCTGGGTGGCTAGCTCTGGTGTTAGAGTGTTTAACCCCCCTGAAGGCCGCTGACATGGCTCAACGGTTCAAACAACCAGGGCCGACAATTGAACGTGTGATTGCCAAGGCAGCACTCAGTTGTAAGTGCCACCCTCGGTCATCCATCCGAAGACTTACCGTGCTGAACTTTGCTTAACTTCGATGATCGCTAACACCTTCTCAAAATTCGCCATGAGCGCTAAACAATTAACACAACTGGGCCCAACTGCATTTTTAGAGTTAGGATACCGCACAGTTGTAAATGCCACTCGCGGTCACCCTTTCGAAGTGTGACTGTGCTGAACGTTGTCGCTTAAAACACGTGTTTAATTTACGAAATGAGAGTATAGACTAAATACCTCATTTTAAAGCCAGTGTTCTCTTATGTTACCACATCTTCCTGCTCTACATATTTGGGCTCATAATAATTACGCATATTACTTATTTGGTCATATTGTATTTCCAACATTGCTTATCGACTATATGTTTTCGTATTTGTCCGAAGTAGCTACGTGACATAGAACATTGAGAACATTGCTCCAATACGACAACTAAACAACTGATAAAGTAACCAAAATATTTGTCTAAAATCCATAGACATGTATTGTTATGAATAGAGGTACCTACTACTAGTCCGGAACTGAACAATGAGCAGTCCTAATATAATAAATAGTTTGCCATACCCTTAAAGGGTCATATGTATTTGACAATATTATGTAAACATGTAATCTAAGAACCGCATGTACAAATTATTACATAATTATGTTGCAATAAATAGATAAAACTATATTTTTTGGGATTTGCTTTTAGAGTAACCTAATTAAGTAGCAATAAGGCACGTAAGTGAACAGATTTTTTTGCCCGTTGTTTTTGATTCAATCCTCTGAGCAATATCGTACCTAAAGCTTTTTAAGTCGAATTAAACGCCTAAGATAAATATGTGTACTGTGGATGATCATACCTATCGCTTTTCAAGTAGTAGATAACTTAAGTAGTTGTATTTTTTACTGTGATCAAATAACTGTTCAACACATTTTAAAACTATTTTTATCCAATTTAACAAGGCAATTTATTAAATAGCGTCTTAAGCTCAGAGATTATCAGGATAACGTCACTGTAGAGTCAGTACAATTTCAATTAGTTAGGTATTCGTTGCTGCAAATTTAAGACATCAACTAAGTAGTTATTTACAATATCAGATGAATCCTTACTTTACTACTATAATAGTCCGAAATTGTGTACTTGTTGGTTTGAGACGCTGTCAGCATCGTTTGTTGCCCGTGGTCCTACCAGTTGTACTAATAGAACCACGGGCAAGAATTTTTTCCCGTGGTCCTGCCAAACACTCTGGTAGGACTACGGGGAAAAATTTCGTGCCATCGGCTTGGCATTCTTGATGTGAAAACTTCTTTAGAGGCGTTGTGCACTTTTTGGGATGAGTAAAAGATGTTAAACTCACGTCAGGACACGTAAGCTGATCAAAAATTCGTAAGACGAAGGGAGAGTAGACCACCGGCGCGACGTAGAGAGGAAGTAATTCCTGCTTCTGCTGTTTGGTTTAAGCGGCGATGCAGGGCGCGAAAACAAATGATAGTATTTTATATGTTCAAGTATTTCCTTCTACCGGCACTCCCAGAGTACAACCAGTTGTTTTTTTTAAGTCAGTAATAAAGCAATGGATATATTTGATTTTGGCGTGGATTCATTCAAAGGTTGGAAGGTGACATAGGCCATTTTTTATCCCCGAAAAATGAATGGTTCCTATGGCATGGCACAAAATAGGCTTGTAAAAAAAATTGGTTTAAAAAAGTTAATCTAACGAAAATTGGTGAAGATATAGCCCTTTAAGGTTCCGCGTGACGTCACTAACCGCTATCAAATGTACTGACTATACTCTATAAAATTTAACTTGATCTCTGCGACAGTAGAAGATTGACATTTTTAGAGTTGTGATAGTGGTGGAAAAAATCGATTTTCAAACAATGTTGTAATGAAATCTAATGAGTAGTTGAAGGTGAGAAATTGGATTTCATTTACTTACTATTTAAGATCAATTATGTACACAATACTACATTACTACTACATAGAAAGCAATTGGATCATCCACAGACCCTTGAAGGTCTAAAGATAATCCAAGTGCTCAAGCCCACTGCCAGTTGGCAGCGTGCCCAGCATGCTGGCAGCATTGCCACGCTGAATGGCAATGCTTATACGTTGAGCCAAATAAACACCAGCATTTTGGTCACGCGTCGCGTCCACCAGACGCTCAGAAAGACATTATGCTGCCAGCATGCTAGGCACGCTGCCAACTGGCAGTGGGCTTGAGCACTTGGATTATCTTTAGACCTTCAAGGGTCTGTGGATGATCCAATTGCTTTCTATGTAGTAGTAATGTAGTATTGTCATTATATTAAAAAAAAAAAAAAAAAATTATGTACACATGTAAATAATGTTATGATATTAATTATATACTCATAATAATGTAACGATAGTATTTATCGACGTTTTTCACTATTATCGATGCTAATGTAACATATAATTGGGTTTAATTTAATTACACATGTAAAAAATGTTATGATATTAACAATAAAATTTAAACAATAAAATTTCAAGTTTTTTTTTAAATATCGTCGGTATAAACTATCGATATTTTAATTAAAACTCTGTGGTCACGATCATTCGTCGCCCATCACTAATCGGCATGTCCATAAAGTATGACATTGACATGTACTGTCTGTACTATTAAGAAATTCAGGACTTCATAGGCGTAATTTTTCTGACAGCTGTCGCAGAGATCAAGTTACATTTTATAGAGTATAGTGCCGTTACGAGCCCCCACTCTCAAACTTTGACAAGGTTTATATTAATCATCAATTGTTTAATTGATAAAAGAAAAAATACGTATCCAATATTTTTCAACTAATTATAATAATGATTTTTATACCCAGTAAACATCCATATTGAGCATATCTATTATCTACCCAGTCCTTAGGAAGCAAAGTATGTGTCATTGACAAAGTACAAATAATTAAATCAGTAGTCGCCGCTTCCCTGGCGCCGACCTAATGTTTTTTATGATTACTCCATCAAATACCAATTTGATACTAAAATAACAAAACGAGTTCCGCTACAATTTTAATACTTAATTGGTTTTTTGAATGCATTTTTATCTTATTTATGTAGTTACATTTTTGTGTTTAGACGCTAAGTGTTAGTTGTTAATTAATTTGTAATTGATATTTGATTAGTTTATAATCGGTATTTAAAAAATGTATCTAAGGTTTCGTTTGTTCCGGGATCTTTTAGGGTACTTGACTTTGAAATAAGTTACTTTGTTGTGAGTCCATTTGAATGTTTATGAGGTATCAAAATATGCAAACAAAGGCAAATTTATACGGCCCTCTTGGCGTTACGGTTTACGGGCGAGGTTAGAACTATATCATATCCTGAAACGAGAATGATATTCGGGGCTAACCTCAACCTGCCATCTGTCCGATGAGCAGGTTAGGCGAAAGGTTATGGATGGAGCGCAGGTCGTGAAGATCTCTATAACAAGTCTCATAAGTCTCCTTCTCGCGGTTGCCGCCTGTTATTGGTCTGGTCCCTTCAGGAACAGATATAACCAAAACTTAGAGACGAAACTGTTTTTCCCCTACCAATCCCCTCCAACTCCCGAAGAACGGGGAAGGACGGGTGGGCGCGCTAAAATGGCAACCCGCGAGACGAGTAGCGAGGGCTTCTTGCCCGATGCCGGATCCGGCAGTCAGATGATTAAGTGCTAACTGTCACTGTCACTGTCACTGTCATGGCCGTGTCTGACTACATGTCAGTTTACCGGTTTTAGCTTTCGTAATTCCGTTTGGTTTTTCTTTCTAACGTCCGCAACCGTCTTTTCACGATTCCGTATTCAAAACGACCGTCATTGTGCGAATAACTGCTACGCTGGATGGACATCCTTCCTCTGAATAAATGCCCCAAACTCATTGTGAAACAGCAAAGCGAACTGTCCAGGAATGTTCGGGCATCCCTGACCCTTCCGGACTGCGCAGACGCCACTCTGGAGATCACACGAAAGTTCCTAGATTTCCAGAACAAATGGGCGCAAGTGAACACCTGGACTGTGTACTCACACCGAAAGTCAGCTGATCACACCTTTTACCTTACTCTGGGCATCCCAGAAAGTGTGATCCCGTCTCTGATGAGTAGGGGAAGACAACTGTCTCACAAACTCGGGGGCGTGTACGTGCGCTTCCTGGCTCCAGATGGTACATCACATGATAAGCCACCGGAGCCAGCGCAACAAGCAGAAACAAATGCCCGGCTCTTCCCTGAAGAAACCAGCGGCACGGCGTCGGGCCGAGATGTTCCACCACAATCTTCTCCAAAGCCAAGTGCGGCCATGGAGGGTGTGGAGGGGGATCTCGGACTGGCAGTCGGGCCCTGGCGAACCGGAGAAGAGCTGGAACTGACAGACGGGGAGGATGGGGTGAGCTTAGATGGGGTCGACCCACCCTCCGACGACTAATGTCGTCCAAGCAAACCTCCAGCACAGCACTGCGGCTACGGCTAACCTGCGCAGACTGCTGGAGTCCAACAACGAGACCATCGCCTTGATTCAGGAGCCGTGGATCAGAGGAGGACGTATATGTGGTCTCAACAACATAAAAGGTAAACTGATTTTCGATTATACAAGTGACAATACAAGAGCATGTATGTATGTCCCGTGTAACTTAACGGCTACACCCTTAACACAATTCTGCTCCAGAGACTTAGCCACTGCCAGTCTCCTAGGCATAAATGGAGACTCAAAGGAGGAGGTAATAGTCGCATCAGCCTACATGCATGAGGACGACGAAGCACCTCCACGACTTGTGGCAAATCTGGTAAGGTTTTGTGAATTAAACAACTCGAAACTAATTATTTCTACAGATGGTAATGCACACCACCCTCTATGGGGAATGTCCACCGCAAACGAGAGAGGAGAAGAGTTGGTAAACTTCTTATTAACCACTAACCTCCTAATAGCTAACATAGGAGCGGAGCCCACCTTTGTCACAAAGCGATCCCGCACTATAATAGACCTCACCCTTGTCTCAGGTAACTGTACACTGGTAAACAATTGGAGAGTCTCCAACGAGCACTCTGCCTCAGACCACAGGTGGATCAGATACGAGCTGACACTCGAGCGCAAGGCGACAACACCAACACGAAACCTACGAAAAACTGACAAGGTAAAATATCTCTCGTCTCTCAAAGAGAAATTAGACCGTTACAATATACCCGCACAAATACCAGATATCACAGAATTAGAAAAAAACGTGACCAAACTGACAACAATCATCATCGAGAGTTTTGAAGCAGCTTGCCCTTTGACGATCCCCGGACCTGGCGGGAGGACCTGGAGCTGGTCTAGGGAGCTCGAAAACCTCAGGAAGAAGATGAGAAAACTTTACAACAGAGCCATGAACACCTACTCAGACAGTGACTGGGATAAATATATAATGGCTCAACGAGAATTTAAGAAACAAGTAAGGAAGAAAAAAAGACAATCATGGGCAAAATTCAGTACAAACATTGAATCAAACCATGAAGCAAACAGAATTAGGAAGGTCCTAGCGGCCGACACTAAGCGTGAGATAGGCACGCTTAAAAAACCGGACAGTTCCTACACGAAAACCTTAGAAGAGACACACAACTTGCTACTAGAAACCCACTTTCCAGGATGCCAATTGACAAAACATACCGAATGGCAGGATAGTGAAACAACTGCATCAGACACAGACTGGTTTGCCGCTGATCAAGTGGTAACAAATGAAAAAATTACATGGGCAATAAAGTCCTTTGAACCATACAAAACGCCAGGCCTGGATGGAATCTTCCCCGGACTCCTACAATGGGGGGAGGAAATATTAAACGGGAAAATGACTATCCTCCTAAGAGCCTGCATAGCATACAGATACATACCTCTAGTCTGGAGAGAAGTCAGAGTCCTTTTTCTCCCCAAACCGGGAAAAAGCGACTACACAGACCCGAAGGCCTACAGACCAATTAGTCTAACTTCCTTCATGCTGAAGACTCTAGAAAGACTCTGTGATCGGCACTTAAGAGACGAGGTACTTAACAAAATCCCACTACACCCTCAACAACACGCCTACAGCTCGGGCAAGTCAACAGAGTCAGCCCTCCACAAGGTAGTACAAACCATCGAACATGATATAAACAGTAAATCGCTTTGTCTAGGAGCATTCATAGATATTGAAGGCGCCTTTGATAAAACAAACTTTGACAGCATAAGCAAAGTACTCAGAGAACACGGGGTACATCCAACACTAGCCGAGTGGATATTAAACATGTTAAGCCTAAGGGCAGTAAGAACAGACCCCAAAAGCACAACTCGAGGATTAGTAGTGAAGGGCTGCCCACAAGGAGCGGTCATATCACCAATTATATGGAACATGATAGTAAACACACTAATCACTATACTTAATGCGCAGCGATTCCTCACAGTGGGCTACGCAGACGACTTGGCAATCCTGATATCGGGACACTTTGCGAGTGTAGCCTGTAACCTTATGAACCATGCACTGAAAATTGTGGAAAAGTGGTGCAGGGAATATGGTTTATCTGCCAACCCAGAGAAAACAGAACTAGTAATGTTTACAAATAAAAGGAACCTCGGACCACATACTTTACCGTCTTTTTATGGTAAACAACTGAAACTCTCTGAAGATGTGAAATATCTGGGCATCACATTAGACAAAAAACTGAATTGGACACAACATGTGGACAACAAAATAAAGAAAGCAACGATCTCATTTTGGCAGTGCAGCAAAATGATAGGTAAAACTTGGGGCTTGAAACCCAAAATAACCCAATGGCTTTATAATACCGTGGTCAGACCATCATTATGTTATGGGGCAATAGTTTGGTGGCCCAGAACCAAACTAGTGACTGTAAACAAAAAACTAGAGAAACTCCAAAGAACAGCTTGTATAGCTACAACGGGCTGCATGAGATCTGCACCCACTGCGGCATTAGAAGCCCTCATGGGGCAGATGCCGCTGCATCTCTTCATACAGCAAGAAGCAGGAGCAGCTGCCTACAGATTACTATCACTAAACCTTTGGGTACATGACAAAACAGCAACACACACCACCGTAATTGAGGAATTTGCAAATTGTAACCGAGAAATTCTCTCGATCTATGACAGGGTGCCTAAAAAACTCATTTTCACAAAGAGCTACTCAATACAGCTGCATGAAGAAAAAAGTGACAGCTCAGGTATACAAGAAGTAAGGATCTACACAGATGGCTCGAAAACTGAAACAGGTACAGGGTCAGGTACATTCTCTGAAGACCTGAATATACACATCGCAACAACCCTGGGTGAAAACAACTCAATTTTCCAAGCGGAATGTGTAGGTATCATCCAGGCTGCAACAGCAGTACTCAACAGAAAGGTAACCGATTACAATATTAGAATCCTCTCAGACAGTGCTGCGGTGCTCAAGGCACTACAACGATATGAACACTCCTCAGGGCTAACCTTACAGTGTCATGATCTATTGGAAGAAGTAAGTAAGAAAAATAAAGTCACTCTCCAATGGATCAAAGGACACAGCGGGTCCAGAGGAAATGACGCGGCGGACGAGCTAGCTAGGAGAGGTGCAGGTAGGCGCCCTATAGGGCCTGGACCGATGATCCCTTTGCCCTTCAGCCAAGTCAGATCCTGGATACGACAACACACAGCTAGACAACATAAGGAATACTGGGCAAGTACTGAGGGTTGTAAGCAGTCTAAGGAAGCTTTCCCGGAATTAAATCCGAGATACTCCCGACGCCTGCTGAACCTTAAACGAGACAAACTCCGACTCATAGCCGGAGTTGTCACGGGACATTGCTCTCTAAACAAGCACCTGTTTAAAATTGGTGTTACAGACAGCCCTCTGTGCAGAGGATGCATGGAGGTAGAAGAAACAACCGCGCATATGCTGCTTGAATGCAGCAGTGTGGCGGAACAACGCAAGAAATTCCTCGGAGCACCGAGGACACTCCGGGAGGCCTGCGCCGGCGTTGGCGAGCTGCTGGACTTCCTGGAGGACACCGGGTGGCTGAACTAGCTGCAGCCGGGCGACCTACATAAAACGGGCCCCTGGAGGGCTCAATTGTGGAAAAGGCCCGCAACAACTAGTAACAAGTAACAAGTAACGGCCCTCTTGAAATTGCTATATTTGGGGAAATAAGACAACTACTCGAACAGAAACAGCAATGGCTCCTTCATTGCTGTTTCTGTTCCAGCATTAAAATAAAAGCGAATTTCTCCAAACTCTACCAAATATCCTTGGCCAAAGTCGCGTTCCGAAGTGTCCTAACCGATGTTCGATAACGGGCCTCTCAGGCCTTTCACATGGAAAATGTCCATTTTCCCCTGTCCGGTGCTACGCGTAGAAATATGCCGGTCTGAACACACCACTACGCGAGCTATGTGATGCGATACGACGCTATCTTTGTTGCGAGCTAGATTCAGCCCGGGAGGTCAGCGCAAAAACTGCAAGCGCATGTAACAGGGCCTGTCAATTAGGTTTTAAAGTTGCACCACCTTAAAACCTGACTGACAGGCTTTGTTGTTACATGTTTCAGATAATTTACTGTAATCAAACTTTTTTGAATTATATTTCTGCCCGTACACCAATTATCAGCTCTTACGAGTAGAACTAGTTGCAAGATATATATTTATTTTTCTGAAAAATCAAACGCTGAGGAGCGCAGTTGACTGACTTCAGGGTATTGTTATACTCCACCATCTTCTTCTTCTTTTCGAGTCAAGCGGCCTGAAAACTCTGACCCTGGTGTCAGGCCTCTGATATGACTAAAGCTCGAAACATACTATCGGACGCGGCTTACGGACGCGACTGACAGCCGCGACCTAGACTATGAAAGTACACTGAGCCGTGCACACTATCGGACATAAGTCGCGGACGTCATCTTCGCACGACCTTGAGCGTTCGGACGTCCGAGAGCGATCTGGTACACCGGATGTTTTAAGACTGTGCAGATTGCTAAGTCGCGGCTGTCAGTCGCGTCCGTCAGCCGCATCCGATAGTATGTTTCCGGCTTAAACGGTTAAAACAACCGGGACCTACAATTTAACGTGTCATCCGAGCTACAGTTGGAAAATGGCACCCGCGGTCACCCATCCAAATACTGACCGTGCGGAACGTTGCTTAATTTCAGTGATCGCTTACAAACACCTAGTCAAACAACGCCACGAGCGCTACTAGCGCCAGTGCTAAGTTGATGCGCGATAACTACCACGAGCGCTAAGTTGATGGTGTCCTCACACCTAGCACCTGTTTTCGAATTTCCACCCATACAATTGATTACTTCAGTTCATGACTGAAGTAATCAATATAATATAAGAATCCAAGTGACCAAACAAGAAAGTATGCAGCTGTTGCCGTGGCCGAAACTGGCATGGAAATTATCATTATCATCATCGATACGTTTTACTGGAAGAACTCGAGACATATGGCATAGCGTAGCTCGTCTTGCTGTGGTCGTATCTTTACGTGCGCAGAAATATGCCGGGCCGTTAGAGCCCTGAAGGAAAACGCCCTTATCGCGAGTAAAAAGTAATGCGTCCAGCTTTTATGGCAGTTTCGAGACACGCTCTTTATTACGGAGGGTTTGGACGGTCGGAGTAGGACAGGTGGACACTGAGAGACCGACGTATATAACACAACACAGTTAAAATATTAGCAATTCAGACAAATACAAAGAGATATAAAATAAATATGATAAAAGTCAGGAAATATACTGCTAGAATTAAAAGTCACGGTTCGGTTGCAATGTATACGTATACTATGTCGATCATCACAGGTCACGATAAGTGCCTAATACATTATTAACTACCACTAAATACAAGATCGAAATAATCTAAAACTAATACTACTACATAACAAGCAATTGAATCATCCCTAAACCCTTGAAGGTATAAAGTTAATCCAAATGCTAAAGCCCACTGCCAGTTGGCAGCATGCCCAGCATGCTGGCAGCATTGCCACGCTGAATGGCAATGCTACGTTGAGCCAAATAAACACCAGCATTTTGGTCACGCGTCGCGTCCACCAGACGCTCAGAAAGACTTTTGAAAACAAGATGAGCTCCCGGCCCCCACGGACCCAATGTCTCAACTCCAAACGGCTCAAATATGTAACCTACTACATAATAAGCAGTTCATCAATCAATTTTCACAATAATTATTTCAGCTATTTAGTGAAATGCTAAAATTTGCAATTCAACTCTATATACGGTAGCATAGTGATTTGGTTACCATTTTCGTCATGGAGTACATAACAATTATTATTATTCTTGTAGAGATCTTAAACTTCTCTTTGTATATTAAACCCCTTTTTTCCATAAAAAGTAAGAATGCTTCGTTTGTAAATATTCTAATTACTATCTAGCCAGAATTGGCTAATGTGTAACTTAATTTGAATTTATATTTTCTTCGAATTTTACCGTAAAGATATCCAATAACACTTTGTCTCATTTCATACCATTGATAGAATTGACACGAAATTTTACCATCTATTTAAAAAAAAAACATTTATTCGTAGAATAAACCATACCTACTCGTATTACGAACTAGCTCAGTGTGTCCCAACTTTACACGTTAGTTCCACCCCCTCGCATAAAAAATGATTGTACCTTCAAATCTATCCCGAGGGCAGCACCCTCCGTTCCTCCCCACTCCCTCCCCTCCCCCCACCCCCCAACCCACCGGCTTCTAGTTATATGAATGACTTGGACTTATCTCCACATCTTTTAAGTGAGGATTTGTTTGTTTTATATTTGGATCTTTTTTTGGTAATTTTTCAAGATGGACGCATGTTTGTAAAGATTTTGAGGTAATTTTTCTATAATGCAAGTAAGTTGTTATAGCTGGTTCGTGTAGCAAGCCCTGCTGTCAGTTTCTTTGTAAGATGTCTGAATGCCTCTATTTTTTTTCTATTAGCGTGATTTGTTAGCTAAGTAGACGAATATTGACAAATCGCTAAGATTGTAGTTCTTTGTACCTAGGTATTGTAAGGTCATTATTATGCTAATCGATGGTACTGACAGAAAACCGAAATAATTATCACTGGTTGATTAGATTTTTAAGTCGACAACGATTTTACGATGTTTGTTTTTTCCGTACATTAAAACGTCTTCATTTATTTTGTTGTGAGTGGCGTCTTGATAATTTTTCGTATGTAGATAGATATACCTCGGCGTTTTTTTTAGAATCGTCTTGATACCAAACCTTATGGATTTAATAATGGCATATTCATAATTTTATTACGCATTTTTTACGGTTTTATATTGTACAAAAGTTAAAAAAATATAGAAAATATTTTTGGGCAAAAATTGTAGCAGTTTAGGACTATAGGTATTGCTCTCATCACTTTAATTGCGTTATGATATAAATAATCCATTGTAAGTCTAATATACCAAGAAATACTTAAGTGACTAACTGGTGTACCTATATCACTTGAGTAAACTTTCGAAGGACCAACATAAATGGACAGATGGCAAAATAAAAGAACTACAATTGTATCCACGGTGAGTAATAAGTTGTGCTTGTGAAATGCGACACCGGTGCCTTCATTCATGTGATTATAATTTATTGAATATTTTAACTCGTACGCACGTTTTGAAACATGTGGCTTATTACAAATATTAGGAAACAAAATTCGTGTTCATAAAAAAATTATGATCGTGACCAAAAATAAAATTTTTAAACAATATAGCCATTTGAGTAAACACAATATTTTGCCTATAGCATTGTCATGGTACCGTGTGCCATCGTATTCATAGCAATAAATAAACTTAATAACGTTATCATTAATAAAAGGATCTTTTTTGTGTTTAAAAACAGAAACTGTACCTATACTGTAGATATTGGAAAATATGACGTAAAATGAAGCAATGAAACGTGGTCTCTTACCGTCATACCACAAAAATATTTTAAAACAATGCTTAAACTCAAGTTTAGCTAGACGGTGTATAAAAGTTAAACACAATTTTGATGGGTGTTTTATTTCTCATACCACAAAATCATCTCTAACATGTGTTTGCCTAAACACCGCTTAAAGCTGATAGTATGTTTCCAGCTTAAAAGCCAGAAACATACTATCGGACGCGGCTGACGGACGCGACTGACAGCCGCGACTTAGCAATGTGCACAGTCTTAAGACATCCGGTGTGCCAGATCGCTCTCGGACGTCCGAACGCTCAAGGTCGTCCGAAGGTGACGTCCGCGACTGATGTCCGATAGTGTGCACGGCTCAGTGTACTTTCATAGTCTAGGTCGCGAATGTCAGTCGCATCCGTAAGCCGCGTCCGATAGTATGTTTCGAGCTTAACTCTAGGCGTGGTTTTTATAACGTGGCAACAATATGAAAGTTTCATTTCATGCAGAATCGATTATGAGATATCGATCGATTTTTTTTTATTTAATTGTATTGCTTGTATGTCCTATATTTTACAACCAAATTGTTACTATTGGTAACCAAATAAATACTATTTCTATCTTAATTTCTCAAAATCCGATCAGAAACATATTTTATTTCGCAACATCATTACGATTAAACTTTAGAATGAAACAGAACGTTATTGACTACGAAAGTTTGACAGTAAGTAAATAGTAACAGTTCTTTACGCAGTGATCTCTAATCTACCGATGTTTTGATATTTCTACCAATGTGGCGCCTGTTCTACCGAAACACCGAAAAGCAATTTTTCAACATAATCTGAAATATTCAATGTGTTTGTACCGGTGTCGGAGCCTTAAGCGGTGACATACATGGCAAATTTTGATCTATTTCTGTTGCCGCTATAATTAGAATTACTAAAAAAAGAATAAAATAAATATTTAAGGGGGGCTCCCAAACAACAAACGTGATTTTTAGGAGTTTTTTGCTCGCTATTAATAATGGCAAAAGGAGTGGGGCTGCGGGGGCTACAACACGATACGGAACCCTTCGTACGCGAGTCCGACTTGCACTTGACCGATTTTTTTCATAATTTCCCCCCTTTTTGAGAGAAATAGCCAAAACTCATCAACGATTAAAAATTCTAAAAATATAGTTAGGTTAGGTTAGGTGTACCAAGATTCGTTGAAAATGCAACCTGTGCGCAAGAAGCTACAACAAACATGATGAAAGAAAATTTTGCCAACACGAAGCACGCTAGGTCAAAAAGATGTTAATTCGATTCCAATTTCAAATTCAGGAAACAAAACCAATTCCGGCAAGCTAACCCGTGACGCGTCGCGCTAGTTTTTGTGACGCCCTAAAACAGGCGGGTAACAACGGCCACGTGTCGATTTTTCGCTTTTTCGGGTGCAAAAACCGGTAGCAAAAAGCGAGAGTGGCTCTAAAAGCGTTTTCTGCTAAAATGAAATAATTTATTGGACATGCCAATGAAGGTCATTGTTTTGCATTCATCCGGGGTCTTTTGAGGCAGATTTGCCACGTTTTGCGAGCGCCCTGGCTAGCTCTATTGTTGGCGGAAGGTGGACTATTTTACAATATATACATCTACAGAGTGTTTTCTTTTTGTGATAAACATTTCAAAAATTGACGCGTTCGCAGGATTTGAACCTGTATCCTCTGGGGCTCCGGCCCAGATGCTTTGTCCAATTAAGCTAAAACGCACTCTGCGAAGGCGCCGAATTAGTGAAAGTGTTTATCATCTTTACCAACTACTACATTGTCGGAAGCGCCATTTGTGAGAACTGCTTTAAACCAGTCAGTCACTTAATGTGAAATTATTAGAACTTCTTACCATTAACGAGAAATGACGCATTGCTTAATCAATGAAATTATTTTTATCGTGCTTCACACACTAGGTGTATAGAAACTTCTGCGAACGCGTCAGTTTTTGAAATGTTTATCACAAAAAAAAAGTTTCTATACACCTAGTGTGTGAAGCACGATAAAAATAATTTCATCTACAGAGTGTTTTATGTGCACCAAAATAGTATATCTGTTAGTTGGGCATTTCTCCTTATCACACTTCTCGTCGTCACTTTCGTGGCTCATTTTATGTTTTGCTTTTATGAAACAGGTGCAAGAACCAAGCGCTTGATATACGATCGAGTTCGTATATAAATTTAAAAAAAATCGTTAGACTTAGACTTGGAACTATACGATAGCATTGGCCATGCAAGTAACACTGACATTCGCGTCGAGTAGTAATACACATCGGATATATTTGAAAACCTCGTGTCATAGTGTTTATTATTGAACTTCTCCGTACATCCTTCGCATATGTCTTCAAAACTGTTTTAGTCATTTTTCTTACAATTTTCAGCTTTTAAAAGGAGTTGCAAGTTACTGGTTTATTTCATTATTATTATATACTACGGGACTACTCGCACGCTAAAATTACGAGATAAATTTATCTCTTAATTTTAGCGCGTGATTAGTCTCGTGGTATATAATAATAATGTGTTCAAATCCCGAAAGCTTAAAAACAATATTACTAGTTTATTTTTTTTATAATTCAAATGGGTATCCCCACTAAACGCTAAGCATCACAGCTGACTGGATTCGGGGTATTGTGGTACATGACAACGTAATACAAAAAAAACAGCTTTTAGAAAGTAGTTGAATTTTTTTGGGATTACCTCTCGGGCTAGTAACAGTTGGTGTATTATGGATTTTTGTTTTCGATTTTTATTATGAACTAGTTTTTACCCGCGGCTTCACCCGCATACGCAATACATTATTATAATTTATAGCCTATGTGTTATTCTGATATATAAGCTATATTATTGCAAAGTTTCATCTCAATCCGTTCAGTAGTTTTTGCGTGAAAGAGTAACAAACATCCATACATCCATCCATCCATCCATCCATTCATCCATCCATCCTCACAAACTTTCACGTTTATAATATTAGTAGGATTTTTAAGTGTGTTTGATAGGTCGTAGGCTATTTTTTGTGTGATAAAAGTTTTTTGTATGGTAAAACAACGATTGTCTGTATAAAAGTAGGTACGAGTAAATGTAAAGTACCTATGCAAATTATGAAACGACAAGTTGCCATAAATTAAACGTTTTTTGCGTTTAAATAATGAGTTAATGATATGATAATGTAAACTGTTGTTGTATTGTAATAGTAAAGTAGGTATCAAAGGGCCACTAAACTGAGAAGACCTTGGAAAAGTATATTAAAAAGTATGTATAATGATAGATAGGTACCTTCATACTTAGTTTTATTCTTCGCTTTAGGAAACTACTTAATAGTACCCGTATGTACGCTGTTATATGTACAGGTACTACTAAGTACAAAATAGCTAAATTTTAGCAATAGATGTAAAATAGATTGGTATATAGGCAATGATGTTTATACTTCAATGTAATAGGGATAAAATTATGCAACTACGATTAAAAATAATTTTGTCTATGTACCTATATAAATATTAAACATTGTACTTAAGACGAGGCATCGGGCCGAGAAACACGAAAACGAGTAAGTACTTTTGAATGCGTGATGTGAGAGGACGAATGATATTGATTCAAATTTAAAAAATATTATAGATAAGGGAAAATCTTGAAAAATTTAGTGAACTGGACAAAATTTTAAAAAGTGACCGGCTTTATTAAAAAAAAATACTTACAAATTACTCACCAAAAAAAGTTTAATAATTCGAATGCTCAGAATTATCAGCAACAACACCCCATTATTTTTTACGAATAATGTAGCCAGATCACTTTTCTATTTAACGAACCGAGAAGTTATTTTTTTTAATGTGTAAATTATGAGTAATTAATAAAAAAACTACTGCCGCCCGCCGCTCTGGCGCAATCCTGTCGAGCGCGACCGCGTAAAATTTGCCTGAGTGACGGGGCGCGGTACTCAATTTTTGAGAAACAATAGTTCGTCAATGCGTCACCTTAATAGTTTTTAAATTACAAAATATAAAAATATTATCAGAGTTCTTGACAACGTTTTGTATCACCCTTTATAGAATATGCCGACTGACCTATGAAAGCGAGCGTCGTTTTAACATTTTTTTTCCAAATTGCAAAATGCCCTTCTCTTCAGCTGCTACAGCAATAAATTATACTGTTGTTCCATTTGACCCAAACTGTACGGAGTCCATTTTACTTTCTTGTTTTTGAAGTACGATTTCAGCATCGTACTAGTAGGTACCTATGTACCTACCTAAGTTTGTATCATAGATAAAAAAATAAACATTTTATTGACAATAATTAGCCCAAATCGTAATTCAAATTGGATTTATCCTACTTATATTATAAACGCGAAAGTTTGTGAGGATTGATTGATGGATGGATGGATGGATGTTTGTTACTCTTTCACGCAAAAACTACTGAACGGATTGAGATGAAACTTTGCAATAATATAGCTTATATATCATAATAATTTACAGCCTATGTGTTATTCTGATATATAAGCTATATTATTGCAAAGTTTCATCTCAATCCGTTCAGTAGTTTTTGCGTGAAAGAGTAACAAACATCCATACATCCATCCATCCATCCATCCATCCTCACAAACTTTCCTGTTTATAATATTAGTAGGAAGGATGGTAAGCTAGGGCCTCGGGTTTGAAAGATGGAAAGTGACACAGTCTACTTTTTAACGCGGATAAATAAAGGGTTCCTATGGGATAGCACAAAAATCAAAATATCATGCGGGCGAAGCCGCGGGTAAAAACTAGTTTACCATAAACCACTTAAAATAATTGAATATCAGAATGTCATAAAAATGTAGACTAGAAATTAAAAAATAATAATTAAGAAACCAATGATTAAAAACGGAATAAAAAACGGATGACACCGCAATGTCAGTTTTTGAGGCCTCTGACATAACTCTAACCGATGACTCTTGACTCTGACTCTGACTAAACAAACAGTTAGGTCACAGACTTCCGGGGCCTATAATAAACGTATCATCTGAGTCACGGTTACGCTAAGTATTAAGTAATTATTTAGGGTTAAATAAATTAATAGATATTAATATGTATAACTGAATGGTTTGTATGTTAAATACCTCTAGGTACTTATGCATGCCGATTAAGCTTAAATTTTAATTGTTAATCGGCATTTATTTCAGTATACTGTATAACTTTTTTTGGATTAAGTAACTAATTATATTAATTCGAAGGTTATAAACTGGGTGCAATTGCTTGTAATGTTCATTCAAAATAGGGTATTTGACTAGTTTTTGGAAATCATTTTAAATTATTCGTTAGTACATAATAAGCACACTACATTTATATTTCCGATAGATCTACTGTATTAACAATGAAAATCAGTGTTAAAGAATAGATATTCAAGATCCCACCAAAAACGACATTCTATAATGACGCTGGTCTTTGACGTAACACACTAAATAGTATATAAGTTTTGTAAATACCAGTAAATACGTTAGTTTACATATAAAAATTGTAAAAAAATACTTTAAAAGTAACTTACAGGTCCTGTAATATGACTCCAAAATCACAAAACACAAATTACACAAACAACAGTCAATCGAGAAATTCTTGTTTACTATCTTGTGACGTCACCAGAGTTGCCGCCCTTCTTAGAGCGTTTACGTCACAGATAAAATATCAAAATAATATCGTATTTTATTTCGTGCGATTAGCGAAAATTAGACATATTTTAGTTTAAATAAAGTGAAATATTAAAATTTAAGTATTACCACAAACAATAGTATATTTTCTATGTTGTCAAATAGCCTATTAGCTTTTGGGCAGTAGGTACTAAAGTCTGTGTATTGAAGTATGAAAATTGAACATAGGTAGGTATTTAATTTAACATTTTCTAAAATACACTTTTCAAAACTTGTAAATACACACAAACATTCATTTACACCATAAAATATGTTAGAACACATTCTTGTGTATAACTACATTTTTATTATTTTAGGAAGGGCTCTAAATTATTTTTGACTAAGTTTTTTTACGTAAATATATAGGTATAGGTATATGTTTTCCGTATAAAATAAACAATTTCTGTTTTTTTTTCACCACGTAATAACGGAAGAGTTATTCAAATCGATTGATAAATCAACAATAATGTGAAAAGTGCTACATCGATCCGTGCGAACTTTTCGCGAATTCTGTACACGTATGAAGTCGGTCAAGCCATTTATTGCGAAAAATAATGATTACTTATCAATTTTTGTAAAAGTCAAAAGTTGGTCGCTCTCTAGAAAAGAATAATACATGATACGAATTTTAAACTAAACTTACCTACATACTTTATTCGACTATTCACTTTGTATGCTTGTTTTGTAAATTTTCTATACAGACCTATCGGAGCAGGTTTGTAGGTATAGCTCATTATACTATACTGAGCTATCGGAGACTGTAGGTTTAACCCATTTATGTGTTTATTATTACCTCGAGCTTAAAACAGAGAAGGAAAATATTGTGAGGAAACCTGCACAGTAAACTGCATGACAGAGCTCGAAATGTTCTGGAAGATTGTGGGGTTGTGGAGTCCGCCAACACAGATTAAGTAAGTTCGTATGTCGTATCCAACAAAAACATTTCCATGTGAAATATAGTCAAGACCACAGTTCGCACTTTCAAAAAGTTGTCAGATCTCATGTAGAGCCAAGCTTCTAAAATCGGTTTTTAACGTTAATATATTAATAACTGTTGAAGCAAAATTAACGAAATTTGGTATTCTAGGCTAGCTAAGCAACTTTAATAAATAAGCTAAATTTCATATATTTAGGTTAATGTTGTTTTTAAACTTTCGCGATTTGAACACATTATTTTTTATAATAACTATTTTTTACAAAAATATTAGTAGTATTTAGGTTAAATCGTTTTCGAGTTATGAAGAGGTCAAAAGCTGGCTCGAAATGGTTCGTGTAATATCACACACATCGCGTCGCCAGTTCCCTTTTCTTTGTCTTGGCTGGACACGCTACCGCGTGTCTAGATTGGCCGGGTGTCAGTTTTTTAGTCGCCTGAAGCACGAAGGCCTCTGATATGGCTAAACAGTTAAAAAAACTGGTACCTACAATTTAACGCGTCACCCGAGCCACGGCAGCGCTCAGTTGTAAATGTCACCCGCGGTCTCCCATCCTCATCATCATCAGTTGCTTAATTTCGATGGTCGCTATATTTGGTCAGTGTGATAGCTTACCCACGATGACCAAATGCAGCCCTTTTCGTAATGACAAAAGGTCTACGCTGAGAAATTGATACTGCCTGTTAATTAATGAAATTATTTCCAGAATAGTTGGAATAATCTGTCTAAGATCAGACGAATCTGAAAATTATGCATTTTCCGTCTTGGAAAATGTCAAAACATCACTTTTACATCATTAATCGTAACTGGAACGTTTCTGAACAGATTTCGCGTAAAATACGTAATTATAATGCTTACAAATGTCCTAGTTCGGTTTCATCTCTGACAGTTCATCATCATCATCATCCGCAGCCTTCTTTATCCCACTGCTGAGTATAAGTCTCTCTCTTGCTGTGTCATCTGCCTCGGTCCTTAGCCAATAGTGACTATCTGATTCAATTTGATAGCTTAGGGCCAAGAAAATGTTGCTAGTATACGTTGTAAAAACAAAACTTTTTGAAAAAAAAGCATGCAGCAGTTATGACAGTGAAAAAAAAACTGCGCAGGCGCACGTCGGCGGCACGAGGTGCAGCCACGCAGCTGCGGCGTTTCCTTTTCCGAGACTCGAAAAAATGTAAAAAGAAATCAAGTATACGATAGGAAGCTGTCGCCAAAGAAATCAGAGTAAACATTGTAGTTTTGTATTTATCTAGAAATTAGTTGAGATTAAAAAAAATACATATGAAACGATTTGTGTTAAACCATGAAAAATAAATAAAATTGTCTTAAGTCGAATAGAATACTAATAAACATTGTAGAGTTTCGCTGTATTTTTTTTATTATAGAGGTGCCAGTGTAAATTTAATAGCAACGTAAAAAACGTTCTCTCTATCGAATGCTTAAAGTGAAAAAGAAACAGAACTATGCTATTTAGCTATTATAATTACGATGGCGCCTCTGTAATCGGGCTTCGAGTGCTTGTAAAGTTTTCATGATGCGGTTATTTAAAAAAAGCAACTCGGGATAGCTATCGGGACGGTAAAAGCTTGTATTAGGTACTAATATCACATAGTATTTTGTATACAAAACATCAACTACTCGTCAAAAAGGAACTAACACAACTTTGTCTTTTACAAGCATAAATAATAAGTATATATAGATATTAATACGGATTACTGCCGTAAAATATACATATACTGGGTCAAAAGCACCATATTATACTAATAGATGTCTTAGTTTAGGAGCAAGAAAAAATAACAGAATCCGTAAAAATGGCCTTTTGTTTAGCATAAATAATAAGTAGATATTAATATGGATTACTGCCGTATAATATACATATACTGGGTCAAAAGCACCATATTATATTAATAGATGTCTTAGTTTAGGAGCAAGAAAAATAACAGAATCCGCAAAAATGGCCTATTGTTTAGCTCAAAGGTGGCATCGCAAGCCCGGTAGCAGATTTGCGTGCATTCTTGGAAGGACTTTGCACAAAACAATAGCAAAATGAAGAATGGAAAGTAAATGCCAAATGTCTTTGTGACTTCACTTTTATTTTCAACAAAACCGAACGGAAGGTGTTTTTTGCAAGATAAAAAAGTTTTTTGCACAAAAACAAATTACAAAGTGGGCTCATACTTTGTACAGTAGCCCAACAAAAGTTTTAAAATATAATAAACAAATTCACAGAGAAAAACAACGGTATTTAATACTTAATTACAATGGCATTTCGTATTTTCTAATTTGAGTTTTATTCCAGGGTGCCATCACACGCCATATTTACATTTTACAAGCAATGTCAAAAGGTAAAAAATCCGAAAATATGAAATTCCCTTAAATTGTGATTTTTACCTAAGAAAATAAAGAAAGTAAAATATAATAAGAAAGAAAATAATAGTAATATTAAAGGCAAATAATTCAATACTGTACGAGGTAATGGCCTAAGCTTGATATATTTTCACAATATTTCTTTTCGTAATAACCTGCAACATACAATATACAATCCCTACAATCTTTTTAGTGTTGTAATAAAAATCAGTAACACACAAAAAAGTATTCATTTTCTATGGGGATTACTGGTGTACAGGTTCGTAAAAAACGCAGCAGATTTTTTCGATAAAAAGGTGGATCGCGATGCCGTGGGGTCTTTTTTACTCTCCCCACCGATTGCAGGTTAGTTTTTGTCGAGATACCGATCTCTCTCACGTTTTTTAAATGGTTTTTATTCGAATAGTGTTAATTCCACTTGATTAGGGGGATGTTTACGCGTGTTTGCCGCTTTTTATGATTTTTCGGTCTTTTATTGTCATTTGATATGATTTATCACTTAGGTAGCTTTTTACTTTTATACCTGTTTGCAATTTTTTAGATGAAAACGTTTTTATTTTGTATTTTGCGGAGTATGCGTAACGTTTATTTATAAAGTGTTACATTGTGAATTTCAAAATAGGTCAGGGGTTATGTTCGAATTTTGATAAATGGAACGTTAAAATCGACAAAAATAAATTATTTTAATGGTGACCTTTGTGCAGTTCTTTTGTTAGCATTTGGTAATTTATAATTTATGTTATCTCAATAAGCATTGTAATTGTAAGTTATTACCGCGGGTCAGTCGCCCTAAGACGCTGTGGCTATTGTTCGAGTACGGAGGGGTCACAATTGTCAGGGGTCACTTTATTGTGTTTTCTGAAAAATTTCACCCGTGACATTGTTGTTAAAATTGGCAATTTTGATGCGTGTGGTGTGAGTGTTTTTTTTCTGGAGCACTTTAGCAAAACACTGGAATTGAGAGATCCCCATATGCCATAATGTAGGTGATTTGATATGTAGAGTACACACTATCTTGGTAAATAGAGACGTATTATGGTCTCAAAACAGTGTTATCAACAATAAAAATTCTGGGCAGCCGTATCTCCACTTTCAAATTGCCGTAGGTATACCGGTCACCAAAATCGCGAACTCCTAGGGGGTTGATCAATCAAAATTAGCATAATCTTTTACTTGGTGGCAGTTTTTTCAGACTCTTTTTAGACTTGACTGTTAAACTGGTGTAACAATGACTAAAGTTATAACGTTAATTTTGTATACTATATTAAATGTAAGAGTGAATAAAAACTTTAAAAATACAATTGTTACGAGCTATGGCAACAGGAGAGTTAGAATGTTAATTACGTTTTGTACAATGTCAATGGATAGGATAGGATTACGAGTATGTACCTAGGTAATATATGTACCTACGCTATCATAAATCAACGAATCATAAAAAAGATAGAGTCAGTATGACTTAACATGACAAGTACCAATTGAAATAGCGCAAACTTCAAAACTTAAGATTAAAAAAGGTATTCACAAAAAACAAGAAAGAGCATTTTCTTATGTGTGTGACCGTTAACCTTTCCTCCCCGTAAGAAGTGTGCGACCTCCTGACCGTTAGCCATTCACATCCCAACACAATCGAACTATTGACCCGTAACCCAAACATCTTCCCATCCCTAAAGATTCCAATTTCAAACGATTTCCAACATAAATCAACGCTTCGCACAATTCGACATTTGAAAATCTGTCAAAAATCGAACGCAACGGTCCAACGTTTGACCAGACAAAAGTCCACGATTTTATTTTCTGCAAAAATGTAACAATGTTCAATTGTTATCAAGGAAAAAGGGTAGATTTTAGTAATCTTCTTAATGGCGTGTGTGAAAAGATTATAAATTAAGTTTCTGCAACAAATAAAAATGACCCCTGGTTATTGTCAGGGTGTCAATATGTGTGACCGGGGCTTTGTGTGTGACCCCACGGCTTAGCGCCAATTTGCGACCGCTCCAGCGCGCAGCTTGAGCGCCTTTGAATCTAGCTACGATTGAAATTTTACATTTTTGAAGTCATTAATATCATTCGAAAACTTTTTTCAACCTACGAAACGGAAGAGATAATCATGTCTACGCGTATATTTATTTAAGTATGAAAACGCATATAACTTTTTATAAAGTAGGTAAGTAAGTAGTCCAATTTTAAAAATCATTTTTATTGGAATCAACTGTTACATACAAACTCGAACTTTTTACATTTACATATTACAACTAGAAATCAACAAAATGTATGAAAATATATCTATTCATAACTCATATGCTTAGGAAAATCAGAATGAATAGGCGTCTATTCACGCCTTACTGTTAGGTATTTGTACATGTAAATAAATCATAAATAATCATATATCATGTTTAATATTTTGCGAAATTTTTCAGCATTACATAAAAACACACCTGTATGTCCATATTTATATTGCGCAGAAACAAAAGTTGTAAAATTAAAATTCAAAACATATATAAATTCAAGTTGTGCTTTATTTAACTAATGACAATAAAACACGCACCAAATTGTTTCGGCATTTATTCCAGCAAAATGAACAATTTTTTTAAGATTTTTTTTTCAATTTTGTACATACAAAAAATACATTTTTTTTGTAAATAAGCATACTTATAGGTTTTTAATTAATTAATTCCTTTTGTTGTTTCAATAGCAAATAATAGATGCATTTTAATATTCGAACATAACCAAATTCTAAGAGTTATTTTTGTGATAAACATTTCCAAAATTTGTCGCGAACGCAGGACTTGAACCTGCGTCTTTCGATTACCAGCCGAACGCTCTACCAACTGTACTTCGCTTCCTGACGCCCACGTCAAAAAAACTCTTTGTGTGGGAAAGCACTATACAAATTTTATTTCATTATTTACAGCTACCATTACAGTCAAAAACTAAGCGTGTAAGAAAAAAACCGGATAAGAGCGATTCAGACTCGCACATCGAGGGTTCTGTACAAATCCAGAAAATTTCACAAAATTGGGAAATAAGTTGTTAAAATAGTAAATAAATAAATTGTAGTCAAACGCAAATCTATTTGAAATATTAAAAAGAAAAATCTATACTATAACCATCGACAAAAAAGTTTTTTTTTTTCACTTTTCTAGTCATACGTCGAAAATTATATATCATCGCCAAAGGTTTTTTTTATTTCACTTTTCTCTTCATACATTAAAAATTACACATTTTTAAAATAATTAAAAATCAGTTTTAGCATGTGCTATAGAAGTTCGTTTACAGGATACCTTACTTAGATGATACGATTTACTCACTTTGAATTTTGATCCCATATTTTGTGAATTTTGAGGCCCTATTTTTTGTGATTTAAATATAAATGTACAGTTCTCAGATTTATTTCTATATGTGAACTCTAGGACAATGCTGTTCGCCAAATTTCATAGTTCTATGTCAACGGGAAGTACCCTGTAGGTTTTGATTTTTGTGAGTGTCGTGACTCTAACTTTTTGATATAGTACCTAACTGAGAAGTTTTTCTTTTACACAACTGCAAGAGACCATAGATATTCGTACCTATATAGTTTAAATATTAACTCGATATCTTTACGTGTTCTTGAGATAAAGAGTCTTGACATACACACAGACGGAGAGACGGAGAGATGGACAGATGGACAGACGGACAGACGGACAGACGGACAATAAAGTGATCCTATAAGGGTTCTGTTTTTTCCTTTTGAGGTACGGAACCCTAAAAAAGATCAGTAATTCAGTAACCAAGTAAGTATACTTTGTTTGTGTTAGGTACATCACTATACACTCGTATGTAACATGTTCTCGTATATAATTTTATAGAAACCCCATTTAAAACCGAAACTATAAAACCCATCCGCCACTCGTCCAAAATGGCCACTCTCCATTGTCAAGCTTGACCCCTCGCCAAAAATAATGGCCAAAGGGCAGATAAATTAAAAATCGCAAAATGCCCTTTGAAATGAGGCTATGTGCAACTAACATTTTACATTGAATTAGTGCGATGGTGCCATGGATAAAACCAAGTATTGTACCATAAAATGTCAGTGTATGAATTGTTTACTAACGTTTATGTCACTTTTCAAATAGTAAGAACTTTTATACGATATATAACTGTTAAAAAAAGAAACCTATGTACTATTTTTAAAAAGTCTTCAAAAAAAGGTTGGTATTTTATGTCCGTTACCTTAAAAAATGATGCATGATGAAGGATGCCTCAGAGCTCCGCCATGAAATCTGGAAAAATATTTGATAGCATAGGCATAAGTTGATCTCATAGAAATGTTAAAAAAATAGGTTATTTGCTAGGTACAGGGATGTTTACTGGGTATAAAAATCATTATTTTAATTAGTCCGTCATTTAGATTATTAAAAAAATTTACATACATTTTTTCTTATGTCAATAAAATAATCAGTGACAAAGATAAACCTTGTTTATCTCGTAATTTTAGTGCGCGATTAGTCCCGTAGTATATAATAATAACCTTGTTAAAGTTTGAGAGTAAGGGCTCGTGACAGCACTAGCCGGTACATTTGATAGCGGCTAGTGACGTCACGCGGAACTTTAACGAGCTATATCTTTATCAATTTTTGTTAAATTGACATAAGAAAAAATACGTGTCCAATATTTTTTGACAATATATTTGACGGACTTATTTTTTTTTGTTAACAATCCTATTTGCTTAAAATCACAGTTACAATAATAGTAGTACTAGGTGCTGATATAGTAACGTAGCACCTTTGTATTCGCATAAAAAATACAAAGGTGCAAAAGCAACAGGTAAACGCGTTTTGCACGTAAGTAACAATTAATTCTTTTGCTGCCACAAATACGTAAGATCGATGTGACTTTTTACTGTTTAACCAGAATTCAGCGAAAAAATGAATTGGAACTATAAATGTATCTTATTCGCTTCAGCCATAAAGTTGAAAATTACGCAACTTTTTATAGAAATTCGGTCTCCTAATTCTCGGAACTTCATAGACTTGTTTTTTTGGCAGCTTTTGTGCTTTTTAAAGGGCAAGGCGATTAGGAATGTCCATTTTGTTCGTTTTATAGTACAAAGTGCTTCTTAAGGGTAGTAAATGACACGATTGATGGATGTGTTCTCACCTGCGTTGTTATCATCATCAGATATTATATCAATCTATATTATTATATTAATCTATTTCTTTGTTTAATGATACAGAATATCTAGAAAGATACATTCTAGGGAACTATTCTACTTATCATTTTGACAAACTATTACGTACTAAGGAATAAGTAGGTACCATAGAATAGCTGTTTTTTTTTGCCAAGAAATGCCATGTCTATACATTAGGCATTACCTTAGATAGAGCGAATATCTATAGAGTCACAATCGTGCAAAAAAAGTGTCCAAGCCAAAACCCTACCCAAGCTACATAGTAGCTTTTTAGTTAGTGACATAACTTCGAGATTCGAGAAAACGGGTCATTGTGAATTATTTAATGTAAATATCTAAGTCAGTTTGTATGACTGCATTCGGACATTTTTCACTACTTTCACTTAGGGATTGTGGTTCTGTAGATATTTGCTTAAAGGACATCACCTATGTAGACGTGAGGCCGACCGCATCTGTATGAAGCCTAATTTAGCTAGAGTAATAAGTAAGCTGTATCTATTAGGTGATACTTAGATAAAAATAAAAAAACTTTGTCATTTAATATTCTAAATTTTTTTGAGTCCTTTCCTTTATTTCTTTTCAATAGTTTTTAATGTCGCTTATAAAACGTACTTTATTGTTTAAGGCAGTAGTCACGTCTGATACAACGAAGTGAAAATCATACCTAGTGTATTTGCTATATATACCTACTCGTAAGTGTCTCGCGTTTGCTGGGAAAAGATAAGGCCTCTCTTGACATCTCTATGGTGAAAGCACTAGCCACTAAGAGTTTATTCAGATTACTCCGTGTTTTGTCCTTTAATTTCTTGAACAATTTTAATTCACTTTTAAACGACAAAACATGGGCTACGACAAAGTAATTAATTATTTATAATTAAAAAGTTAAAATAAAAAATAAAAATGTTATTACGTTACATAGTTCCATAACCAAATAAAATGCGTTCAAGTGATTAGAAGACCTACTTAATGTAGTTATTTGTAAAATATTCTTCGATTCACAATAAGTAGACACTATTTCAAAACATTTAAGGAAAATTTAGGTAAAGCTAGAAAAACTTAATTATCGATTAACTTGACCTATGATCGGGTAGTTTTTAGCTATCCTCATTATGCATGTCTCGCTGTATTCATTTAGTTTTTGGGTTACGCACCTATCCATAGTTTTCACAATAGTGGAAAAATATTATTGAATAAATGACAAATGCAAACTCTTTATATCGCCATTGGATGTACCAATTCACTCCATATAACGTAGTTCAGTTCAGTTTTGGGCCCAATACATTTTGTATCCATCCATCCTTCGGCCACAGGACGTCCACTGCTGGACATATGCTTATCTTGTACTGTACCAACCTTTTTAATAGTCCACTGCAGGACGTAGGCCTACCCACGAAGGGTGATTGGGCCATAGCCACCACGCTGGCCCAGTGCGGATTGGTGGATTCACATACGCCATCGAATCTTTCTACGGACGTATGCAGGTTGCCTCACGATGTTTTCCTTCACCGAAAAGCCAATGGTGTGAAATTCCGTACATAAGTTTCAAAGAAACTCATCGGTACGGGATCGGGATTTGAACCCACGACCTTACGATTGTAGGTCGGGTGTTACTACCACTAGACCACCACGACTTTATACGCCTACCCTATGAATCTTCAATAAGACCGGCTGGAAGTGTCTTGCATCCAGCGCAATCCTGTGATCTTACGGTCATTTTAGACCTTTATAAGGTCATCTGCCCACTTCCTGGGTGAACGTTCTACGCTGCGCTTGACGGTACGTGGTCTCTACTCAAAAATATACAATGCGTTTATTCACTCTAGGTATATTTATAACATAGCATTCAACATTAATTATGAATTGGTGCTCTGTCTACAATTTTTATTTTTATCCCATCTGATTCGAGCAAATATCTATAGAGTCACAATCGTGCAAAAAAGTGTCCGAGCTAAAACCCTGCCCAAGCTACGTAGTCGGCAGGCTTTTTAGATAGTCCTAACGTACGGCGATTGTAAGCCGACTACACCACCGCGCCATGCCAATGTGCTCGGTTATAAGCACTAATTAGGTGACATAACATAACATCGAGATTCGAGAAAACGGGTTAATGTGAATTATTTAATGTAAATATATAAGTTGGTATTAGATTTTATACAGAAAAAAAAATTGCGTAGCGTCTTCTCGTCCGACATACATCAGTACCTCAAGTCGAAAGTTTTCGACCAGTGTGTGTTGCTAGTGATGACTTATGGCACAGAAACGTGGTCTCTCACTATGGGCCTTATCAGTAAGCTCCAAGTAGCCCAACGAGCTATGGAAGGGCTATGCTCGAAGTCTCTCTGCGGGATCGAATCAGGAATGAGGAGATCCGTAGAAGAAGCAAGGTTACCGACATAGCCCAACGGATTAGCAAGTTGAAATGGCAATGGGCAGGGCACATAGCGCGGAGGAATGATGATCGGCGGAGTCGAAAAGTTCTCGAGTGGAGACCACATACCGGAAATCGCAGCGTAGGACGTCTACCCACAAGGTGGACGGATGAACTCATTAAGACCGCAGGATCGCGCTGGATACAAGCCGCTTCCAACCGGTCTTATTGGAGATCCATAGGGGAGGCCTATGTCCAGTAGTGGACGTCCTTTGGCTGATGAATGGATTGATAAAGTCGGTATGTATAACGGCACTCTGTCATTTTTTACTACTTTCACTTAGGGACTGTGGCTCTGTAGATATTTGCTCGAAGCCCATCTAATAAACTTTTCAGCCATAAAATGTTCACTGATGAACATAAGCTTCTCCTGTGGATTTCCAATAAAACCAGTTGGAAGCTTAAATCCTGAGTTTTCCTACGGTCTTGACTATATCGCCAGCCCACCTCGTCAGTAGAAGTCCTACGCTGCGCTTTCCGGTAAATGGTCTCCATTTGAGAACTTTACGGCCCCAATGGACTTTTTCCAAGCATTAAATAATCGTCTATATAGAGAACCACTCAGTTAAACACTTAATTCACTCGTTTTCCTGCCACTTGGCCATGAAAGTACGCAAATATGTAAGTAAACTTAACATATGCAAAACAATGCACAATCAAATCATTATATTGGCACATGATGTGTGTACTAGTTACCTATACTTATGTCATCATCATCATCATCAGCTTATTTCGGCCCACTGCAGGGCATAAGCCTAAGCCTGTATACTTATGTAGAGTTAGACAATATTCACATAGTATTTAGGCACCTATTTACTGCTTCTCTGAACAATTTTTATAAATAATACACTAATGTAATACACTTTACCTATATCACATTTATTTTTTATTACATATATGTAATTACCCATAAACCAAAAAACATATTGAATTTCGCGCGCTGACCTAGGGAATCTATTCATGGTATGGTTCTTCAGTATTGGTATGGTTAACAATAGTTCTGGCCAGTTTTAAAAGATACAAACTTAGTATTTATAATTGTTTCACTGAAATTGTTTTCTATTTCGAGATCCCGATACTCATACACTTTACCTATATCACATCGCAGGATCGTGCTGGATGCAAGCCGCTTCCAACCAGTCCTATTGGATATCTATACAGGAGGCCTATGTCCAGTAGTGGTCGCTTAATGGCTGAAACGACGAAGACATCACATTTTTTTATAAAAATTGTTCAAGCTCGTTGAAAGTTGAAAATTAGCGGCTATGAATAGATGGTGTAAGTATCAGTTCAGTTTCAGTTTATTTGTTACGACAAATGGGTGTCACAGACACACTTTTGAATAGTCCAAAACAAATTACAATTATTCAATGTTTACAAATTACTTACGTTAATATAATCATAATTAATTTCATTTCATTTTTCTACATTCTTAAAACCAAGTTGATTTCAGTCAAATATAAACATTAAACACAATTAACAACCATATTACATCTAAATAAGTAAATACAAAATACAAGACCAAACACAACAAGGTGCCACTTTATGAGTGATGAAAACCTACCAAACCAAATGCCCAGTTGCCCATCCACTTTGGTAGATTTTCCTCAGTCAATAATAAAAGAAAGAGAATGTCAAATTGAAACAAACAAAAAAAATAAAAGATGTTAAAATTAAATTAACTTAAATACAATGTCAATAATAAAATACCAAACGAGGTATATACCCCTTAGAAACCAAAACACTGGCCAGTTTATGCACAAGAGTCCACTAATTAAAAACTAAGATGAAACTCCACAGAGCTATTACTACTAGAGAGCGCTGTTGCCGCTTGAGGCAGTTCTCAACCACAAAAATGTATGGAAAATCTTGTTCAGCACTGTCAAAATTGTCAAATGTGTTTTGGAATTTGACACTACTGAGAGAAAAACACGGCAACTAGCCACTGAATCTAGATATTGTTTATGTCTCTTTCTAACTCGTGCCATTTTAAATATGCTCTTTCTTTATTTTCTCGATCGACCACATTATCCCCCTGGTATCTCTGTGTGAAAATCAGTTGATGCACTGTCGTGCTTAAACTGGCCACTAATTTGGTTTTAAGGTGGTAGTTGTGTAACTCCTAAGCAGTTATACCTACCTACCTTTTCATGGCCACTAAATGAGTTTTCATAAACATTAATTGCCTTACCACAAAATACTTAAACACGCTTTAAACAAAATCGTGCAATTGGTACTGCTAAACACTGTCTAAAGCGTGCGTAAAACTTTTGTGGTAAGACGGTAAATGAGTAGTTGTAATGTAATCAAACGCAAACCTATACGGAATGAACAATAACCGGCCAAGTGCGAGTCGGATTCACGCACGAAGAGTTCCGTACCGTATGGAAGCCCCCCTTAACATATTTTATTTTAATTATTTATTTTTGAAGGGAATATACAAACAACTTAATGTACTGTGAATATTTAAAGCATCTTCCTGTTGCCGTTATTAATATTGTGCAAAAAAATCACGTTTCTTGTATGGGAGCTCCCTTAAATATTTATTTATTTCTGTTTTCAGTATTTGTTGTTATAGCGGCAACAGCAATACATAAATGAAAAATTTTAACGTTCTAGCTATCACGGTTCATGAGATACAGCCTTGTGACAGACACACAGACAGACAGACGGACGGACAGCGGAGTCTTAGTAATAGCGTCCCGTTTTTACCTTTTGGGTACGGAATACTAAAAAACGGCAAAAGTAAAAAAAAAATCGTGTTCTGACCGATTAAGACGTTATGAGCCTAAACTAGAATAACAATATTCCACTGCTGAACATAGGCCATATATTTTATTATTGTTACCATTAGCTTCGAGTACATATACTTAACTTTGACTTTGTGTTAGAACGCAAATAAAAAATCACCACCATCTATCCATCTATCCATCCATCCATCAGCCAAAGGACGTCCACTGCTGAACATAGGCCTCCCCTATGGATCTCCAATGAGACCGGTTGGAAGCGGCTTGCATCCAGCGCGATCCTGCGGTCTTAATGAGGTCATCCGTCCACCTTGTGGGTGGACGTCCTACGCTGCGCTTGCCGGTACGTGGTCTCCACTCGAAAAATCACCACAGTTTTTGCTAAAGTAAGATTGGTTCGGGAGGGTTTGAAAATAGAAAGATGTTTGTAAGTATAAAATAAATCCTTCTTTTTAAAAAAAATATGTTGCGATCACAGAATAGGCCCTATTGGTTGCGATGCGATTAATGTAAAACTATCTACAGTAAACACTAATGTAAAGTTATAAAATGCCTGTTGTTTTCAGAAAAAAATGATGTAAGAGAGATGTAATATGTCTACTTTTTTACCTTCTAAAAAGTATGTATTTTCCTCGCGTAATATTATATTTTTAAACAACATGCCCAAACTGAGCGAACTTATAGGTATTTGTGAGATTGGCTACTTCCCATTAGGTATTTATTAATAGGTATGATTCTTACTGATTCCTTGTAATTTTACAAATTTTTTGAATAATATTTTTTCTGTTCCGGCTTCAGCCAATTAGAAGCACTTTCCGACGTCCGATAGGACTCTGATGTAGGTATTTATTACAATAGGTACACTATTTGTATGGCTGCAAGGCCACGTGCTAGCTAGAGAGTTGGACCAAATTCCAAGGCAAGCGTTAGACAGGAATCCACGAGATAGACGCAAACCTGGCCGCCTAAAGCAAAGATAGCGGCGCTGTATCATTGCCGAAGCCAAAACATCGAATTGAGTGGAGCAAAGTGGAACGCAAGGCCCAAAGCAGTCAAAATTAGCGACGCACTGTATTAGCCCTCTGTCCCGACGTCCTGGACTTAGGATAAAAATTAAGTTCGTATCGGCCGCGTGGCGCCCTACTGTCAGAGTTTTTAGCCACCTAAAAGCCACTGATATGGCTAAACGTGGGCCTACAATTTAACATTTCATCCGAGCAAAAGTAGCACTCAGTTGTAAATGCCAGCCGCGGTCACCCATCCGAAGACTGACCGTACTTAAATAAAAAGACAGTCTATCTGTTATAGACCCATAAACTAATCTTTTTTTTAATTTTTTATTCGTAGTTTCCTCGGACTTTGTCTGAGGTTTTGTTTATTTTTATTTCTTAGCTAATTTTCAAATATCCCATGTTCGTAACATATATCATATCTTAATTTTGACAATTTCGACATATTTAAAAAAAAATACTTTCCAGACAATTTCAATAATCTCTCAAAATACTTTTATATTCATCTAATATATGATAAGTTTAAAGTACAAACTAGTTTGAAGTATTATTATCTAATATGTTCAGTTCCCCGACACTCACACATACGAGTACTTATGGCTCATTAGAGCCATACGTTGTGCGATTGTTTCTTTCTACCTAATTTCTTACATCTATTGCGTATATTTTCTTATTTTTCTTTCTTTGCTCCTATTCAATAATTTTTGTATATCTAACCTAACCTAATCTTAGGGCTCAACCGCCTTTTACGCTCGTTCATATCTGGTAAGCTGTAGAGGCCTCAGTGGCCAACAGCTCAAAAACACTGTGGCAGGCGGGTAGTAGGTTTGTACAATATACAGTATGCTACAGCAAGAGCCTTAAATCCAGCGTCTTCCAATCAGGCGAACAAACATAAAAGAGTAAGTAACAAAAAGATTTGATCGAGATACGGTCGACGTCGCATGAATAAAACATCCTCCGCGTCCATTTCACGGGGAGGGGCGGCCAACCCTTTCCCCTTTAATAAATGTGCTCACCCCAAAAGGTTTTTTGCGACTGTCGAGAAGGGGTAGGGTGGTGATCGATTTTTTTGGAGAAAGCTGGGAAAGTCAATGTTGCAGATTTTAGATAGCTTGGGTTGTAATAAAATATTTTTGGTGAAATTGGACGCACAAACAATTTTTATGATTTAGAACGAAAGTTATTTGATTTCGGTGAACGTATAAATTTGGTTTTCATTATTTTTTGTTGGAATTATGTTTGTCATTTGTTATAATTGTTTTGATAATTTTAGCTTTCATATATTTTTAAGATTATGTCTCTCACACTTGCAGGTTTCCTGACGATGTCTTACTTATTTTCCTGTGCTACGCCATTTAGCAGATATCAGCCATATGCATTTAATTAAAAAAAAAATAAGGCTTTGTTGAAATTGACAGTTACAATTTCGAAATCTTCAAGTCAAGAGTAAATAGGTGTCATCTAGGTCTACATACTCCATCTTCGGCTACAACTCCGCTTTCCATCAGGCGGGTTGGTGGCCAAATGTAGCCCTATTCTACATAAAAAAAAACCAACAGATTGAAAATTGTTTCGAAATTTGAAAATTGGAAAATTGTACTCAAATCGAAACCTACGGATTGAAAATTGTTACCCATTGTAACTTCTCAGGTCAGTTGAATCTAATAATAAATATTTTTCGCAAAAAAATGGAAAAACCGACTTCCATCGTGTACAAAATTAGCCTAGTTCGCTCGATGGTGTATAAGTTTTTATATTATCGTAGATTTATCACAAACGGCTAAGCCGATTTCGATAAAATTTAAATGGAATAACCTCGGGAGTACCTAACCTTCCTAACTAAAAATATTTTTTTAATTCGGATATAATTGGCGAAAACATCTATGGACACAAAAATAAAATAATACCTACAGACGAACAAAGAACCTCCTCCTTTTTGGATGTCGGTTAAAAAAGAGTAAATAATGACCTACTTATATAACGCGGTCACATTAACTCGACGCATCGCATTAATTGTTAATCATTTTTTACTCGATCTTAATAATAGGGTAGAAACTTATCTTTTATAGAAGATGGTTTGGAACCTCTCGTGCGGGAGTCCGACTCGCACTTGGCGTCTAGTTAATGTGACCGTGTTGTATGTATAAAAGATTATACATTTGAATTTATTTTCATTTATTTCTAATCAATTAGCATCCTTCTAGGGGCTTATTCTGTACATCAAAACTAACAACTTTTGTTCTACGTCAAACGTCTACGTTTTTTGAGTTTTAACGAAAGTCGTAGAACAAAATTTGTTAGTTTTGATGTACAGAATAAGCCCCCAGAAGGATGCTAATTGATTAGAAATAACCCTGTATTTTATATACATAATAAAATAAAATATTTTTTCTGCATGTCGTATGTCATACGGAACAAAAAGGTGCCTATTGTGCAAATGTGCAAAAAATATGTAAGAAATCACATGACACCACTAAAATGTACATAATATTTTACATTTTTTCTTTTTTGTATCCACCAAAAACATATTACATATTTACATATAATCATTGAGTTCCTAGGAATTGCAAAAAGTCTGCCTGATGGTGAAATACCTCGGCTATAACGTCAGTGTGTTTTAAAAATCTAAGTACGTACTATGTAGGTAATGCTTTTCTTTTGTGTGTGTAAAACAGATAATTGACGCACAAGTAAAAAATAAATAGTTTACTTGTGTAATTTTACATATGCCTAAATAACGTGGCTTTAGTCGTTGTAGGTACCTATAAGAAAATTAGTAGTTATTTATTAAGAACGACAATTTCTATTGTCGTGTGAAATTGTCGTTCTTAATACTTACTAATTTTCTTATAGGTACCTACATGGAAGCCATGGTGGTCGAGAGGTAATGACACCCGCCATACAATCGTGAGGTCGTGGGTTCAAATCCCCAGTCATGTACCAATGAGTTCTTTGGAATTTATGTACGGAATTTCACACCACTGGCTTTTCGGTGAAGGAAAAACATCGTTAGGCAACCTGCACACGTCCGTAGAAAAAATTCGATGGCGTATGTGAATCCACCAACCCGCACTGGGCCAGCGTGGTCGATATGGCCCAATCACCCTTCGTGGGTAGGCCTACGACCTGCAGTGGATTATTAAAAAGGCTGGTACAGTACAAGAACGACAACGGTGAAAAAAACGGCCGTAAACAAGCGCTCTTAGACTTTTCCTTTTGCTAGTAGGTATAGGGTATGGTCATGGATGAATTACATAAACTAACAAAATCCTTGGGTATGGTATAATTGATACATAACTAACAATGCCATATAATATGAGTACATAGGTATTTATTTTTAATCCGAGCGGTACGAGTGCTCTCAGTGATTGTGCGAAAGGGGTGTACAGAAGGGTGGATTATACAATAGCCACATGAATAGAACCCTTTATTGACAGCTCTTTATATTTCTAAGTTATTTCTCTATCGTGTGAATGGGGGCTTTTGAATTGAACTCCTCTCGTGATAATGTATTAAGTAACTAGAGCGAACAAGCTCGTCATCATCATCATTATTAGCCGAAGATCGTCCACTGCTGTACACAAGCGTCCCCTATGGATTTCCAGTAAGCCCAATGAGCTCGTGCATAGACTTAATCTGTGCGTCTGTTATTGATTTACCTATTCATTTATTTATGATGAGGCACAACACGCTGAAAATTTCAATACCTAAACAATTTTTTGATGAATCCAAAGTAAAATATGAGGCTACCAAAAACAAAATCAAAAATAAGCGTAAGAACGGTAAGAACAAAAATATAGTATCATTATTCTTTTATATTTTTTTTTAATTAGTAGGTTTGGCTGTTTTAAACTGACTGTATTTTCGCTGTTCTGTTTTTTTTTACTACCATTTCTATTTTTGTATAATCTTATATTTTATGTTTGTATAACACTTAGTTTATTATTATCTTTTATGTATAAAGTAATTTGTTGTTAAAAAGACTATAATCTTCATCTCTATTGCTACAAGTGGAAACTTTAAGGCTTACTTGTTTAAGATACTTTTTCTATAGCTTGTTTTTTAAAGCTGTTTGTTTTCCAACAATGTATAAATAAATAAATAAATAACTGTTGAACTAAATCAATGTAAAACTGCCGTACGAGAAAATCGTCAGCTAATTTTGTGCGTCGCAAACAAAATAAATAAAATTGTTTATTTGGGTATAAGATTACAATAGTCTGAATAATTAACCCAAAGGCTCCTAAACTAGTTAGCAACTGTATTTCAGGAGCCGATACCTAGTAGATATATTTATGAGGTGCTACTGCTACTCGTAGTTAGTATGAAGTGTGATTTATCCACAAACATGACTAAAATAAATTAAGCAAAAAGCGATCTAGTGATGAAAGAAAGTAAAAGTCACAGTAAGCGAGTATGTGTGGCCATAACGAGCGTTTTGCAACGTAAACAATCGTATCAGAAAGGCATATCGAGAGATTTATGGCGCGATATGACTTCAGTTTTCCATTCATAAAGGCTGCACTCCACCAAAACGCAGTGGAGATGGGCTGAGGTGGGCAGAGCAATGTAATCTGTAGGGCCGTTGAGGAAAACACATTTTGTTTTATGATCATTTCAATTTCAGCAATAGAACGTCATTTCTTCCCTATAGCACAGAAACGACTAACAAAAAACAAAAATTCAATGTCTGTCCTCAACTAACAAAACTCAAAACATGCTTTCAGTTCTAAATTTTACAGGTTCCTTTTCTTGAGCCGCTTCTCTACAATAGGTTTCAACCTATCTGTGTATTAAATAACGTTCACGTTATTTAATATAAGTACATATAGGTACCCGGTCAACCACAATAACTGTAAAAAAACTAACTACTGAAGTCCTTCAAAACATGTCGTACGATGATACAGATATATTATTGTTTATAGTGAAACAAGATGAAGTTACACTTAAGCATTCCTAACAAATGTCACGTACAATTTTTAAGTATTCGGTAGACATCTTTTTTAACTTAGTCTTCAATTTTTAGTAGCTACTGGATAAAACGTTAGGTTTTATGCATTAGGTATCAGTTATATTGTTTAAGTTACTAAGAATGTCGCACACATGTGAATATACATGTGTCCTTTATTAAATTGTTAAATTTTGAGTTACATGAATGATGACTAATGATATATTGATTTATTGGATTAATATATATTATTGATGATATATGAATTGAATTATGGCATTGATGTTTTTAGTTTTTTTTTAATTCTTGGCTGGTTAGCCTTCTCTTGTAGATTTTCTATAAGAGTGGTTGGAAGCGGCTTGCTTTCAGCTCCTCCTGCAGTCCTTGTAGGTGAATATCTTACGCTGAACTTGCTGGTAAGTAAGTACGCATTTTTTTTCTAGATTTGCGGTGCCGTCATATAGCGACTGTAACAGTACAGAAGTCGTAAGTGGTCTCGTATTTTACGGTGTCAATCACCGCTCTATAGGAAATCGCACTAGTGACGTCATTCGTCGCTGTATTACGGCCGCTATATGACAGATACCGAGAAAACCGGCTTTAGCCAAGAACAAAAGAGAACTCCGTTCACGACTATTTTGCTTCTCGGTAAGCAAATATCTCCGCTCCGTCTTAGTGAAGTCTGGGGCGAAAGCGAGGAAACTTGCCGCTCATATTTTAGATTTGTGCCCCGGGGTTGCCATGTTGGGTTATTTTCGGGATAAAATGGTAGAGATGTGGGACGTTCGGGAGATGTGGGGAATATGAAAATGAAGAGATGTTTTTTCAACATTACATAATATTTCATATCTTATAGCTCTTGTTTGGCCTTCAGTTCAGGGAGCCCCGTAGTCTAATACCGGTCGGGCAGAAAAAATATCTGCATCACTTATGTATATGGGATTAAGTATAAGAGATAAAAGTGAAGGTAATGACATATTTCAGTATTAACCTTTTGACCGCTACGCCTTTTGAGTCGACTATTGACATGGGTTGCACCCGGAAGTGCTGGTCAAGTATAGTATAGGCCACATTGGTGCAAACTTTACACCGTACCAAACTGTCAGCAAAAACTTTTATACGTGTAGCTAAAAAATAAATAATTTGACTGTCAATACTCACTCACTTTTTCAGATGGAACTCATATGTACACTCTCAGAAGATTGCTTTAGTTCTTATTCTATGAGAACACTAGTACATTTAGATAAAACAGTCAGCTACAAAATGTAGAGTTTGCTACTTGACGATCAAACATAAATAATAAAGATAAAGAAATTTCGATGTAACTGAGTATAAAAATAGCCCGGGAGGTAAGCGCAAAAAATTGCAACTACATACTTTCTAAAAGCTGATTTTTTGGTATTACATTGTCATGGTGGTATACAACACAATACCCCGGATTCAGTCAGCAGGGATGCTTAGCGGTTGGTGGACTCATTTATTTAAAAAAAAATCATACGGGTATCGTATGATTTTTTTTTAAATAAATGAGTATATTGCAAATACTTTTAATAGCTGAAAATTGGTCTATGGGTAGAAAAATAACTAAAAAAAGTATAACTACAGAAAGTTATCTGAAACAAGTAACAAGGCAGGCTGACTGACAGGCTCGGAGTTTTGGCGGGAACGCGGAAAAATCATGTCGCCTCATTGTATTATTTTGTTAAACTTGTGTTTTTATCAGTGATAATTAGTGAAAAATGGTGGTATTTCGTTGATTATGAGCTGATTTACGTGCATGAGTGTAGGCAAGTGATATAATGTGACGTATCATGTTGTTCCGTGTTGTTACCAAAACTCCATAGACGCCTCTAGTAAAGTCTCCACTGCTTTACTGAGGTATGAATTGGACTATGATTGGATTTGACAGAGACTTTATTGGACTATGACGAGACTACGACTGTGACTATTTTGATAAAATATGTTTGTAAATTGTTTATTATTTCAGACTTCGACTGAAGGACTCTGTATCCATGGTCATGAATAAAATTAAAAAAAAAAAACTGACAGGCTCCACCATAACAACGTAATACCAAAAATTAAGCTTTAAGAAAGTAGTTGCAGTTTTTTGCGCTTACCTTCTGGGCTAAAACATATTATCTAGTAACTGAGGGTGACGCAGTGCACAGTTGCGTAGGATGTTGAACTTTAAGAGTTCAACATTTTAAAGAAAAATGTATATTCGTAGATCAGATATGAACTTCGTCTCGACTACTTCGTATAAAATTTTTATTAGAGTAGCTAAAGGTAATATGATTTTGCCCCGAGTTAACTTAGTTTATTATAGTTTTGTGAGTTCGACGGCGTTATTTAATTATTTATATAGTCTTTTAATTACAGTGTTGTAATTCAAGTTTGAAAGCTCAAAGTTGTCTGAAATTCAAATTTTCCACATCCGACGTCTACTCACAAAGTGGATAAGAATAAGAATAAGAATAATTTATTGTTTCAGAAATATTTATGACAATTTTTGTTTTGAATCCATTTGCTCCGAACTAGTATACACTGTATGCCGGAGATAAAGGACATCATCAAGACCGCAACATAGCGCTGGATGCAAGCCGTTTCCATCCCGTGTCGTTGTCGAACTGAGAGGCCTCGCAGCAGAAAAAAATGTTAGTTCCCGAACTACGTCAACTTTAATATATACCTAATATTACATATTAGATTCTTAAAAACTTACCTACCTACCTAACAAATATCGAGACCACAATAACTATTTATTATATTTAGTTTACTTTCACCGATTCAAAATAGACATTCTACCAAGTCTGAAGAACCTACGAAATAAACGGTTTTCTGTCAGTAGTACCATTGATTAGTTCCATTGATGGTACTACTGACGTACCAGTCCCAAAACCAATGGCGGCTTTCCCTGGTTTTCCGCGGGAGTTTGGGGGAGGATAAAACTCATAATTTTAATATATCTAAGCTCCATACTTGTAAATTATAAGTTATAAAACTTCTAGCTTCCACGGAGTAAAAAGTGTAGTACGATGAGACGTGGAGCTTTAAATGGCTATATCTTTATAATTATATATTAGATTGACAAAAGAAAATATACGTGTCCAACATAGATCAGCAAACAACCTTGTTCTCTGATCTGTGGTATCCAATATTTTTTTCATTGTCTAACTAACGGACTAACTATAAGTAAATTTGTATGCAACTAGGTAGCTATACTTACTATTCATAAATACCGTCAACAAAGTCCTTCTCAAGAACCTACGAAATAAACGATCAAAAAGTCCCAGCATTCCAAAACCAATGGCGGCTTTCCCTCGTTTTCCGCGGGAGTGGGTGGGGGGAGTTGAGGAGGGGGGATAAAATCCATACTTATAATATTTGCAGCCTCCACGCACGCACACACGCGCGCTGCGATTTACCACTCCTTGGAGAGTTTCGGACTGCGTACAGGGTGGACTGCTTTAGAGGTGCTGGTTGTTAGCTCTTAAAGTATTTTTTTTGTAAATTGCTTACATATTTCTGTTGATGCTGAATTCAATTTTTACTGATAAGTAGGTATTATAAGTCCGAAAGTGTGTATGGTGGTTCGTTTGTTAGTCTTTCACTCTACAACGGAGAGACGATCGATTTGATGTTTTTGCACGAATGTTGTTGAAAATAGAAGAGTTCCAAAGGCAGTGATTTGAAGCAGACAGTGTTTCATTTATGTTCACCATCTTTCAATCGTTTTCTGAAACATACGAAATTCTCGATTCAACTGTTATATACCTACTTGCGAAATCTTCACCGACGGTGAATCAGAATCAGAACATTTATTTGCACCAACAAGAAAGTATTAACATATAGAACTTAATGTAATGCTTACGTCTACTTGATGACCCTATTTTATAGGGTGTAGCAAAACAAGGTAAATTATTAGCTAAAATTAAATCTAAATTATAGTATGACAATTAATTCTAATAGCAGTTAGTGGGTATCTAATATCTAGTTAGTTTTAAATATTGAGACTTTATTAAAATTATTAAAATTTGGAGGCTCAGGATATATATGGTATTCTGAATTGAACAAACATACACACAACAATATTTCAGAGTATTTTCTTAATTCTGGACACATTCACGTTTGATAGGCATCTTCACATTTAGTGTAAGCAGATAAGTATGTACTTTCAGGTAAGCGTGCTTCTCCCTATAGGTAGATCGCGAATCAGGCTGAATGTGGTTAAAAGCGAACCTATGTAGAATAAAAACCCATATAAAAAGAACTGATCACCCTCTATACCCCACACTCACACACAGACAAGCCCGTCGCGGCGCTCCATCGGAAAAAATGTACGACGCCATAAAAAATCACCGTCCGCCGGCTCCCGCAGTTTTTACCCGTTTTTTCCCCCGGAGGGTGCCGTCGCCATGGCAACACTGGGGAGGGTCGCTGGACCGGCTAAAAGCTGCATCAATATTTTTATGGGAACTGAAAGATTTCCTGGACGGGTTTTTTCCTTTAGTGAGTGTTTTGTACAGCTTTTCTTTGTAAGTATGTTACGTTCTAACTTCTAACCGCTTTATAAACGCTGAGTAATTTTGGAGTAGTTACTATACGAGTACAATACAATATAACTTTATTGTACACCAAAAACAGCTTAATTAAATAACAAAGTATTGTTTGACTATAATACATATTCTTAAAATTTGGTGGTTCAAGGGCGGCCTTAACGCCTTGAGCGATTTCTTCCAGGCTACCTTTGGATGGACAGAAATCAGGGTACAAAAATTATAGTTGGTGGTGTACAATAATAAACAAATGTAGGAAAAAAAACCTTACAAATGAAATGCCGTGCCAGCCGTGTACAACGTACAGTTACGCCGTGTTTCAATTTTACAAGGGAATAAAAATTGTTAATGAAAGAATAAAATTGTAGATAATTTTATGTAGAGTCGGTTTACTTTTATTTACCATAACAAATACGTTTCTCTATAGGAATGCCTTCTTATAGGTATATAGGTACATTGTAGGTAGGTACTTTTTTGTACCTTATGTGTGATTACTTTTTAAGTTCATTAACGCTGGGCGTAGTGGTTAGCCCTGTTGTCAGATTTTTATGCCTTCAGGAAGCTTCTAAGCCAGCCAGTATAAACAATCGAATCGTGCAATTAAACGTGTTATTTAGGCTATGGTAGCGCTAACTAAAAAAAGGTGCCAATTAGAATAAAAGTCAGAATTTGCCATAATAACTTCGTATCTATAATCTACCTATCTGTTCTCATGTTACCAGAAAACAGCAGTTAGCTATCTAAACAAGAAGAATCAATCGCAAACACGGGATAACATTTTCTATATCATTTTCGAGGAATCGAGCAAACAAAGAACGATTCGCCGTAACTTAATATTTGGAAATCAATTATCCATAAGAAGTATTGCCAGAGAGAACATTACGGGATTAACAGCAGTAATAAATGGCAATACTTTTGCTATTCTTCATCAAGTTGACAGTTGCTTACTTTCGCTTTTTGACGCATTGTTTCTCATACATAACATAATATCTCACTTATTCCACTGTTATGAGCTGAACAAAAATATATAGTTAAGTACCTACTACATTAATGTATAAAGAACATTACCATTATAATCGCATTACCCACGTAGGTACGTTGTACATATATGCTTTAAAAATACCGCCCAATTTTTTACCTAACACGCCTCCTTCAAAAACTCACACACGTACGTGCTATAAAAAGCTCCCCTATCTTTTTTATCGCACTAAAAAGCTCCGCGATTGGCCGCGTTCCCCCAATAAAAAAGCTAAAGACGCGTGCGCAGCCAGCACGCGTTCTCCATTCAAATTCAAATAAGGAACGCACGCGCTACCGTATGTAACATACGGAGCGCGGCTGCAACTTATTATTAAAATGTCACCACTTTACAAAAGACTGCTACACTCCATATTTGAATTTGAATCGAGAGTCTTTAAATACTGGTTAGTTGGAATAAAAATAAGACTGGACGGAAAAAATATAAAATAAACGGTAGGGAAGTATTTTAAAAATAGAATTCTCTCCCTTCCGATTTGGGGGAGTGACGGCTTGATATATTGCTGGAGTTACTTGGGATTTTAATAATACACAGCGTGTGTTGGTTCAGTGAGGCCATAAGATTTGTCAATATGGCATTCTGTGGCCGCTATTTTGGGTGAGACGCGTGCTCCGTCCTGCCCTAACGTTCGATATCGAATTTCTAGACATTGTAATGTTTACCTGCCGATGGCGCTACTCCGGTTTCTACTTCCGGGATAAATAATAAAAATTTGCAGTGCTCATGAAAAAGAAACAAACATAACGTTTCGCATTCATTGCATACCAAAATTATGTAATGGTAAAAATTGCTAACGTTACGATACGCTTGCGTAGGCGCCTACGTGCGCAAATTTTAAGTCACTAGCGCATGAATGAATTGACTGATCAATGTGTGTTGTGTAGTCTATACCTAAATCGACTGTGTATACTCCATGCAAAGTCTTTTATCTATTACAGTATAGATTCACTCCTAGGTCATATTTTGTCATATTATATTATCTATGTCATTCATTCATCATTGTCTTTGTATTTTAATAGCATATACGATTATACGTTTCACTGTATCTTAATACTAATAGATTAAAAATAAAGATCGATTTAATTGCCATTAGCTCGCACGCTCTCCACATTTGAGCCTGACAATTTATTATTATGGACCCGTATCCAATTTAAAACAACGCACGACCAAATGGAGCCATTAGGTACGAGGGGCACATTGTTTTCCATCGTAGAACATAGAGGGGAACATTGCCAGTAGAAAAAACAATTTAAAAATAAAATGTAATAATTATAAAAGGAGGGAACGGCGCGTGGCGCGCGCTTTATTTATTCGAGCGTTCGAACTCTCAGCTGCCGTTTGAATTTCGAATGTGTCTTACTGGCTGGTGACATGTGGTCGATGAAAAAAGATGACGTTTCTTTTTTCTTTACACCTGTCTTTACATTTAAATCTAGAATGCAATGCTCAAAATGATCAGTCGATCACTTAACATTGAATTCAAATAGAGAAATTGAATTAGTCATTTTGATGTTCATATGTTTGAATTTATAAAATATGCGGGTATGTTCAATTATTTTCAATAAGCACGGATAGATCTGAGTTTTGATAAGTTTGGTTACGTGTCTAGTTGAGGGAGGGTTATCATTTTTCGAAATCGGAATAATAGTAAGTAGTTTTGTTAACGTGGCTTGTTCTCGCAAACTAAATTAAACGTTTACATATTAGCTTAAATAGGTACTTGTGTATTTACATAACTATTTACCATTTGGTAATTTATTTCGCATTGCTATGCGTCGTTGCCGAAAAAAAACTCATTGTCATTCAGAAAAAAAAAGTCTTCTAGTAATAAAATTCCTCGTCTATTAGGCATATTATGCTTTTCTAAGACCAAGACAAGACAATTTATCGTTTGCAGTAGCAAATTAATCTTTATCTGTCAAAGCAATCGTCCTGACATGTCCAGAGGTGGTAAATGTTCTTATCTTTATATCGCGCCACCTACAACTTCTTTGAAATTGGTTTAGGGAACAAACTGACCACTGGACCACCCTAAACGTCCGAATCCATAGGTACATTTTTTTTTAATTCAAATTGGCATCTCGTTTTTTTAATTAATATAGGTATCGTATAAGAAATCATAGTTTTAAAGAAGCTTTAGAGAATTTCAGAATTTAATTCAGTAGGTATTAATTTTTCTTGTGTTGCATAAATGTAAAAACAATAATTTTGTCTATTAATGGTCATATATTGTGCTATTCACTACTTTCTTATGTAGATATATACTAAACCGACCCTTTAATACCCCAGTACTGAACATAGGCCTACCCACGAAAGGATGGGCCAGTGCGAGTTGGTGGACACTTCCTTATTAAGTAAAAGTAGATAATTAGACATCTTGTCATAAAAGGTTTTTTGTAGGACGTAAAAATAATTTGATAGTCTTTAAATAAAACACAGTAGCTTTTATTTATTGTGCTGTTGCTAAAACCCTTTGATAATAAAAGCTTTCTAAAACAGCAATAACTACCACCAAAACCTTACTTGCACAAAAGAGTTCCAAAATCACGAAAAAACTTTCCAAAAAACCGCTCCTAAAAACCGCCAAGAAATTGGCACTAGTTGTACAACAAAAACTTTGGCGCTTTTTAAAATCTGTTTTTTTTTTTTTAACCAGATGCTTCGCAACCGGACACTGCGAGATAACATTTAGCCACAATGACTACTGCCGCATAAATCTCCGAGAGCACAATTATTTTAGGACGTTTTTTTGTTCGGGAGATTATTGATCGTCCACCCTCGCATCACGAGGCCATTGTGAGTAAAAAGAGTGCGATTTTTTCTGGTCATTTTGGGGGCTTTTGTAAAAAGATGTGCCCCAAATGTCCCCAGCTTTCGGTTAATAGCGCACAGCTGAAGCGACGCATTGTTACTGGATTACAAGAGAGAGTATCGTTAACATGGTCAAGGATGGCTTACTTGGAAGAACTCGTAAAATTGACCGAGATGACATGTGATATTTATCTGCAGATTTTTAGGCACGATTGGTATTTTTTGATTTGAAAGATTTTGTGCTGACCCTTTGGGATGGTGTTGTTTTTAAACTTCGCGATTTGAACACATTATTGTTATATACTACGGGACTAATCGCACACTAAAACAACACGATTGATGAAACTCGGTCGAAACGTCGGGATGATGAGGTATTTTAGTAATTTTAGTGCGCGGTTAGTCCCGTACTAGTAGGTAGGTATATAACTATATAGTAACTGTAGGTATATAGGTATATAAGTAACTGTAGGTATATAGGTATATAACCTTATATACCTAGATATGGTGTTTACTCGTAGTATCAAATCACAGAGATACCAAAGGGATAATGTGGTCGATCGAGAAAAGAAAGAGATGCAATGATTTGATATGGTATGAGTTAGAAAGAGACTTAAAAATATCTCGATTTAGTGGCTAGTTGCTGTGTTTTTCTCTCAGTAGTGTCAAATTCTAATATCTACATAATATTTAACAGTTTTGACAGCGCTGAGCAAGATTTTCCATACATTTTTATGGTTGAGGATTATCTCAAGCGACAACAGCGCTACCTCTCTAGTTACCTGTACCAGCCTTTTAAATAGTTCTCTGCAGGACGTAGGCCTGGACTATCGTTACCCTTACTAAGGGTGATTGGGCCATATCCACCACGCCGGCCCAGTGCGGGTTGGTGGATTCACTTACACCATCAAATTTCTTCTACGGACGTATGCAGGTTGCCTCCCGATGTTTTGCTTCACCGAAAAGCCAGTGGTGTGAAATTCCGTACATAAATTCCAAAGAACTCATTGGTATACCGGGGATTCGAACCCACGACCTCACGATTGTAAGGCGGGTGTCACTACCTCTCGACCACCACGGCTTCAATTACAGCTAGAAGCTATTACAATAGCACTGTGTACCTATCAAATGATAAATGGTTAAATAAGTAAATGTCTAAAATAAAGAAATGTCATCAAGAATCGGAATAAGTAGCGCATCAATTCAGTAAAATTCTAAAAATAAAACCATTTAATAATTATAGTCCTTTGATCATCGAAGACGAAACGAAAACTTTTGTTTAAAACAGTTTATTACTATTGAAAAAAAAAGTGTTGGTCTAATGTGTAACAGCATTTGGAAAATAATATACTGTTTAGTTGTTTATTGTAACCATTTTCTTCTTTGATATCTGTTAGAGTAGGTATTTGGAAATATACTAAACATTTCATAGCCAAATAAATTGGGCTAGAAATGAAATGAAGTCTGTGGGTAAGTATGTATTTTAAAATAATATAATTACGGTGCTTTTATTTACTCTAGCTAATAACATCTATTAACTGATATGCTATAGTAACTGATAGCTAAGGCATCATTTTGTATAATTTTGCTACCGGAAATCTACACAACGGGTTTGATACGTTATGCCCACATGACCATTACATAATTAAGCTCAATGACTGCCACAGCTTTTTAAAGGCCCGAACCGAACGACCAAACGCAGAGCTACTTACTTGAATCTCTGTCGCTAGCAATGAAGACGAACGACCCGTTTTAATGAATGACTCAGAATTGGGCAAAGAATACGAACAGCACTCTACAGACAAGATCTCTAGAGAATAAAAATACCTAAAGTGTTGAGCAGTTAGTTTTATCTAATTTTATGGGTGATAGGAACAGGGGATTATTCCTGCAGGTTAGACTCCCTGCTCTCCCATCGTTTCTATAAGAATAATAAACTAGTGCTTTGTCGTAATAGATGGCGAAGAGTAGTCCTTGTTTTTACTTAGATTATTTACTTGTCTAGATAGAGTGTGGCGCTGCAACGGTAATAAAAATAGGTGGCCAGGCTGGGCATGCATGTGGGAGTGTTCACGCACACAGAGAATTGCCTTACACTGTAAATACTTTGTGTGCATAATGTTGCCAGCTTTTAGAGAATTTCCACAAAGTTGACAAAATATGATGTGATGTGAAATAATTAGAATAACCGGCCAAGTGCGAGATAGTAAATAATCAAAGGTTTTTTATAGATAATAGTTATTCGTGTGTGGGTACAGTCGTACACTTTTTTGTGCACATATGTTTTTATCACGCTATAAATATGCATAATTTTCATTATAAAATACCTCACTGAGCTATTTTTTGAACCGTGGTGGTCTAGAGGTAGTTACACTCGCGTCATTACAATCGTGAAGTGGTGGGTTCAAATCCCGGTCCTGTTCTTCGGAATTTAAGTACGGAATTTCACACCACTGGCTTTTCGGTGAAGGAAAACATCGTGAGGCAACCGACCCAATACGTCCGTAGAAGAAATTCGATGGCGTATGTGAATCCCACCAACCCGCACTGGGCCAGCGTGGTGGATATGGCCCAATAACCCTTCCTCCTACACCTACGTGCAATGTCCTACGTCCTGTAGTGGATAATTAAAAATGCTGGTACAGTGCAGAGCTATTATTTACATTTTAACATTTCTGCTGAAAATCTCAAAACCTAAAAAATAAGATACGTAATATGCAAAACGAATTCAATCAGCATAATGACCCTTCTCTAAAAGCCAATAATAAATTAAAAAACTAAAACACGAGATACTGCCTACTAAATGTAAAATAATACATGCTATAATATTTTTATAACATATTTGCTCGTAAAGTGGCTGTAATTACACCAATTTCAATATCGTAATGTATTTCATTACGCACTTGTGCGTTATTATAATGTAATACGCACGAGTTTTTTTTAATAAAGTAACATGCACGGTTTTTTAAGATGCTCCGTCTAAAAATGAACGATACTTTTTAAAATCTTAGCAAAGAGTTTTTATGTCAGAAAAGTGGTCAATATTCTGGCAACGTAACAATCACTTTTAAAAATTGTTTAAATTTCTATAACTGCTTTAACAAGTATTTAAAGAGAAAGTCAGAGGTTTATTAATTTCCTCGCAAATATGTTATAAAACGTCGTTTGACATACGTGCGCTTTGAAAATTACAGCCTCTGCTTCCTTATAAGCCTAGCAATATCGCCTCGGCTGTAATTTTCAACTTACCGCACTTTTATCATAATGTACTATTTTTTTTTTTTTTTTTTACTATTTCATCCATATATACTTTATCGAACGACAAAGGGTCGTTCACCGTTCTGCAGCAGCGACAAATTTCATCTAGAGTTATATACCACTGAACAGTACTTTGTGTAAGTACATTCATCGAATCGGAAAATTATTTTTGATGGTTGTGTTAGGCACCTTATTTTTCACCATTTTCCAAAAGAGAGAGGAAATACTGTCAATGCTTAGTACTTTATTTTTGTACAAGTTTCGCCGCTGATAAGGAATCAATTGACGAGCTTTTGACATGTAGAAAAATAAATAACAAGGGCATAATAAGGTGCCTCCTATATGGTAGGTATCTCTTTAAGCTGGTGATTCTGTACTGTGCTTTCTAAACTAATCTTTGCCACACATGTCGGCGTCGCTGCACTTGTTTCGAATGTAGCCAACTTTTTATGGCCTTTTTTATATTTTTGTTAGAAGTGTAACACGAGCCTTATGGCATGCGGATGTATGCCTATGCACCCGCAGTGAGCCATTTTAAATGATAAGAAAAAAGAAACCCATTATTTTAGTAACGAGAGTTAGAAAAAACGTTACGTTTTTGACGAAACGACACAGAGACAAAATATACCTACAAATGTGTCTTTCGTAAGCCATGTTTCGTATTTGCATAGACATATTCTGTGACGTCATAAGAAGCTTTTTTTTCTGGAAACTGACGTGGTTTTCGCCCATTTTTCTTTAAATATAGAAAAAGTTAAAGTATGTAAATGTACAATCTGTTCTTGTAGGGCTATATTATTTATCGACCGGCAGTGGGTAGCCTTTGTCAAGTTTTAAGTAGGTATATACAGGGTTATTTCTAATCAATTAGCACCCTTTTATAGGGTTATTCTGTACATCAAAACTAACAACTTTTGTACTGCGACTTTTGTCAAAACTCAAAAAAAAAATCATTCTTCCATAGCATAATATCGTCCACCCGCGACAAAATGTATGGAACAGCTGATTTTTTTAGAGTTTTGAGAAAAATCGCAGAACAAAAGTTATTAGCTTTGATGTACAGAACAAGTCCCTAAAAGGATGCTAATTGATTAGAAATAACCCTGTATATAAGCTAGTTGGTTAGTAGGTAATGTTATATTACCACAGAATACCAATTATAATTATAGCACTAACACACATGTCCAAAGTCCCGATACAAAAAACTGCGCCACAGAAAAGCATTCACTTTCTACGCAAGTCGCATCATTTAGCATTTTTGCTTGTTTTTTTCCGAATTCCTTCAGGGTTGCCGCAAGTTCGCTCTACCAGGAAATGATGCAGAGGAATGAGGATATGTACTCGTTAATTTGCACCATAAATCATCGAAAATGTTAGTTAAAATGGTCGAAAAGAGAAGAGGGCGGTGATCGGCCTTTTTGTCGCTTTCGCTGCGTCTCGAGTTTCAGGACCTTTTTCGTTTTTGTGGTGATGAAGTGTTTGAAAGTCCTTGTCTTCAGGTCGGTAGTGGTTTGATGACTCTACATGTTTTGGTTGCGGCAACTTAGATCAAGTGTTAAGTCGTAGGTATACGTGGTAATTGATTGATGTATACTAAACTTGATGTAAGGCGTCAGTATGCAAAAAATACGTAGGTACCCTGTAAACATTACGTTACGTATCATGTAAGGATAGAAAAATGATGATTGGCTGATTCGAAATTAGAATTTAGGCTCTCCATTTTGATTCCTAACGAATACATGGTGAAAACTGTTTTGATAGAGATTGTGTTCTACGCCGCAGTATTTTTACTTGGCTTAGGTATACGAGTAGGTCATTATTTTAAAATCTCAGCTGCGTTATATTCGTGGAGACTTGACTAAGGAAACTAACGTGATTTTCGCACATTCTAATTAAAATATAGTACGTGAGTAATAGTACCTGTACTATTTATTTTTTAGGGTTCCGTACCGCAAACGGAAAAAACGGAACCCTTATAGAATCACTTAGTTGTCCGTCTGTCCGTATGTCCGTCTGTCCGTCTGTGTGTATGTCAAGACTCTTTATCTTGGGAATGCGTAAAGATATCGAGTTGAAATTTAAACTATATACGTATATTTATGGTCACTTGCAGTTGTGTAAATGAAAAACTTCTCAGTTATCGTTTAAAAAAGTTAGAGCCGTTTATGTCGTAAAAACCGCATATTTCGACACTCACAAAAATCAAAACCTACAGGGTACTTTCCGTTGACATAGAACTATGAAATTTGGTGAGAAGCATTGTCTCAGAGTACACACTACACATATAGGAATAAATCTGAAAACTGTACATTTTTGTTAAAATCACAAAAAAATAGGGCCTCAAAATTCACAAAATATGGGTTTAAAATTCAAAGTGAGTAAATCGTATCATGTAAGGTATCATATAAAAGAACTTCATTAGCTCATACTAAAACAGGTTTTTAATTATTTTAACAATGTGTAATTTTCGATGTATGACGAAAGGACTGAAAAAAAAACTTTTTTGATTTTAGTAAGTATAGAGATTTTCACAACTTAGGTACTTCCCAATTTTGTGAAATTTTCTGGATTTGCACGGAACCCTCGATGTGCGAGCCTGACTCGCACTTGTCCGGTTTTTACTTAGAATATTCATGGCAACATTAGAACATTAAACTAGAGTAACAATTGGCGGTCTCATTTCTTATGGAGATCTCTATAGGGTTCTTGTATTCACTTTAAAAAATACTAGATATGTTACGAAAGGTAAATATATTAATTTAATTTCTCTACAATATTCGGGAGCCAGTGGATCAAAAGCAATAACCGTTTCCTCACAAGAAGTCACCAAACTTTGCCATCCGTTACTCACAAAAAACTTAGCAAATTGGCTCTCATGACAAAACATTGTCTGTTTCCGTTAGCGAACTAATCTCCAGGAAAAAGTTGTTTTATCCCAGTCTCAGTATAATATTACGATTGTTTTGGGAATTGGCCAAACGCTTCGATTTCTGACTTATTGACCTCGGGGGAGATCGATCCGGAAGTACGGAGTATCATGTTCAGTTGATTTATTTGGAGCGTCAAAAAAAAACATGAAATGTTCTCGGATAAGATTTTGCGAAGTTCGGTAGTTTTTTAATTTATTCTAAGAGAACTGTTTTATTTTTTCAAATTGGAAATCTGTTGCCAAGTCCATAAATTTGGTATTTACTAATTGAATTCGCTCTTAGAGGTTAGGTATCTATGTAGGTATACCTAAGTCTCTACATTTACTGTACTGTACTGTACTGTACCAGCCTTTTTAATAGTCCACTGCAGGACGTAGACCTACCCACGAAGGGTGATTGGGCCATATCCACCACGCTGGCCCAGTGCGGGTTGGTGGATTCACATACGCCATCGAATTTCTTCTACGGACGTATGCAGGTTTCCTCACGATGTTTCCCTTCACCGAAAAGCCAGTGGTGTGACATTCCGTACATAAATTCCAAAGAACTCATTGGTACGGAACCGGGGATTTGAACCCACGACCTCACGATTGTAAGGCGGGTGTCACTACCCCTTGACCACCACGGCTTATAACAGTACGTAATGAAAACGTTGTGACCATGTATTAGAAAAACAAAATTTGCTTAACTGATCCTTTGATTGTTACAGTGCGATAAGACAGTCATAGAAAAAATGTAAAAAAAATATAACTGGTATACAGGGTTATTTCTAATCAATTAGCATCCTTCTAGGGGCTTATTCTGTACATCAAAACTAACAACTTTTGTTCTACGACTTTCGTCAAAATGAAAAAAAAAATTTTGTTGTTCCATAGAAAAGTTTAGTTCACCCGCGACAAAATGCATGGAACAACAAAATTTTTTTTTAAGTTTTGACGGTTTCGTAGAACAAAAGTTGTTAGTTTTGATGTACAGAATAAGCCCCTAGAAGGATGCTAATTGATTAGAAATAACCCTGTATATTTAAAAACTACTACAATTAATACGATTTTTGCTAATACTCGTAAATCTATTTAATCGTTTAACAACTCATCTTTGTTTCGATATTTTTATTAGAATCTAACGATATTGTGTTTTTATATAAACTCAGTACGTGAACGTCTTCTTTCTCCCAGTCATTAGTCCTAAAGTCCCTCACCACCAACTTCCTAGAAAGACAAGAGTGTGAACAAGACTCGAGTATAGTTCAGGAAAGTGTGAAATCCTGTTGAAAAAGTTGGAACCCAGTTTCAAGTGTCCACGTGCTTACGCAGGTGTTTCCTTGCTCCTGAAGGTTTGGGCCCACACAGGGAGGTAACGAGGATTTTTGCCACACGGGGTATAATAATCTGTTAAAAATTCCGCCCCTTGCCTCTCGCTCTATCTCTACTGAACTGAAGAATTCATTGTCTTCATCTTGGAGTTCATTTAAGCTCTCGTGTCCTCTTTGTAATTATGACGCTTTTCACTTATGATAACTATAGACAGTATAGACTAAATTGGGTTTCACAAAAAACGACGACTGTGAACCTGATTGTAAATAGGTAAATAATAACATAAGTAAATAAATAAAATCTAAATCAAATTTGTTACTTCGATTGATTCCAAATAGTCTCTTTGGCTGTTTATCATCCTGTTACGATGATAATAATTATGTAAATTAAATATTTAAAACAAAATAATTTTAAATTACCATAAACAAACTAGAGAGCTCTGAGTTGAAAAGCCACGCTGAAAAATTGTTAACCACTTTTCTCTCAATACCGCCCCACGAAAAACGCCGTTCCTAGAAAAATGCCGCCCCATACGAAATGCCACCTTCAAAACCCGCTACTGGTGTCGAAGTTAATGATCAGGGTCCCACGGGACGCGAACTTAGACCGGGATATTGTAGAGTATGTAGAATATTCGAGGCATTTCCTAGAGGGCATTGTGCGGTACTAATTAGGAGGAACCCTGTGACACTTGTAATGGACTTAATGAGTGTGAGTTATGGTTAGAAACGTATAATTATGTATTAGTCGCATTTAGAAAATCACTTTTTTTGGTAAGCATGCTAGTCTAGTCAGATTTTTCTGAAATATGTATATAGATTTAGCAAAAATTGTTATTATACATACTTCAAGTCCTATCCTCCTATCACGTTTTTTGTTTAACTGGCATTTGGGAAAATTAAATAAGTATATCTCATTCACTTTTTCAACTGATCATTATGATTTTCCAAAAATTAATAAATTTTAATAATAATAAAAATAATTTATTTAAAACATAAATATCAAAATTACACGTGAAAAGCAAAAACAATTTAATAAATAACACACACACACACGATTGCCTGAACTAGGTTAAACCTGTGTTTCAGGCTGAAAAAGAGCAAAAAATGCAAAATAGATATAAATAAAATAACTATTTGCTACCTAAAACTAAGTAAAATACTTCTAAAACTGATTACAGTGCAATCGTGTGACGTACTTAGTGACATAAACAATATATCCGACAATACCTAAAAACCTACCTAATTTTTTATACATTACTAAAAAATTGAAGACTAAGCTATAAAATATATGTCTACCTAATATTTAAAAATTGCAATTAAACCTATAATAATATCAAAGTTATGATTGCTTAATGCATGATTGCATTTTCATCTCATTTCACTATAAGTAAACAACAATTTTTCCGTATCATCGTACGACATATTGTGAAGGACTTCCGTGATTAGTTTTTTGCAGTTATTGTAGTTGACCGGGTATATATTAACTAACGCGTTTAACCTATTGTAGAGAATTGAGGAACCTAACAGTCTCAGTCTCAGATTTTTTATATAATAATTAGATTCATTATCATCAGCTTGTATCGACCACTATTGGATATAAGCCTAGCTCTCCCTTTTGTCATTGTTCTCTGTTTTGGGCTAGTCTCAGCCACGCATAACCCGTCACCCGCCATATATCTGATCTCGTCAACCCATCTGGAGGTCTGTCTACAGAATTCTTACGCTACTGAAACACTCACTAGGAATTATAATTCCTAAAAATTGTTTTTTGTGATGGCCTTTTTGCATTGTCTAGCAGTCCATCCATTCATCTGCCATAGGACGTCCACTTCTGGACATAGGTCTCTCCTATGGATTCCCAGTAGTTGGAAGCGGACTGCATCCAGCGCGTTTCTGCGGTCAGTCCACCTAGTCGATGGACGTCCTACGCTGCGCTTGCTAATACGTGGTATCCACTACAAAACTTCGTGGCCCGATCGGCCATCCGTTCTTTGAACTATGCATGAAATGCAATCAATAGGGAGGTTTTGCATGAACTATGTTTTGCATTGTAACCCAAATCATTTATTACCCAGAAATCCTTTTGAAAGACGCACCCATAGCACGCACCAAAAATATGGCAATAATTACAACATACAGAACTCGGTACAACAAAAACTAAACGCTGCACTACCTATGGACTATTGACGATCTGGGGTTCTATTTTTGAACCTATACGTACGCGTAAATGGTCACGAAACCGTTTCGTGACCATTGAAGAGCATTGAAGATCTGCTTTAGTACGAACGGGACAGCGAAGCATGCGATTCGAAAATTCCGTTTCTGTCAGTTCAGAATTGAGCTCGTAATTTTTTGTTTGCCAAAAACACCTTGCGGATGCGCTGTAAGCATAAATATGTAATACATCATCGCAATTTCTATTTAACCAAGCAAAGTAAAACCTTTTACATCAATCCTTCATCTTTATCCTTCCATATTTTTTTGCGATGTTTTCTATTGTCAGTGTGCACAACACTTGCGCAGGCGATTATTTGACAAGCATCTCGCTTTTTTTGTTGAGTAAAGGTGTTCTGTATTATAATTTTGTACTCATCTATATAAGTAGGTAAAGGTGTAACGTATTAGAAGAAAAATGATGATTATTTAGGTATATCCATACGTGAAAGTTTTTGTTACTCTTTTACAAACAAACGGCTGAACCGGTTTTGATGAAATTTGATATGCAATTAGCTTAGACCTTGGATTAATACATAGGGTACTTTTTTATGACGGGCTAACGCGGGTAACAGCTAGTTTAGTATATTGAGTGCTCATCATCGGTATAACATGTAACTTTCATGTAAGTATAAAATGCGTCAATCGATGTATACTAACACTGTACACTTTACACTAACGATACGTACACTAACGATGTACACTTTAAATTATATTGTAAATGAGTGGCGAGTTTTTTTCGCCCAAAAATATGCTGTCTTGCTCACTACTCACTGCCTCTGTTACTTCGAAACTTTCACATCAAAATCAATCTATCCGTTTGAACTTTTAGAAGATCCAGAGATCCAGACATATATATACGTTCAAAAATACATAACACGTATACAATACCCAAAAATACATCCCAAAAACATTGCTATTCTTCTTGGGTAGTCCCAGTAACAATGACGTAGGTTGAGAATCTAAGATGGAGAAAATCAAGTACACATTACGGTACGTGGAAATCCCGTATAATGCATCCATTTATAGTCTTTTTTTTATTATTACACTTTTGCTACTACTACTGTTGCTTACAGGACGAAAGTCCTTGAATTAGCAACGTTCTCTTATTTCACTAAATTGCCCCATTTATCACAAAATTAATAAACAATGACTTTCAGCGAAAGCATGTCTTGTTTGCGAACCAATTTAAAACGAATTCTTTGGACGAAACAGGTAGAACTTTTTTTAAGAAAAAAAAATGGCAAAGGAACTCTTTCCAGCCAGACTCCATGGTGAAAGTTTTGTACAAAAATCTTTCCGAACAAACAGACATAATGCACTTTTTTATACGAATGGGAGATTTAAATAAAAACTGGACCTTTCTCCGAATAAGGCTCGACCACAAAAGGGTTTTAAATTTCACAAACAGATGTGGATTTTTTTAATTTGCCATTCGAACGCATGTGGATTCTATGACATCTGTCATTTGGTATCGATTTATCTGAATTTTTCACGGTACTCGATAGATGATGAGTATTTTATGTCCCAAACAATACCACTTTTAGAAATTCAAGCATGTGTTGGAAATATCTATTCAGTGAATGTTCTTTCAGAAAATACTTATATTAGTATGTATTATATTTTTGATACCGCGTTCTTCATCAATTAAATCTAGTTTATAAATACAGCAATTGTTAAACATTGATATTTTTTTAAATTTAATAACATTTAATTATTCTCTATGTTGTTAATTCACGTCTAGACTCTATGGTTCACACCGATGAAATCTGGTGGTCTTTACTGGGTCTTTAGCTTTACGCTTAAATCGTTTTCTTCCAGGCAACCTTAAAATGAAGAGGATTTAAGAGGAATGGAGCAAAATGGAGGAGGAAAATTTATACCTAATTTTCAGTAATTTTTAAGCAATTTTTTGTCATTCAAGTCGGTCAGTGTGACGTCATAAGTGATAATTTCGATACCATTGAAGCAAAAACGTAACAATCGGTTATTCTTACCATAAAACCTATCAAAACCTTCCTTCCAGCTCGTTGACAAGATAATGATACGACAATATGATAGACAGTCACCTTTGGCGGCCATTGTTGCGGGCACGCGCGACCTTTCAACGTAATATCGAATATAATATTTATTCAATAATCACAGGTTCGGATGGATTGACGATGCTGTCAGAACTGGACACGGGAACGTGGAATATGGAAAAAAAATATCGCGCTATATTTGACAAATATATAATATTTTATGAACTCTGAGACCTATGGGGTATATATGGGGCCTTATTTTTCAACTTCGAACGCATACGGAATTTTGACAGATTGTATGAAACACTCTACATTGTCTATTGAAGTTGCGAATGCTCCGCAGAAGTTCCGTATACGACCAAACCGTCCGATGTTGAAAAATCAGGCCCCAGAGCTAGCCACCAAAGAAATTTTACGAAATAGGTACTGTAAGGCTGTATCAACATTTAAAACTCTGAACTGTAGATTCCTGAAAAGAGTTTCCCTTTACCACGTACCTAGTATAAAATAAATTAGCTTCCCTGTCTGTCTGTCCCTATGTATGCTTAAATCTTTAGAACTACGCAACGGATGTTAATGCGGTTGCTTTAATAGATTGAGTGATTCAAGAGATAGACGAAGCCGGGGCGGGTCGCTAGTAAACGATATACTAAAATTGTACAAAGAAATCATTTCTCGCCGTTCGTCAGTAGGTACCTATATACATTAAGATTTTTTCAGTCGCTCTGTTTTTTTACCAGTAGCTTGGTTCTCCCAAAATAATGAATGTTTCACCCATACCACATTTCGTAGATAAGGCGATTCTCGGCCGCTATGAATGACAATAAAATTGCTCATCCTGGTCCATAAAAAAGATCAACATGTTGTAAAATATTTACCGGACCTGTACTAATGCCCAATTTTTTTTTTTCATCTTACACCTAGAGCCTTCACTCTTTTATGTTTCTTATATACCTACCTATAGTAGACTACAGACGTTGGACCTATTGTAGGACTAGCTTTTGCCGGAACTTTTTTTGGTTTTGTGCTATGCCATAGGAACCATTTTATTTTCCGGGATAAAAAGTGGCCTAGTACACTCTCCCACCTTAAAACTATAAGTAAATAATAGGTATCTATGCAAAAAATCAAGTTGATTCAATGCTCTTTTATTGTGCGAAAGAGTAACAAACTAACTTTCGGATTTTTCGTATTATTAAGGAATTAATTGTTAGTAGGTACTTAGTAGCGCTCGTAGCGTAGTTTGACTAGGTTTCAACTGAGCGCTACCGTGGCTCGGATGACATGGCAAATTGTAAGTCCCGGTTGTTTTAACCGTTTAGCCATGTCAGACGCCTTCAGCCGGCCTAAAAACTCTGACACCAGGGCTAGCCACCTGGCCTATACGAACTTACTTATTGTACAATATTTGTATAAAAAATTAGTAATGTTTCATTTTGGTTTTAGAAATCCTATCGTTTTGCATCGCTGTCTCGATTCCATTGCATAACGCCAATTCCCAATTTCATGACCATGAAACCGAAAATGCTGACTAATTTTCAAAATGTTTGTCAGGTTTTTGTGCAATTGTTATTCAAGCAATACTTTACTCATTTAAATTTATTTTTATTTGGTATACAGGGTTATTACTAATCAAATTAGCATCTTTTCGATACGAAAAATATCGTTCACCCGCAACCAAATAAATGTATGGAACAGCTATTTTTTTTGGTTTTGACAAAAGTCGCAGAACAAAAGTTGTTAGTTTTGATGTACAGAATAAGCCCCTTAAAGTTAATTGATTAGAAATAACCCTGTAATTATATGTAAATCCTTATGTATTTAGAATAAAAGTAAATTACATTGTTTCTTAACTTTTGCACTGGGCGAAGCTCGGTTGCTCTAAGTATACAGGGTCACTTGTCAACTTGTCACATACCAAGATTCTCGCGGGATTACATAACTAACATCATAAAAAACAACATTTCTTTGTGACTCTTAATTTTTTTTTTGATTTTACTTTTATACAAAAAAAAATTGTTGATATATCCTACTAATATTATAAACGCGAAAGTTTGTGAGGATGGATGGATGGATGGATGGATGTATGGATGTTTGTTACTCTTTCACGCAAAAACTACTGAACGGATTGAGATGAAACTTTGTAATAATCCTACTAATATTATAAACGCGAAAGTTTGTGAGGATGGATGGATGGATGGATGGATGTATGGATGTTTGTTACTCTTTCACGCAAAAACTACTGAACGGATTGAGATGAAACTTTGTAATAATATAGCTTATACATCAGAATAACACATAGGCTACAATTTATAAAGATATTTTGTGAATTGTCCAAAATATAACGATAAATGTTGAGTAAGTAGGAAAATTCTGCCATCTGCGAGCTACTGAGCGTGCGCTGCAAGAATGTCAAAATAAACAACTGTCGATCGAATATCTGTCAAATCAAGCGACGAGCAGTCCTTGGATATCATCATACTGATAATATATTATCCTACTAATATTATAAACGCGAAAGTTTGTGAGGATGGATGGATGGATGGATGGATGTATGGATGTTTGTTACTCTTTCACGCAAAAACTACTGAACGGATTGAGATGAAACTTTGTAATAATATAGCTTATACATCAGAATAACACATAGGCTACAATTTATAAAGATATTTTGTGAATTGTCCAAAATATAACGATAAATGTTGAGTAAGTAGGAAAATTCTGCCATCTGCGAGCTACTGAGCGTGCGCTGCAAGAATGTCAAAATAAACAACTGTCGATCGAATATCTGTCAAATCAAGCGACGAGCAGTCCTTGGATATCATCATACTGATAATATATTATCCTACTAATATTATAAACGCGAAAGTTTGTGAGGATGGATGGATGGATGGATGGATGTATGGATGTTTGTTACTCTTTCACGCAAAAACTACTGAACGGATTGAGATGAAACTTTGTAATAATATAGCTTATACATCAGAATAACACATAGGCTACAATTTATAAAGATATTTTGTGAATTGTCCAAAATATAACGATAAATGTTGAGTAAGTAGGAAAATTCTGCCATCTGCGAGCTACTGAGCGTGCGCTGCAAGAATGTCAAAATAAACAACTGTCGATCGAATATCTGTCAAATCAAGCGACGAGCAGTCCTTGGATATCATCATACTGATAATATATTATCCTTACTATTTTAATATTATAAATGCGAAAGTAACTCTGTCTGTCTGTCTATCTGTCTGTCTGTCTGTCTGTCTGTCTGTCGCGCTTTCACGCCAAAACTAATGAACCGATCTCAATGAAATTTGGTACACAGATAGTCTAGAGCCTGAGAAAGGACATAGGCTACATTTTATCCCGAAAATTGCATAATTCCCGTTGGATAGGACAAAATCTTGCGTTAGCAAAACTGTCACCTATCACAACGACGCTAAAAGGCCCAATTTTGAATACACCATCGTAATTATAACAGTTAATTAGACTATTTCTGTTTCTTTTTCACTTTCGGAGTTCGATAGAGAGAACACTTTTTACGTTGCTATTAAATTTACGATGGCTCATTCATAATTGCGTTGATTGAGCCTAACATGGATTCACAAAACGTAATTAGATGACAGGTGACATACATTGACTGCAGACTTTTATAAATGTCTCGCTTAGCATAGCAAAGGGACAAATTGTCTTTCCACCATTATAGCTCCTCGAAGAGGAAATAAAGTATGAATTGACAATAATAACTGACATTAAAATTGGACAAAATAGTTTTCCCTTTGCCATGCTACATATTACAATGACGTTTAATACTGGGCCGTCATTTCGTATGACATTAAAAATATTTTTAAATATACCACCATTAGAGGTTAAACATATTTCTTTATTCTACCTTTATGGTAGAGAATCCATGCTAATATACGAAGAAACGGATCGACTTGATTTTTAAAAGTAGTATGGCATGAGTATGAATATCTTGACACTAAGGTTTTTACCTTGATTCTGAGTTGTGACCTTGACACGAACATAAATTTCTGTTGGGTTGGTTAGGATTGAACAGTGATAAAAGTGCAGCCCGGCTCAGTTGCGGCACTCCTCATGAGGCACGCAACTTGCCGGTCAGCCTCTAAGCTGCTATATTTAAAAACCCCAGAAAATCGGCCTAACCTCGAGTGCAAACTTCTAAACTGCCTAGGGGGAAAAGACCAAAAAGAATCGGGAGACCTCGAGCGCCGCCTTCTTAGCTGTCTCAGAAAAAAACCAGAGAAGCGGCTCTACCTGGAATTCCCGCGCCGCCCATAGGCCTCGGCTACTAAGTTCTCCTGCCACGACAAGGCGAAAACCTATGGGCGGAAACACTCTAACCTTATCTTAATCAACAGAAGCATTTATAAGTATAAGGTATTTTGATATCGGGATAGGTCTGAACAGTGACAACAAGGTGCAAGGTACTTGATTTTTTTACAGAGCAAGTGCTTAAGTGATTAACTACCTGCCACTAAATACAGACTTATAATGTAAAACTTCATAAACTACTACTACATAACAAGCAATTGGATCATCCACAGACCCTTGAAGGTCTAAAGATATTCTAAATGCTCAAGCCCACTGCCAGTCAGCAGCGTGCCCAACATGCTGGCAGCATTGCCAATCAGCTTGGTAATGCTGCTTATACGTTGAGCCAAATAAACACCAGCATTTTGGTCACGCGGCGGGTACACGAGACGCTCAGAAAGACTTTTGAAAACAAGATGAGCTCCCGGCCAACACGCGCACAATGTCTCAATTTCAAACGGCTCAAATATGTAACCACTGCCGAGGTTAGCATATTTGCGCCGTTTGTGCTGCTCCGCTGACGGCTCCAAAGTATCGACGCAAGTCGCGTCCCATACTAAGGGCCGTCTACACTTCCATGGGACCAGCTTCATACCGTCAGGCCTTTTGCCATCACCACGCGCAAACCCATTCGGTTAGAGTACGGCTGCGATATTGGCGGTCGCAAAAGCGTATGACATCGTTCACAATGGCTTGGCAACTAATTCGACCAGCGCTTCTTGACCAAGAAAGACGGTGGTGACCAAGCTGGTCAACTAGGGTACTTGAATAGGTGAGAGCGCTCAGCTATGTGCGGCGCGGCAGCAAGGTGGGTCGACTATCTCGACGATATCATCAATACCGCCGGTCGAGCCTGGTCACGACCGGCAAAGAGCCGAGGCAGATGGCACTGCAAGAGAGAGGCCTATACCCAACAGTGGGTCAAAGAAAGCTGCGGATGATAACGATGACGAAACAAATTATTTGAGATTGGCTGTTTTTTGGGTTTGAAATGATTATTTGCTACAATATTTGTGTACCGTTTCACATTGAATTGGGGCTAATATTTTGTGGCGCACTTACTGTATTAGTTACCATATTTTTTTGACAAGATAAACATAAATTAAATTATGCGGGCGAAGCCGCGGGTAAAAGCTAGTCCTTACTATTTTAATATTATAAATGCGAAAGTAACTCTGTCTGTCTGTCTATCTGTCTGTCTGTCTGTCTGTCTGTCTGTCGCGCTTTCACGCCAAAACTAATGAACCGATCTCAATGAAATTTGGTACACAGATAGTCTAGAGCCTGAGAAAGGACATAGGCTACATTTTATCCCGAAAATTGCATAATTCCCGTTGGATAGGACAAAATCTTGCGTTAGCAAAACTGTCACCTATCACAACGACGCTAAAAGGCCCAATTTTGAATACACCATCGTAATTATAACAGTTAATTAGACTATTTCTGTTTCTTTTTCACTTTCGGAGTTCGATAGAGAGAACACTTTTTACGTTGCTATTAAATTTACGATGGCTCATTCATAATTGCGTTGATTGAGCCTAACATGGATTCACAAAACGTAATTAGATGACAGGTGACATACATTGACTGCAGACTTTTATAAATGTCTCGCTTAGCATAGCAAAGGGACAAATTGTCTTTCCACCATTATAGCTCCTCGAAGAGGAAATAAAGTATGAATTGACAATAATAACTGACATTAAAATTGGACAAAATAGTTTTCCCTTTGCCATGCTACATATTACAATGACGTTTAATACTGGGCCGTCATTTCGTATGACATTAAAAATATTTTTAAATATACCACCATTAGAGGTTAAACATATTTCTTTATTCTACCTTTATGGTAGAGAATCCATGCTAATATACGAAGAAACGGATCGACTTGATTTTTAAAAGTAGTATGGCATGAGTATGAATATCTTGACACTAAGGTTTTTACCTTGATTCTGAGTTGTGACCTTGACACGAACATAAATTTCTGTTGGGTTGGTTAGGATTGAACAGTGATAAAAGTGCAGCCCGGCTCAGTTGCGGCACTCCTCATGAGGCACGCAACTTGCCGGTCAGCCTCTAAGCTGCTATATTTAAAAACCCCAGAAAATCGGCCTAACCTCGAGTGCAAACTTCTAAACTGCCTAGGGGGAAAAGACCAAAAAGAATCGGGAGACCTCGAGCGCCGCCTTCTTAGCTGTCTCAGAAAAAAACCAGAGAAGCGGCTCTACCTGGAATTCCCGCGCCGCCCATAGGCCTCGGCTACTAAGTTCTCCTGCCACGACAAGGCGAAAACCTATGGGCGGAAACACTCTAACCTTATCTTAATCAACAGAAGCATTTATAAGTATAAGGTATTTTGATATCGGGATAGGTCTGAACAGTGACAACAAGGTGCAAGGTACTTGATTTTTTTACAGAGCAAGTGCTTAAGTGATTAACTACCTGCCACTAAATACAGACTTATAATGTAAAACTTCATAAACTACTACTACATAACAAGCAATTGGATCATCCACAGACCCTTGAAGGTCTAAAGATATTCTAAATGCTCAAGCCCACTGCCAGTTAGCAGCGTGCCCAACATGCTGGCAGCATTGCCAATCAGCTTGGTAATGCTGCTTATACGTTGAGCCAAATAAACACCAGCATTTTGGTCACGCGGCGGGTACACGAGACGCTCAGAAAGACTTTTGAAAACAAGATGAGCTCCCGGCCAACACGCGCACAATGTCTCAATTTCAAACGGCTCAAATATGTAACCACTGCCGAGGTTAGCATATTTGCGCCGTTTGTGCTGCTCCGCTGACGGCTCCAAAGTATCGACGCAAGTCGCGTCCCATACTAAGGGCCGTCTACACTTCCATGGGACCAGCTTCATACCGTCAGGCCTTTTGCCATCACCACGCGCAAACCCATTCGGTTAGAGTACGGCTGCGATATTGGCGGTCGCAAAAGCGTATGACATCGTTCACAATGGCTTGGCAACTAATTCGACCAGCGCTTCTTGACCAAGAAAGACGGTGGTGACCAAGCTGGTCAACTAGGGTACTTGAATAGGTGAGAGCGCTCAGCTATGTGCGGCGCGGCAGCAAGGTGGGTCGACTATCTCGACGATATCATCAATACCGCCGGTCGAGCCTGGTCACGACCGGCAAAGAGCCGAGGCAGATGGCACTGCAAGAGAGAGGCCTATACCCAACAGTGGGTCAAAGAAAGCTGCGGATGATAACGATGACGAAACAAATTATTTGAGATTGGCTGTTTTTTGGGTTTGAAATGATTATTTGCTACAATATTTGTGTACCGTTTCACATTGAATTGGGGCTAATATTTTGTGGCGCACTTACTGTATTAGTTACCATATTTTTTTGACAAGATAAACATAAATTAAATTATGCGGGCGAAGCCGCGGGTAAAAGCTAGTTTTTAATAATACTTAGGTACCCATGCGAATTACATGCAAATAGCGCAGCGGGGTGAAAGGTAGAATGGCGCGAGACGCTATGTTAGGTTTAAACCATCAATACAACAATAAAAAAAGTCACATCAATGGTTTAAACTTAGGTACAAATGTCACGATAGAAACTAAAAACCTGAAAATTCATTTTTATCGTAGAGTATCATTGTCATCGTCGATTGCAAATGGCGTACTATGGTGTATACCTACAAAGAAGTGTGGTAGGGTGACTATGCTGGACATATTTCTTAGACATGCTGGGTGTACAATTAGGTGTATAGTCGTGGGTGTCGTTTTTAATTTTTTTGGGTTGTAGATTTCAAAAATGGCATCCATTTTTAAATTAATGTGGCGGACGTCACTTTTTAGAATAAGTCGTCATGGGTGTAATTATCGAAGTTTTAGGGGGTGTAGATTTCAAAAATGGCATCCATTTTGAACTTAAAGATGGCGGATGTCACTTATTGCAAAAAGTCGTCATGGGTGGCATTTAATAAGTTTTTGGGGGTGTAGATTTCAAAACTGGCATCCATTTTGAAATTAAAGATGGCGGATGTCACTGTTTGCAAAAGTCGTCATGGGAGTCGTTTAATAGGTTTTTGGGGGTGTAGGTTTCAAAAATGGCATCCATTTTGAATTTAAAGATGGCGGATGTCACTTATTGCAAAAAGTCGTCGTGGGTGTCGTTTAATAGGTTATAGGGGGTGTAGATTTCAAAAATGGCATCCATTTTGAAATTAAAGATGGCGGATGTCACTTATTGCAAAAAGTCGTCATGGGTGTCGTTTAATGGGTTTTTGGGGGTGTAGGTTTCAAAAATGGCATCCATTTTGAAATTAAAGATGGCGGATGTCACTGTTTGCAAAAGTCGTCATGGGAGTCGTTTAATAGGTTTTTGGGGGTGTAGGTTTCAAAAATGGCATCTATTTTGGAATAAGAGATGGCGGGTGTTGCTTTTTTGAAAAAGTCGTCATGGGTGTCGTTCTTGAAAATTTGGGGGTGCATATTTCAAAATTGGCATTCATTTTGGAATTGAACATGGCACCCCCAGGTAAAAACCTCGAAAACTACACCCGTGACGACTTTTTCAAAAAAGTCATCCATTCATCCATCAGCCAAAAGACGTCCACTGCTGGACATAGGCCTCCCCTATGGATCTCCAATAAGACCGGTTGATAGCGGCTTGCATCCAGCGCGATCTTGCGGCCTTAATGAAGTCATCTGTCCACCTTGTGGGTGGACGTCCTACGCTGCGCTTGACGGTACGTGGTCTCCACTCGAGAACTTTTCGACTCCACCGGTCATCAGTCCTCCGCGCTATGTGCCCTGCCCATTGCCATTTCAACTTGCTAATCTGTTGGGCTATGTCGGTAACTTTGGTTCTTCTACGGATCCCCTCATTTCTGATTCGATCACGCAGAGAGACTCCGAGTATAGCCCTCTCCATAGCTCGTTGGGCTACTTGGAGCTTACTAATAAGGCCCATAGTGAGAGACCACGTTTCTGTGCCATAAGTCATCACTGGCAACACACACTGGTCGAAAACTTTCGACTTGAGGCACTGAGGTATGTCGGACGAGAAGACACTACGCAATTTTCCGAACGCTGCCCAGCCGAGTTGGATTCGGCGATTGGCCTCTTTGTTGAAGTCGGACCTACCTAACTGGACTACTTGTCCTAGGTAGACGTACGAGTCAACGACTTCAAGAACCGAGTTTCCAACAGAAATCGGGGTGGGTAAAACATGGGAATTAGACATGACTTTCGTCTTGTCCATGTTCATCTTAAGACCCACCTGTTGAGAAACCCGATTGAGGCCTTCGAGCATCGTGCTGAGCACTTCCATCGATTTTGCCATGACTACTATATCGTCGGCAAACCGAAGGTGAGTGAGGTATTCGCCATTGATATTGATGCTGAATCCTTTGCATTCCAGGAGCTTGAAGGCGTTCTCCAAAGTAGTCGTAAACAGTTTCGGAGAAATTACGTCTCCCTGTCTTACGCCTCTTATTAAAGGGATCGCCTTGGAGCTCTCTTCCTGTACTCGGACTAACATAGTGGCGTTATTATACAAGCACTTCAACACTTCGATGTACCGATAGTCAATACGGCATCGTTGCAGAGACTCAAGCACAGCCCATGTCTAAACCGAATCAAAGGCTTTTTCATAGTCCACAAACGCTAAGCCAAGTGGCAGATTATACTCTTCGGTCTTCTGTATAACCTGCCGCAGCGTATAAATGTGGTCCATGGTGCTAAAGCCTTTTCGGAAACCGGCTTGTTCGCAAGGCTGAAAGTCATCAAGCCTGCGCTCGAGACGGTTCGTAATGACCCTTGAAAACAGCTGCCTAGAACTCGGTTTCAAAAAAGTGAGTCCGCCATTTTTTATTTCAAAATGGATGCCTTGTTTACTACGGAAGCCTAAAAATGATTGTGACTTTTCGTAATAAAGTCTTTTAAGATTTTTCGTGACAAAGTCTATTCGTGGAAAACTTTTCGTGATTAAGATTTTACGTGATAAGTACTTTCGTGATAAAGTCTATTTGTTACAAAGTATTTCGTGAAAAAGTTTTTCGTGGTTAAGTACTGACACAGATTGCGTGATATGTGTTAAGATTACATCTATAAAACTTAAACGTTGTTTAACACCGTCAATATGGATTCCAGACCATTGCTGTCATCACAAAAGTGAAAGTACTCATCGAGACTTACATTTCCGATGACAGTTGTCAAACTTAAAAGTGTTTTATCTCCATCATTATCAATTTTAGACTATAATTGCTTTCTTAACAAAGGTGTAATAACTCTTCGAGATCTACATTTCCGATAACAGCTGTCAAACTTGAAACTAAATTATCTCCGTATATATTATTTCTAGACAATTGTTTATATGGGGATTGGTTTTATAGAAATATTTAGGGAAGGCCTATGCCCAGCAATGAGCGTCCTATTGCTAAAACGACGATGACGAAGGACGACGAGTTAGGGGTAAGATAACTGCGATTCCTGGGTGCAGTAACATTCCAAAGAAATATTATATCCCAAGATGATCGAGATGTTTTGGTCATCCTACTTGGAAAAGAGACACAATCATCTGATGTGGTATCCTTGTCGGCACGTTTTTCTTTGCAAGTACTCAATCCTGTTTATATGATAAATCCATGATTAGGAACAAGAATTTGACACTATTAGCAGAAAAACTCGGCTACTAGCCACTGAATTGAGATATTTTCCATGTCTTTTTCTAACTCAATGCATCTCCTTCATTCTCTTCTCGATCGACCACATTATCCCTCTGGTACTGTACTGTACTGTATCAGCCATTTTTTTTAATAGTCCACTGCAGAACGTAGGCCTACCCACGAAGGGTGATTGGGCTATATCCACCACGCTGGCTCAGTGCGGGTTGGTGGATCACATACGCCATCGAATTTCTTCTACTGACATATGCAGGTTGCCTCAGGATTTTTTCCTTCACCGAAAAGCCAGCGGTGGTAAATTCCGTACATAAATTCCAAAGAACTCATTGGTACGGGACCAGGATTTGAACCCACGACCTCACGATTGTAAGGCGGGTGTCCATCTGGTATCACTGAGTTTTTATTTTAAATAATATAATTATCAAACCAAATAAAAACACACATAACTTCATATTATGAATGTAGTTCTTTATGATGTAGGCTAGGTTGTTGGTGTTACATGTGATCCTGTATAAATTGCATAAGCAAATAGAATTTGAAATTTGAATTCATTGATGCAATTTAAATTTATTGAGTACTTAATTGATTGCACTTTAGTAAATAAATTATTTTTTGCAGTTTTTATTTGTACAACACTAGGCGGCACCGTGACAAAGAAGATACCTTTAATATTACTACGACCGTGACACACGGTTGGATTATGTCTAGGTATGCATAGAAACAATGCATTGTAAAATTCACTAAATACATTTTACAAATTCATTTAACTGCAACACTTTATTGGCCTTTTCATTGTATTCAAATCAATGTAAATTACAACCAGGAACCATTATGTCACGTGATTTTAGGTGTCAGATTTAGAAATAAAGAAAAAACCGGACAAGTGCGAGTCAGACTCGCACATCGAGGGTTCCGTACAAACACATTTTAAAATAATTAAAAACCTGTTATAGAGGCCCTAATTTTTTTGTGATGTAAATAAAAATGTGCAGTTTTCTGATTTATTCCTATATATGTGTACTCTAAGACAATGCTTCTCGCCAAATTTCATAGTTCTATGTCAACGGGATGTACCCTGTAGGTTTTGATTTTTGTGAGGGTCGAAATATGCGGTTTTTTACGACATAAACGGCTCTAACTTATTTAAACGATAACTGAGTAGTTTTTCTTTTACACAACAGCAAGTGTTCATCGATATACGTATACAGTTTAAATTTCAACTCGATATCTTTACGCCTTCTCGAGATAAAGAGTCTTGACATATACACAGACGGACAGACGGACAACAAAGTGATCCTATAAAGGTTCCGTTTTTTCCTTTTGAGGTACGGAACCCTAAAAATATATCTATGAACTGTTGTTATTGCATAGTGCAGATAATTAAATAATATTTACATAATATTATGCATGCATACGGGGTGACAACGTATTCATTCGAAATACTCTAGAATGTTCTGCTCGTCATTACGAGTAATATAACTTTAATTCAATTCTTATTTTATGGCTTCTGTGAAGTTTTTTTCCAATTTCGCCAATGTTTTGCGTGATACTGCCATCAAACGTAGAGAATTTGTACGGTGTCCAATATTTTTTTATTTATTTATTTTACAAAAATATACATATAATTTTACAGTATTACAGTACAAGCTAAATTAAACTTAGTGGCTAAAAATATTTTTAAATGTTACGAAAAATGTTCTATTTAGGTATATTAAATCTGATATATTCTTTTAATCTGATTAAAACTTAGCATACTTGGCAACACCAAGAATTTGCTGTCTGAATTGCAGTTAAGTAATACCATACCAATAGGACCGACAATAATGACCTTGAAGTAAGTCTCGCATGTTATGTATTAATTGTCTTGATTCTTTGCAACTAATTTTAACGGCTAACTCGATCATTGTCATTGGCAATTTCAGCAATAAGCACAATTCAGACATTAGAATAATTTTGTTTGTTTGTTTTAATTAAAGTTTTTTTTTTTTTTTTTTGAAGAATAGTAAATACTTTTGTATTGAACCCTAGATTTCGCACTAGGCGGACCTGTGTCGCGAAATCTAGTGTCTTTCGTTTAATATTATATATATATTATATTATCCATGTATATATATCATTTATGTACGTATAAAGCTATAACCACTTATTATAGTTATAGTAATACACTTGATTTTTAGAAAACAGTTTACAAAAACGATGTCCTTTCTAAAATCATTGCTAATAGTAGATATAAACTACCCTACCAACTTACTGACGTGTGCGCGCGCGTGTCTGCGCGCCTGTTTGTGTGTGTGTGTGTGTGCGTGTGTGTGCGTGTGTGTGTGTGTGTGTGTGTGTGTGTGTGTGTGTGACTAGCACTGCAATACACGAGATCTCATGAGAGTCAAGGTTTGCAGCGCTAGTCGTGTGTGATTGTGTATGAATTGTGTCCGCGTGTGAGAGAGGATCATTCTAATTTTATTAGTTTCTATACCTATAGAATTTAAGCTGCCAAATGATTACTAGGTTACATAATATAACATTGTATAAAAAGAATAACGAGTATTTGCACGAGATAAACGATAAAAAATATGCTATCCTGTATTAATTAGTCAACAGTTTTTTCGATTGTATACCGTCAAACAAACACAGTATATTCTATAAACACATAAGACGGACACAAACACAAAACACTGGTGTTTATTTGGCTCAACGAATAAGCATTGCCGTTCAGCGTGGCAATGCTGCCAGCATGCTGGACACGCTGCCAACTGGCAGTGGGCTGGGTTTGGATTATCTTTAGACTTTCAAGAGTCTGTGGATGATCCAATTGCTTTTTATGTAGTAGTAGTGTAAGTAGTTTTAGCATGAAGTAATATTGTGTTTTGTTGTATTTTAACACATAACATAAACCCAGCTACAATATAGGTAGGTAATACTATTCTATTTACAACTAAATACTTTTAAAGGTGACGTCCACAAGTGGTATATTATTCAGAGAAAAATCGAACCAAGATGATAGCATCATTTGAAAGCTTGGGCTTCTCAAAAATATTTAATTTAGATTTTATAATGCCTCCATTTTTTTTTAAATGTGAAAAATAAATTGTATGTAAAACAATAATACAGCTATGTATTTTTTCGAGTTCAGCAATAATAAAGTGCTTCTATCGTTATTTTACTTGCATTCGTAGCTGATTCTTTCACATTCATCTCTTAATTTGCTAAAATTAAAAATTATAAGCTACCAGTGTGACCAGTTAGTACTTAGGTACAATGTGACAAATAAACACTTAAAAAATGTGTCTAATTGGTAAAAATGCTTCTATTTACAATTTGGAGGTTTCTTCATCAGGGTTGATAGAGATAAACTACCTATTGAGCCAAATATATGTATTTATCCTAATATATTCAAAATTAATTTAAAAAAACGGAGGCCTCTTTTTTGGTTTTAACTGATGTAATAGACTTAGAAAAATATGAACTTTCTCGAAATGTAACAAGTGTTGTGGTTAGAATTTTTGATTATTATGATACCAGCCTCCATACATTTTGTGGAGATGTCCTTTAATATATTTACATAGTATATGGGGTATATACAAGGGGTAGGAGCGATTTGAACACAGATCAGGTGGATTTGAAAGAGGTGGGATGTGGGATTTCTGGGGGGATGACAGCATATAAAGAATACTGCATCAAAGGGCAACTAAAACATATATGGTCTAAGTTTCCCTTATCGAGACCGCACTCACTTATATAAATTTCACTACGGGACCGAACCCGAACTCTAATCAAACCCCGAATTTCAATGGAGGCATTTCCTGGGCGCATCTTTAATTTTGATGCTCCATTATTGATAGTTTCAAAAAAGGGTACCTTTTTTGAAACTCTCTTTGTCTCTGTTATGATGTTTATTTTAAGTGCTTTCCACACTAGATTTTTATCTCAAAGAGTTATCTTTGTGATAAGCATCTCAAAAATATGAAGCGAACGCAGGATTCGAACCATGCCCCTTCTAGGCTAGTGCTAGTGTTCAGGGCTAGTGATCCGAAGGGGCATGGTTCGAATCCTGCGTTCGCTTCATATTTTTGAGATGCTTATCACAAAGATAACTCTTTGAGATAAAAATCTAGTGTGGAAAGCACTTAAAATAAACATCATAACAGTGATTAAGCAGTGTGTCATCTCTCGTCAATCTTAGAAGTTCTAATAACTTCTAGTTGAGTGATAACCTGTCTAATACGGGTATCACAGGTGGCGCCACCAACGCTATAAGTTGGAAATGTAAGCACTCAGAAATTTGAAGGTTGCGTAGGAGGCGAGCTAGCTCAGTGGTTAGAGCGTCGGGCTAGTGATCCGAAGGGGCATGGTTCGAATCCTGCGTTCGCTTCATATTTTTGAGATGCTTATCACAAAGATATCTCTTTGTCTCCTATACTGAAATAAGTATTGAACACGTAAAGCGACTTGTGTTTTCATTTGAGCCCACAACTATTTACGGTAGAAGAACTGATGGCATAGATTTTTTTTCACATCCTGTTTTTGAGTGGTTAGTAACAGATAGATAATTATATATTAAGCCCGATTATAGAGGCGCCAGCGTAATAGCGACGTAAAAAGCGTTCTCTCTATCGAATCCCTAAAGTGAAAATGAAACAGAACTATGCTATTTGGCTATTAAAATTACGATAGCGTTTCTGTAATCGGGCTTATTGTCAGCTTAGTAATACCTGCGGTGCGCTTATTATACAACAATATTCTAATGACTAGAATAAATCAAACCACGAATTCGTAGTTTTATTCATTTTATTTATTTAAATATTACACTATCCATAAACTAAATTAAATTAAACTAAAACTATGTAAGTTGTCGTCAAAAAAGCTTACACATGTTAGAGCTTTTTGGACAAAAACTAATATCATTTGCTACAGGACATAACATAATATGATATGGTCTAACAATATTTCTGCTGCATATCATACTTAAATATGTTTATGATTAATTATGTTAAACCTAATAAATAATTATGTTTAGTTTAGGTTGTAAAATATTGAAGAATAGAGTTTGTGCTATACAAAATATAAAAAAAAAGTTGTCTTCGCAGGATTCGAACCTTCATTAACTGATTCTAGGGATTTTTGTCCCGAAGATTAACCAATTAAGTTACGCCATAATAAAATAGTCCATTGCAGGACGTAGGCCTACCCACGAAGCGTGATGAAAGTATATTCTAAGTAGGTACATAGAAGATACTTAATTACAAAACTTTTCATTCGAGTAATCAAACCCGTTCTGGGTGCTTTGTGCCCTGTCGACTGTCACTTCAACTTGCTATATTCTGGGTTATGTAGCTGTACTATTGTAACGCAGTAGGTGCACGCCCGTTGTAGGTATGCAGTAACTATGATGTAATCTGCGATGTTTACGTGAGCATGCTTCTGGGGTGCTCTATTGTTTCGCGTTTATTCGGTGCCTTTTGTTTCCCGGTCTTTTGTATTCGGTTTTAATGGTGTTTTTTAGTATCGAAGGACAATGGCCCTTCCAGAACTTTTCAACCTGCTACTCTGTTAACAATAGCGCTTATTAGATCGATTAATGTCGCAACTCGTCTAGTAAATTCGAGACTGTAATGACGGATATAAATACGCCGGCTGACCCTGGGGGACTCAGTTATTCGTTTAGCGTAGAAGCGAAAACATCTCGTGTTCAAGTGCAGTACCAGTAATTGTGAAGTGACTAGTTTGTGTGAGTATCAGTGCCAGTGCGAAGTGTTTGTGCGAACAGTTGTGTCGTGCGTATCGTGATTTTGTGCAATAAAGTGCAAAGTGAATAATCGGCGTATTAACTGATTATCCAAGAACCCATCTTGTAACACTATTATTATGTCTGTAGCAAATTCCCTTTACCCTACGTCCCTACCATCCGCCTTACATAAGATCACCTAGGTCTTAGTCGTTCTAAACCTAACTTTACTTAAATTACTAAAATTAACTGAGCATTTATTTTTGTAAATTTCCACTCACATTTAATGCACAATCGTATACATTTAAGTACCTGTTTATTTTTCAAATTTTGATTAGTATTCTTTTATCTATTAAGAAGCCTAGATGTAACCTAGAGAGTAGTTACCTATCTCTGCAGATATTGCCTAGACAGTATCTAGGAATACGCAAGTACTATGCACCATAGCCAGATCTAAGTTGCTTTTAGAATGCAAGCTTAAAATGTTGACCCAGACTTTTCTTGGACAATAAAATTAAAGGTCCAGTAAATAGGTGTTATTTAAGACGAGGCACCGGGCCGAGAAACACGAAAACGGCAAAAACGAGTACTTTTGAATGCGCGATGTGAGAGGATGAATGATATCGATTCAAATTTAAAAAATGTCATAGATAAGGGAAAATCTTAATAAATTGAATGAACCGGACAAAATTTTGAAAAGTAACCGGCTTTATTAAAAAAAAAATAAAACAAATTGCTCACCAAAAAAATTTTAGTAATTCGAATGCTCAGAATTATCAGCGACAACACCCCATTATTTTTTACGAATAAAATAGCCAGATCCCTTTTCTTTATTATAAACCGAGAATTTTTTTTTTTTAAATTGTATATTATGAGTAATTAATTAAAAACTCAATCAAATCTCTTCGCGCCTACTCTAGTTTAGCTTTTACTCTACAGTGTTTGCTCAGAATATTTGATCCGGCACTATCTGGGCCGCCGCCGCCGTACCGGTGCGACGTTGCGACTCCGACGAGCGCATGATTCGCTCAGCGTCGGGCTGGCAACGCCGCAAAGTACGGACGGCGCGAGATGCGTGCTGTTTGTTTTTGGTTATTGTCTTCTAGGTACTCTGTGCGACGACAACCGAGTAATTTACTTCAGAATTATTTTCAAAATTATAAGTTAGACTTTAGTGTACTATATTATATTGTAGCTTTAGAACATTATTATAGTAGGTAGTAAGTTAGGTACTTAGTATTTTTATTTGGTAGTGTGTAAATAGTAGTGAACAAGTGTGCATAGAAAATGGGGAGGAAAAATAAGCGGAAAGAATTGTTTTTACAAAAACGAAAAAGAAAACCTAAAAAAAATGACGGAATGTTTGGGTAAGTCGAATTACATATATAATAAACTTGCAATAAATAGTTGCACTCTAATGCCCTAATAATAAAGTCTATATTTGGCAAATACACATTCGTCTACAGATTATGGATTATCACATTCTTACTACCTAGGTACTTCAATTTTTCTGCATTTACCTATATTTACAATTTTTTTAGGTCAAAAAAACGGAAACTGCAACCTGACGATTGTCAATCCACATCCTCAACAGGGCCAGTAGATAGAGAGTGAGTCCATGCCAAGTACCTATCTATCATGTCAGCAATCAATTTAAAGTATCTAGTAATAATACTCCGTCTATTCTTTATTTTCAAGTGTGTACCTACTAAGATTTGTCTGTACAAACTAACCATACTGTAGGAAACAAATATCAGAACAAAAAGCTATGGAGTCGTCTCTTGATATTTTAGAAACCTATCTAAAATAATGATATTTATTAGGTGATGTTCTATCACCTAATAAATTTAACTTTTTAATAATTATATAATTACATCATTTTATTTTGTAGCCACCCAGAAATATCACCAACATACGCAGAGTTACACAACGTGTTGCCGACATCTGGGGATTCAGAGGAAACGGTAAATTTAAACACTTTTTTTAAATTATCACGGTTATAGTATTGTCTTTTACCGACTTCAAAAAAGAGGAAGTTGTCGATAGGGTTATTATTTTTTCTTCTTTTAAATAAACGAAATTAAAATTATTCTCCCTGCTTTATCACAAAGATTTTCCAGGTATTTAGTGAGTAGTTAGTACCTATACCTCCGCCACTGTACTCCATTTTGTACATGTCTAATTCCTTTAATAGTAATGTAAGTAATTTAATTTCAGTTAAAAGAACCAAATCCTGAAAATGAAGAGTTACAAAATGTGTTGCCCACATCAGAGGATTCGGTGGAAACGGTAAACTTAAGTACCTTTTTAAACTATCGCGATTATTGTCTTGTCTTTTTACCGACTTCAAAAAAGAGGATGTTGTCGATTTGGTTATATTTTGATCAGATTCATACAGAAATACCCGACTTGGGGCATCGAGTAATAGATGTTAATCATTTTACATCACAACTAATACAACTCTCTCAACATGAATCTCTGTTTGACTGCGGATTAGCCTCAATGAAATTAGTTTCTGAACATCGAATTGGATTACAATCGGAATTTACATTTGTCTGCTCTATGTGTAATTATAAAAACAAAATAAAATCATCTTTGGCTGATGTAAACAAAGATGTTGTTGCAGGAATAATGGCAGCAGGTTGTGGTCACGCGCAACTGAAGCAGTTTTCCGCAGCAGTAGGATTACCCATTATGTCTGAACACACTTACAATAAAATGCAGGACGATGTTTGTGACGATTGGGAAGAAACTGCCTGGGAGGAAATGAAAATAGCCGGAGAAAAAGAGAAAGAAGCAGCTGTTATTGAAGGCAGGGTTACAAAAGATGGCATTCCCATGATTGATGTCATTGTAGATGGGTGTTGGAGCAAACGCTCATACAGAACAAACTATGCTGCATTATCGGGTGCTGCAGCCATAATTGGCAGACGTTTTGGCCAAGTTTTGTACATGTGTGTCAAAAATAAGTATTGTTGTATTTGTGCCCGAGCTCAAAACAAAAAAGAAAGTCCCAAAGAACATGTCTGTTATAAAAACTTTGAAGGGGCTTCTACTGCTATGGAATCCCAAATAATAACTGAGGGGTTTAAACAATCCATTGAAATGCACGGTATAATATACGCGCGACTTATTGCTGATGGCGACAGTAGCACCTATGCCAAAATAATAAATGCTCGGCCATACCCAGGCTTAACAGTGTCAAAAATTTTCTGTCGGAATCATTTACTGAGGAACTATTGCAATAAGTTACAGCAACTTACTTCAGACACTCACTTCAACGTTACAGACAGGAAATATTTGACACAAGAGAAAATAATGCGCTCCAGGAAATATATTTGCGACGCTATAAAACTTCACAAGGAGAGCCAAAATACAGATGGTTTATATAAAGATATAAACGCATCTATTGGCCATGCCATGTAATGTATGTGAGTGTTTCTCTTTCCTTCACGACGTTTACATTATAGTAAAATACCCCTTTGTTCTACAACTTTAATGCTTATTATGAATTCCTCACCACTGTTCTTATAGAGCTGTGCTAGACCGCACTCGCACCTATCCTACCAAATATCGGTAAATAAATGATTTATATTTTAAACCGATTAACTAAATATTTTATTTCTGGCATCCAAACCCTTTTCTAAGTGTGTGAAGCACGATAAAAATAAGTTCATTGATTATGATACCTGTACATAATCAACATTAATTTGTATACAGGGTTATTTCTAATCAATTAGCATCCTTTTAGAGGTTTATTCTGTATATGTACATCAAAACTAACAACTTTTGTTCTGCAACATTTCTCAAAACTAACAACTTTTGTTCTGCAACATTTCTCAAAATTAAAAAAAAAAAGCTGTTCCATACATTTTGTTGCGGGTCACGGGTAGACTCACTATTCTACGGAGTGTCTACCCTTGACCACGGTTGATGCAACTCGGACGAAACGTCGGGATGATGAGTTATTTATTTATCTCGTAATTTCAGAGCGCGATAAGTCCCGTAGTATATAATAATAATGTGTTCAAATCGCGAAAGTTTAAAAACAGCAGTTGAAATAACCCTGTATTGTATGAAAAAAAAAAACATTAAAAAGATCAAAATAATTTTTGCCTTTTTTTTAAATTGTTGATTAAGGACAAGGCGACTCCATGATTATCTATGCTCTAGGCAAATTGAGTTGACGCGTGCCGCCGCCGCGCCGTTAGCAGCGCCACGTACGCTAGCCCAGCGTTGCCGCCCGCCGCTCTGGCGTGATCCTGTCAAGTGAGACCGCGTAAAATTTTGTCCGAGTGAAGGGGCGCGGTACTCGATTTTGAAACTATAGTTTATCAATGCGTCACCTTAAGTGTCTTAGAAGACTAGTTATCTTACCTACCACGTACCTATACCCTTCAGCTAAGAAACTCCAAAAAAAATTTACACAGAAATTTCCATTTTCCAAATTGGTACAAGAAATTGGCACTGTTAATTTTTTCGATTTGAGCTTAGTATATATTTATAGATATATATTTAGTGTGATTTAAACAAATATTTATGAAATTTATTTTTAAGACAACAAAGTAGGTACCTATTCAAGTTGTTGAAATTGCCAAAAAGAAATAGCAATTAACAAAGTACTATAAATGATCTAGATCTGAGTATTTTTTTTTTGCAGCAGCATAACCTTTATTTTGGCTAGTGCCCTAGTGTAGGGTAGGTATGTATGCCCCATTGTCTCTGTATAGACATATAGGCAGTGTAGGCCCTAGGGCATATGACAACTATATAGATATCGTTTGCTCTAGTGCCTGTACTCTATTTTCTGGTGCTTTAGTGAAGGTGCCCTGCGCCCTTATGCAGTGTTGTTGGTAGCCTAGCGCCCTCATATAGATATATGCTCTAGATGAGTAGTGAAGGTGTCCTACACCGTAGATCCCTAGTATAGATCGATGCCCTAGATGAATAGTGAAGGTGCCCCACACCCTAACACCCCAGAGTAAGGTGTAAGATACCTTAGTGCCCTAGTGCACCTACGTGCCCTATACCCTAGCGTCCTAGTGTAAACGCCCTAAATGAGTAGTGAAGGTACCCTACACCCTAGCGTCCTCGTGTGCCTATGTGCCCTATACCCTGACGCCCTAGTGTAAGATGCCCTACGTACTAGTGCCTTAATGTAGCTGCCGTACACCCTAGTGCCCTGGAGTGTAAAACAGGATGAGAACTACATAGAGAGCCTAACGTCACTTATGGTTGAGCAGTCAGTCTTATATGTAAAGATCGAAGTCGAAGGCTCCACCGCCGCTGAGGTAGTCGTAGAGATAGACCTCCATCTCTTCGAGCGCTTCCATGCCAGGGTTTCGCATGGGCAGGTCACGGGCGGTTCGCCCCGATCTGGAGAATGTTCTGGAAAAAATACATTTCATTAAATACAGAGATATCCAAAACTAAGCGGAAAACAGCTGTTTCAGACCATCATTATGAACAGCTTTTACTATGGGGCCAACCCGGTATTCAAGAAAATAAATGAGTTGTTTTATAACTATCGTCGATTACGTATTGCAATTTTGAATACAGTTTTTTTCTCGAATTTTGGTTGGCTCCGTAGTAAAAGTTGTTTATAATGATGGTCTTAATGACCCCTTTCGGCGTAGTACAGGGCAAGCAGATAACTCTGTATAGTTAACTAGCTTTTGCCCGCGGCTTCGCTCGGGTGATTTTTGATTTTTGTGCTATCCCGTTTGTTAGTTCGGAAGTAGAGGAAATTAGAAACTAACCCAAAATCAGTCTCAGTGTCAACAACGTAGTCCTTGGTGAAGTGCTCATTGATATCCTTCATGATGCACGCCTCGAGCTTCTTGTGCTGGAACCAAAATAGTCAATTAAGTATAACTAGGGTTGCCATCCGTCCGGGTTTCCCCGGATTTGTCCTAGATTAGAGGGCGTCTGGGGAGCGTCCGGGCGGGGTTTCATTTATAGTCCGGGGTTTCACTTGTAGTCCGGGTTGCGATTTGCAAAATTCACTATACACCATAAAAATCTGTTGATTATTGACATCTCCGCGGGTTCTGGATTCTAAAATACGGGATTTTCACGCGTCTTGTCTTGGTTGCCGAACTTTAGAGATGGCAACCCTAAGTATAACCAAAGAAGATATAATAATACTACGTAGTATAACATACCATCCCGTGTTTCAGCTTATAAGAGAACTGTATTTGTTTACTTTTTTTACTTTGTCGGTCAAAGAGTTAACCAAAGTCATACTTGACCAGCATTTCAGGTCTAGTCGCAAATGATGTCTAGTTTTTTGGCTACTAAGTCAAAAAACTAGGAACTGTAACTGTATAATGTGAAAAAAATTGCGGCGTGGCGGTCAAACGATTTAAACTTTTAATCTCAATAGTTTTAATTGGAAGTAAAGAGAGGTTCAATTCAGTTGATTTATACTATAATTGGCAACATTTAGGTTGGTACCTTATAGCAGCGGAAGAAGAAGATCGCTTTAATTTGTTCCTGAGGACGCGGCACGATGTCCCTTTTATCTTCTGGCACGCATTGCTGTAACATAGGTACAATAATTATGTCTATGAATCTCGTAGCATATATAATATGTATACATATTGTGCTAGATGACCCGTACGTTCATATACGTTTTGTTGCCATTCCTAGCTGAAAATGGATAAAAATATGAATTTAGCGTAGAATCATTAAGTACCTATTACCTAACCAAACGGAGTCGACACGCCTAAGTATCGAAGTCTGCCAAGTTAGCGGGGGGTGAAGAAACGCACACAAATCAAAATATAAGCTAGTTTACACGCACACAAATGTAATTAACTAACACTAGCTGAAAATTAACGCAACACAAGCGCAACCAGACCGGTATATTTATATAAAGAGCATGACCGCCGGTCGCGTACTTTTGGCAGAGGGGTACGCTTTGCAGTGTCGACTCCTTTTGGTTAGGTACTTAATGTGTTGTTCAAAGATTTACCAAGTTAGGTATCTAAAGCTCTACTATCTATAATAGTTGCACTTACAAATCGGCGGATGTGAAGTTAGCCACAGATGACACTTCGCCGTGGTTCGCTAATAATTGCGCATGTGTGCACAATTCCGACGCCGCGTCGTAGTGGTGAGCACGGGCGTAGGGAGCGTGCGGGAGGCATGAGGGTGGCGGGCGGGTGCGCCCCGGAATCTCATCTCTCTGGCTGCCGCGCATACCTATATTTCGGCTTTTTTGTCTATCGTTCTGCGCATAACTTCCATCCACCGATTTGTGTGGTGCTTAGTATACCGATAATATAAATTCGATACTATTGACATTCGGTAAAAGTATTAATTGTTTTTAACAATCGATACCATCGATAGTATTGCATCGATAGTATTGGCAAATGTCAATAGTTTCGATAGCACTATTGATAGTATGACTGATGTTCAAAGTCACGATAGTATTAAGTATTACGATACTATCATTATCGCTATCAGTGGCTGATTTAGCAGCAGGCTGAGCTGATTTAGCGTAATTATTTTTCGCAAAAAACAGCATGACCGACTTCACACGTGAACAGAGTTCGCGAATATTTCGCACGGATTGATGTAGCATTTTTCGTATTATTGTTAATTTATCAAAAATGGCTTAGCCGATTTCGATAACATTTAGATGGGACCAACTTCGAAGTAGGTATACTCTTCCCAATAAAAAAAGATTTATTGAAATCGGATTGTAAAAAGTTATGCGTGGTTACACATGAAAAAAAAAATATAAGTACGCGTCGAATTGAGTACCTCCTCCGGTCCGGTTCATCGGTCAAAAATTCAACAGGCTTCTGGCGGCAAATACGTAAATCCGCCACTGATCGCTATAAAACCCATACTCATTTCGTAAGTAACCTCTATTTATACAGTTAGCTACATGGTAATCACTAATAACTTACAGAAAACTTCTGACAGAACTGTAGTCCTTCCTGGATGTCCCCCTTGAGCTTGCTGGAGACGGGTAGGCTATTTATGCGCTGTGCGATGTGCTCGTAGACTCTATTTACAATTAAATACATGTCAATCATTAATGACTTACGGAGAACTTCTGACAGAACTGCAGTCCTTCCTGGATGTCCCCCTTCAGCTCGTTGGAGACAGGTAGGTTCTCTATGCGTTGTGTGATCTGCTCGTAGTTGGGCTCCAAGTTGTGGTCGATATAGCCGAGCTCTTGCATCACGCACGTCACGTTGTGGCTGCTAGGCATTCGCGGAATGTTCAACCCAAGTCGCGTGCGCAGGCTCAGTTGACGCTGGAAGAGAAATAATTACATTAGGTGGTAGTATGTGTGACTTCAAACTTCGAGTGCCTCATTGATGATTGATTAACATATCGTTGATACGTATAAGATTTCCAAATTGGATCCGTGGTTCCCCTGTGATATCCGTGGCAACTTGGGAACCCTATTTCCTACCAATAATAGAGAAGCGTCGTTTGTAAAGCTTGGAATCATTTTATCAACACTACCAGACACAAATCCAACGAACTTATCGACATGTTCATTCTGTTGAAGTAAATATGCGAGCAGGATACCTGCTGAAAGCCTTGCATGCTCTAAAACTGTATATAGGTAATATAATACGAGTTGTAGAACGCCTCTAAAATCTCTGGAACCCCCGGTATCCCGCTTGCGAGTTGAAAGACACGAGTGGAAGAAAACTGTACGGCAACTAATTAGAATAGACTTACCGACATGCGTATATTTTAAATTAAAGTACGGCTGCAGGTTGTATTCTTTCTGGAAGCCTTTTTTGTCCTGCCACTGCGATTATAAGTATGGATTGTATGGCCTCTACAGAACCTAGAAATCTTGGTACCCTGCTTTGTGGTTAGAAGGAGTACAGCAGAGGCGCACCATACGGCTACTGTCAACTAAAAATAATATAATTAATTAAGAGATCATTAAACTTACCGACATTCGACTATTTCCAAAATACTGAGGCTGAGGGTAGAATCCCTGCTGGAAACCCTGCATGCCCTGAAGCTGCGGGTAGTACGGATTGTATGGGCCCTGGAATCCTTGGAAACCTTGGTACCCCGCGTAGGGCTGGAAGGGGTAGAGTGGGGGAGAACTGTATGGCCTCAGCTGCGGGCCCCCGCCCATCATCAGGGGAGACATGCCTGGTGGGGCGAACGGTGCCTGGGAAAACAAATTGGTTGGTGTAAATCGACTGCCGCCGGTGTCCTGTCCACCCACAAAAAACAAATGTTTTATTATGTATCGTAATGATATTTTACATCTCTCATGTTCGGTAAGTAGGTTCTTATTACCTCAAAATGGGGCTTGTAGGTGACTAATTAGCGCTCTAGGGTAATAATTTAGCTAGAAAAGACCTAGGACGATAAGTAATCTACCATTAAAGGTCGATGAATCGTAATCGTCAGTCTTATGTAGAGTGAGAGAACTTGTAACTTCGTAAGTGAATAAATGGTGAGATTGACGATGTATAAATTGATCTTGTCCTATATTTGCTGTTCTTTCATGCTTTTTTTGTTTTTTTTTTTACTATTTATTATATTATACATTTAACATATTTGTAGGTATAGTACCTTAAGTTTTAACACATTTTAAGATAATATGTTACGCTATAAATAACAGGTTATTAATATTATAAGTAGCAGCGATTATAACACTATACTCTATAAAATTTAACTTGATCTCTGCGACAGTGACATTGACATAGAAGATTGACAGTTTTAGAGTTGAGATAGTGGTGGAAAAAATCGATTTTCAAACAATGTTGTAATGAAATCGAATGAGTAGTTGAAGGTGAGAGATTGGATTTTATTTACTTACTATTTTTTAAGATCAAGTATGTACACATGAAAATAATGTTATGATATTAATTAAATACTCATAATAATGTAAAGGTAGTATTTATCGACGTTTTTCACTATTATCGATGCTTATGTAACATATAATTGGGTTTAATTTAATTACATATGTAAAAAAATGTTATGATATTAAAATATACAATAAAATTAATGATAAATTAAGTTTTATTTAAAATATCGTTAGTATAAACTATCGATATTTTAAATAAAACTATCTAAAACTCTGTGGTCATGATCATTCGTCGCCCATCACTAATTGGCATGCCCATAAAGTATGACATTGACAGGTACTGTCTGTACTATTAAGAAATTCAGGACTCCATAGGCGTGATTTTTCTGACAGCTGTCGCAGAGATCAAGTTAAATTTTATGGAGTATAGAGATTTTATGTACATTGTCTTTGCGGTACTAGTGGGCCCCGAACTAGGCTAGGCCTGTATCTCGGTTGTGTAATTTGACTGTTTCATTGGCCTCGTGGTTAGTAAACCTAATTCTTGGGTGGGTTCGATTCTCACCCAGGGCAAGCATTTTATTTGATGAATATAGGTGTTTGCTTTGTGTCTGGATGTTATTATCTAAATATATATGGGCCAGAGATTGTTGAGATGTCCCCTAATAAATTCTTCTAATGTGATATGAAGCACAAAAAGCCGCCGTTTATAACAAAGTTATATAAGACCATCAGTCATAAGAAGTCCACTGCTGGACATAAACCTCTCCTATGGGTCTCCAATAAGACCGGTTTGAAGTGGCTTGCATCCATCGCGATCCTGCGGTCTTAATGAGGTACTACCTACCTACTATACCTACTATAGGTATTTCCAAAGTATTTTTAGGGCTCCGTACCTCAAAAGGAAAAAACGGAACCCTTATAGGATCACTTTGTTGTCCGTCTGTCCGTCTGTCCGTCTGTGTGTAGGTATGTCAAGACTCTTTATCTCGAGAACGCGTAAAGATATCGAGTTGAAATTTAAACTGTATACGTATATCTATGGTCTCTTACAGTTGTGTAAAGGAAAAACTTGTTAGTTATCATATAAAGAAGTAAGAGCCGTTTATGTCGTAAAAAACCGCATATTTCGACACTCACAAAAATCAAAACCTACAGGGTACTTCCCGTTGACATAGAACTATGAAATTTGGCGAGAAGCATTGTCAGAGTACACATATAGGAATAAATCTGAAAACTGTACATTTTTATTTACATCACAAAGAAATAGGGCTTCAAAATTCAAAGTGAGTAAATCGTATCATGAAAGGTGTCATAATATAAAATAACTTCATTAGCACATGCTAAAACAGGTTTTTAATTATTTTAACAATGTGTTTGTACGGAACCCTCGATGTGTGAGCCTGACTCGCACTTGTCCGGTTTTTTTTCTATCTCGATGAAACAATAAATAATTATTATTACCGAAATGAATTCTTTGATAGTACGGATTTTAGACCATAAGTACCTACAGTCATTGCGGTGAAGAAGAACATCGTGAGGAAATCTGCATATATGACCTTAGAAGAAATTTGATGGCATACCTATTATATTATGTGAATCCATCCACCCACATTGGACCAGCATGGAGATGATTGAAGATTTCATAGCCCTTCGAGTATACCTATGTTAGGCAATAGACTAATCCAAAAGCCGGTACAACAATACTTGAATAGGTATTTCATATTGAAAACACAGTACCTAATTAGATACAAATACTTAGCTACAATTGACCGCAATAAAATGTAGGTAAGTATGATTTATTCCATCTATCCCAAAATAACTACTGAAGGGTTATACTGAGTGCCACACAAATTGAAAGATGGGAAGTTAGCCGCAGATGACACTTCGCCGTGATTCGCTAATTATTGCGCATGTGTGCATACACTGAGAAAAATATCGCCACTAAATATTACAAAAGTCCTTTGTATTTGGCGAAAACACTAAATTTTAGTATATTATAGCAAAGTTTTGCTGTATTTGCAATTTTTATTATTTTTTACTAACAGTTTTGTTTTTGTAATTGTAATTCCTAAATTACGATTTTAGTAAATGCAGATATTGCAAAAGTTTTATATTTATTACAAATTTATAGTAAATATTGTTAGAGTTTTGTAAATTCCGCAAATTCGATTACTATTTTCAAGAAAAGGTAGTTGTGTTTCTAACAGTTTATCTATTTTGTAATTCTAAGTAATACTTTTAATTAATTTTAAAAAACGTTTGTAATTTTAAGAATTAACTATAGTTGATACAATAAAAATATTTAGTTTTACCTTTTTGTAATTCCAAGCAACACGCTTTATTTATTTCAACACGGGTTTGTAATTTTTAGAAAATATAAAATTATTGGTACCAGAAAAGATTTAGTTTTTACCTTTTGTAATTCCAAGCATCTCGTTTTATTAATTTCAACACGCATTAGTAATTGTTAGAAAGAACTTTAATTGGTACAACAAAAATATTTTGTTTTACCCTTTTTGTAATTCCAAGCATCTCGTTTTATTAATTTCAACACGCATTAGTAATTGTTAGAAAGAACTTTAATTGGTACAACAATAATATTTAGTTTTTCCCTTTTTGTAATTCCAAGTAACACGCTTTATTAATTTCAATACACGTTTGTGATTTTTAGAAAGAACTTTAATTGGTACAATGAAAATATTTTGTTTTACCCTTTTTGTAATTCCAAGCAACATGCTTTATTAATTTCAACACCCGTTTGTAAATATTAAAAATAACTTTAATTGGTACAACAAAAATATCTAATATTTCCCTTTTTGTAATAACAAGCAACACGCTTTATTAATTTCAACACTAGTTTGTAATTATTAGAAATAGCTTTAACTGGTACAACAATAATATTTAGTGTTTCCGTTATTGAAATTCCAAGCAACATGCTTTATTAATTTCAACACGCGTTTGTAATTATTAGAAATAGCTTTAACTGGTACAACAATAATATTTAGTGTTTCCGTTATTGTAATTCCAAGCAACATGCGTTATTAATTTCAACACGCGTTTGTAAATATTAAAAATAACTTTAATTGGTACAACAATAATATTTAGTTATTCCCGTTTTGCAATTCCAAATAACACGCTTATTTAACTTCAACACACGTTTGTAAAATTTAGCAAGAACTTTATTTGGTACAACAAATATAATTAATTTATACCTTTTTGTAATTCCAAGGAACACGCTTTAATTATTATGAGCTTTTAGCGGCTTCGCCCGCGTGGCCTACAGGAATCAAAATATGACGTACTGTTTTTTAGGAAACAAACATTATAAGCGCTCTTACGATAATAATCTCAATTGAAATTACAAGATGACAAAATTCCTAAACAAAGCATTATTGCTTTTCAACAACAAACAAAGTTATAAAATTGACAAAATTAGCCGTAAAACGTAAACTTATCGCCTATAACAATAGCAAATATTAGATCATAAGTAGTAGTAAGTAACAATATTTTTCCCAGAACAAATTATAATAAAATGATTTTACGCTATGGTCTTGAGTCAAAGAGTAAAAAAATGAGGAATAAGCATAGCTGCTGGATTCTAAACGCTTACAAATAAAAAGCAAATTTTTGGCTTTAAAATTTAATAAGGTATGGTTAAATATATGAAGCTATTGAACGGAAACGGAAAAAAGTTTACGTTTACTATCAAAAGGCATGGTAAGGGCACTGAAGTTACTGGAATAATATACGAGATAAGTTTACACTTTAATACTCGAAAAATCTCAAATTAATACTTATACATTAATTCTAATTGCATTAATTGGCATTAAGATTTTTTCTGATGCCGCGTTTTCTGTTCCCGCCAACGTCGTTGAAATATTCTTATTTGACGGCTTTGGCTTTGGTTTCAGTAGTTCAGTACACTAAGTATCATACGAGTACTTCGTAGGGTAGGGTTTGACATGCTCTTAGGCGATTAGTACTATGTACTTACAAAAAAAATCCACCGCGTTGGTACCTAGATAGGTACTGGTATAGACAAGTATTGGTATCTGATATACCACTGGTTTGGAAGATGAAAAAAAATTTATTTACCTTGTTTTGTAATTACAAGCGTGGGTTTAATCATTTTCAAAACACGATTGTCATTTGTATTAAAAGGAAGAATAATTTCAAGCATGAGGCTTTATTAATTTCAAGACACTATTGTAATTTTACTACAATACTTTAGTTAATGCAACAGAAACATTTAGTTTTTGGTCTATTTTGTAAATCCAGCAATAAGCTAAGTAATTTCAACGAAATGTTTTGTTATTTCCAGTAAAGTGTCCGGTGTGTTTTGCTTTATGAATACGATCCTGCCTTTTCAGCAGCCCGTTCCGCACGGTCAGTATTTGGATGGGTGACCGCGGGTGGCATTTTCCAACTGAGCGCTACCGTGGCTCGGATGACACGTTAAATTGTAGGTCCCGGTTGTTTTAACCGTTTAGCCATGTCAGAGGCCTTCAGGCGGCCTAAAAACTCTGACACCAGGGCTAGCCACCCGGCCTATACGAACTTACTTACTTACTTAGCAGCCATTTCGTAGTTGCTTGCAGTAGAGTAAACATGGAGAGTGAAGTTCAGTACCAACAAACTGTGTTTTACCAAAAGATTTAAACACTGTGAGTGACAATTGACAATCTTACCCAGGAGTCATTGTTATAACAGCTAAACAGTCATCTTACTGAGTAATTGGGGTCTCAGTGAATACGATCCCGCCTTTCCAGCAGCCATTTCGTCGTTGCGTGCAGTAGAGTAAACATGGAGAATGAAGCTCAGTGCGTACAAACTAACTGTGTTTAATAGTTAACCAGTGTAAGTGAAAATTGACAATTTTACCCAGAATCTACTGAGTAACTGGGTATCTCCGTGAATACATTATACTCGCCGGCAATGTAAATTATGTTTTATTGTACATGGGGCTGTTTCGTGTGTTATATTATAAATGTATAATACTTAATAAATATCTAACATGACTTCACTTGAATCTTTATTTTTATGTTTGCAAATTATTATTCACCTTGTAACTTACATTTGGTTTTTTTTAGTTTGTAACCTTAGATTCGTTTTGTAAGATATGTAACTCAAGTAGTTTCGATAGCTTAATTTTGTATTATTTAGTTGGTTTTTGTAATGTCTAGTTTAGTTCTGTGATATCTACTTAATAAACCCTTTCCATAAAAAAGTTATAAAACACTTCAAATTGAAATATTTAAAACTGTATACTTACAGGTAATTGTTATAAGTAGGTTTTAAATATTTCAATTTGAAGTGTTTTATAGCTTTTTCTTGGATAGGGTTTACTAAATTGATAACACAGAACTAAACTAGACATTACAAAAATCAACTAGATAATACAAAATTAAGCTATTGAAACTACTAGACTTTTACTAGATAATACTGAACTAAACTTTTGAAAGTACTAAGGCTTACTAGATATTACAAAACTAATCTATCAAAATTACTAGGTGTTTACTAGATGATACAGAACTAAACTTTTGAAAGTACTAAGACTTGACTAGATATTACAAAACTATTCTATTAAAATTACTAGGGGTTTATAGATAATACAAAATTAAGCTATTGAAACTACTAGACTTTTACTAGATAATACTGAACTAAACTTTCGAAAGTACTAAGGCTTACTAGATATTACAAAACTAATCTATCAAAATTACTAGGTGTTTACTAGATGATACAGAACTAAAATTTCGAAATTACTAGGACTTTACTAGATATTACAAAACTAATCTATTGGATCTACTGGGGCCTTACTACATGTAACAAAACAGGTATTAATAATTCCTACTAAATATCAATTTGTATTTTTTACAGGGCATTTGTTGTCCTCGGGATTAGTAAAATCTTAGTAAAGAATACTAAGGACTTTGCTGGCTATAACAAAACAGGTATTAGTAATACCTACTAAATATCGATTTGTATTTTTAACAGGGCATTTGTTGTCTTCGGGATTAGTAACATTTTAGTAAATAGTACTATGGACTTTACTAGATATTACAAAGCTAATCTATTGAAACTACTGGGACCTTACTACATATAACAGAACTGATATTGTAATACCTACTAATTGCATTAAGAAAAATCGATTTGTATTTATTACAGGTCATTTGTTGTCCTCGGATTTAGTAAAATTTTAGTAAAGATTACTATTTTTTTGTTAGTTTTTCTCTCAGTGTAATGCCTATACAAATGGCGAAGTAGTGAGCTCGGGCGTAGGGAGCGCGCGGGAGGCACGAGGTTGGTGGGCGTGTGTGGGCCGGCGTCTCGTCTCTCTGGCACCCGCTAACGTCTATATTTTGGCGTTTGCGTAGCTCTCTGCGGCTAACTTCCCATCTTTCAATTTGTGTGGCGCTCAGTATACAAAATAATAAGTAATAAGTAATCATTTTTACTAAAAATTGGCACAAACGACTTCAACCATGTACCTACCTACAGTTCGCATGGATCGACGTAGTAATTTTCAAACTAATTGTTAATTTATCAAAAAAAATTCTATAAAATTTAAATGGGGCCATCTTTGAAGTATGATCTACTAAACAAAAAAAGAATTATCAAAATGGGATCACACTGTAAAAAGTTCAAACACACGATAAAATACATGCGCGTCTACTTGTAAACCTCGTCCGTTTCGTCGCGTCGCGTAGGTTAAAGTTGTAGGTTACCTATTCTTCAAGTACCAACTGATAAGATACTCAATGAGATAATTATATATTTTACTTTTTATGAAATTAAAACCTACACTAGCTTGATTTTTAGTACTTATGTTACATTACAGACACACCAGTTTCACTTTTTATTCCTCTTAACATGTGACGTAATTTATTGATGACGTCATTTATTTAAGGGATTTAATATGAGTGTGTTAATAGAACGATAATTTCAACCGTGCTACCATCGCCTCTTTAGCTCAGTGGTAGAGCACTGGTCTCGTAAACCAGGGGTCGTGAGTTCAATCCTCACAGGAGGCATCAGTACTCATGTACTTTTTGCCCATGTGACTTTATTTTGCAATCATTTTACGTACCGCTTGTGGTCTGAATGCGAAAATTGTAGGCTTTTGTGGTTGTGGTGCTGGTTCTTGATTTGGTAGATCATTTTCTTGACTATTCATATTAGCGCCATCTGCCGGCTTAGTGATGGTTTGCGTGTTCGGGTCCATAGAGAAACCGGGAGGCAGCTTGCTTAGTAGAATAGGTGGCATGTGAGAGTTTATGCCGTCTCTCATAGGTGGCGCTGTTGAACATTTTGCATACGCGTCCTTTAGTTCTTTGGTGATTTGCTTCAGTAGTGCTGTCCCGAAACAACTTTCATAAATCTGAAAACGTTATAAAATTTTATAAAAATTTGGCAAATAAAAGGGATTTAGTTAAAAAGTAAAGAAAAAATATACCTAAATATTTTTAAATTATGGGGGATTAGTTTGTTTTTTAAACGGTTTTGTTATTCACCATCCCTGTTTTTGGGTCAAACGTATTATTTTAATCTTTCTAGTAATATTTTATTTGTAATGAAAACCAGCAAATTAAGGTTAGATTAATTTTATCTATGTAATCTTGGCTAATAAGAACAAAACATTTTATTATTGTAGGTACTATGTACGTGTGAACTAAAATATTGCACCCCCGAAGAGGGTAGAACTGTGATACTATAAGAATATTATTATATTACATCTTTCTTCTTAATATATATAAATCTCGTGTCACAATGTTTGTCCTCAATGGACTCCTAAACCACTTAACCGATTATAATAAAATTCGCACACCATGTACAGTTCGATCCAACCTGAGAGATAGGATAGTTTAAATCTCAAATTATAGTCGCAATTTTAATTTATTTAGCCACAGCAACGCGTGGCCGGGTCAGCTAGTAATATTATAAGACCTTTGTACCAGTTTTAATCAATGAACTATTTCTGACTCTGATTCTCATAACAGAAATAAAACAAAGCTAACAGTTTTGTAATTTTAGTGTAAGCCTCATGAGCAGACGTGGCCGAGCGGTTAAGGCGTCTGACTAGAAATCAGATTCCCTCTGGGAGCGTAGGTTCGAATCCTACCGTCTGCGAAAATTTTGCACTATTATTTTTGTTTTTCTTACCTTTAGCATAGCATAATCCTTCATAAACTTGTTATCGCCGCTGTCTAGGGCTTGTGATGCTGCACACAGCCCCAAAACTAAAATTATAAGCTTCTGCATCTTGTTTCTGTGGACAATAGATTTTTGATAAGAAATACGGCCTCACGCACATTTTTTTAGGGTTCCGTGGTACCATTTTTTTACGCAGGTTGCCTCACGATGTTTTCCTTCACCGAAAAGTCAGTGGTGTGAAATACCATTATACTTAAGATTGTATTTACTACGGAACCTTAAAAATATACACCAATCAGTATGCCTATACTCCATAAAATTTAACTTGATCTCTGCGACAGCTGTCAGAAAAATCACGCCTATGGAGTCCTGAATTTCTTAATAGTACAGACAGTACCTGTCAATGTCATACTTTATGGGCATGCCAATTAGTGATGGGCGACGAATGATCATGACCACAGAGTTTTAGATAGTTTTATTTAAAATATCGATAGTTTATACTAACGATATTTTAAATAAAACTTAATTTATCATTAATTTTATTGTATATTTTAATATCATAACATTTTTTTACATATGTAATTAAATTAAACCCAATTATATGTTACATAAGCATCGATAATAGTGAAAAACGTCGATAAATACTACCTTTACATTATTATGAGTATTTAATTAATATCATAACATTATTTTCATGTGTACATACTTGATCTTAAAAAATAGTAAGTAAATAAAATCCAATCTCTCACCTTCAACTACTCATTCGATTTCATTACAACATTGTTTGAAAATCGATTTTTTCCACCACTATCTCAACTCTAAAACTGTCAATCTTCTATGTCAATGTCACTGTCGCAGAGATCAAGTTAAATTTTATAGAGTATAGGTGTAAAAAGTAGTTAAGTATGTAATGTAGGTTATTATTTTAATGTTTTCCTGTTTGCTGAGGTCATTTAGATGTGCCTAACGGTAAAAGCACTTATAAGATTTCTCATTGGAATGTACCACTCATAGCGTAGTTTGACTAAGTGTTTCTTAGCAGTCATCGAAGTTAAGGAACGTTATGCACGGTCAGTCACAAGTGACCGCGGGTGGAATTTATAACTGAGCACTGCCGGGTCCGGATGACACGTTCAACTGTGGTTACTGGTTCAGCCTACAGAAGAGAGAAAGAAATCTGTTTTGTGAGTCACCCCGTTCAGCCATGTCAGATCAGAAGCAATCAGGCGGTGTAGAAACTCTGACTCCAGCAGCCCCCCGACCGCCTAAGCAATAGCAATCGTAATAGCAATCGTTTATGACTTCATTTTAGTCATTTGGCACCGCCTATGTGACGTTAGCCATCAATTGCTTTGCGCGGATTGCGAAAGCAATCGTTGAATGAACAACTTTGATGGCTGACGTCACATAGGCGGTGCCAAATGACTAAAATGAAGTCATAAACGATTGCTATTACGATTGCTATTGCTTAGGCGGTCGGGGGGCATGGGTAAGTAGCCACTCTTCCAACAGGTCTTATTGGAAATCTAGCATCATCAATACCAGCCGTAAAATGTTCACTGCTGGAAGTGCTGGAAATAGTCGAAAATTCGTTTTTTTTTCATTTCCGTGTTGCAATTTTCTACGGCAAATTATTTTCTTTAATTCCGGGTTGGACCCATGGTGAAAGTTGTCCGCTTTTCGATTTACTACTACTCGCTTTCTAAAGACTCATTATTTCTGTTTCGATCTCTGTGTAGGCTGGGCTTATGTTTAGCAGTGGATTTTTTATTTTATTTATTTAGGCTTCACATTGATAACTGCATTAACACTTACAATATATAACTTAACTTACAACATAGAACTAAGCTAAATGCGTCACCTTTTGAAGGAAGCACCGCATGTAATTAGTACTTCTTAGGTATTTCCTACTGATATTATACTATTATTTCTGGTACCTAGTTAGAAACCTTCTCGATCACAAATAGCTTAAAACTCATCAGCCGCAAGATAACTCCATAGTTAAAAATAACTGTTATTATAGTAGGTAGTTGCCGACTACATGGGCGGTATATGCAAATATGATTAATTGCCTTGGAGAATTAAGTTTCACGATACGAGTGCGTTCCCGTTATATCTATGGAGGTTTAACTAGAAAATCATCGGTTGGGTTTATCATGAATATAATCTACCTACAGGATGTTAGTTTGCAAAATGCAGGAACTTTCAGAGCTTATACGATAAATCAAACAAGTCGGCGGATGTGAAGTTACCTACAAGCTGCACAATATCCAATGAACGCTTATATTTAGGTAAGCTTCAGTCAGGATTGGATATTACGCAGCTTGTAGCTAATTTAACATCCGCCAACTTGTATGATTCGGCCTATACAAGGAGTTATTTTGAAGAGTGCAGGCTTTTTAAGGGGTATATTTTATTGTATAGGACTAAAAACGTTTTACAAAGGTGACGTCCACAAGTGGTATATTATTCAGAGAAAAATCAAACCAAGATGATATATACATCATTTGAAAGCTTGTTATATGGGCTTCCCAAAAATATTTAATTTAGATTTTTTCACCCCTCCATTTTTTTTAAATGCGAAAAATAAATTGTATGAAAAATAACAATACAGCTTATAATTTTTTCTAGTTTATTAATTATAAAAGTACTTCTAACGTTATTTTACTTGCATTCGTAGCTGATTCTTCCACATTCATCTCTTAATTTGCTAAAATTAAAAATTATAACCTACCAGTGTGACCAGTGAGTAGGTACAATGTGACAAAAAATCACTTAAAAAGTGTGTCTAATTGGTAAAAATGCTTTTACGTAACAATTTGGAGGTTACTTAATAATGGCTGCTAGAGATAAACTACCTATTGAGCCAAATATATTTATTTTACCTAATAAATTCAAAATTAATTTAAAAAAAATCGGAGGGCTCTTTTTTGTTTTTAACTGTTGTAATATAGTCAGAAAAATATAAACTTTCTCGAAATGTAACGAGTGTTGTGGTTAGAATTTTTGTTTATTATTATACCAGCCTCCATACATTTTGTGGACATGTCCTTTGTGCGTAAGCTTATCATTACTTTGGGACCAACCTCTAAATTACAAAAAAAAATCTGTTCCATACATTTTCTCGCGGGTCATTAATTGTTTATATAGGACTGCTGATGTTTGACACGATTGCGTGGTTGATCTCCTAGTAAAAGTTTGTTATAATGATGAACTTACGCACACACTCGTACGCGTGACTTTAGTACGTCAAAATGACAACTTTTACAGTGGCATCAACCCTGGATTTGTAAAAAAATCAGTTGTTCCAAACATAATGTTTATTACAGCAAAATGTAAGGAAAAGCTGTTTTTACCGACTTCAAAAAATGAGGAGGTACTATGTTCTGTTACGCTTGTATTTTTTGGGTATTCATTGTGATCCATTTAAATTTTTTTTTGTTTTTCAAAAGAGTGCACTCCCGAGGTAGTCCTATTTAAATATTATCGAAATCGGCTGTGCCATTTTTGATAAATCAACGATAATGTACATAGATGTCACATCGATCCGTGCAAACTTTTCGAATTATGTACACGGCGTTGTTGCGATTATTTTGCGAAAAAAAAATATTTTTGTCCCGATAACAAACTTTACAATAGCTACTATAATGATGGCTATATAATTGTTACCCACCGTCGAGCCAGCAAATTTGTAACACCCTGTATAAGTAATCATCTTGTAATTATGGTGAGATTGCAACTACTGAATTAAAAAATAATGAGCATAATGATAATTTTATTGAACTGAATTATCGTGATTATTTAATATCTTGTGTTTTGTTGATATTATTAATCAATTACAAAATAATCAGCTTTATTCTATTTATTTTACAAGAATACCTATTTTTATTCAATAACTTGTCTTTTAGAAATTCACATGCTGCAATTTTTAATATTTATTGTGAAATTTCAGAAAATGGGATTATAAAATGCTGCTAACATTAGCAGTTCTTGTGCACACTTTTACTGTACACCCATCCATTAGCCATGCTGGACATAGGCCTCCCCCATAGATCTCCAATAAGACCGGTTGGATGCGACTAAGGTACATCCCGCATGATTCTGCGGTCTTGATAACGTCATCATCTCGCGGGTGGACGTCCTACGCTGCGCTTACCAGTACGCGGTCGCGACACGAGAAATGTTCGACCCCCTGGACATTAGTCCTCCGTGCTATGTGCCCTGTCCACTGCCATTTAAAGGTGACGTCCACAAGTGGTATATTATTCAGAGAAAAATCGAATCAAGATGATATAATTATACATCATTTGAAAGCTTGATTTATGGGCTTTTCAAAAATATTTAATTTAGATTTTTCCATCCCTACATTTTTTTTTAATTGTGAAAAGTAAATTGTATGAAAAATAACAATATAGCTTTTTATTTTTACTAGTTTAGCAATAATAAAGTGCTTTCATCGTTATTTTACTTCCTTTCGTAGCCGATTCTTCCACATTCATCTCTTCGTTTGCTAAAATTAAAAATTATAACCTACCAGTGTGACCAGTTAGTAGGTACAATGTGACAAAAAACACTTAAAAAGTGTGTCTAATTGGTAAAAATGCTTTTATGTAACAATTTGGCGGTCACTTAATCAGGGTTGATAGAGATAAACTACCTATTGAGGCAAATACATTTATTTATCTTAATAAATACAACATTGCTTTTAAAAAAAATTGGAGGGCTCTTTTACATTTTGAACTGATGTAATAGACTCAGAAAAATATAAAGTTTCTCGAAATGTAACGAGAGTTGTGGTTAGAATTTTTGATTATCATTATACCAGCCTCCATACATTTTGTGGACATGTCCTTTGCCAAACCGTTTGGTTACGTTGATAACTTTCGATAAATATAATTTCGACTAATAGCCCCGGAGCCAATATTAGAAATAGTTAGACGAGGACCGGAGTATATGATAATAAGAACATACAACCACCTACCTAAAGACCTACAAGAAGAAACTAACCTCAAAAAATTCCAAAATAAACTCAAAAACTTTTAACAAAAAATGCTATTATACCTACCATTGAAGAATACTTGAACGAAAAAGTTTCATGCTCACAAATCATTACAAAATAACGCTAAATTTTGACATGTACGTTATACCTACTTTGTTTATTATACCATTTGTGACACCCTAACGACAGGGTATAATGTGTACTGTGTTACTATTGTATAAGTGTAATTGTAACTAGACATATTATAAGGCAATTGTATACCGAAATAAATAAATAAATAAAAAAAAAACTTTACGGATCTCCTCATTTCTAATCAGATCTCGCAGAGAGACTCCAAGCACAGACCTCTCTATTAGCTCGTTGGGCTGCTTGGAGCTTTTACACGTAGGTACAGGTTATTAGTTTTAGATTAATATTGACTAGTACATCAATCAATTCACCCATCTAGCCCGCTGACGGGTAGTTCCATACAAACTACGTCTACTCTGTGGCAGGGTCGTTGACCTCCGGCCTTGCCTGCGCACTTGCGTAATGAGTAAAATTCACACCATTACAGCACACGCTTTACGGTAACCCATCGCGGTAGAATACGATCAAATTTATGGCGTATTGCTAATGGCATTAGGTTCATTTGATATTCCTGTGTTAATGTCTATTATAGCAATTTATTATTAAGTACATATTATAATAAGATAGAGGGTTATACCCGCAGTGGGATGAAATGCCGATGATGATGAAGATTATGAAGGATTATTAGAATTCCGTAGGTAGGTACTAAGAGAGCAAAACAAAACACATACTTATATTGCCTGCATATAATTGATCGTCTGTCCTATCGCTGATATTTTTATAAAAAACCGTAGGAGTCTAAGGAACGCCAGAAAATTGAATTTTGACAAAAAAATAATAATCCGAAAGTAGATTATGCTCTTTCAAATATAATTATTTTTCGCAACAAATAGCAAACCTGTACAACATATAGTTCGCTCGAATCGATGTATACAATTTTTACATTATTCCTAATTTTTTTAAAAGGCTCAGCCGACTTTGATTAATTTTAATGGGACTACCTCCAAAGTACCTACTACTTCCAAATTCAAAATGTGCACGGCAAAGATACCTAATTCCGGCGCACTTATGAACACTAACATGTTCCAAATTCAAAAAGAGCGCGGCAAAGTAATTGCGGCGCACTTATAAAGAGGATTAAAGACCCCTGCCCCTTTCTTCTATCGTACGGCTAGACGGACGCGACCAAAGCGCCACCCTTATATGGTGGACATTCCGCGCGTTAGAACCAAGCGTTTCGAATCCTCATTCCTCCTACGAACAGCCGGAATGTGGAACGCTTTGCCTGGGTCTGTCTTCCCGTTAAAGTACAACTTGGGTGTCTTCAAATCCCGAGTAAATAGGTATTTTCTAGGTAAGCGTGCTACACCCTAGACTGCACATCTGCTTAACATCAGGAGGTGTGTAGTCAAACACGAACCTACTCGAAATTAAAAAAAAATCATTACTGCCCGCTAAAAGTTTCTTATAGAAAACATTATCTTTGGGCGCACTTAAAAGCGAACCAAGTCGTCCTTTTCGAATAGATGGGTTGAAAAATGACTTTTCCCCTACACCGCTCTATCGATACCAAAAAGAGCAGAATTACTGATCATGATGATAAGAAGAAAGCTTGTTTGTCGGGCTTTTATGTTCATTATGTCCAATTACCAGATTGTCTAGACGCACATCTTTAATAACAATTTGCATATCAATTCATGTATAAATGGGACGTAATTTAATCTAAGAAGCCTAGGAAAAGGCCTTTGAATAACTTACTGTCGGATATGTCTGTTAATTTATGTCTTAGTCTCGTTTAATCCTGTCTAGTCAATAAGGGAGAAAAAATATTGATGTCATTATTGTGAGTCTCGTCTCGCGGGAAGGCTTAGGAGGCACAAATAATGTTATAGGTAATATTTTATACTTTATATAACGGGACTGAACTCACGTGTGAGAATAGCAGTGCATTGCGAATTGCGAGACGGCTCCGCGTGCTATAGGTACTCTTTAAAATTTAACTTGATCTCTGCGACAGCTGTCAGAAAAATCACACCTATGAAGTCCTGAATTTCTTAATAGTACAGACAGTACCTGTCAATGTCATACTTTATGGGCATGCCGATTAGTGATGGACGACGAATGATCGTGACCACAGAGTTTTAGATAGAGTTTTATTTAAAATATCGATAGTTTATACTAACGATATTTTAAATAAAACTTAATTTATCATTAATTTTATTGTACATATATTTTAATATCGTAACATTTTTTTACATGTGTAATTAAATTAAACACAATTATATGTTACATTAGCATCGATAATAGTGAAAAACGTCGATAAATAATATCGTTACATTATTATGAGTATTTAATTAATATCATAACATTATTTACATGTGTACATACTTGATCTTAAATAATAGTAAGTAAATAAAATCCGATTTCTCACCTTCGATTGCATTACAACATTGTTTGAAAATCGATTTTTTCCACCACTATCTCAACTCTAAAAATGTCAATCTTCTATGTCAATATCACTGTCGCAGAGATCAAGTTAAATTTTAAAGAGTATAGCACTCGCCAACTTGAGAAAGGTCGCCGAATGCGACCGAAACTATAGTCGTTACGACTATCCTCACACGTGAGTTCAGTCCCGTATATAGTATAAAATGTGTGAAAACCACGTTAATTTCCATAGTAAAATATTATAGGTAATCATCATCATCATAGCAAATCAATTGCTGGAAAACCATAAGCCTCCCCTATACAGGTTACTCCTAATCAATTAGCATCCTTTTAGGGGCTTATTCTGTACATCTAAAACTAACAAGTTCTTTGCTAACAACTTTTGTTCTGCGACTTTTGTCAAAACTAAAAAAATCAGCTGTTCCATACATTTTGACGCGGGTGAACGATATTTTTCTATGGAACGAAATTTTTTTTTTTGTGTTTTGACAAATGTCTTTTTCTTCTTCTTTTGTTTGGCGTCGCATTATTGTGCATTTGCCAGTGTCAAGTATTAAGTTTTAATATTTTTTGTTATTTTATCAAAATAGTCACTGTCGTAGTCACGTCATAGTCCAATCAAGTCGCGGTCAAGTCCAAACTTCGTCCAAGTCATACCTCAGTAAAGCAGTGGAGACTTTACTAGAGGCGTCTATTGAGTTTTGGTAACAACACGGAACGACACGATACGTCACATTATATCACTTGCCTACACTCATGCACATAAATCAGCTCATAATCAACGAAATACCACAATTTTTCACTAATTATCACTGATAGAACACAAGTTTAACAAAATAATACAATGGGGCGACATGACTTTTCCGCGTTCCCGCCAAAACTCCGACAAAAATCTCAGAACAAAAGTTGTTAGTTTTGATGTACAGAATAAGCCCCTAAAAGGATGCTAATTGATTAGAAATAGCCCGACGAGCGAACAGGTTGTGCAATTATCGTCAATTATAAATAAAAAATAATAAATATATTTACTTGTATCTAGCATATTTTGGTTTAGATCCGTCTACCTCCTGATTGAACTATATCCAGACATAGAAGATATCAAAATGAAAAATAGTGTTTATTTTTTATCTCCAGTTTAATTGGACTCTAGTTTTAAGCTAGCTAAGATTTTAAGTATTTGCTAGCGAATTTCTTCCCCAGCACAGCCGCAGTTTAAAAAGTTAGCAAAAAATAAGCTTGTTTTCGAAGCAAAAAAGTTTATTACGTTGCTACAGCAAGATTAGTGTTGCTGAGCGCGTGCGATGTTTTTGAGCTTTTTAGCAATTAGATAAATACTCAATTAACATCTTAACACGCTTTTATTAGTTTCACCTGCATTTTTGCTTGCTTGTAACCCCTTTGAGCTCGATTATGACCAACTTTGAGCGATCATATTTTCTTTAAACTTTGCACACCTGTCAAAGACCTATGACAATGCATCTATAAAAAAAATATAAAAAAAGATGATGACACCTAAGCGTGTTTTTTAGTTTTTTTAAAGTATATTTTTATACTTTAGTAAAACGTTGCCTCAGAGCAAATAAAAAAATCAAGAGAGAATGTTGTGAACAAATAAGTGAAGTCAACCAAAACTACGCCTCGCCATGTACAGAAAATTACACACACATTCAGGTAACTATGAAACTACGCCTTGGCTTGTCAGTCAAACTATGGCGGCGCAACACCGACGCACTCACACATGTATAAAAAACCGGCTTCACTTGACTGTTCAACGACGTTCCCTCTGAATTTTTTAATTTGCTCTGAGAACGTTACAACAAACCGCCGTAATGTGGAACGTTTTGGCTGACTTTCCCTAAAATTATCCGACTCTACATGAAAGTTTTTTTCCATTTAAGTACCTACTTAAATGGTACTATTTATAAATGAGTGCTATTTATCCCGCTAAATACAACGAAAAAATCATCAGCGTAGATTTGAGAAATATTTGAAAAAAATCTTGTACAAGTTATTTATTTATTTCTTGTAATCAACAGCGTTAAAATTAATAATAATCTTACTAATATAAAACACAAATAAGGCCAAAACAGATTACAATAATTTAGAGTATTATAATTTTACAAACAACATCCCAATTAAATCCCAATAATAGTGCATGTGTGTGTGTGTGTGTGTGTGTGTGTGTGTGTGAGTGTTAAATAATAAGTATAGGCGCCGAATCAATCAAGTCGGCGGATTTGAAGTTAAGTTAGGCTGCGCAATATCCAATCGGCGCACAGCTTTATGTAAGCATCAGTATTGGATATTGCGCAACTTGTAGCTAACTTCACATCCGCCGAGTTGTGTGATTCGGTATATACCTGAGGTTCAAACTGTCAAAGTGTGATCTCATCCATAAGCAAAAAATATCATGATGTCTACAAGCTTTGCTACATTTTAACAACTACTTCACGCTTGAGTGCTCTACACTCTACTAGCTTTAACCCGCGGCTTCACCTTTGTAATTAATTTTAGAATATGATACTTTCGGACCTATAAACTATATACCATGCAAAATGAAGTCAAATTGTCGCAAAGTGGTTTGAAAATCTCTGAGTACTTATATATTAATTTAAGCTCCATATCATCATATCATAGAAACTTATTCTCAAACAAAATAACCGGACAAGTGCGAGTCAGGCTCGCACATCGTGGGTTCCGTACAAATCCAGAAAATTTCACAAAATTGGGAAGTAAGTTGTTAAAATCTCTATACTATAATCATTGATCATCGACAAGAAAGATTTTTTTTCACTTTTCTCGTCATACATCGAAAATTATACATTGTTAAAATAATTAAAACCTGTTTAAGCATGTGCTAATGAAGTTCTTTTATATGATACTTACATGATACGATTTACTCACTTTGAATTTTAAACACATATTTTGTGAATTTTGAGGCCCTATTTTTTATGATTCAAATAAAAATGTACAGTTTTCAGATTTATTCCTATATGTGTACTCTGAGACAATGCTTCTCGCCAAATTTCATAGTTCTATGTCAACGGGAAGTACCCTGTAGGTTTTGATTTATGTGAGTGTCGAAATATGCGGTTTTTTACGACATAAACGCCTCTAACTTTTTTAAACGATAACTGAGAAGTTTTTCTTTTACACAACTGCAAGAGACTATAGATAGTTATACGTATACAGTTTAAATTTCAACTCGATATCTTTACGTGTTTCCGAGATAAAGAGTCTTGACATACACACAGACGGACAGACGGACAACAAAGTGATCCTATAAGGGTTCCGTTTTTTCCGTTTGAGGTACGGAACCCTAAAAATAACGGGTTGCACTCCGGGAGTGCCGGCAGTAGTGAAAAATCGAACATATAAAGTATTTACTCTCATTTAAGTGGTAAAATACAAAATCACACACGCACACTCGCGCAAGTGCCTTGAGCCGTTAAAACGAATCAGCAGGAGTTGGCATAAATATATACCTAATTGCTTTCGGAGCGAAGTGTCGCTCTACAAACACATTTTAGGATTTGATGATGATGTCTTAGCTGGTTTCGGCTTCGGTGACTATTAGAATTATGATATTAGTAAAGACTTCTACCGTGCTTCGATCTCTAGTACTTAGGTACTTAACTTTTTATCACATTATTCGAGCAATCACAAGGAAATAAGCGGTTTGGCGCAGCCCTGTTTGTATGGGATGGTCGATAATGTCCAGAATTATATGGTGTCCGTCGAACTGGTCTTGGAAAACATCTCTATTCGACGCTGGGAACTAAATGTAATATACAGGATGTATAGAATAACATGTCCGTCGTCCACGAGAAGAAGCACGGGCTTACTCCCAACGGCCCCCACTAAAACGGCCATCACTGGGGAACGTTAAGACCGAGTATTATTTTTTTGTGCCAGTGCGCCAGTGGCGGTGGACCATTAAACATATTGGTCTCAATGTCCCCCAATAAAATTTCTTTTGGAGTAATGTTTTTTTACGTCAGTTATGGAATTAAATAAAAAAAAACAACTTAAGAATATTTTAGTAGGATTTTTTTTTGTGGGGGTCGTTGGAAGTAAACCGAAGCACGTATTCTAGAACCTGGGATTTTATTATACGAATCGGTATGACCAACTTTTACAATTTAAACAACTGTGTATCACAAAAATAGTTTGCTGGTAAATATGTAAATGTTGTTCAAAGTCAGTTAACTTTTTAAATGGAACAGCTGATTTTTTTCTAAACTTTAGTATTACGTAGTTGTATAGTGGAGTTGGTAGTAATTATGAGTAAAGTTGTATCCTTGATTAGAATATGACCATTGTCCAGAGATTAGGTAGCCACATTTACCACTTGATGTATTTCTAAATACAAAAATAAATGAAATACTATACGTAAAAATTACGAAAATATCAGCCAATCTACACATTACGTCGAATTGTTGACTTTTATTTGGAAAAGCTGATTATTTAATTTATTTCCTTTTGCAACTTCAATGCTGGTCATATTATAGTATAAGTTGATAATAGTGATGATAATTTCGTAATGTTTGCCAAAATTCAATAAACTTTTATATGGAGTTTGGTCCCGTCAAAACAGATGATAATAATTTGTTTTTCAGTTCAATATATATGTAATAATTTCTTGCAACGTAAATATATTAATACTACAATGCAATATTATTTACACACAGTTTTTAAGTACCTAACATGATTAGTATGGTTATACTTACATCAATATTTTTAGATTATTTTTGTCAATAAGAAATTTACAATGTTAATTTTTTTTTAAATTTCTTTCTATGGCTATCGTGTGTAGCCATAGAACGTAAATTTTTAAAAACGTTTGTTATTTTATGTAATTTATAAAAAAAACTACTGCACTTATGGACTCAATTTGTCAAAGATGATTATTATACGGGATCAAGGAGCAAACTTAGGCAGTTGTCATATTTTTAAAACCTCGCATTTAAAAGTGAACTTTTGCGTAACATGACGCAGTTACGTTCTATTGGTGCTGTCAAAAAGAAAATAAACGGTACCTAATTATTATAATAGATCCATTATAATAATTAGGTGCCGCAAAAATATACTAAGTTTGTCGCGGCACTGTTATTCCCAATGATGAGTGATGAGTCCAATGATACTTAGTTACATAGCATTACTTAGTTTGGCGTCAGATGAGATGTCCCCCAATGTTTATTTATAATATACTTATTATTTATAAATACCCTAGCTAAAATACGCATGTCCCATAGTCTAGCTAGAGGTACACCCTGTATATACCAAAGCAAAAGATAATAGGTTATTAGAGCACATAAAATTGCCCGTGAAACATGGTAGGCAATTACTATACCAGAATTATTATTATCGCTAGAGTTAGTGCTCATTATAGTACTTTTTTTTACAAGAAAAACTGGCATACATGCTGGCCATAATATAATAAATATGCTTGAGTTACAAAATTCCTGCCTATATTCTCTTTGCGTGGTCTTTTACGGCGGGCCTTATATTATAAGTAAGCTCAAAATAGCCCAACGTGCTATGGAGAGGGATCGAAATCTTTCTGCAAGATCGAATGAAGAATGAGGCGATCCGCAGACAAACCAAAGTTACCAACACAGCCCAGCGGATCAGTAAGTGGCAATCTCAGAGCAAATAAAAAAATGAAAAGAGAATGTTGTGAACAAACATGTGATGTTGACCAAAACTACGCCTCGCCGTGTAAAGAGTATTACACACACATCAACGTACAAGAAAACTACGCCTTGGCTTGTCAGTCGAACTATTGCGGCACAGCACTGACGCACTCACACATGTATAAAAAACCGGCTTCACTTGACTGTTTAACGACGTTCCCTCTTGATTTTTTTATTTGCTCTGAGTTGCAATGGTAGTTGGCAGAGCACATAGTTCGAAAAACACGAGTAGAGACCACGTACGGACAAGCGCAGCGTAGGACGACCACCCACAGGTTGGGCGGATTACCTCTTTAAGACGCAAGATCTCGCTGGATGCAAGCCGCTTCCAACCGTTCTTATTGGAGATCCATAAGGGAGGCCTATGACCAGTAGTGAACGTCCTTTGACTGATAGATGCATGATGATGGATATTTTCAAAAACGGATGGCCAAAAGGCATGTAAAGTTCTTGAAGAAAGACCACGTACCTACCAACAAGAGCAGCGTAGGTCGTCCAGCGACTAGGGAGACCGACGATATAATAATAGGTAAAGACAGCCAGAACACGCTGGATTCAAGACGTTGCCACTCAGAATTATTGGAAATCTATATAGAGGTCTATGTCTAATGGATATCCTACGGCTGATGCATAGATTGATAGAATAACATCGGTTATCACTTGAAGTCGATGATTAAAGTCGACATCATATATTATAAGTATTATTTATTATTTACTTTGGCACCGTCACATCTTCCTGAGACTCAGAGTAGGGCTGGAGCGGCGGCCAATTCGGCTGAGCAGCACAAGTGGCGCAAATATGCTAACCTCGGTAGTGGTTACATATTTGAGCCATTTGGAGTTGAGACTTTGGGTCCGTGGGGGCCGGGAGCTCATCTCGTTTTCAAAAGTCTTTCTGAGCGTCTGGTGGACGCGACGCGTGACCAAAATGCTGGTGTTTATTTGGCTCAACGTATAAGCATTGCCATTTAGCGTGGCAATGCTGCCAGCATGCTGGGCACGCTGCCAACTGGCAGTGGGTTTGAGCACTTGGATTATCTTTAGACCTTCAAGGGTCTGTGGATGATCCAATTGCTTTCTTTTCTATGTAGGAGTAGTGTAGTATTGTCATTATAAATAAAATAATAATTAAAAAAAAATAATATAAGTAATGTATAATTTATGTATTGGGTTTTATTAGCTAATCATCTTTATTATATCATATTTAAATTAAAGTCTACGCCCTGATGAAACGGAAACATTTGCAAACGCGAAAACATATCAGTACAAAATGTGCTTCTTCCAAATAGGAGAAGGTTGTTGTTCGTCTGTATGTTTTTTGTGTATATTCATAAATATTTTCGCTGATTGTGAACCGATTTGATTTTTTTTAGTTCGTAAGGGTATACTTTCGAGTTGGTCCTATTTAAATTTTATCGAAATCGGCTGAGCCGTTTTTGAAAAATCAACAATAATGTATAAATTAATACATCCATATGAGCGAGCTATTCGAATTTTGTGCACGATTGAAGTCACTGGTACATAACATAGCTAACCTTTAACATAGAGTTAGCAAGTTTTAGATGCCTTTGCCAATTGCTATGCTGGTGTCAAGTCAAGGTATAACTGTTCTTCATCCGTAGCTCTGCCCACGTTTTGCCATCATACCTACTCTTGATGGGCATGTTTACCTACTTACTTGAATAAATGTTTTGCCAAGTAATGTACTTACACCGATAGGTAAGTATTGGTTTTTTTGGTCCTTTATTTACATTATTTATTTAAATATTTAATGACAAAATACTAAGTTATTAGTTTAGTAAGAAATGTGTTTTATTATTATTTAATTTACTTAAACATACGTTTAGTTTTTTTCTAATATTGACTTGAAAAGTTTTATAGAAATTGGACATGTTTGTATGTAAGAGTAGGTACCATAAATAGCAGATATTGTTATAGCATTTTGAATGCTAGAATTCATTTTTACCATTAATTTTAATTTGATTTATTCTACTGGGTCTTGATACCGAAGCGTAAGTACCAGCTCTTTTTAATGCCAAATTGCACGCTTTTCCAACTCTATTATCAAAACGACTGATTAAAAGTAGCATTCATAGTTTCATACAGCATGTTATACCATTTAGCATTGTCAGAGGCCTTCACAACCATCATATAAGCCGTAGGACAGCAACTGGACATAGGCCTGCTCTGCGGATTTCTGATAAGATCGGTTGGAAGCGACGTTTTCACTTGGTCATCAAACCATCTTGTCGATGTACAACTTACGACGCGCTTTCCGATAAGTGAGAATTTATTTCTAATAAGTTCGATTAGAAGCAACTAGAGTTCAACGATATTTAACGGGACTAAACTCATGTGTACGTATAGTTATAACAACGAATAATAACGAATAACGAAATAACGAAAAAACGTCATAACAACGAAACTGTACTCGTTGTTATGACTATCCGTACACGTGAGTTCAGTCCCGTTATAATTATATAGTATAAAATGTGTGAAAACCACGTTAATATCCATAGTAAAAAAGAGTTCAACGAATTCATGCAATTTTGATGAGAGCATCAATCTAGATGCCTCCAGTCGGCTTTAAATTCTGACTCTAGGGCTAGCCACCCGCCTTAAGGCTAGCCACTTACTATAATCGCTACTTAAGCTACTTTGTATAAGGAGGAAGTTCCCCACAGTCATGGGTCCGTGCCACTGCGCTATGCACATAATGTAAAAACTAAACGTGAGAAAAAAAACCGGACAAGTGCGAGTCAGGCTCGCACATCGAGGGTTCCGTACAAACACGTTGTTAAAATAATTAAAAACCTGTTTTAGCATGTGCTAATGAAGTTCTTTTATATGATACCTTACATGATACGATTTACTCACTTTGAATTTTGAACCCATATTTTGTAAATTTCGAGGCCCTATTTTTTGTGATTTAAATAAAAATATACAGTTTTCAGATTTATTCCTATATGTGTACTCTGAGACAATGCTTTTTGACTAATTTCATAGTTCTAAGTCAACGGGAAGTACCCTGTAGGTTTTGATTTTTGTGAGTGTCGAAATATGCGGTTTTTTACGACATAAACGGCTCTAACTCTTTCATACGGTAACTGAGAAGTTTTTCTTTTACACAACTGTAAGAAACCATAGATATACGTAGGTATACAGTTGAAATTTCAGCTCGATATCTTTACGCGTTTCTGAGATAAAGAGTCTTGACATACTCACAGTCGGACAGACGGACAGACGGACAACAAAGTGATCCTATAAGGGTTCCGTTTTTTTCCTTTTGAGGTACGGAACCCTAAAAACAACGTTTAAGCGAAATTATATTCCCCGTTACATAGTTAATGTTACCGGTACAATGTTTAGCGTTATGGGCTTATAACGAGAGGAATTTGTTTTTATGGTCTCTATTATCGCTGAGGACATGGGCTCTCAACCTTAGCTTTCTCACCATTGAAGATTATTAAAAGGATTATGAAGGAGACGTTTATTAATTTGTCATTGGTAAATTTCCTAACAATAGTCTTTTATTCTTGATATTTTGGTTGTTTACAAACCCTATAGGTACAGTGTTATTTCTAATCAATTAGTATCCTTTTAGGGGCTTATTCTGTACATCAAAACTAACAACTTTTGTTCTGCGTCTTTCAATAAAACTCAAAAAATTCAGCTGTTCCTTACATTTTGTCGCGGGTGAACGATATTTTTCTATAGAACAACAACATTTTTTTTTAATTTTGGCAAAGTTGTAGAAAAAAGTTGTTAGTTTTAATATACAGAATAAGCCCCTAAAATGATGCTAATTGATTAGTAATAACCCTGTATATTATCATTACTTTGCTCAAAAACCCACTGAATTTCATAGATAAGATGATATCACCCAAAGATAATGAAGGAGCGTTGAGATGACTTAACGCTCCTTTATTATCTTTGGGTGTTTACTGCCACAAAAGGAGTGCCTTTAATACGCAATCATTTTCATCCTACTAATATTGTAAACCCGAAAGTTTGTATGCATGGATGTGTGTTATTCTTTCACGAACAAACGGCTGAATTGATATAAATGAAATTTGCTGTGGAGGTAACTTAGACCTTGGATTAACATATATGCTACTTTTTATCTCAGGCTAGCGCAGGTAACGCCGCAGGGCGCAGTATATTATATTTTTTAACAATTGGGGCTAGACTTTATAATATAGAATATAGAGATGTTATACATAAGTTAGTTACACTCACGCCTGAGGGCCTCAAAACCTCACAAGGGGCGTTAACGCCCACTTTGAGAACCTGTGGTTAAGAAGAATAAAATCTGCGCTATCTGGCCGAATAATCAACATCGGACGCAGTTTTAATAGCAGACAATTTTAACGGGTCTGCTATGTTTGTCTGTCCGTTCAAACATGCTGAGATTTCACGATTGATTCGTTTTATAGTTTTTATGATTAACGGCCTTTCAACCAGTCACGACTGTCTCATTCGCACATTTTTACTTCAGTAAATAAACCATTTTTAAAACAAAAACTCTTGATCACTTTTCGTTGTATGAGGAGAGACGTGGCAAAACGACCTTCAACCATCTCATAACCAAATGAGACATACTTTATATGAAATGTTATTTAAGTACATACAAATGGGCTTATGAAATTGCCTATCGAAAAGTGCTCATGTCTATATTTAATTCGATTAATCTTTTTGGAACTGATTTCTTTTAACCTTCACTCTTTTGATAGCCTGTATTTTTATTCCAACTAATAGTTTTTAATATAGGGAATATATAGCTTGGTAGGTTTACTTACTTAATTTCATTCATACTACCTGACAAACAACTATGAACAAATATGTAAATATAAGTATGAAACCGATCTTATTACCAGCCAAATTGGTATCGTAAGATACATAATTAAAGGTAAGAACTTTGCTTACTTTTGCTGACAAGGAAGGGTGTGTAAATAATTGTAATAAATCTGCTTACGTAATACTTGAACGGCCCTGACATGACATATTATAAATATAATAAAAAATAGCCATGGACACTTCGATAGGCCACCTATCACAAGCAAGTTTATAAATAAATAATTTATGAAAAAATACGTCTTCTCTGGTTATCACGTGACTGAAGGTCGATCTTCGGCGGCGCTTAGACCATTGCGTCGTCGACGCGTTGAAGTCTTTTAAAAGTATTTTTTTCAATACATCACACACAACAAACATACACAAATATAGCATCAATAGTATAGCTATTACGGTTTTCTTTTCTCTAAAGTAAGTACTTTTAATTTAACCATAACCGTCAGTTAAAAAAAAAAACTTTAGAAAGGTTATCAATAGCCTATTCCACGCGTAGAAGTCTTTTCAATGTACGTAATTTATTAAATACAACCCACAGAAAAATATTCATAAGCATCGCACTAATATTACGGTTTTCCTTTCACTACATTGTATAGTAAATAATCCATAACCGTAAAGTCAAAAAAACCTCTTGAAAGGTTATCAAAAACAACCATCACTGCGCGCGCCCAAGTCTTTTCTATGTAATTTACTTAGCGGTACTTGGCGGTACTTAATAACGTTACAATTTGACGCGAACTTAATTACATGCTTAATAAAACTAAATTATATGCAAAAAGTGAAGTTGTTTGTCAAAGTACCGTCTGCAAACTGACCCATATACGAGATTAATAAATATAGCTATAAGAACTTATTGGGATGGATATTTCTATAGAGGATAATTATTTGTAAAGGAAAAGTTAATAGATAAATTTATTTTTATTCTAGGATTCAGGAATCAGGAGTATGGTTATTTATTAACAAAACTTATAAAACTGCCTAAATAAAAATTAGGTTGTGGAAATACAAGGATAAATGTAAATAAATCCTATATGTTCTACCAGGCTCTCTAGTTTATATAGATATACTACAAACACCGATCTGGCATTTTTTCTAAAAAGCACTGTAGGTACTTATACGCTTGGGAGCTTCTTCTATAAGAATCTCCTAATAATTCTCATGGTGAAAAGCTAATATTAAGTGATTTATCTATGCCTTAATAAACAAGATAGAATGTGAATAAGCTTATATAGGATAAAAAACTAAGTTAGTATAATATATGGAGAGCATTGTTTAAACATCATGAACATTGGTTGAACAAACGATGTTTGCTCTATAACTCATTAATAACGAAAACTTTTTTTAAAATTTAGATCGTGTTCTTTTTTTTATAGTGATGTTCATAATTTTGATGTTTTTTATATTTAATAACGTATTGTTTGTGATTGAGACAAGTAGAGTATGTGCAAAAGTGAACTAACAGTAAGATTTTAATCAGCAGCCAAGGTGCCGACTACACTTGGTAGACGCGTGTAGTGATGAAAACCGAATTGGTATCTTATCTACCAAGTATCAAACCCTTTAGTTGTACTAGCAATGCTTAAAGAAGTGTTACCAACGTAACAAAATTAGTAACATGGCACACGGGCGACTATGAAGCTTCTGTTTTTGCACAAACGTCAGTAGTACCATAAATAGAACTAATCAATGGTACTACTGACAGAAAACCACTCTATTTAGCGTTATTTTAAACTTTCTTTTATACTCTATAAAATTTAACTTGATCTCTGCGACAGCTGTCAGAAAAATCACGCCTATGAAGTCCTGAATTTCTTAATAGTACAGACAGTACCTGTCATTGTCATACTTTGTGGGCATGCCGATTAGTGATGGGCGACGAATGATCGTGACCACAGAGGTTTAGATAGAGTTTTAATTAAAATATCGATAGTTTATACTAACGATATTTTAAATAAAACTTGATTCATCATTCATTTTATTGTATATTTTAATATCATAACATTTTTTACATGTGTAATTAAATTAAACCCAATTATATGTTACATTAGCATCGATAATAGTGAAAAACGTCGATAAATACTATCGTTACATTATTATGAGTATATAATTAATATCATAACATTATTTACATGTGTACATACTTGATGTTAAATAATAGTAAGTAAATGAAATCCAATTTCTCACCTTCAACTATTAATTCGATTTTATTACAACATTGTTTGAAAATCGATTTTTTCCACCACTATCCCGACTCTAAAAATGTCAATCTTCTACTGTCGCAGAGATCAAGTTAAATTTTATAGAGTATAGTTCTTTAAGCTTGGTATTGTGACAGGTAGAATATGGCGATCTATTTTTGCGATTCTGAATTATCTGTGCACTGAACTATATGTGTAATAAATAAATATGACTGAAATAAAATATAAAAGTTACACGAGAATCTTAAAGTCCCATTGGGTCCACTATCAGACCCCAAGCGGTGGAATCAACAGTCCATAACCATTTATGTAACGGTACTTGATGGTACTTATACATTACTCGCGAATTTAATTGTATGCGTGAAAAAACGCAATTATTTATGCAAGAACTTAATTATTTTGGAATGTTTCCTGGCGTGAGATGGAAGGAGAGATTGCGGATTTTATTAGGGCCAGACTACACCGACCAAAGCGTTTAGAGTCAGGCAGAGCGATGTGGTCCGTAAAGCGTAGGTTTGTCTATGGTAAAGCTCTGTTTTCCTATAGGATACAAGCTGACCCGGCAAACTTCGTTTCACGCAATATCTTTATAAATTATAGCCTATGTGTTATTCTGAAGTATAAGCATTACTATTGGAAAGTTTCTACGCGAGAGAGGAACAAACATCCATACATACAAACTTCCGCGTTTATAATACTGGTAGGAAATGCTCAGTTTTCGTCATATAGCGGCCATAATACAGGGTTATCTGTTTACTCTGTACTAAACCAAAAGATAGTGACCAATAACACTTTTACTACGTGGTCAACCCAAAATTCGAGAAAATAAATCAGCTGTTCAAGATCAACCGTTTCATACATCTGGACAAGATGTATGAAACGGGTGTTTTTTTGACATTCGGTTTGGCCTCATAGTAAAAGTTATTTATTATGATGGTCTGAATTACTTCCTTTCAGCTTAGTAAACAAGTTCTGGATAACCCTGTATAAGCGGTGAAAGACGTCACGAAAATGTTGTCTATACTTACAAACAAAATGGCGTGGTTTCCTGGATAGCGGTATTTGACATTGACACCTTAAAATGAGAAAAAACCTTCGAAAAAACTTACTATCATTCTAGAATACCTACCAAAGTTCAATCTTATAGCAGTTCGAAATACTATATTTGTTCAGCGAAGAACAAAATAGATACACCTATCTATTTGCAGTTGTATTTTGTTTCCCTTCTCGCTAAGCAATTTAATAACCTCTAAGTACATAGTTTAGGTAGAGTCGAGGACCATAACTCTGTCCTTTTTCGCACACATTCGCTGCATTTTTGTGGAATCTCAGTCTTAGTGCGAATTTAATTTGTAAAATTATAAAGAATTAAATGGCATTTTACGAATTAATTTTCAGTTTAATATACCTATGTATATTCAAGCTAAGCTTGGTATTTAACGTCCATATCTGAGGTGATGGGAGATATTTATGGTAACGATTGTTGAGTACTTTATTATGGAACTAATTACAAAGGGCTCAATTTTGAAGGCCTTTCTTGACAGGCTTTAGTTTACTAAAATATAGCAGCCATTTTCATTTCCAGCTATCAAACAAAGAGAACAATATTTTAAAATGTACATAGCTGTCAAAATGCCGTGAAAATTGAGTCTAATATCTAGGTTGAAGACAAAAGTACACAAAGCAAAGTACTACTTACATCACTATGGTTTGAGTGTACTTAAAGATACTTGACGTACCATTTAAGTCTATAATACCTATATGTACGCATATATTATGTCTTTACAGCATGGTACTTGAACACAGCAAGAACTTTTTAAATTACATAATCGTTTCGATGTAAGTAATTAAATTGTCCTAGACGACATAAAAAAACTGGGCTAAATTTTGAACGTGATTCTATAAGCAAGCACAAAAACTGGCGGAATTTCGAATCAAAATTAGCCTATCCCACATAGGGGTTAGTTTTCCAAGCCGTTTCTAAGAACTAAATAAGAATCTTTACTATTCTAGATTAATTAAATTAAAAATTCAAAAATTAGTACAAACATGGATAGTGCAGCCATAGCCATGCAAACTAGGTGAGTTCAGACCTGTGCTTGCACTAGTAACTTTATTTCTCTACCTAATTGTTTATTATAGTTTACGCTTTTTAGGGTTCCGTACCTCAAAGGGAAAAAACGGAACCCTTATAGGATCACTTTGTTGTCCGTCTGTCAGTTGTGTAAAAAAAAACTTCTCAGTTATCGTTTAAAAAAGTTAGAGCCGTTTATGTCGTAAAAAACCGCATATTTTGCACTCTCTTTGTCTTTGTCTCAGAGTAGGTACACATATAGGAATAAATCTGAAAACTGGTCATTTTTATTTAAATCACAAAAAAATAAGGCCTCAAAATTCACAAAATATGGGTTCAAAATTCAACGTGAGTAAATCGTATCATGTAAGATATCATATAAAAGAACTTCATTAGCACATGCTTAAACAGGTTTTTAATTATTTTAACAATGTGTTTGTGCGGAACCCTCGATGTGCGAGCCTGACTCGCACTTGTCCGGTTTTTTATGCATAATAGGGCTATATTCGGCCACCGACTCGCCTGATGTAAAGCGAAGTTGTAGCCGAAGATGGAGCATGTAGACCTAGAACTGCCTAGAAGATACCTATTCATTCTTGACTTTATTTATTCACTCATAGAGTCTTGTTAAGTTTCTTTTAACAAGACTCTATGAGTCTCTATGTATTAATGTATTCCTTCCTTCACAGCATAAGAAAGTCGCGGTAATTGTTCTACTATTACAGAATATTGCACCATAATCATAGAGGAATTATAATAACTTTAAGTGCTTACTAATATAGATGTTTAAAATTAGACTGTATTAGTCAACATTCTTATGGAGATTTAATCTATTATTCTTATGCTTAAAATAGAACTGTAAGAAAGGCAGTACCTATGGTTGAATTATTATGGGTTATATTTTTTTAACAATTCGCCGATGTTACTGAAATAAATTATTTTATTATTTTCAAAAAGTTTGAATGTTTCCTAACAAACCAATCAACTATTGACGACCAATAAGTAGGTTATATAACGGTATTTTGTGTGTTATGTATGTTTGATAAAGGTAAACTTTATCAAACATTTTTTAAGCGACTTTACTGATGGTAAAAAAAATGATCGTATAAAAACTTGTAAAAAGTTTAAACGTTTCTTTAGCTACGTTAAAAATAGAACATCTCTACAAAAGCACTATAGTAAAAGAAAAATATTCGAATAGCTTTTTTTTCAGCTGCAAAAGAAAGTTCCAAGTCACTTCGTGTTTCAATACGCAAACGGTTGCTATAAAAAAACCTCTTCGGGTCAATCGAAAACCTACAATGATAACAATGAAGGCAGAAAAAGTACCTACACAAAAACTTTGACGAATTCATTTCGCAAGACATTCTTTGGACTTCAGAGTCCCGATGCAAACTCGTATTTCCAATTTCTATTTATTCGAGAATTGCTTTTAAATCCAACTCAAAACTGAACTCGACCTATTTACTGATTTCTTTGAAATTTAAACAGTTACAGTAAAGGATGATTTTTCCTCTGTTCATGCTGAGAATCAGCCCCGTTCCTTTATAAGTTTTTTCTTAGCATTCTAAAAAATCTTTGAAACTTTAATGTATCTGAAAAGAGCATTGATAGTTAACGTTAGATTCGCTTTGAGGAAATTGTCAAATTCTAAGAACTATATAACTCGCAATAGGTACTTACCTACATAGTTTTTTTTTGTCAATACGGGCAAAAGTGCCTTTATTAACTAGAATAATATACAATATTACTTTATATGCTAAAACTACCTACGCTACTACTACATAGTTAGGTACTACATACCAAACGTACTAGCCATGGTGGCCCTACAATCGTAAGGTCGTGGGTTCAAATCCCGGGCCCATACCAATGAGTTCTTCGGAATTTATGTACGGAATTTAACACCACTGGCTTTTCGGTGAAGGAAAACATCGCGAGGCAACCTGCATACGTCCGTAGAAGAAATTCGATGATTGATCATCGGGGGATAGATTTTTTTTTCCGTTCTGTCCCCCGGGGGACAGACTGGAATAATTCGAATCCACCAACCCGCACTGGGCCAGCGTGGTGGATATGGCCCAATCACCCTTCGTGGGTAGGCCTACGTCCTGCAGTGAACTATTAAAAGGCTGCTACATTAATTACAGTACGTACAAAAAAATATTGAAGAAATAAACACAGATTATATTTCATTGAACTTTGAACAGATATTTTTTTAGTGTTTATAAAAATGCAAAAAGTGGCGTCACGTAATTTATTTTGAGAATAAGTTCTGTTTTTTCGTGAAATATTTACGAGAAAATTTTTAGTAGTTGATATTATGTCTACCTATTTCAATATTTATTTTATATTTACTTTTGTTTTTGTTTTACTTTTATTTATTACATTTTAGTTTTAGCTGTTATTTAAAAACTTGTACTTAATTAAATCTGGCTTAAGTATACGTACGCAATATCGCTATTAACGTTTCTGAAATATATTACAATACTTGTTTTTATTTCACTTGTTTTTATTTAATGTGGTTGTTCTAATTGTTCTTGTATGTACCAATCAATTTTCACTCCTATCTCATTTGGAAACATAAAATATAAAAATTATATCCCCGCAAATGTTTACAATTGACAAGCTGTTTCGTTTGCATAATAAACTTCAGTTTTTTATGTGCTATAGAATTTGTAAATAAAAAAAAATATGATAGAAAAATAGTGATTATTCAGGCAGTCCGAGGCGCAAAACTAATTTTTACTCCTATTTTATTTGAACATTAAAATATAATTAAATCCATAATCATTTTCCGTAAATGTATACGGAATCATTTCATTCATTCATTTTTCATTTTCCGTAAATGTTGCCGATTCCTTAGACTCCAAAATAAAGTTTAGTTTTTTATGTGCTGTAGAATTTGTGAAATAATCAATAAATGTTATTTTTATAATGGATAAAATTAATTGATCGGAATTTATATTAAAGGCCTAGTTACATGAATTTATTATTTTCAAATATTGTAGGTTTTATTGTACACCTGTCTTTGACTTATAAAACACTTTTACCAATAATTTTAAATGTGACTAAATTAATAAAATATGATCAGAAAATAGCGATATAAATAGACTCACCACTAGTTCCAGGCAGTCCGAGGCGCAAAGCTGCGCGGGCGCAAGTATGCGACGTGGAGCAATGACTCCGCCGGGCGCACTTGACCTTGTAGACGCGAATCCGCCGTATGTACTGGTTTTATACTTGCGCTTCGAGACACACGGGGAAGCTGCCTGGAGCATTTACCAGGCTGCACACCAAGCACACAGAAATTGCTATGAAAAGCAATTGATGCACCCATACATCTTTACAACCTTACTATTATTTTGTGGCGTTTTGTAAACGCACCCATAATTCGACTATTTTATAATCTGTTATGAGACATAGTCACAACACTAGTTTTTAGTTTAAAATGCAAGCTGGCATGTCCCATCACTATATACAAAACAAGTGTCAAAAACCGGCGGGATTCTTAGTGATTCTTTCTGCTGTTTTATTTCAACATTTCATTATAATTAGGCCACTGTTACAGGTCACTAATTATAGAAATAGAAATACTTAGCACGCCATTGTAAACTGTACCAATATAAGTCGGAATTATAGAAGTTTTTATCCGGACCTCCGAGTTTCTTTGCCAACCACCTCTTCAATCGCAATCAGCAAGAAAAGGGACCTGGGGAAGATCTCACATCATCCCTGTTCCCAAAATGTCATTGTTATGCCGTCATTGCCGTCTTAAATATGCAGGTTAATCCTAGTTTGAGTGCTATCGTCACTCTAACTGAAACTCATAAAATTAGAACTAAGTAATTGTTCTATGCTGAAACTACAATTTAGGATTTACGTTCAATTATTTTTTAAGTGATAAGCAGAAGTTTGTTAAATCTAAATAAATTAACAAAATATAATATAAATCTGAAAGTGTGTTTGTTGGTTTGTTACTATTTCACGAGCAACAAAAAAACTTGTGTTTTGGTATGGATATAATTCAAAGGTTGGAAAGTGACATGCTTTTTATCTAGGAAAAATAAAAGGTAGCACAAAAGCCCTCGCGGGCAAAGCCGTTGCTTGCATGGAATACTGCTCTCACCTTTGGGATGGCTCTGCCAAATACCAGTTAGAGGCTTTGGAGTCCATTGAAAGGCGAGCCAGGAGGCTGTTAGGCAACGAAACCTTGACTGAGTCGAAGCTGCAAAGTCTCGAGCATCGAGGTAGGGTGGCGTGTCTGTCAGCCTTCTATCGGATACACTTCGGTGAGTGCGCCCAGGAGTTGCACAATCTGGTCCCACCTGTCCCTTTCTTCTATCGTGCGGCTAGCCAGACGCGACCAAAGCGCCACCCTTTTATGGTGGACATCCCACGCGTTAGAACCAAGCGTTTTGAGTCCACATTCCTCATACGAACGGCCAGAATGTGGAACGCTTTGCCTGAGTCTGTCTTTCCGTTAAAATACAATGTAGGTGTCTTCAAATCTCGAGCAAATAGGTATCTTCTAGGTAAGCGTGCTACATCCTAGACCGCATATCTGCTCAACATCAGGCAGTGTGTAGTCAAACGCAAACCTATTTGAAATAAAAAAAAAGCCGTGGGCAAAAGCTAGTTTACCGATATACTCGTGGTTTGCGTCAAGCATTTGCTAATCGGTGCTGTTTGCTGACAGTTAACTGTTACTGACAGTTTCAACAAAAAAATGCCAAATCGATGGTAAATGATCATACAAGTCGAGCGAAGGCCTGTGTGCATTTGCGGTACCATTTTTCTTTCATGGAAGTAATTCAGACCATTTTCAGACTCGCAGACTGCGTTCTACGTATGCGGCTTCGTCATCAACCAAACGCAGGTCTTCATTAACAATTTCGGAATCTGATTTTTAGTGATTGGTTAAAGATTAGGCTACAGCCGTCTCTGGAACGCTTAAACCTGGAAGTCAGCATTGTCAGTGTGCTTTGTGAAAAAACAACCTCATTTGAACTACCGAGAAATATCCAAGCACTGGATAAAGAAAACAGAATATTTTATCTAGACTGCAAGAACACTGTGGATACACGTCGCTGCCACCTTATATTTTTGAAAATCCGTAAGGGTGGCCCATGTCCGGTAGTTACGTCCTACAATTACTTAAGTTTGTTTTTATAGAATGCCTGTGGAGGTATGACCTAAATCATAATTACAAATAATGAACAACATTATCATTGATTAACATTAACGCCTTATTAAATTAATCGAAAAGTCAAACAATATAAACATACTGAAACACACAAATTCAAGCATACTAAGGTAGTGGATTCAAGCTTATATTAAGTACTAGCTGACCCGACGAACTTCGTTTCACTAACTCAGAAACCTTCTTTGGCTCATGCACAACAACTTTGCTACAGATCACATGCTCAAATGCATTGTTTACGAATTTATTATAGGACATACAGACAAACATTCATTTTTATATTATGTACATAGATGTACTTATATATACATCTATGTACATATATAACAAGATTATTTTTTGCAAAAAATAGCATCTACTTCGACTTCACCCGTGTACAGAATTCGCGAATATTTCGCACGGATCAATGTAGCATTTTTCACATTATTGTTGATTTATCAGAAATGGCTTAGCCGATTTCGATAAAATTTAAATGGGACCAATTTCAAAGTATAAGTACTTTTTCCAATAAAAAATACTTATTGAAATCGGACAACTATGAACAAAGTTATGCGTGGTTGTACATAAAAAAATATATACGGGTCGAATTGAGTACATCCTCCGGTGGTTCGTCGGTGAGCTAAACTCTATGATATTCTCGTTGGTATGATCATCTTACTCACCGTTTACTGAGGTCAAATAAAGAAAATTCCATCACAATATTTGAAAACTTTATCCAGAAACGAGCATTTCTCTCAGCGCGCCAGCCTACAGATTCGTGTGTAAAAGTGCTACTTCCACCAAGTACCCGCTTGTCCAGCGGTGATTGCACCTAATGGAAAAAAGGGACCCATCACATGCCTATCTACGTGTCCATCTATGTCTATCTATGTGTCTATCCACCCGGCAAATGCCTATCTATCTACTTATCGAACTTATTCGCGATTACGTGTTTCTTGTGCACTTTTATGCAACTCCGTCGGTGTGTGCGTAGCTGTAATTTAGCAGTTTAGCTGCTTTTTATTGTGGTTTCTTTAGTACATTGCTGATGATATCTTGATCGTAATATATCATTGAATAGACTTCTTCAGAAATTGCTGCTGTAGTTGATGTAGCCAATTAACCGATTGTTTTAACCGTTCAGTTCTAACCATGTCAGAGGCTTCAGGCAGTAGCACCGCAAAAAGAAAAAAATAACAATTTATCCACTTTTAATGTCAGTTGTCATTGCCAATACATACTTTATATTCTCTTCGAGGGGATATAATGGAGGAAAGACATTTTGTCCATTTTCCATGTTACCCGTGCAGGTGGCTTAAAAACTAACACCAAGGCGAGCTACCCGGCCTAAACGAACTTACTTTCTTTCTTACTGGGATGACTCTCTAAAGAATGTAATGTACCTAGCTAATTCCATCCATTCATCCATCTATCAGCCATAGCAAGTCCACTGCTAAACACAAGCCTCCCCATGGATCTCCAATAAGATTGGATAGAATTGACAAAATCGGTTCTAAGCCGGGTAAGTAAGGCCGGGTGGTAGCCCTGATGTAAGAGTATTAAAGCAGCCTGAAGGCCTCTGGCATAGCTAAACGGTTAAAATAACCGGGACCTACAACTTAACATGTTGTTCAAGCCACGGTAGCCCTCAGTTGTAAATGCCACCCGCGGTCACCCATCCGAAGACTGAATGTCAGTAATTTTTTGCAGGGATTGTTATTCGTTTTATCATTGAAAGTAGTAATGTAATTTGTTATTTAGTGGTTTTATTACTCAAATGTATGTTTGTGTGTTTTGGTTGGGTATTTTTTTCTTAGAAATCTGTAGGAATCAGACATGTTAAGCAGCTATGTCATTGTCAAAATGTGAAGTTGACATTCACGCCAATTTTTTGGCGTGGTATATAATTGTATTTGCCCATACGAGTTTTTATAAATACCACAGAGTATCTATGTGATAAATTCTTGGTTGTTTTTGGCTTATTTTCAAACTGCTTGTTTAGACTAACTCAATAAATACTTCCTTTTTATAACAATGTGATGTCACCTGCCGGCTCCACCGGAAGACCAGCGCTGGTTGTCAACCAGCGTACGCTGATGTGGAGCCATGGTGGAGCCGATTTGTGACAGAAATATAGATTATTAGTATTATACTTAGTTTTAATATTTATTATGTTTAATTTATGTTGTACTCTATGTTACTATATTTTTGTCACAATAAAAATATGTCTATGAATGTGCTGAACGTTAATTTTGATGGTCATTAACGAACACCTAGTTAAACTACGCGACCCCTCGGGTGGAAATTGACATGACGACTGGGTAAAAAATCGAAAAAGTTAGTCGGTGAGTTAAGTCGGAAACATACTATCGGACGCGACTGACAGCCACGACTTAGCAATGTACAGTCTTAGTAGAATCCTGAACATAACGAGGGATTCAAAGCACAGTCTTAAGACATCCGGTGTGCCAGATCGCTCTCGGACGTCCAAAGGTGACGTCCGCGACTTATTTCCGATAGTGTGCACGGCTCAGTGTACTTTCATAGTCTATAGGTCGCGTTCGGACGTCCGAGAGCTATCTGGCACACCGGATGTCTTAAGACTGTGCTTTGAATCCCTCGCTACGTTCAGGATTCTACTAAGACTGTACATTGCTAAGTCGCGGCTGTCAGTCGCGTCCGTAAGCCGCGCCCGATAGTATGTTTCGAGCTTTAGATTATCAAAAACTATTGGACACCTATTTTTTCTTATGTCAATCAAACAACAAATGACAAAGATAAACCTTGTCAAAGTTTGGGAGTGGGGGTCGTGACGTCACCTCTCTTAAGTCTATACATATGTATGGCAGTTGTGGCGTCACGCGGAACTTTGACGGGCTATATCTTCATCAATTTTAGTTTAATTGAGCAAAAAAAAATACGTGTCTAATATATTTTGAGTGTCTACTAACTTAACTAACTTTGCGATCGGGCATAGGATTGTACGCTCTATGGCTCGCTCACTGCCTTTTCAGGTTGCTAATCTAACTCCTGCATTAGTTGGAAACTCGATTCCGGAATTCGTCAGCTTCGTTTTTCTTAGAGATACCGAATACTAGCAGGTATATAAATAAATAATAGAACCATACTAGTCTATGTGACATTTTTTGGCATTTTTGGCACAATTTCTAAGAAAACTGTTTGTGGTTCGTAAAAAATACATAATGTTTAAAAAATCACTTGGATCAGTTTGCTTCTACACTCTACTATTGCTATCGTTATATTATACTTGTTTTGAAATAGCATATACTGATACTTATCACAAATACCTACTGTTCTTGACTCATCTTTCATTGACTTGACATTTTTTTTTGTTTTTCTTGATACAGCGTATGATACGCGTATTTGATTTTTTCAGCAATAACGCTTGTAAAGAAAAGCTTCATCGGTCCAAATCGTTAGATCAGTTTCTGAAATATAAAATATATACTGCTTGTCTAAGCCGTAAGATTATCATCATAACTATCAACCGTAAGGCGTCCACTGCTGGACACAGGCCTCTCCTATGGATTTTCAATACTACAGCTTGTTCTCTTATTGGTTTGCGAATACAACTGGTTGGACGCGACTTGCATCCAACGTGATCGTGCGGTCTTCAATAGATCATCGGCCCACCTTGTCGATGGCTGTCTTAAGCTCTGCTTGCCGGTATAAGGTCTCCATTCTAAAACTTTACGACTCCTCTATCTGTGTGCCCCGCTCACTGCCATTTTAATTTGCGGTGATATATATGACAAGGAAACAAACGAGCAGTGTCAATAGGCACTTACAGATAAGGGTAGTAAAATATATCCCGAAGGAGAAATGTTTCCACGCGGGAGCCCTGATTACCGTTAACTCATTAAATGAATGAGTTCGATAGTAATACACACAGAGTTTATTGCAGACATTTGAGAACTCCCACTATGGTGTTATTGAGGTTTATTGGTTAAATGTGGTGACAATGGTCTTCGCGGCCCATCTTGTAATATCAAATTCCGAATCAAAATTGAGCCCAAAATCGTTGCAGCCATGTTGCAACAGACTGCAGCGTCTTCCATTTCTTATTTAATTTTCATTACCTATGAATATACCCAAGATCCAAATTGATAGAGCACTTTCTGTGACCCAAAAAAGAAGTTTCCAAGACTTGCTCGTTAAAGCTGATATTGGAAAAAAAACAGTGTAAGCACCTATTGGTGTAGATGATTAAGGGTAGTGAAATATATACCCCGTAGCTCTGAAGGAGAAATGTTTCCACGCGGGAGCCCTGATTACCGTTAACTCATTAAAATATGATCATCGAGTTCGATAGTACCTAATACGCACCGAGCTTATTACAGACATTTGAGAACTCCCATAGTCCGTCCCAAAACCGCTGAGAACTTACCTAATAGGTTTACATTCAAATATCACTCTATTCTGGTAGTTTTAAAAAAATAATCGCCTGTGAACTGGAAAAACGCAAACAAGATACTGATAATAGGCAACAAATGTTCGCAGTAAGCCCACCACAAAGCCGTCTGAAGAGCCGTAACAGTTTTTAACAGGAACTACGTCACTGCATCTTCTCCCCAGGGAAGCTCGCATTAAACAATGGAAAAACCAGTAGCGAAGCGTTGGGAAAAGGCCTTGTAAACAGATACCTATTTGAAACATCAATACGACGAATAAGAAGAAAATAATAATGCGTGTTGAAAACAGGTAATGATTTTGTATTATTTTTACAACTTGTGTCAAATTTTTCAATAGATTTCAACTGGTCCAATCTCAGCGCTAATGGAACGGACTACACAGTGGTGTTACTGAGGATGTGGTGGCAATGGTGTTCGCGCTCCATCTTGTACGATGTCTCCCCTCGCGGAGTGGCATTGGCAAGGCACTGGAAAAAGACCTAATAAAGTCTCACTTAAATATTATTTGGATCATCGACACGAAGAAGATCTTGTATTATTGATCCCGATTACAAATTAGGTCTACAATCAGGAGACGGTGGCAAATTCTATTCCTTATTTAATTTTTATTATCTAGATATCAAATATCCACACTGGCAGAGCACTTCGTGTGATCAAAAAAAAATGTACAAGACTTGCTCGTTATGGCTGATATGAGAAGAAAACAGACAGAACAGTAGGTGCTTACAGAGAAGAGTAGTAAAATACATCCCGTAGGAGGGGAGAAATGTTTCCACGCGGGAGCCCTGATTACCGTTAACACAATAAATGATGATCGAATTCGATAGTAATACGCATTGAACTTATTACTGACGTTTCAGAACTACTACTATTGCTATGGTGTTTGTTAGTTGTTACCATCATTAGACAAATCAGCGACTAAGATCACGTGTGGCTAGACGCTATAATTTTTCCAGTGGTGATTTGTAAGAAACAGATAACGCTCTACAAAGCCGAGCAAAAAAATCAGTCAATTATATTTTTCCAACGGCCGATGTTTATTATTTATTCGCTGTTACTGTACCTACGCAAGTGCATTAGGGTGGACGCACATCAGCTGTCGTATCGGCGTCGCACATAAATTATTAATTATAATTGACAATTTGTATGCAAATAAATAATTATTCATTTGAGCGCACTATACAAATAATTCGCCTGGCCTTAAACCAACGTTGGTACCTTGCTCTATTAGTGGACCGTTTTGTTGCCATAAAAGCTAATTTAATGCAATTATAACTTTAACGATAATTAGGTATCTTAATGGCATATTAGTCAGCATCAGTAGAAGCCTGTGGATTGCCACCCACCTTTCATGTCTAATAACTGTCTTCTATAGGGCTATTCAGAAAGGGTCTGAAGCTAAAGGTCTGAGGTTTACAGGTTTACACGTAAATTGAAACTATACTGCATTAAAGATAGCTTGATCTCTGCGACAGTGACATTGACATAGAAGATTGACATTTTTAGAGTTGGGATAGTGGTGGAAAAAATCGATTATCAAACAATGTTGTAATGAAATCGAATGAGTAGTTGTAGGTGAGATATTGGATTTTATTTACTTACTATTATTTAAGATCAAGTATGTACACATGTAAATAATGTTATGATTATTAATTAAATAAATTAAAATATAATAATGTTAATAAATCCCCTTTGACGTACTCTCTTTCAGAATAAATATATAGTTTGCAGCCCCACCTGTGGGGAAACTCGAAGAAAGCCCTCGAGCGTCGTGTAGATCTTCCGTAGATTCTGCCATTACCGCAATATCGTTCGCAGAGCGAAGTAAACGTAAATTAATTAATTCTCTAGTGTTCATGGTGGTCTGTCCATCCGTCCGTCGTAGAACGTCATCTGCTGGACACAGACCTCCCCTATGGTTTTCCAATAAGACCGGTTCGAAGCGTCTTGCATATCGGGTAGCATGGCATGGGGATAAACCATTTTATCCATGCACTTTTAATGTCAGTTGTCATTGGCAATCCATACTTTATTTCCTTCTTCTTGGGACATAACGGTGGAAAGACAATTTGTCCCCGTACCATACTACAGTGGTCTTGATTTGATTACGTTTCACTATCTAAGTCATCTTTAGTAATACCTACATAAGAAGTTTGTTACCTAAGTCGGTCAAAAATAATTACGTCACGCAGTTTTCTGAACGCTGCATAGTCGAATTGGATTCAGTGACTGTCCTCTTCCTTGAATTTGGACTTATCTAAATGGACTACTTGTCCTAAGTAGACGTAAGAGTCAATAACTTCAAGAACCGAGCTCTCAACTGAAAGGTATTGGGGTGGATACAACATGGGCATTGCACATGACTTACCTACGCTCTATCCGTGTTCATTTTAAGACCCACCTGTTGAGACACCTGACCCTTCGAGAATCGAGTTGAGTTTTTCCATCCACCTTGCCATGTCCACGATTTTTTCGTTTGAGTCGTTGAGAGACTCTTAGATATTAGGCGACTTTCGATACGGAATTTCAGTCGTAGCGATAAATTAACAGCTAGCATGATGACATCACCATCTAATCTGCAAAAACGGATAACTGAGAAAACGATTGCACAACAATGTAATTTTTCTTTACATAATGCGACAGTGGCTCTCCCGACCCACTGCAATGTTGTATGACTTGTCGTGTTTAAATCATACATAACGGAATTGGCGTAGGTATGTTAACACCGTAATCGTATTTAACTGCAGTCTAGGTAATTGAATTGGTCATGGGAATACATATTCAGTTTGCGCTCGGCCATTAAATGAACGGGGACTCTTTTGATGGTTCGCTGCTCTTACTTTGGTCAGCTAAAAGTAAGGTCAGCCGAGTTTAAGGTGTGTATTTGTAGACGACTAACGTGGCAAACGACATAGTTTAGGGTAATGTTGTACTAATCATTATGACCAAACTTTACTACGGGAGCACACGAAAAAAAGCTTTTGTATTATTTTCTTTTATTAATCAGATTTTTAGCAGAAGGTAACAAACTTCTGATTTTTTACGATTTCAGAATTAGTTTCGAAGTAGAAAATACAATAAAATCACAGTAAATGTCCATCTCCAGATATACACATTGCTTTGTCAAATAGGCACCAGATTTTAACCGATTTCCAAAAAGGGGGAGGAGGATTTTCGCCATTTGTGAACCGATTTAAAAAAAGCTTTTTTTTAATTGTACTAAATTTGCCTGAGCTGTTTTTTGATGAATATATGTTATAATACAATGACATGACAATAATGTTAAATTACTACATGGATGGCACACCGATTCCTGGGAACAATTTGAATTATGTAGGTACACGGTTTAAGTCGATGATGCCATTGTTGCATGCCATTATTGGCAAACAATAAATATGATTTCGCTAATTTTACAGATAGAGAGCTCGACAGTATTATATTACTTATATCACCTATATGAAAACAAAAATAAATCTTATGAAAGACAGAAGCACTAACAGCCCGGAAACCGTACTATACTCTATAAAATTTAACTTGATCTCTGCGACAGCTGTCAGAAAAATCACGACTATGAAGTCCTGAATTTCTTAATACTACAGACAGTACCTGTCAATGTCATACTTCATGGGCATGCCGATTAGTGATTGGCGACGAATGATCGTGACCACAGAGTTTTAGATAGAGTTTTATTTAAAATATCGATAGTTTATACTGACGATATTTTAAATAAAACTTAATTTATCATTAATTTTATTGTATATTTGAATATCAAAACATTTTTTGCATGTGAAATTAAATTAAACCCAATTATATGTTACATTAGCATCGATAATAGCGATAAACGTCGATAAATACTATCGTTACATTATTATGAGTATTTAATTAATATCATAACATTATTTACCTGTTTACATACTTGATCTTATATTATAATAGTAAGTAAATAAAATCCAATTTCTCACCTTCAACTACTCATTCGATTTCATTACAACATTGTTTGAAAATCGATTTTTTCCACCACTATCTCAACTCTAAATATGTCAATTTGTAACTGTCGCAGAGATCAAGTTAAATTTTATAGAGTATAGTTACTGATAGAATAGAACCGTGTAACGGTAGGCTTAAGTTATTTATATTTACAGCCGCCTAGAAACCTTTCCGGTGACAGCCTAGACAACTCATTATGTATTATGACAACCCAGACAACCCAGAATTACAAATACAACCCAGAATTACCTATGTATTTCCTCCACAGAGATATCAGAGGATTAATGTGCTCGATCGAGAAAATCTGATAGGGACGCAATGATTTCACAACAAACAACAACAAATAACTCTTTATTGTACACACAAAATAAATTAACAATAAATATGACGGCGCGTTCGATGTAAAGAGCAAACAAATCGGTGGCAATGTCAATGTCAGCTATCATAATGTTATGAAGTATGAATGTCAGTGTCAGTTGCCGTTGAATTGTCACTGTTGTGCGGTTGTTTGCTCTGACGCAACACCCAGCGCTAGCGCACACGAAAGGACCGCCATTACTTAACGGAACGGCGATCGGTTCGCATCGAATTAACGTGCTACGCGTTTGGTGGAGTGTCTTCTGATTTAGTGTCTTCGATTATTGGACTGTACGCCCACTGCTATATTTTTGTAACGTGATCACTGTGGAATAATAATTGAACCTTCAAACACGTGCTACGTTTTATTCTCCTCGCCCGAATACCCACGCCTGCTAGAATCAATATGGATGACGTAGAGGACCCCTCCGTACTTCCTACATCAGAAGTGGGATGCGGAGGGCCAGCACCAGGAGAAAGAAACGAAAATCCTGAAGGATCACATGGTTTGCTACGCAACATGGAAGCTTTACTATCACGGCTCCTGGAGACACCGCATCCCCCTCGAGCATCGAGTAACACGACGACGCAGCTGATTCGCTTTGATCCAGATGAAACTGACGCAGATATAGAAGGTTGGTGCAGGATAACCGAAATCGTCGTAAGCAGCAGGAAATTAGAGGGCGCAGAACTTTTACTAGCCCTCACACACGCCTTGCGAGGCCGCGCGGCAATGTGCTTAACCAAATTGCACGCTCAACAGCTAACATGGCCGCACATAAAAGAGTTACTTCTAGCGAAATTCGGAAAACCTATGCTGCCGCAAGACTATTTCGACGATATACTGAGATTTCAAGTGGGCGTTAAAGAAACAGCAAGTGAAGCCGCGGCACGCCTCTGGGGCATGATAGAGCAAATCCCACGCACTGAGATGCCGGAAGATATCATGGTCGGCTTCGTATCTTCAGTGTTGTGTCAAAAGGATGTCATCATACGTCGCGAATTGCAGACCTGTAACATCACCACCCGGGCCCAACTATGTCGAATCCTGAAAGGCATCTCCTTGAAGCGGAGACATGAAACCCCGGACACCAACGACGTCGAGCCTAAGAAGATTCGTCCAAATGAGCTACGTTTCCTGGGAACTTGTCATCGGTGTGGTCTACTGGGCCATCGTGCGGTGGACTGCCGCAGACGTCGAGAAGAACCCGTCACTAAACCTGCAACATCGAAGGCTCCCGAGCTTTCCCCAGCACCGCGAAGCTTTTCGCGGCCCGTCGTCTGCTTCGTGTGTGGTCAGCAAGGCCATGTGGCGTCAACGTGTCCAGACCGCAAGGGGGCGGTGGGCAGCGAGCGGCCAGCGATCAAAGAAGTCCACCTGTGCGAGCGGAGACCAGCGACTGGCACCTTGACTACATCCTCCGGTGAGCTCGTTTCCTTCCTTTTTGACAGTGGATCCGCTTGCTCGTTAGTAAATAGTAGCTCAGCTGCCAGACTTCCGGGCACTACACGTGACGATTTGGTTTATCTTACTGGTATAGGCGAAGACAATGTAGTAGAGTGCAGCTCCCAAATTTCTAGTATCGTCAATATCCAGGGTATCTTGTTTGATGTGTTGTTCCACGTGGTCCCCGATACAGCTATAGGCGAACAGATAATTATAGGCCGGGATATTTTAGGCAAAGGCATTACCGTTGAAATAAATAGCGATCAAACTCGGTTCGTGTTGCGTAAGGAAGTCGATATCGTAGAAAAATCGAGCGCAATAGATTTTGATAGCATCGACACTGATCTGCAAGGCGAACATAGGTTAGCTCTAATCGAAATTTTGCGTAAATATAGTGACTTCTTCACTGACGGTATACCTACGCGACATGTCTCAACCGGTCATATGCGATTAGAACCTATTGACCCGAGTAAGACTGTTCAACGGCGTCCTTATAGGTTGTCCCCTGCGGAAAAAGAGGTAGTTAGAAATAAAATAAAGGATCTCCTCGAAGCTGGTGTTATCCGTGAAAGCACGTCAGCGTTTGCCAGCCCGATACTTCTCGTGAAAAAGAAGGACGACTCAGATAGGATGTGCGTTGACTACCGCGAACTGAATTCGAACACTCGTCCGGAGCACTACCCTCTGCCAATAATTGAAGAACAGATAGATAGGCTTCATGGCGCGTGCTTTTTCTCGTCTTTAGACATGGCATCGGGCTATCATCAAATTTTAATCGATCCAGAGGGCGACAGCGTAGCTCGCACGGCGTTTGTGACCCCCGAGGGTCAGTATGAATTTTTAGCCATGCCTTTTGGGCTAAGGAATGCGGCTTCTGTCTATCAGAGGTGCATTAACAAAGCCCTAGGTCCTCTCAAGGATAATATAGCACTAGCCTATATGGACGACGTACTATGCTATTCCAATGACGTCACACAAGGCCTGGAACGTTTAGATCTTACACTAAAAGCATTATCAGAAGCAGGTTTTTCACTGAATGTCCGGAAATGCAAATTCATGAAAAATGAAGTAGACTATCTGGGGTACGTAGTAAAATCAGGAAATGTCACCCCAAATCCTAGGAAGATCCGAGCCTTGGTAGATGCACCCACACCACAAACTGCAAGTCAAGTTCGTCAGTTTTTAGGTCTAGCGTCTTACTTCCGGCGCTTCATCCCAAACTACACTCACCTAGTAGGCCCACTGTACCCTTTGACAAAGACCAAGGGGGCGATAACGTGGACGAATGCGCACAGCGAAATTCACAAAAAGATCGTTCAAATATTGACATCTGAACCGGTCTTAACAATTTTTGACCCAAAATTACCAGTGGAACTGCACACTGACGCGAGCACAGAAGGGTATGGCGCGATACTAATCCAAAGACAAGACAATCTACCTCGCGTGATATCCTACTTCAGCCGCCGAACTACCGATGCGGAATCCCGCTATCACTCGTACGAGTTGGAGACCTTAGCGGTCGTTCGAGCGGTAGAGCACTTTAGGCATTACCTGTACGGTCAGCACTTCACTGTCTTCACAGACTGTAATTCCCTCAAAGCGTCCAAGTCTAAAACCGATCTCACTCCTCGTGTCCACCGATGGTGGGCTTTTCTCCAAGCCTATGATTTTGATATCGTGCACAAACAGGGAAGCAGCATGGGGCATGCTGACTTTTTGTCTAGGAACCCGCTACCCGATTGTCCGCCCGAATTTCCAGATGCTGGAGCGTCTGCAAAAATAAAACCCGTAAAATTTGTAGAACTTCACGAGGGCTGGTTGACAGTTGAACAAAAAAGAGATAGCGAGATCCAAGACTTAGTCGAAAAGCATCATAACAGTGAACTCCCTGAAGCAATATCCTCCACTTATGATGTCAGCAAAGGGTTGCTCTACAGAAAAATCGAACGAAACAAGAGTAGCTTTTGGCTCCCAGTTGTACCTCGCTCTCTCACATGGTCCCTAATCAATCATATCCACACTGAGATCAAGCACTTAGGTGCCGATAAGACGTTAGACAAACTCTACGAACAGTATTGGTTCCCACAAATGTCGAGATCCGTCCGCAAATTCGTAGATTCATGCATAGTATGCAAAGCGTCAAAAGGCCCATCTGGTGCCGCTCAAGTCAGGCTTCACCCAATTCCGAAGGTCCCCATTCCTTGGCACACTATTCACATTGACATCACTGGTAAACTCAGCGGCAAAAGTGATCAGAAAGATTACGCCTCAGTAATCATCGACTCATTTACCAAATATGTCCTCCTTGAATACACTCCTTCTCTTGATGCGGCAAGTGCGGTAAAGGCCTTAAAAAAGGCTGTGTGTCTTTTTGGCGCCCCTAAGCGCATTATAGCTGATCAAGGCCGATGCTACGCAAGTGCCGAGTTTAGAGAATTCTGTCGCGATCACTCCATAGAACTCCACTTCATTGCCACAGGCTCTAGTAGAGCCAACGGCCAAGTAGAGCGAGTAATGCGTACCCTGAAAAGTCTACTCACAATTATTGAAAATGATCCTCACAAAACGTGGCGTGACGAGCTTCTTAATGTCCAGTTAGCTTTGAACACCACAAGGTCTAGAGTCACCGGATACACACCCACTGAACTAATGTTTGGAATAAAAGCGCAATCGTTAGGTATGGCCAAAATAGCTCCAAGCTCCGCACCGGTACCGCGACTAGATTTAGAAACGATGAGACGAAACGCTGCCGATAATATCGCGAAAACGGCATCAGCGGAAATAAAGCGATTTAACCGGGGTAAAGCCGTCGTGAAACCGTTCTCTAAAGGCGAGTACGTTTTTATAAAAAATAACGAGCGCAACCAAACCAAACTGCACAGAAAATTTAAGGGACCATTCGTAATCACCAACGTGTTAGAAAATGATAGGTACGAATTGAAAAACATCGATAGGTCTAATAAGACTTACAAATACGCTCACGAAAATCTGCGTTTAGTGCCCAGGGGTCATGATGGCTTAGTAGAAGTTGCTGCCTCTTTGATCAATGATGATGATGATGAGGAGGAGGAGGCCGAGACGGCGGGTCAGAGTCAAAGGGATGAAACGGTATCATCAGATGAGGATACGATCTCGGTAGCTAGTTCACACACTATGACCGCCAGCTCGGCAACCCCCCCAGCATCGGAACGCGAAGAAGACATTTAATTTTGAGTCGTGAGTAGCGCACTATGTGTCATTTTAACACCACCACTTAGGCAATTACGAGTCAGGCAATTTCGCGTCATATGAGATGACGTTGGGTAGAGGCGCGAGGCGGGGTATGACCACACCCTGCTGTGGCATTATTTGCATGAGGTCAAATATTGCCGGGAGTTGTGCTCGAGCTGCGGGGCCGTCCGGTCCAGGTCGTCATATGAGATGGCGAGCTTGGTCGAAGGGACACCTTGCATCGATAGGTACTATCTGCAAGAGGTCAGATATTACCAGAGTGTTTAGGACTAGAAGCCGTCCGGTCTAGGTCGTCATACGAGATGGCGAGCTTAGCCGAAAGTACACCTTGATCTGATCTTAATAGCTTGAAACTACGTATGTGTGTGTGTGTGTGTGTGTAATTTGAATACTGATTTATGGGTACTGAACGATTCCCACCTAAACTGTCAGGATAGACGAGCGAAGTAAAATTTGTGATCCCAGCGGTTTTCTCTCATTTCAGGTCAGGGAACACGAGAGAAGACGGATACGCACGAGGACGTGCGAATGTCAGTCTGGCCGTGACGGCGCGTTCGATGTAAAGAGCAAACAAATCGGTGGCAATGTCAATGTCAGCTATCATAATGTTATGAAGTATGAATGTCAGTGTCAGTTGCCGTTGAATTGTCACTGTTGTGCGGTTGTTTGCTCTGACGCAACACCCAGCGCTAGCGCACACGAAAGGACCGCCATTACTTAACGGAACGGCGATCGGTTCGCATCGAATTAACGTGCTACGCGTTTGGTGGAGTGTCTTCTGATTTAGTGTCTTCGATTATTGGACTGTACGCCCACTGCTATATTTTTGTAACGTGATCACTGTGGAATAATAATTGAACCTTCAAACACGTGCTACGTTTTATTCTCCTCGCCCGAATACCCACGCCTGCTAGAATCAATATGGATGACGTAGAGGACCCCTCCGTACTTCCTACAAATACATTAGTGAAATTCTTAAGATAGTGCAACACTAGGCGGCCTTATCGCTGGAAGCGATCTCTTCCAGGCACGGATTTAATACGGTTTGAGTTAGAAACAGACATGAAAAATATCTTGGTTGGTCAATTGCTGGATTTTTAGACAATTAACGTCAAATTCCAGTACGTAGTCGACAGTTTTGACAGCATCTTGGAAATTTTTTTGATGCATTTTTGTGGTTGAGAATTGACTAATGTGACAACAGCATTTACCAATCTGTTATATACACATATCTGTGATTTCCTCGGTGGTAGGAACTAGGTAGTTAAGTTAATTTAGAATTGTGTACCTGCCATACCTGCTTAGCTATTAATGTATGCAGAATGAAAATTTTCTTCTGTTGACAAATCAAAACGTAATAAAATTTGGCAGCCGTTAATACTAAGTTTCAGGATATTAAGTATTTTGGATAAAAAATTATATTATACTTAAACAAACATAATTATTCAGACAAAAATATTGCCTTTAGCATACGCATTTGTATTTTGTTTGCGCACACATTGTTTAGATAACCTTTGTGACTAAATAGATACATAATTAGGTATCGACAAAAAAGTATTTTGCTGATCAAATCGATTAAGGGGTAAAACGAAACCAGGTTTAACTTCTGGCCGTTTAAATGAAACCCTAAATAAATGATGGAGTTTTATTATAAAACTTGTATAAAACTAAACGTGCACACATTTTATTTCTAATTTAACACACATTCCTCAATCTAACCAAATAGCTTTTTTAAACTCGACTCGAGCCATTTCATTTCAGCTATTTCAAAAGAAATTGGCTTACATACAATATACTATTATTGTACCTATGTCTGTGGCTTACGTCTATATTGTTTCCAAAGACTTCGGATTGTTTCGTAATTTTGAATTTTCTTTTGTAATAATTATGAAATAGGTAGGTATAAGTAAGTACCTCATACCTAGGAGATTTTCCTTAAAAAAATAAGTTATTTTTTTCAAAATATATCGCTAAAGACAAACCTGTCTTCGCCGTTTACTAATCAATCAACTGATTTTCATCGTAGTTTTCAAGTGATGCACTTTTTGCCTAAACTGGCCACGTTATGGATTTTAGATATGTGTAGGTACTTCGTAATCCATACTAACTAATATCGTAATCAATATAATAACTTACTAAGCGGCCATCCGTTTAGATAGTTTATGTAAACTTACTACAATACAATGAGTAGTTTATCTGTAAAACGGCAAAAACAAAATATTTGAATTTACTTAATCCAGCTTAACAATAAAATCGTCGCCGAAACAGCAAACGCCGAAAATAAAATAAAAAATGGAATGTTAAATGTCTTTACTAAAGTCAACGTCATGTTGAATTTTACGTCATTGCCAATATCAAGGGTGCGTTCCAAAACGGGCAATATTCACTCGGTGAAGGGTGAAATTCGCTCGATGCTGGTTCCGAAACGCAACGGTGAATTTTACTCTAGTGTTTTGGAACGCCTCCGACAGAGTGAAATTCCAGCTGTCAGTTGAAATAATTCACCCTGGTAAAATCAGAGTTGAATTTCACTCGGCTGTCAAAATTGACATAACGAGAGAAGTTATAATGAAAACAAGCGGTTGAGAAAAAATATATTGAATATTTTATCATTCCAATTCACACTAAACTAGATGTTCTGCGACGGCAAAATATTATAAGCATTTTAGATAAAGATGAAATTAGTTATTATATAAAAGTTAATGCTGTTGTTAATTAAAGATCTTTTTTGGGCATATATCCTCGATCGGCGCGCGAAATTCAAATTTTCTTCATCTAGAAATAATCAGGTTGATACAGTTTTGTATAAAGACTGTTCACTATTTCGGATTTTATGTATGTACTAAGTCAAAACTACTTATTTTCGCAAAATAACTATACATGAGTACAGTCCGTTCACAGCTACGTGAAGTAGCTTTCTCTGATACCCATGACTGTGTCTCTCTCTAACCTGTGATTGTGTGTAATGACTAGGCAGAGACAGTGACAAATATCAGAGGCAAAACAACCATGAACAGACTGTAATGTATCTCCACATACACATCTTGACATAAAACCTAAGAAAAATTGAATTTCGCGCGCCGATCGATGCTATTGCCGGTGCTACCAGAGCTTTAGTGCGATTTAAACGTACGACAGATCGAAGAGTAACATTTTCTTAGAAAAAGGATGATTTTCATGATAAGTACCTATTTTCAGAAGAATTTTTACTGAGAATTTATATACCATTTTAGGAAATGATGACCTACATAAATAAAAACAAAAAATCAACCATGTAGAAAAAGTATCGGTAAAGAAACAAAAGGACCTAAGTGTTACCATTTATTGCATAAATGGTAACACTTAGGTAACTCTTTTTTCCAAGATCGTTCCAAAACATAACTCGCTCAGTGTGATTTTCACCCTTTACAGCCTAGTTCCGAAACCAAAATTCATCCGGTAAAATTCACCCGACAAACAGCTAAATGTTTTGGAACGCACCCCAAACAATATTAATAAAGTATTACCAGCTTATCTATCCCTTTTGCCGTCTTTATTGTTAAATTTAAGTCAGCCACGGAGTTCTAAATCTGAAGGCTTCAGGAGAATTTAAATAAATTATTAGGCTCATTTTTTTTATTTACGGGCTCTGTGTATGATTTAGTACATAATAAAACTGCGGCATCGACAAAGAAGCTGAGTGCACATTGTTGCAGTTCGGTAATCTAGTAAATCAATCAAGTTAACTGAAAAAAAATTCAATGAATAATTTACTCCTGCGCTGAACTTGATTGATTCACTAGATTACTGCAACAATGTGAATCCAGGTGAAATGGTGGAGCTGATCAGTGTATTTTGAACGTTTTTGGTACATCTCGCAAAATCCATAAGGAATTAGATATACTTAGCCAAGAAAGAAGTTAAAGGAGTGAAGAGTCCCTCTTCTTGAGCAAACCCCCCATAAAAAAATTGCTAAAATATATAAAACTTATGTATCAAGTGTCGTCAAGATTCGTTTAAAAATGCAACCTGTAGAGGAGAATCATTATTCAAATAGATGAAATAGGTAATAGCAAAGGTATGAAGTTAAAACTCTTGGACAACAAAAACTTGTCAAAATGTGTGTGTACTGATTATACAGTAAATATAAAAAGAGAAACAAAATGCTGTTTTTTTTTTTCTAGAAAATACTGTATAAAATGGAAATATACTATAAGGACATGTCTACAAAATGTATGGATGTTGGTATAATAATAATCAAAAATTCTAACCACAACACTCGTTACATTTTGAGAAAGTTCATATTTTTCTAAATCTATTACATCAGTTAAAACCAAAAAAGAGCCCTCCGTTTTTTTTTAAATTAATTTAGAATTTATCAGGATAAATAAATATATTTGGCTTTATAGGTACCTTTAGCAACCCTGGTTAAGTAACCTCCATTGTTGTTAAATAGAAGCATGTTTACCAATAAGACACAGTTTTTAAGTGTTTTTTGCCACATTGTACCATTTGTACCTACTAACTGGTCACACTGGTAGGTTATAATTTTGAATTTTAGCGAATTAAGAGATGAATGTGAATGAATCAGCAACGAATCCAAGTAAAATAACGATAGAAGCTCTTTATTATTGCTAAACTACAAAAAATACAAAGCTCTATTATTATTTTTCATACAATATCTGTTTCACATGAAAAAAAAATGGAGGTATAAAAAAATCAAAATTAAATATTTTTGATAAGCCCATAAATCAAGCTTTCAAATGATGTATATATCATCTTGGTTCGATTTTTCGCTGAATAATATACCACTTGTGGACGTCACCTTTCAATTTCCCAATCTGGAAACACTGGGCCGCCGGCAAATCCGGCAAAATAAATGGTAATATTGTTGTGTTGTTATGATTTTGTTTTGAGGTTAGGTATGTTTTTTATTGAAAAACAAACAGCCACAGAATAGATCCTCTATTGCCGTCGCTGCAAACAGCATAGGGTGACATAGGTATAATTTCGTAACATTTTAGCTAATTTCCTTCTTCTAAGTCTTAGTATAAAATAAGTCAAAAATGTCGAGCAAACCCAACTCGAAACGGACAATTTACGTTGGTGGCTTAGCTGAAGAAGTGGACGAAAAAGTGTTAAACGCTGCATTTGTTCCTTTCGGTGATTTGGTGGACGTTCAGATTCCTTTGGATTACGAGACCGAGAAGCATAGAGGGTTCGCTTTTATCGAGTTTGAAAATGCAGAAGACGCTGCCGCTGCAATTGATAATATGGTACGTAAGCCTTCCATATTCAGTAATGCTAGCTGCTCCAGCTGTATTCGTTTTTTCGTATATCACAACGGACTGTAATATAATACATCCTATGAGTATGATTATTTAAAGAGAGACTCGTGTTTATGATCATGGGCCTAAGTGAGGTTGATGATGACTATTCACATTGCAAGGTATTCCTCATTTTTATGTAGGTACTTTCATTTGTTATGCTGAATCATACAATGTAGTTGAATCATGGTTGTGATGTTAGCTATAAGCTGTGCTAAACCCATAAATCCTGACAGAAGCTCACTTAACAGCTGTGCGAAGATCAGGTTATCCACAGCTTGTGGCTAACTTCTCAGCTGCCAAGTTGTATGATTTGGTCTATACAAGGTAAGTTTACCGGAGTTTACCGGCTAAAATAAAATAAATAAATATTTGGAGACATCTTAATCCATTAACACAGTCTGTGGTATTAGAAGTCATCAATAATCTTTATTATTCATTGATTCTTTGGTTTTGTATCTGGCTATTTGAAAACTATTAATAGGAAGCCTTTCTAAAAGGAAGCAGCGATGTCCTGAAAAAAATAATTAAAACTTTCCTACATCATTTCCAGAATGACTCAGAATTGTTTGGTAGAACGATACGAGTGAACATTGCCGCACCACAACGCATCAAAGAGGGCTCCACTCGCCCGGTCTGGTCTGATGACAACTGGCTCCAGAAACACGCTGGAGAGACATTACAGATCAATGATAAAGCTGATGAAGGTAGTGGAGAGAAGGACAGTGAGGGGACTAAAGTAGCTGCTAGTGTAAGTATTTACACACTTTGATATCTGTCATATGTGACTTGAACTATCACCTGATAAAAACATATTTTAGTTTGACAGCTGTCACTTTGAAACCTGTCCCCCTACCGCCTAAAGCAATAGCAATCGTAATAGCAATTGTTTATGACTTCATTTTAGTCATTTGGCACCGCCTATGTGACGTTAGCCATCTAAGTTGTTCATTAAATGATTGCTTTCGCAATCCGCGCAAAGCAATTGATGGCTAACGTCACATAGGCGGTGCCAAATGACTAAAATGAAGTCATAAACGATTGCTATTACGATTGCTATTGCTTAGGCGGTAGGGGGGCTGTCATGCAACTCTAGTATGACAGGTCATATTTTGTTATTTTACTTTACGGTAGTAACACGGGTAATTTATTTTTACTGTTCTAACAACTTTCAACTGCAGTAGTAACAACGGTAATTCATTTACCGTTCATACTACTGGCAGTAAGATTGGCAGTAACACTGGGAATAAACCAAAAAATTTTACACACAACTCAGGTATCTGTGTTATAGTGCGTGCCACCAAAGATGAGACTTGACGAGCGTCAATGATGGGGGATCTTGTGCAGGTACAGAAGTGTACAAACGAATTATCCAGAATTTGTATATCTATTAAACATTTTATAAACGTTTGTATATTTATTACAAACCAAAGTGGTTCCTCAAGTCTCATCTTTGGTGGCACATACTATAGACACAAATTTTGTCTTTGGTCAATTAAACAAAAATTGATGAAGATATAGGCCGTCAAAAGTGCCATTCAGATGTATAGACTTCTGTATGAGAGATGATATCATGACCCCACCGATATCACTCCACAGATATCTGTAAAATACACGACCCCTACTCCCAAACTACCCCAAACTGTTAAATACTCAGACCCACAGATATCTGTTAAATACTCAGACCAAATAAAAATTTGCTCTGAGGTCCAATATTTTTTGATAATCTAACTCACAGACTAATTATATTATTGATATATGTAATTCATCCTACTAATATTATAAACGCGAAAGTTTGTGAGGATGGATGGATGGATGGATGGATGTATGGATGTTTGTTACTCTTTCACGCAAAAACTACTGAACGGATTGAGATGAAACTATGCAATAATATAGCTTATATATCAGAATAACACATAGGCTATAAATTATAATGATATTGCGTCAAAAAGCAAAATATCATGCGGGCGAAGCCGCGGGTAATAACTAGTTATATATATTTATTTTTACTCAGTCATCTTGCCTATTGTGCCTCTCTGTCGCTTGTTCCACGCTCTCGCTTGCACGCTCGACTCAGGCAGAATGTGACAATGAATCATGCTTTTTCGTGCGTGCAGCCGGCGTTCATCGATTTATAAGATGTCATCACATCAAAACTGTTCTATAGCTGTATACACAGAATAGGCCCTATTACACAGGGCAAGGTGATAATAATAGGCCCTATTATTATTACCTATTAATTACCCTATTACCAGTGGTGTAACTATATCATCTGAGGCCCGTGGCAAATTCTTTAGATGGGCCCCCTCCCAATAAAAATTGTCGCTTTGTAATTTAATTTTAATAAACCACTTAATCCACACGTTGTAATTTAATTTTTGTAAACATTTACCCAACACTATTAATAATATTATGTGTATTTTAGTTCAATACCTAGTAAATCTTATTTTCTAAAGCAGGAAGCAGGGGACACAAAGACTTTTGAATATTACTTTTGGAATTAATTACAAAATCTAGCCATATGAAATCTGTTCCAACGGGAAATCTTTCACGCGAGCGCAACAAGTACATTTTTTGTGATTTTATTATAAACTACAGGTTTTAATTTGATATAAACATCAGATAAAGAGAAGAACTGACAAAAACAGCAAACAATTAACATTGAACGCGAGCGTGAAATGTTTTTGGATGTTTTATATAGTAAACGGAAAATTTGAGATGAGATGCGTCTAAAACAAATATTTCAATTTGTACAAAGCGCGAGCGCAACGAGCGCGAAAATTTTTATGGTTTTTTTTCTCTAAAGTAGTAAAATTTAGAAATGTTGTTCAAAATGTTGGGTTATGGCCTCTTGAGTCGGGGCCCCTCGGGTCGGGGGCCCGCGGCATTTTGCCAGCCCTGCCACCCTATAGTTACGCCACTGCCTATTACCTCTTTAAGGTCGCAGAGCTGTATAGTACAATAAGAGTTTTAATAGCCACAGCAAAGCCTCATTTGTTTATGATCTTGACAGAGGATATTCTTATGACACTGTATTCTGTCAAGTGAATTTTTTGCATCATTGTCATAGAGGAATTAAACACTAGAACCATTGTCTCTGAAATCGTGTGCTGTGAATTTAGTAATAAATTGATTTAGTATAAAGTGCAAAAAGCATAATAATAATGCAAAGTATGTTAGTAAACCAGTTGTCCTACTTTCTGTGAATTATATTATTAGCATCATATGTTACACACACTTTATTTCACGGCATGAAATATAGGTACAACTAAAGAAAGATCCTAAGACGTAAAGAATACAGTCGTAAGCGGTTGTCAATGTCATTGGCGTTGGCACATGCTACCCACTGACATTGACAACTACATCGGTTTAATGTCATGTTGAATATGTTCACACTTGACGTTAAGCCATTCTGAATCGGACCTTGGTTTATTGTGGTTGGTAATTTTCTATGTTATTGATTGTGATATGAAATGATGTTAATGATAGTGAAATGTGATTAAAGTGGTAAATGGATTTAATTCGTTTAATTTCGCTCTACTTCTGAGGTGTTTTACAACTCAGAAGTGGGACAATCGCGAAAAATATAAGTTTTTGCGTAAAATACCACGCCAGTTGCTCGACCGCCATTATGTCAGTGATGAAAAATGTATGGGTATAGATTCTTTACTGTGAAATATACACGTTATCGGGTCGACTTTTAATGCACGCGTGATAAGTGATAATAATAATTTATTTTTACATTTCACTATCATTTCGGCCGGACGAAACCGGATTACGTATAGAGAAAAGTTCATAAGTTATTTATTTTGTAATAGATAATATTGTGACCAATGATTGTGACAAAATAAATGCGATATAACCTTTGATTATGTATCTGTATAGATACAGAATTAGCTGAGCAAAACGACCCTAAAAAAATGATCCATATTTGGCATTGATATTTGGTTGATCCGTACAAATTTTGACAGGTTTGACATATTAAGTACGCACTCATTGTCAAAGATCTGGGCCGTTTTCTTTGTGATTAATGTTTATGTTTGTCCATCTCGAGAGATATGTGTTGTATAATCAAAGGGTGTAAAATTGTGTGTTTGAAATGCATAAGAAAAAGATTATCGCTAAAATCGTCCAATGTGCAATAGCATTTGGATAATACAATTATTTTTAGTTGTTATAAGAGACAGTTTTCCTTTTCGATATCTTTTAGACTATTTGGCAGTTATTAAAATACCTATTTTTATAGCCATAGAATGTGGGCTAGAACCATGCGTTGCTAAGTTGGACTTGATCCCACGAGTTTATGTCTGTATTGTAATATGATTTTGTGCAATTTATCAGATACTTTTTGGAAAATTTGCATAATATTGCGAATACATTGACGATAGACACCAGGGACGTGATTTAAATTTTTTATAAAAGTTGACAAACGAGTGTTGACCACTACGAGCGCTACGTTAGTGACCAAATCGTATAGACGAGCTGTCCCGTAAAATTTTAATGTGTTTAAATAATCGTCACAACAATATTATTTACACGGCAGTTGTGAGTTTCAGAATATGAGTGACCGGAACTCGGCAGCGCATGCTCCAGACGACTCAGGTGTGGCGCGCGCTAATATAAAGACAGAATACGCCACACCGCAATGCCCCAAGCCGAAATCCTAGCCAGCGACTTGACGCGTGACGAAACCAAAATCGTACCAGCTGCAATGTAGAGACGCCGAGAAGGCGTCGGGCGAGCAGCCATAGCCATAGCCAGGCACAAAGTCCCCGCCCCAGCGATTTTCGAAGTCCCCGCCGTTGCCGATTACGGAACAGAAGCCCCAGCGACGAGCGATCTCTGTGTCAGCTTGACATAGAGAAAGAGCGAGTAAGGATACTCGAAAGGGAGGTGCCTACGTTTACGTTAGGAACGAGAACGGCTAGACGAACGTGACGGAGCGTATATGATGTCTACATCACCCAAGCGCGCGATCAGCGACAAAACGACAGAACGATCGCCCAGCCGTTATGATCGTTAATATTGTGATCGACCACTAACTACACCACATTAAAGACGATTATTTCATTATGACGAAACAGAATTTGTCGAAAGAAAACCTAGACAGATCGAAAACTTCATCGAAGAGTTTTTAAATGTGCTAAAATCAAGATCAGGGGATTGCGTATCATTTGCTAGTCCAACCATAAGCAACGTGATTCCCGAATTTGACCCAAAGTTTAAAAAACAAAATATTAACATCTGGCTCGATAAGGTCGACGAGAGCACTGAAATCTATTATTGGAGCGACAGGCAAACGACTCACTAAGCCCTGCTTAAACTTTTCGGACTTGCTAAAACCTGGTACCAGGGTCTACCATCTATTAAGCATACGTGGATAGAGTGAAAAACCATGTTGCAAGAATATTTTCCAGCGACTGAAAACTACGCAGCGCTATTAACAGATATAAATGAATGTGTTCGGAATTCGTTCCGTAACTAAAGTATTTCATCTAAATCTTCTAGGTATAAGGGACGGTAATGTAGGAGCATGTAACAGTCTCTTGGGTTCACCATCATCGGAGGGAACCAGAAGCCTGGTGCGAGTATACATGTTTCTCTATGGAGGAACAGGTACGTAGTATACATAAATATGCACATAATGTTAATGATTGAAAATCGAGAAAACTCCACAAATAAATAACCTTAAAAATATTTAGACGAGACGACCTTAAAACAATACTATTTCTCAAAAAATTAACATGTTAAATAGATGTAAGATTTTTGGAAAGCTTGCAATAGATTGTATACTTTACGGCGTTGACGATAAGGAGAAAGAAAGTGACACACGAGAACACGGTACGAAAGTGACCTGTTTTACCTACGCTCGCGACAAAAAAAGTTTCTTACTAATGTACTTAGCTACTTACATAATAATATACAATATGACATGATACAATATGATAATATAATTTAATACATAAAACTAGAAAGAAACTCAAGTAGGTAAAGAATACGCAGGCGTCGCAGACTTCAGTGCGCGCACGCCGGTCGACGGGGGTGCGCGTATTCCCTGAGGATGGAGTTCTAAATACTCTGAAACTTGTTGGATTCCTTGCGGATCGACCGTATAATTATAACGTGAGTTTTAGCCGTATTCTGTTATACTTATGATGAATACTCACGGTAGTTTTAATGAAGTGATAGCAAACCGTTACGGTACGGTATGGCTTAATAAAATTAAAGATTTTACACGTTTACGCATAAAACGTAAGAAACTCGAGTGCGGCTTACAGTTTGTGGTGAAGTGCCGTGATAGTGGAATAATTCCCAAGTTTGCGCGCATAATGCCGGTGAAATGTATTCGAGATTACGAAAATTTCTTCGGCGTCGCGAATGTGAAATTACTTCGACGAGTTATTTCGGACTACCGCCAACAATTGATGTATACAAACAAGCGAGTGTACGAGTTGCATCTTCAGATAGCGCAGTTGTTGAGTAGTGAATTATGGGAAGTTTTGGATTCTATGTCTTTCAGCAGGTCAGATACGATTTATTCAACAACCCTCAAAAGACATAGCAAGAAATATAGAAACTTAGTTCGAGACTCAAAGATGACAATACATTCAGGGAACGAAAAGCCGCTTTCAGATGGTGATCGTGTGGTTGTTAATCTTTCGACACAACAGTTAAGCAATGAAGCTATAAGTGCATTGTCCCGAGGATTAAATTTTGCACCGGCTCCCAGTAAAATTCCGGTGGAGACAATAATCACCAATATCGAGGATGCGGTGATACGGAATAAGATCCCACATCATGAAGCAGAGTGCTTGAGGCAGGATATTGCAACGATGTTACGGAGGTCGAAACTACCTAAGAGGAATATAAGCAGAGAGGAAGTGAGGGCCCTCGGAGAATTAAGAAATAATAGGGAATTACTAGTTCTGCCAGCGGACAAGGGCAACGCGACTGTCATCGTAGATACTAAAGATTATGAGTATAAAATTGAACAGCTGGTCAACGATGACGTCACGTACAAAAGGTGAAATATAACCCTACCTCTCGAGTGACCACTAAGGTAACTAAGTTATTGCAGAATAGTTGTGATGCCGAGGCACTAAACAAGTTTCGTCCCCATAATCCCACGTCTCCAAAGATTTATGGTTTGCCTAAGGTACACAAGCCGAACTGGCCTTTACGACCGATTATTAGCCAGATTAATGCTCCGACATATAAGCTGTCTAGACACATGGCTACTGTCTTAAAACAGTTCACAGGGAGTACAGACAGTTTTGTCAGAGACTCGAAGCATTTTGTTGAGCTTCTGGCTGACTTGAGGCTTGAACCCACGGAAGTTATGGTGAGTTTTGATGTCACGTCGCTGTTTACGAATGTTCCTGTAGATGACTCACTGAAGATAATTGAAGATCTGATTCGGGGTACGAACTTGCCCGTAGAATACATCGAATGGATTGAATGTTGTCTGAAGAGTGGATTTTTCATGTGGCAGGGTGCACATTATTTACAAATAGACGGTGTGGCAATGGGTTCACCGGTGGCACCAGTGGTGGCTAATATTTTCATGGAATGGTTCGAAGGCGTGGCACTACGTAACTTTGTTGAAAAACCGCGCTATTGGTGGCGATATGTGGACGACGTATTTGCTGTAATTGAGCGAGACGCCTTATCACAGTTTACGTGTCACCTTAACCAGGTGCATCAGAAGATCCAGTTCACGGTAGAAGAGGAACGGGATGGTGTGTTGCCGTTCCTGGATGTGCGGGTGTGCCGGGAAGCAGACGGCTCGGTATCTCATACCGTGTATCGCAAGCCTACGCACACGGACCGCTATCTAAAGGCAGATTCACACCACCATCCCTCACAACTAGCTTCGGTACCGAAATCATTGATAAACCGTGCCTTGAGCCTGTGTGACCCGCAATACTTAGATGGAGAGTTGGATCACCTAAGGAACGTTCTTGAAGGCAATGGTTACAACTGGAAACAGTGTTGGCGATGGGCTAATAGCAGCGAGCGAGTACGTGACACAAAAATGAAGCGAAGCGCGATTGATTACCAATAGCACGAGCAATAGTGACAGGACCAAGACTATATTATAATATATACATACCTACAGTGGAGAGTAGTACAGATACATCATGTTCTTGGTTTAGCTTCAACACTGCTTCTTGCTCTTCAAATAAGGACGAAGGTCAGGAAAGTGAGGGTTAGTTTATAATATTTAAGATTAAAGAAATTAATATTGCTAACAAACGCTAGTTAATACGATGATTTTAGTGATTTATGAGACTCACATATGAGATTAGCAAAATTATTTTTAGTGATTTATGACACTCACATAAGAGATTAGCACAATTATTTTTAGTGATTTATGAGACTCACATAAGAGACTAGCAAAATTATTGTTAGTGATTTATGAGACTCACATAAGAGATTAGCACAATTATTTTTAGTGATTTATGAGACTCATAATATCATAAGAGATTAACGCGATCCGGCGTGACTTCGCCGTACGAAGGTGGCGTGACTTCGCCGTACGTAGAAGGCGTGACTTCGCCTCAGGGTCCGGCGTGACTTCGCCGTACTTAGGAGGCGTGACTTCGCCTCAGGGACTGGCGTGACTTCGCCTTAGGGACCGGCGTGACTTCGCCGTACTTAAGAGGCGTGACTTCGCCTTAGGGACCGATGAGACTTCGCTGTACGTGACACACATGACTTAGAGATAGGCGTTACATCGTCACTAAAATAGAAATACAGATATACAGTAATACTATAGTTGAGCATAGTAAAGAGAGATGGACCTATATCAGGTAATGATTCTGGTATTATCAGAATCGCACATGAAGGGAGCAGACCACTACCAAACCAAAGAAAGAAACACAATATATTACTCAGGTAATGATAGTGCGAGCTTTTATGGAATGGCAAGTATAGTTCCAAAGAAGTATGAGAAGTGTGTGCTTAGACATTGTCCAGTCAATGACCGCAATATTACTATGAAATTTAACTGCAGCCCTATGCCATTAAACATCGTCCAAGTGTATGCTCCGAAAGTAACAAAGAGACTTTAAAGCATTTGCAAAGAGTGTTACAATACTTCGGGCACATTGCTCACAAGCTCTTAGACAACCTGGAGAAGCTGATGGTGACCGGGAAGGTGGAAGGGAAAAGACCCAGGGGGCGTAGCCCAATACGATGGTCCAACCAAGTGGGCAAATAATTTGGCATAACCATATCTGACGCCATATACCAAGTGGAAGACCGTCAGAGATCTTTGTTTTGAATAAATATTTAGTGTATTTTCCGCTATTAGGATGTGAAAGATTTGAAAATGTATTTCCGCAAAGTAACGCCTGATTCAATCAACTACCGTCAGAGATGGAAACACATATGCCATGACGTGGCGGGACATCACGATGCTCAGCAGTGAGCAAACGACCTGAGGAAGAGGATACAGTAATACAGGTGCCTATGACATGGGTATTATGAGATATGAGACAAGGTACCTATGAGACGAAATACCTACAAGACGAGATACTTACGAGACGAGATACCTACAATACGAGATATCTACGAGACGGCATACTCAAGAGACGAGATACCTACCAGATATCTACCAGATGAGATACCTAAAAATTAGATACCTACCAGATGAGATACTTACCAGATGAGATACCTACCAGATGAAATACCTACCAGATGAGATACCTACTAAATGAGATACCTACCAGATGAGATACTTACCAGATGAGATACCTACCAGATGAAATACCTACCAGATGAGATACCTACCAGATGAGATACCTACCAGATGAGATACCTACCAGATGAGATCCCTACCAGATGAGATACCTACCAGATGAGATACCTACCAGATGAGATATCTATGAGAGCGTTGGAGAAAAACGAGAGGACTCGTTTCTCGAGGATGGCCGACTGTTACACACACTTTATTTCACGGCATGAAATATAGGTACAACTAAAGAAAGATCCTAAGACGTAAAGAATACAGTCGTAAGCGGTTGTCAATGTCATTGGCGTTGGCACATGCTACCCACTGACATTGACAACTACATCGGTTTAATGTCATGTTGAATATGTTCACACTTGACGTTAAGCCATTCTGAATCGGACCTTGGTTTATTGTGGTTGGTAATTTTCTATGTTATTGATTGTGATATGAAATGATGTTAATGATAGTGAAATGTGATTAAAGTGGTAAATGGATTTAATTCGTTTAATTTCGCTCTACTTCTGAGGTGTTTTACACATATATCTTAGAATCTTATATAAGTATGAAATGGGTATGCTCTTTAGTAAAGAAGAACCTGTAAATACAAGTGAAAGTGACGTTATCACTGAAGACTCAATAAACGAAAAAGAAATTACTGTAGATTATCCAACAACCCCAGAGTCCAGCAAAGAAAAACACAGTAAATTTCATGGGTTAGGCACCAGCCGAGCTGCCAAAGCCCAGCAATTAAAAGATACTAAAAAAGCTGAGACAGAAAGTGTGATAAAGTTCACAGAAGGCAGAAAAAGTAAAGATGACGGAGTAAAATTTAAAGAGAGTAGGACAGAGAGAACTATAGAATACAAAGATCCTCTAACAACTAATGAGTCAAATAACTCGTACAAAGAAGTGGTCAATGATAGGGTTATTGAATACAAAGGCGCGAGGCTAAGTGAAGATTTACAGGAATATGCTGAATTGAATGATTTGTACAAAGAGAGACAGCTGGAAATTAAAGAAGCTACTATTAAGGCCTTGCTTGGAGAACAGACGTGCTTAAAGAGTGAAGTTAAAGAGCAAACAGAAGAAGTAGGTTACTAAAAGACTGTTGAACAGCATCATCATCTATTGATCTATTTTAATGGTGCTTTCCATGCTAGGTTTATTTCAAAGAGTTATTTGATAAACATTTCCAAAATTACGTTCGCGACAAATTTAGAAAATGTTTATTACAAGAAAACCTCTTTGAAATCATCATCATCAGCAGCCTTCTTTATCCCACTGCTGGGTATAGGCTTCTCTCTTGCTCTGGTCCTATGCCAATCATGTCCAGGCTCGACCCGCGATATTGACGTTATCCTCGACCCACCTTGCTGTCGGACGACCCACAGTCTATTGAACTGTTCTTATATAAATTGTTACTACCACAGATGTCGAGATATCTATATACCTCAAGGTCATGATGAAACTATTTAGTAGATGCCCATCCCATAATGTCCCATGAACCTTCCTACTCATGATCACAACTTTGCATAAATGCCATTTACACAATTGTTGCTGACATTACCCAACAAATCATCTTTTCAAAAGCACTGACAGAAGAGATATCTTTTATGTGTGTGGTGTAAACCTATTTTCAACCCCTTCCTAAGAGGAGGAGGTATTATGTATGTCTGTTTTTTTTTGTGTATGTTCATCGGTACTTTCGCCTGTTACAAACCGATAAAAAAAATTCGAAGTGTATACTCCCGAGGTCTCGTTTAAATTTTATCGAAATCAGCTCAACCGTTTTTGAAAAATCAATAATATTATTACATACTACGGGACTAATCGCGCACTAAAATTACGAGATAAATAAATACCTCCTCATCCCGACGTTTCGGCCGAGTTGCATCGCCCGTGGTCACGGGTAGACATTATTACACGGGCGACTAGTTCCGTAGTATGTAATAATAATGTGTTCAAATCGCGAAAGTTTAAAAACAACAAATCAATAATAATCTAAAAATTGTAAACATCAATTTGAACGAACTATTCGAAATTTGTACACAACGGAAGTCGATTTCGGTATTTTTAGCGAAAAAAAATTATGAAACACATTGTTGCGACAAGATTTTTCTGCGTTAATTTAACATAATGCTCATAAATGACATGCATTTTTCAGGCGCTACCAGCGAAGCCGACGGAGAAACGCAATCCACAAGTGTACTTCGACATCTCAGTTGGCAAGCAGGCTCTTGGAAGGATCATAATGATGATCAGGTATTCATAAAATTGCATATTGTTATATTATACACAGTTCTTTATCTTCTTAATAAGCCAAAAGGGGGCGATTAAGACCATCCTAATGAACAATTTTTACTATAGTAAAATACTTTTCATCACATCTATTCGAAAAGTACTACTTGGTTCGCCTTTAATTGCGCCCAAAGGTGGTGTTTTCTATAAGGAACTTTATAAGTGCGCCGGAATGATCTTTGCCGCGCACTTTTTGTATTTGGAAGTATTTGTAATGTTAGTGTTCAGCGCCAAGAAAATGAATGAAAAGAATGTAAATATTAATTTTATTTTTTTTATTATTAGATACCATTAAATTTCAATTTAGTTGTTGCTCTACGTTTTATTAAATAATAATATTACAATAAAATATGAGGCGCCTTTTATATTCTCATAGAGGCGATGAAAAGTAGAGTGTACCATTCGGGCGCAAAATATATTTTTGGCTCGGGCGATGTACTTTCAATCCCTCGCCTCGCTCGGGATTCTACTCTAGAATCCCTCACTACGCTCTGGATTCAAAAAAGCGCCCTCGCCGTAAAAATATTGTTTTACTTCCACGTGATATAATCTACTATTTTTCACGAAATTGAAGGATTGACTGATTTTTTCGAATTCCGTGTTGACCCCGTAGTAAAAGTTGTTCAAAATGGTGAATCACCTCCTTTTATTAGGCTTAGTACATCAGTTTTGGATAATCTTGGATAAGCCACAGGATGTTCACTCCTGGACATAGACATACATAAATAGACATAGTCCTCCAGTAAGAATGGTTGAAAGCGACTTGCTAGTATGTTTTTTAATGTTGGCGAGTGCTAGCACGCGGAGCCGTCTCGCAATGCACTGATGCATCTCGCAATGATGCAATGTTTTTTTAATATTTAAATCGTTTTTTTTTAAATATTATAAGACATCTTACACACATGTAGTCGATGACTACGATAAATTTTCAAGCCATTTCGGAGCTATGTGTATGTATGTGTCTTTGCTATTTCAACTTGCTGATTTTTTATGTTATACTGTACTGTACCAGCCTTTTTAATAGTCCACTACAGGACGTAGGCCTACCCACGAATGGTGATTATGTATTATTATGTTATGCTAGTTACTTAATTGGTTCTACATATTACTATTAGGCTTGTTTACAAAAAAATATAATTAGTCCGTCAAATAGATGTTAGATACGATTTTTTTCTTTTGTCAATTTAACATAAAATGATGGAGAGCCCGTTAAACTTCTACGTGACGTCTCTAATCTAGTACAAATGTACCGTTACCGGATACCGGCTAGTGATGTAACGAGCCCCCACTCTCAAAGGATTTGTTCCGTTACCGGTATTAAAATAAATAAAAATTCTAACCAGATCAATGATTGCTGTTTTATAAAGAGCATTCAAAATGTAATTATTATCTAATAAAAACATATTTTTAAAGCCCTGCAATATTTAGAAAATCGACAATATATATTTGGGGTATGTAACGTGAAAAGGAACGGATATCTCGTAAAGAAACACGCTAATCTGAAAAATCTCAAAGCCAATTTCAAAAAAAAGTATAATAGAAGTGTTAACAGTGTGGCCACCTTAGCCCTTTTGAAGCTAGATCTAGCACTGTTTACTGTAGGTGAACCCCTTGTATTTGTATTTGTTTATTCATTAGTGTAACGATTTATCCCGGAAATGGCTATCTAGCGCTTATTTGCCCTATTTATTTTCTTAGAAAATATGATTTTGAATTTCCAATATATTTTTTTAAAATAACAATTTAAAAAAAAATGCAGGGCTACATATTTTTTTATTACTCCATGGAGCTTTAAAATTTAAGTACATTCCTAGAAAAAATAAACGATCTTGGTTTGAATTTTAATAGCGAGTTCCTTGTAAATCAGGTACAACTCCTTTGACAAGGTCTATCTTTGTCATTAATTGTTTGATTGACAAAAAAAAATGTACTTGTTTTTGTAATGCCAACCTTATGTACCCATATCCGCAAATAAACGAACATGAATATGAAAAATGTGTCTAATATTTTTTAATATCTAATCTATCTGGCCTCAGACGAAGAAGATATTATCTGACGGACTAACTATTTATATTTTTTTAGACATCATTCCTATTCCGAGTGCTTGTAATGTGTTAGACACATTAGCATATACACGTAGTAACGCAGTTTGTCATTGAGCTTGCTCATATGAGGTCCATAGTGAGAGACTACGTTCTAGTGCCCCACGACTAGTTACGGAATTCTAATATACGAAGGTTTATTAAGTCTACTCTAATTCTTTGCATAATATTGTGTGATGTATTATCGAACTGTCATCAATCAAAACCTATGTATGCAGGGCGGACGTGGTGCCGCGGACAGCAGAGAATTTCCGCGCGCTGTGCACGCATGAGAAGGGCTTCGGGTACCAGGGCAGCAGCTTCCACAGGATCATACCCGACTTCGTATCCTTTTACTTTACTACTTATACTTGAAAAAAAAGTTTTTGGTACTAAAATCTTGATTCTGGTTAGACATTTTATACACGATCGTCCCTTAACGTTTCATACACCAGCTAAACGTTAAGGGGCATTAAACGTTATAATAACATGGTCTGGGCAGTCTGCCCAGGGTGGTCGTGTATAAAATGTCTAACCAGAATCAAGATTTTAGTACCAAAATATGTTTCTGGAGCATAACTTTTGTTGGCAAACCATATCTGATACCTACAAGGAATAACTTCGCTCGATCGAAAAAAAAATCCAAAGTCACCTCTGTTTTGATCGTAGATCTTATTTCTTGACGAGTTTTTATAAAAAAGTATTTTTTAAATTATGTTGTATCTATTAAGTAGTAGCTAAAGTATTGGCAAATTGCATAAAATAGTTAAAAAGTTGCCTTGATAATATTATATGAATTTTTATTGTTGATTTCACCATATGAAGACGCGCTCCCCTCGTCCCCTCGCCGTCTCACTTTGTTCACGGAGCGCGTCTACGCTACACATTAAGTACATAACCAAAAGGAGTCGACACTGCAAAGCTACCCCTCTGCAAAAAGTACGCGACCGGCGGTCATGCTCTTTATATAAATATATCGGTCTGGTTGCGCTTGTGTTGCGTTAATTTTCAGCTAGTGTTAGTTAATTACATTTGTGGGCGTGTAAACTTGCTTATATTTTGGTTTGTGTGCGTTTTTTCACCCTCCCATTGACTTGGCAGACTTCGGTGCTTAGGCGTGTTTACTCCTTTTGGTTAAGTACTTAATGACGCTACATTATGCTCTTAAGGGGGCGTCCATAAATTACGTGAGGTGTTTTTTTAAATTTTCTGACTCTCCCTCCCCCGTTGGTAAGATGTCGTGAGATTTTGTTCAACCCCCTCCCCCATCCCCCAATCTCACGTGAGATTTTTAAAAATGTACAATATTTTCGATAATTTCAGTTTGTACGATTAGGTGTCTATCTTTAAGGTCTCTGATTTAACCTACCTTTTGAAGAAATGCTAAAGTAGACCGAACTTTTCTCTTAGTGGCTTCCCTAAGAAGCCGTTCAATCTCATGTTGAATGTGATGTATTAACTCTTCTTTCTTCGAGAATTTTTGCTCCGCTGTATTCCATAATTTTATCACATCGTCCTGGCAGGACTTCTTCGTCTTATGGACGTATCTTTTGACGTATGCGTTATAAAAATCTTGATAACTCGTTTTAAATTAGTAAGAGCATATAAAACAAATATGGTGGTTTGACAGTCAGTAGATGTGTTATACATCTACTGACTGTCAAACTATGAATACTGTGTCGAAGTATGAATGAAATTATTTTCTTTCGGATGAATTAGTGAATGATCTTAATCGTAATACGATTATGCTTAAGATTAAATACTAAGCATGTACAATCTGGATTAAATGGACCAAAATAGTAGGCATATTTTTTTTTGTTTCAGTAAAAAAAAAATTGCCTGATATTTGCCCCTCTCTCCACCGTAAGATTAGATGAGATTTGACTCGACCCCCTCCCCCCCTTAAACATCTCACGTAATTTATGGACGCCCCCTAACAACCTTGTACTATCAGGTCAATCGGAATCCAAGAAAAAAACCTAAGTATACTATAAGAAAAAAGCAGTTTTTTTTCCGATTATTGAATTGGCCCTACAGCAAAAGTTGTTCATAATAATGGTCTGTATTATTTTTGGATTAGTATACCGCAACTGAAAGCGAATGACACTACAGCACCATTGTATTTGACAATATTTCCCTCGCTATATTTCCTTAACCCACGAGTCAGATGTGTCAAGGCGGCGATTTCACGAACAATAACGGTACGGGAGGCAAGTCGATATACGGCCGCAAGTTCGAAGACGAAAACTTCACACTGAAGCACACAGGACCGGGCATACTCAGCATGGCTAACTCGGGCCCCAATACTAACGGATCGCAGTTTTTCTTGTGTCTGGCAAAGTAAGTAATTAGAAACTAAGATATTTTTTGACCGATGAACCACCGGAGGAGGTATACAATTCATAGTAGTCCGATTTCAATAATTGTTTTTTATTGGAAAGTACTTCGAAATTGGTCCCATTTAAATTTTATCGAAATCATCTGAGCCATTTTTGATAAATCAACAATAATGTGAAAAATGCTACATCGATCCGTGCGAAATATTCGCGAATTCTGTACACGGGTGAAGTCGGTGATGCTATTTTTTTGCAAAAAATAATTATCACAAATTTTATATTAGAGATAACATAAGTGGCATTACTCACGCAAGGCGCCAAGCCTGTTAAGAGCCCGCGTCGCTGAAAGATTGCTCGATTCTGAGCGCGAGAGTTGAAAACGGCTGCCGCCAGGGGCGCGACGAGCGCGGCGCTCGCACGTTTTGCGAATAAATACAATTCGGCTTCTGGCGCCGATGAGCGGGAGGATTAAAAATGTACCGAGAAAAAGAACCTTAGGGCTATTGCAATAGGACTACTTTTGGTTTGCGAGACGAGATTGTGCACGTGAATAATGATCATTGACATGGCTGAAATGTACTGTACTAGCCTTTTTAATAGTCCACAGTAGGACGTAGGCCTACCCACGAATGGTGATTGGGCCATTTCCACCACGCTGGCCGAGTGCGGGTTGCTGGTTTCACGTACACCATCGAATTTCTTCTACCGGGCGTATACAGTTGCCTCACGATGTTTTCCTTCACCGAACAGCCAGTGGTGTGAAATTCCGTACATAAATTCTAAGGAACTGATTGGTACGGGACCGGGATGTGAACCCACGATCCCACGATTGTAAGGCGGGTATCACTACCTCTAGATCTAGACCACCATGGCTGAAATGGCTTTAGACTGTTCGCCCGCAGTAGGTTGGCCACTTGTGTGTGGGAACATGAAATTGAAAGTTTCTTCGGTTTTTTGCCTTTTGGGACCTGGAATGAGGACCGGCTGAGGCTGGTCGAGGTCTCTTTAGTTCTAGCTCTTGAGGAAACAGTTTGAAGAAAACAACAGTAGTTGATCTGATGAATCAGGATTGTATTTTATCACCAGAACGGATAATTAACATTGCACATGGCTATTCTTATAATTGGAAGCAATAAGTGGCCTAGTTAAAGTAGAATGGAGTGCAAGAATATGGGACGTGGGTTGGTGACGTCGTTCGACTAAAATAGTGTTGTGCCTACGTCCCATCACAGACTAAAAGGTAGACAAATTAAGGGTGTTTATAACACACCACAACCTGAACTATTCCTAAAAAGTTTACGAAATCTAGTTTTGAATTGATAATTAATTTATTTAAAATATATATTTTTTTTAAATAATTAGTTTGAATTTATATTAATTGACAAGCTACATACATCTAAAAAGCAATAGTGCCAGTGGCCAGTCTATGTCAGTATGTGCAGAAAGCTTACGCCTCACCGAGATACTGAAGGGATATCACTGTTGTTACTGGCGGCAATTCTAAACCACAAAAATTTATGGATAATCTAGCTTAGAGCTGTCAAAACTGTCAAATATGAATTGAAATTTGACACTACTGAGAGAAATCACGGCAACTAGCTACTGAATCGAGATATTTTCATGTCTCTTTCTAACTCATGCCATATTAAATCATTTATTTATTTATTCATTGCAACATATGTAATAATTTGTACATGCGGTTCTTAGATTACATGTTTACATAATATTGTCAAATACATATGACCCTTTAAGAGTATGGCAAACTATTTATTATATTAGGACTGCTGTTCAATAATAACAATGTTCATTATCATTATAGAATTAAAAATAAATTGTCATAACAAAATAAAAAAACCAATCTACACAAAATTAAAGTTAAATTAACATTACAAAATCAAAATTATATCTACATTGTCATTGCAAAATTACGCAGTCGGTCACATTATTAAAATTATAAATTATTTACATCGTCATTTTCATTTAAATAATCCGCGAGTGAATAATACACTTTGTCAAGAAGATTTCTTTTTAGTTTTCTAATAATTTCTAATAATCATTGCCTCTCTTTCTTTTTTCTCAATCAACCACATTATCCCTCTGGTATCTCTGTCGACGACAGCCACTGAATCGAGATATATTTCATGTCTCATTTCAACTCGTGCCATATTAAATCAATGCATTTCTCAGATTTTTTTAATCAACCACATTATTTTATCCCTCTCATATCTCAGTTTTACGCCTTAATCCTCTATAACATGTCTTATTTTCGCATGTTTGTTGTAGAACGGATTGGTTGGACGGCAAGCACGTGGTATTCGGGCACGTGATATCGGGGCTCGACGTGCTGAAGAAGATGGAGCGCTACGGCAGCAAGAGCGGCACCGTCTCGGCCAAAGTTATTATAAGCAATTGTGGAGAATTACAGTGATTTTTATACCATTGGGTGCTTTTATTATGCAATTTTTTTGTTTAGTAATTTATTTGATCTTACCGGACAGTCAATTATGTACTAAAGCCGCTGAACGACGTGAAAAAAGTCTTCGAGTTTAAAACCGCGGTTTTAAAATCGTCAATTTTTGTCGTTCCATTTGAAGCTTTCCTCTTTCGCAGTTCTTTAAATAACCGTGTCCAGTACTGAAGTGTTGCGCAAAAAAGATAATTCTTTCAGATATAAGTAATTATAGCTAAGAATTATATATAGCTACTATGAGACCTAGTGCGTAGTTCAATTATTCTAATGGTACTATAACGTTATCTCAACTACGATTTTTGTAAGGCCCACTGTTTCGACTGTCCCTACGTAGAGTATCGAATCTAAAAAAAATGTTTTTTTTATTATTAGCGCAATTTGTTATTTATGTTAGTATGTTTCAACTAGGAAAATATCAGAGCAAAATTATTATTAGTTTTTGTTTTAGCAAGACGTAAAGTATCGAATGTGACACCACTAATTCGTCGTATAATCACGAAATTTAAATTTCGTCATTTTACGCGGGAACATACGTCGTGAGATAACAAGTGAGCGAGACGCAACTAGGACTATCGTTTGTTTACGTCGCATACCTCGCTCATCACGCGCGCGTGCTACTTGTCAGTGCATGTTTATTAATTTATAGTGGCCGGCAACATAAAAAACTATGCGAATAATTGTTTTTTAGTGAGAGAAGTTCTTGTACAGAAGTTTAAAATGCATAGAGGACGTTCACGATCATCCTACATATTGGATCTAGCCAGGAATGAAAGTAGCTCCAACCAAAAACAAGAAAATGAAAACCTTGTTCCAGGTAAGTTTTTGTTATGATAATTCAATGTTAATTCACTGCTATTAATCGTTATAGGTATAATTTTGATATCTTAAAGCAAAACGGCATAACTTCATAAATTATTATTGATACTTTTCATATAAATAACTCGTTTTAATATTTTTTTATGCATTACCCAAGTAAACTATCGAAACTTGTAGTTTCGATGTTATACAGCGCAGTTTTGCTGTATCCGTCAATCGAAAGTGGTAGTTACAATACTTTACTATGAACTTAAGTACCAAATCTTACTATACGTTTTATCGAAAGTGTTAGATTCCATTTTATACATCGCAACATATGTATTTTTACCATCGGAAATATTTGTTCCGATTATTTACGTCGATATTTGCCCGACTGCGCTATATTAAGTTTTGTTTTTCGATAGTATGTTGTGTGTTTGAATGCATCTATCATGTTTGTATCTCTTCGTTGTGGTTTCAGCCATAGGGCGTCCACTGCTGGACATAGGCTTAAATGTATGGTACTATTAACTGCTAACAAACTTTGTTAGCAGTTAATAGTACCATACATTTAATTTGATGTTAGAACAAATAAAGAAATTTATTTATTTATTATTAACTAAAATTATAAATAGCTGACAGCGATATAGTATAACACGGATATTTTAAAAGAAAAGATAAACTACAAAGAAGGAATGCGTTAAATGGAACGTCAAAAAGTCGTCGATTATAAAACCGCAGTTTTAAAGTTGAAGACTTCTTGCACGTCGATCGGCGGTTTAAGATATGAGGAATCTGAACTGAATGTCCGTTTTAAAACAAGCTCGCGTAGACGGGCCAGCGATCACAATCACCAGTGGCCAGCGACAAGCAGTTCACAGGATTTTTCATACATTTTTCTAAAACGTGGCGCACCTTGGATGTATTGTCCGCGATATATACAGATGCAGCGCTAGCGCGCGCCCGCCATCGAAGGCTATGGTCAGTGGCGCGTCTGCCTTACTGCTCGGGTAGCATGGCAAAGGGGAAAAACCATTTTATAAACCATTCTTTTTTAGAAAAACCACGTAAGAAATGGATTTTCATACACTTTTCTCTCCCGCTCAGATGCGTTTTCTCGCCGCATATTTGTTCGATATGCAATGACGTACTTTCTACCGTAAATTTGATAAAGTATCAAGGTACTTTCCGAGCAGGTGTAGTATAAAACGGACATTCAGTTCAGATTCCTCATATCTTAAACCGCCGATCGACGTGCAAGAAGTCTTCAACTTTAAAACTTATAATTTTCTTTGGTGTTGGATGGTGTCAAACAATTTGAAAAAAGAACATGTGAAAATTGCAGACGCTATTGGCGCCATTTTCAATTTGTGTGTTGTTTGAGGATTCAGTTTTCGTAGAAAAGTAAAATAAAACTATCAAAATGATAAGTAGTGATAGTGATGATGAAGATTTTTTAACTCCGCCGCAGTTGAAGGAAACAGCAAATACATCCAGTTATTCCTCCTACATTGTCGCAAACATCTCAAACAAACATTAATGGAAAAAGTGTTACATTAAGCTTCACTAACTGCAACAATTTCAATATAAATTTCAATTAGTAAAAATTTAATTTTTATTTTCCTCGTAGGTGAAGTATAAAGCACTATGTATCACTCGAGAGAAAGTGCGATTCCCGATCTCGGGTATTTTAAAGCCCTCGCCTACGGCTCGGGCTTCAAACGACACCCTCGACGGTAATAGGTCACTTTCTCCTCTCGGTGAACAATGTACTATTATTCACGTTTAATATCAGTTGTCATTGTCAATCCACACTTCATTTCCTCTTCGAGGTGATATAATGGTGGAAAGACAATTTATCCCTTTAATATGCTAGCCGGGAAAGTCTAAATTCGACTTATTTTGTTGTGCCTTCGGGAAAGATTCAAAAATAATATTCCTAGATACAACTAGTTGTGCGCATTTGGCCCATGAGGAACACCTTTATCTTGTTTATTTGGGGATTTTATTTAGGGAGTGCGATGTAAAGTAAGATGATTCGACATTGTAACATTTTGTATGAAAATGAACCGCCATTGATAGCGCCGAATTCCATAAAAAATGTTTAATCGAATAAGTCAAAATCTTATTCAAACTCAAATTAAGGGTACTGGAGAGAAGGTGAGATATAAGCCAAAGTAACCCAATAATGTAGATATCACACTCAAAGCTCATGGTAGGTACGTGCCCTCTCCTTTTTCTTTTATTATCTCATAGGCTATTTTTACCTATTTCAAAAAAAGAAGGTTCTTAATTCAACTGAAGGTATATTTTTGTATGTACGAGTAGGTATCTTTTGGCAGGAACGCGGAAAAATCATGTCGGCTCATTGTATTATTTTGTTAAACTTGTGTTTTTATCAGTGATAATTAGTGAAAAATTGTGGTGTTTCGTTGATTATGAGCTGATTTATGTGCATGAGTGTAGGCAAGTGATATAATGTGACGTATCATGTTGTTCCGTGTTGTTACCAAAACTCCATAGACGCCTCTAGTAAAGTATCCACTGCTTTACTGAGGTATGACTTGGACTATGTTTGGACTTGACCGCGACTTTATTGGAAAGACGAGACTACGACAGTGACTATTTTGATAAAATATTATCAAAAATTATTAAAACTTAATACTTGACACTGGCAAATGCACCATAATGCGACGCCAACACTAAGAAGAAGAAGAAGAAGAGTAGGTATGTTACGCGATTACTCCGCTAATTATGTCGATTTTGATGATTTTTTTTTTGACGATTGATTGATGTCGAAAAATAATTATTCGATAAAAAGTCAGGTCTTGCTTGACAACTGCTGGAACCGCTGACCATGGTTAGTATAGGGCGAATCAAAGGTGACGTCCACAAGTGGTAGGTATATTATTCAAAGAAAAAATGAACCAAGATGATATATACATCATTTGAAAGCTTGATTTATGGGCTTCTCAAAATAAATAAATAATAATAAATATTGGGGGACATCTCACACACGGTCTCTGACCCCAAACTAAGCAAAGCTTGTGATATGACTGCCAGAGACTGATATACTACATATACATATTTTTAAATACATACTTATATAGATAGTACCTAAATAACACCCAGACACAGAGCAAACACCTATGTTCATCACAAAAATGCTTGCCCTGGTGGGAATCGAACCCACGCCTCTTTGATCCAGAAGTCAGGGTCACTAACCACTGAGCCACCGAGGCAGTCAAAATATTTAATTAAGATTTTTTTATCCTTCCATTTTTTTTAAATGTGTAAAATAAACTGTATCAAAAATAATAATACAGCTTTGTGTATTTTCTAATTTAGCAATAATAAAGTACTTCTATCGTTATTTTACTTGCATTCGTAGCTGATTCTTCCACATTCATCTCTTAATTTGCTAAAATTAAAAAGTATTACCTACCAGTGTGGTCAGTTAGTAGGTACAATGTGACAAAAAACACTAAAAAACTGTGTCTAATTGGTAAAAATGCTTCTATTTAACAATTTGGAGGTTACTTAATCAGGTTTGCTAGAGATGAACTACCTATTGAGCCAAATATATTTATTTATCCTAATAGATTCAAAATTAGTTTTAAAAAAACGGAGGGATCTTTTTTGGTTTTAACTGATGTAATAGATTCAGAAACATGTACTTTCTCGAAATGGAACGAGTGTTGTGGTAAGAATTTTTGATTAATATTATACCAGCCTCCATACATTTTGTGGACATGTCCTTTAATGGCGTGTGTGACCTTTGCTGACCATAATATCTGCTGTAATATAAATAGTGGAGCGCCTGGGGGTTTTGACCTAGGAAAATTGCTACAGTGAATGAATTTTCTTGGTTGAGGTGGCATTTTCTTTCTTATACTATAACTTGCAAAGTTTACCAAAAAATTTTTTGTGCTTTTGATTTTTTCACTTTTTATTGAAAAAAAAATAAGAAATTGATATTCCAGCATATAATTTAATTTTAGATAGCATTTTTTTTTATGTACACGTAGAATTTGTCTCGAATAGGTATAGAATATCATCTTTTAGACATACCTATGTTTATGAAGGGTTTTAGAGACCTTGTACAGGTAGTAAAACGTGAACAGGAAGGAGAGAGGGAAGGTTGAAGGGACAGCAGCTGTAACGTACAACTAAACGGACGTTTCCTGGATAGTTTAGTTATAAATGACAAGTGTCCTATATATGTTGTGTATTTATTGCAATTTAATTTGTTACTTTTTTTTTACAGTTTAAAAAAAATGGAAGAACTATGTACCAGTATCATGGCTGATGAGCATAGTTGCATACTATGTGAAAAATTAGGTTTATCATCCGAAAAGAAAGAAAAGTAACGAAAGTTATAAATATTTGTCATTCTTTTAGCTTTTGTGCTTCATACAAAGAGGCTACGTTATACGAAGCTTCCGCAACTTTTGCATCTCCACCAGAAATAAAACCTGGCAGTTTTGTTCAATTCGTGCATGATAATGCCGATTTTAATATTAACACTATTGATGGTAGGTAAAGGAACATTCCATTATATGGGAAGCATTGAAATAGTGACCCCAGTTGATGGTATACAACCTCGAAGACCTATTAAACGTTTGAAGACTATTCCACCTGAATCTGAGTTCGTTAAAAATGGGAATATCCCTCTACAAATCTATCCAGCTTCTGTTGGTACAGGTTTTTCAAACATAACAATCAAGTTACTTGAATACATTGAGATACAACTTTTTCATTAAAGCTACAACCAAAAATACAAGTGTTATTTTGTCATCATTACCACCTACAACTGATGCCGCAATTGAACACCTGAAAAGAGTGTACCTGCAAACCCAGATATGGTTAGGAAACGACATAAATATCGGAGATTGGGGGTGGAAGTATGTCAATAACATGTTCATCCCAATAACCATTAACCAATTACCAGCACCGGATAATCTACTGCAAATGTTATTTTGCTATTGCAAAAGGGGTGTGGAGCTGCTTATGGATGTCGGAAGAGTGGTTTATATTGTAGTGTAGCATGTTTACAGTGTAATGGAAATAGCTGCCTTAGTACTTTACATACCATTAAAATAACTGAAGTGGAAGAGAATATTTGATATAGATCAATAATGTAAAAATAAACAAAAAAAAATATTTTAAATGTTACCTTTATTTTCGATTTTCCTTGAATTACTACATTTATCCACTTATTATGCATACATAAAAATATACTTCAACTTAATTTTGATATACAAAATCATTTTACAGAATAATATGCCTCATACTACTTATTTGAATTATTATAATTATTCATTTTTTTTATTTTAAAATCAAAAGCACAAATTTTAAATAGGTAAACTTTTTTATTTATGTTATTAGCTAAACATTCCAATTTTTTTATTTTTTTTTCATCCACTGTAACGGAAGTCTGAGGTTTCTATGATTTTAACGCTCCAGGCGCTCCACTAAAATGCGCAACCGCGACTCTCCTCGTGTGCAGACGCCATTAAGTTTTATTTGCCCTATAGCATGTACTATTTAGATTCTCATCGGCTAGTAGAACAATAAAACACCACAAAACGTTGTTAGTTACAACAATTTTCTCGATCAGTTACACAGAGCTTCATTAAGGGCCACGTTCTTAACTTGTTTCTGTAATAAACGCTTCAACTCACGTGCGGTGCGTGACTCGGCTTTATTTGAGCGTCGTATTAGAAAAACCTTCACAGGAGGACGTAATCAGGACTACAAAGATGGGGGTGACTATTTTTCTGAAGCAAAACTCTTTTCAGATAAAATTTATTATGCTTATTTTATGCCAAAATAATAATCATAATCTAAACCATAATAACCATAATCTAAAAATGGCATAGGTACACCTATGCCATTTTTAGATTATGTATTTCCAACCATAACCGACTAAAACCATTTAGCTGATATCGACAAAATTTAAGGAATGATTTATATTAGGACGGGGCGGGCGCGGGGCCCTTTCGGGCTTTTACACAAAATGTATAGAACGTGCGTTCTATGGGCCCTGTCTGTGCCCGTCCCGTGCCCGACCCGTTCTAATATAAATCTTCCCTAAATCCTACTAATATTATAAACGCGAAAGTTTGTGAGGATGGATGGATGGATGGATGTATGGATGTTTGTTACTCTTTCACGCAAAAACTACTGAACGGATTGAGATGAAACTTTGCAATAATATAGCTTATATATCAGAATAACACATAGGCTATAAATTATAATGATATATTGCGGATGCGGGCGAAGCCGCGGGTAAAAACTAGTATCCTATAATATTGTATAATCTACTAAACACAAAAAAATCATCAAAATCAGTTCATGATTGGCGGAGTAATCACGTAACATACAGACATAAAAACACACCTACAATCAAATTGGGATCCCCTTTTTGAAGTCTATTAAAAATCTACCATCAACTTTATGTATCATTATTGATTACGCCAACATCACTATTTCACAGAACAATGTGCACAGTTCACACAAGACCGTTATTCGCCATCATCGCTGATCTTTACTCAAACACCTTTCTTTACGAGGGGGTACAGTCGGGTCATGGGGGATTATACTCACTAAAACCCTCTTGGTGGCCGGCTCTTGCTTCTTGGGTGCTCCGGGATCCCCTGGGGAATGCAGCCGAGCTCTCAGCAATTTATATGAGTACTCGACCTTACCTAGGCTTAGGACTACGACAACGTAGAGAGCTACACACGTTGTCGTCCTCCCCGGACCCGTTTGAGTGAATGACAAGAGCCCATCTCTAACCATCTACGAGCCCAGAGATCCCCTTTCACAGTCAGGAGCAGGGCCAGACCGTGAGTTTAGGGGGCCCTGGGCTAATACTACTTACCCACCTTATTACAAACTAAAGTAAAAAAGTAAGACAGTAAAATATTTGATATTTTAGCCCCTAAAATATCAAATTTAATCGCCGGATTAGGGGTTACCGATACCGTGTTGTATTGCCTCGGCATCAGGGCCTAAAACCTAGCTTATCGAGAAGCTATTTTACCTATTTCTTAATTTTCTCATTGCACATTTTTTTCTTACCTTTGGCCCTTCGGTTGCTCCCTGCGGTCCGTATCTGTCTAAGATATTTGGCTTAATTTTCCGCTAAATTCTTATACGAGAGCCAATTTGCGAACAGTTAAAATGGCACGCATCAGAAATGCTTTTCAAGGAGCGAGTGAAAGAAAATAAAATGTTGAGTAAGTATTATACTTAATATTTAGTAATTATGTCTTTCATTTAAAATGTTCTAAATGCTTTTCATTATAGACGCTGAATTTTCCTTAAATATTATATCATTAGAATGTAGGTACATCAATTCTGAATGCACTTGGAAAAATACTACGGTTTTCTTGAAATGTCAAGTCTTATTTAAATATTATTCCCGAGGGAGTCAAATTACTCACCCTTTCGCGCCGATTGTCGCGTTTTCTCCAAATCCACCCAGAGAAATGAAGCTCTTGTCCATATTATTTAATTTTATTGCTTGAAATTAACTTCAGAGCAAGTCTTCACTGACCCCTTTTTCGCTCTGACAGTAAGAATTCTATTAAGTGCAGAATAAAAGTTAGATGTTCTTTTTTTGTTTAAATATAGCTAATATTGTATAAAATATCCTTGCTAAGTTTTATTATGGACGCGAAACTGGAGCTAGACTCAAAATACTGCAATTTTTACCAATGGACGACGGACACCACATTTCGGCAGTATTTCTAGTTTTGCTCCTAATCCAGTTTCACGACCATTATAAAACTTAGCAAGTATATTCTATACAATATTACCTATATTTAGACAAAAAAGAAAAAAAAATCGAAGTAGTCTAACTTTGTGAAAATTAAAAAAAAAATTAAATCGCACATTTTTATGAAAAACATTTTATTTTCTGTTCTAAAAATACAATAAATAAGCTCATAAAATGAAGAAAAAAATTAAGTGGTTAAATTATTTTAATCTACAATTTTATAATTTGGTAAATGCAATTTACGTCAACACCACCCTATACTGATGGACGACGGACACCACATTTCGGCAGTATTTCCACTCTAGCTCCTAATCCAGTTTCACGACCATTATAAAACTTAGCAAGGATATTCTATCCAATGTTAGCTATTTTTGGACAAAAAATAAAAAAAAACCAAAATAGTCTAACATTGTGAAAATTATAAAAAAAAATCCTATTTTTTTCATGATTTTTTTTTTCTTTTCTAAAAATACAGTTAAAAAGCTCATCAAATTACGTCATAGGCATAGGTGGGTTGTAGGGGGAGCTAGGAGCGTAAACGCGCCGCGCGTAAGAAATCGTACTGGTAAAAAGTCGTCTGGCGGTACAAAGGCCAGTGCGGCTATACGCGCCTGGCGCATTATCTTTCCGTGCGTGTTATTAGTATTCGCGTAGAGACGCCAACGCGGTCTGAACGCGGAGGCGTCTGCCCGCGTCTAGCGTGGGCGTTTGAAGATTTGCAGGCACCTTACAAAAGTACCTTAGCAGTGAAAGTGTTAATGCTTCAGCTTGGACCACGCCTGGTATAAGACACCTAATTAACCTTCGATTCAAATAGCGGTAAGTACATATTAGATAATAGGTAGTGGTACAATAAGTTATAGTAAGTTATTTCAAGCCAGCCGGGCTAGGATGCGCGCCATGCATTATATCTTTCAACGTGTCACAACGAGACAGAGTCATAATGAAGTATATATCTGTCACTTTTTAACACGTCGAAAAGAGTTCTTTTCGTGGTCTCATGCTTGCCATACAGGAATGAGGGTATCCGACGACCTCTAATAAAGTTTTATACCGGCAAGCGCAGCGTAGGAAGTCCACCGACTACGGCTGATTATGATGATGATGATGACTAACTTCGTACATCATGGCTAGCCCTGGTGTCAGAGTTACTTACAGCTGTCTGAAGGCCTCTGACATGGCTACACGGTTACAACGAGACCCACAATTGAACATGGCATCCGAGCCAACGTTGCAGTCAGAAGTATAAGCCACCAGAGGTTGGCCATCCGAAGGTTGGCCGTGCTGAATGTTGCACGTCGGTGATTGTTAAGATATTATCTAGTCAAACTACTTATTATTATTTTATACTACGGGACTAATCGCGCACTAATTTACGAGATAAATAAATACCTCCTCATCCCGACGTTTCGGCCGAGTTGCATCGGCCGTGGTCACGGGTAGACTGTAACCTCCGGCCCGTAACGGTTAACAAATGTTGTTTTTAAACTTTCGCGATTTGAACACATTATTATTTTATACTACGGGACTAATCGCGCACTAAAATTACGAGATAAATAAATACCTCCTCATCCCGACGTTTCGGCCGAGTTGCATCGGCCGTGGTCACGGGTAGATTAGTCCCGTAGTATAAAATAATAATGTGTTCAAATCGCGAAAGTTTAAAAACTACTTATTATTTATTTATTTAATTTTTTACTATAGGTAACTAACCAATAAATTGTTTAGTCTTAACTATGTTTATTTTAAGCTAGTATTATTAAGGTTATTTTTAGAGATATTACTATCTAAGTATGTCGTACTACATAGAGCGTCCTGTATTTGCAATGCCCGGCAAGGGCAACTAAGTCTTAAGAGCTTTAAAATAATTTTACTATGACAATAGGCCCGATTATAGAGGCGCCAGTGTAAATTTAATAGCAACGTAAAAAGCGTTCTGTCTATCGAATGCCCAAAGTCAAAAAGAAACAAAACTATGCTATTTAGCTATTATAATTACGATGCGTGCGCCTCTGTAACATGCTTACGCGCTCGCCGAAGAGCGCGTCATGTTTACGACAAAACTCACACTCAGCATACTGAGCGTACGTAGGGATGATAGTAGTTATAACAGACATAGAAATCATGTCGATAGAGATACCTACTCGTATCTCTAAGCCCTAAGTAGGTTACCTTACATGTAATTGATAGAAGCTTAATTGAACCGTGGTAACGGTAATTTGATCTGGGTATTACTACTATTACTATGAATATTAGATAATATATTCGATGAATATTAGATTAAATCTCAGTTAACGCTTGATAGACTATAGTAAGGTGCCTGGGGTATAACCATCGCGCAAATATATAGAGAGTCACAATCGTGCAAAAATAGTGTCTGAGCCAAAACCCTGCCCAAGCTACGTAGTGGGCAGGCTTTTTAGTTTGTCTTATCTAAGGCGTTGCAAATCGACTACAACGCCGCGAGATGCCAAAGTGCTCAGTTACAAGCACTAATTAGGTGACATAACGCCAAGATTCGAGAAAACCGGCCATTGTGAATTATTTAATATTAGTGTATCTAAGTCGGGTATGTATAACGGCGCTCAGACATTTTTTTACTGCTTTCACTTCGGGACTGTGGCTCTGTCGATATTTGCTCGAAGGGTATAGTCATATAGGCGTAGTGTAGGTACCTAACATCGACTTGGCATTTTTTCTTTCCTACATAATCACAGAGTTAAAATATTACACAACGGTATTATTTCAAATTAGATAGGAATACTCGCTAAGTAGGTACCGATCTACAGGCAGAATCGAACTTCTTGGCGTCTGTGATGTTAGTTACAAGCGCGCAAAACCCAATCTTGACTGAAGATTGGGTTTCGCGTAACTTGTAATTAACTTCACAGACGCCAAGACGTTTGATTCATCATTTACCTACGTATTGTACATTTTAATTTTCTATACACTGTGTGACGATCACATCAGTTGGTATTTTCTTTAATAAATGATAAAATAAATTAAAATAAAAAGCTTATTTTTCCTTAAAAAACAATTTACAAAGTTTCTTTAACATAGATAACTAAAACCTAGAGATTATGTGCAATAAGAGAAGCGTCATAGTTGAGGTCGCCCGTGTGCTATTTTACTAATTTTGTTACGTTGACAAGACTGCTCTGTCATTGCTAGTACAACCCGGTCACAATATCTGTGCACCTGACCTCGTGACGTCATATAGTCTAAACTTAACATTAAATATTAAAAAACAAAACAACAACAAAGCGAAAATATCAAAATTATCGGGACGTGTATCGGCAACGAAGATGCTAACCATACTGTCGCAATGGGGAGTGCGCGGAGAGGTGACAGGGGAAGCGGGAGAGGCGCCGCATTCCAGCGAGGTGCACAGATATTCTGACCGGGTTGTACAACTAAAAGTGTTTGATACTTGGTAGAATCCAATTCCGTTTTCATCAGTAGACTCACGTCTACCAAGTAGCCGCTACCTTGAATCTTATTGTTAGTTCACCATAAGGCCACGACGGTTCTCTTTTCGCACAAACTTTAGTAACTTTAAGTAGCTCCGTCAACGGAATTTAATTCTAAAAGCACTACCTACATACTCAGCAGTGTAAAAGTAAACTTAAAATTCAATTTTGCAGCAGCTTTCTAGCTCAGTACTTTTCTGGCTCCCCACTCGCTAAGCGATTTCAAAACTACCCCTCGGTACATTATTCCTTATGAGATTCAGTAATACTGCACTTTACCTGCTTTCTATGCTTTTAGAGACTGGTACTTACCCTTACTTTGAGTTTATTCAGAAACGAAAACTGCATATACAATAGTTTCCGTGTGGCTTCCTACATTATAGCCCCTCCAACAACCTTTCGTCAACATTTGTTAAAGAATGCAACGAGTCAAAAAAAAAATTTTTTTTTTGATTAATCACCTATACTTACCTACGCCACGGATTGGAAGGCCCTGCCTCCGTAATTGTTTCCTGACAATTACTATTGGGATATCTTCAAGTCAAGAGTGAATAGGTATATTCTAGGTTTACACAGGTATAAGTAGGTATCTTCTAGATAAGCGTGCTACACCCTAGACCGCATATCTACTCGACATCAGGCAGTATGTAGTCAAACGCAAACCTATAAGGAATAAATAAAAAAAATATACTCCATCTTCGGCTACAACTTCATCAAGTGATGGCCAAATATAGCCCTATTCTATAAAAAAAAAGTTTGAATATTTCCTATTCAAAAAACAAGATATTTTCATCGTGTCATACTCAAACTAACTTGTAAAATAAAAAGAAAACGACACTTTGTCAGAGATGAAAACAGAACCTTTCCGTAGACACAGAATTTGTAATAGAAAGATGCATATAGATATTTATAAGATACATTGTAACGAATTATTCGGAAAAATGCTTAAGTAAAGAAACCTATTGTCTATCATGGGTATAAATCAGTTTTGCTCAGATCATGCGATAGTAGCTCCACCATCTAACTGCATTCTTGATGGTTTCACTTTGCTTGCATCCGTCTACGACAGGTGTCGCGTCGAGCGTCTGGAAAAGTAATTTAGACTTCTTCGTCTTAGGGGGGAGAATGGTGGATATTGGAAATTTCAATTAACGTAACATTTGGACAGATTAGATTTATTCGCAAATTATTTTAAAAGTTAAGCTTCAGAGAATTTGTTGAAAAACTTTAAAATTATTTGAATGGAATCAGAGAAAAACCAACTAATCTGTAAGATAAAGTGTTGTGGATGTTGGTACCTATTCAGATTTCTATAGGGCCAATTTCGCAACGTATTTTTTTAGGTATATAATAAGCCCGATTACAGAGGCGCCAGCGTAAATTAAATAGCAACGTAAAAAGCGTTATCTCTATCGAATGCCTAAAGTGAAAAAGAAACAGAGCTATGCTATTTATCTATTATAGTTACGCAACGCTGGCGCCTCTGTAATCGGGCTTTATATGTACTTGCCTGTACCTAGTAAATGCACTGATTGTGGCCACTGCCCCAATTTTGGCCATTTGATTAAAATATTCCAAAAATAGATTATAAACTACAAAATATTACTATATAAAACCCTCTGTTTGCGTGGATGTTAAAGTTTTAAAATTCTTTAAAAAAATTATTTTAACATTAAAATTGTCTACACAATCATTAAAATTCCATCTATCCAGCCATAGGATGTACACTGCTGGACATAGGCCTATGTCTCTCCAATAATATCGGTTGGTAGCGGCTTGCATCCAGCGCAATCCTGCGGTGTTAATGAGGTCATGAGGTCAAGTACCACGTACCGGCAAGCGTACTACGCTACGCTTGCCGGTACGCGGTCTCCACTCGGGAACTTTTCGACCCCATCGGTCATCCATCAGCCCTCCGTGCTATGTGCCCTGCCCACTGCCATTTGAAAAATTAAAGTACTAAAATATTTTTAACAATTGATTTTTAATATATTAAAATTCATAATTAAGTTTAGTGGTCAAACATTACACTAAAATGTCCACATCAGGTGAATCTACCCTATATATGTACAGGGTTATTTTTAATTAATTAGCATGCTTTTAGGGGCTTATTCTGTACATCAAAACTAACAACTTTTGTTTTGCGATTTTTGTTAAAACTAAAAAAACCAGCTGAAACGAAGAAGATCATCAATTCATAAATTACCAACCAACCAACTACCAGCGAAAATAACATACGAGTATTACTTATACAGTTAAACTCAGAACCTATTTTAAAAGTTGGTTGAAAATAGTCGTCAAAAACAAATACATCTTAATCCCTTCGACAAAGCGATTCTATCCCGCGCCAAAACAATAGATATTTCAACACAACATCGAACATCAACATGGATGTAAAACAGTGAAAAGACGGTGACTTGAAGCCAAGATTTTATCTAAAATGGCGACGACAAAGACTAGAAAACGAAAGACTTAGTCTGAAGCATGTGACATATTAACCAATAAATTAACCATCCTTATTATTATGTAGCAAGTATTTTCTTAAAACAGAAATCTAACAGGTTGTTTTTGTTTTGGCGGAAGTTAAGATAGCTTAGAACTGACTAATGCCAAGTCAGATACGCTCTTCGCGCGTTGTCTGCTTAAAAATATTTAGGTTGCTTAGGTACGCTACGATAAAATGAATGGATGGCTGCAAAACTGATATTAGACTGGAAAATTAAAGAATTGAAGCACTTCGAGTTTCATCTCGTTAAAGAAAATCTTGCAAAGTGAGACCAGACTGTGTACAGAAGCTCAAAAAATTCATTAAAATATGGTGAATAAATGCGCGGAGTAAAACAACCACATTGATTGCTTAATTTGAGTGGAATTTCATACTTTCTAATTTGATTTTTGTTCAAGGCCGCCATCACGCCGCCATATTTTACAAGCAATGTCAAAAGATAATAAGATATATGAAATTTCTTGTTATGAAAGTAAATAACGGGAAAATCATTTTAAAAACAAATAAGGCAAATAATTAAACGGTACAAGGTAATGACTTAATCTTGAAATATTTTTGCATTTTCTCTTTTTACCCAGGGGCCTTAGTTCCGATCCATTTTTTTACATCAATGGTGATCAATCATACGCCAGCAATTATTGCTAGTGATGAAAACTAAGAAAATACGAGCAGCACACGACTTCACACGAGAAATCATTATGTAAATAATAGGTATAGTTACTGAGAAATCGGTGATGAGATATAAGATGCGAAATAATTTTAAAGATCACAAGATTTCACAAAATATGGTATCGGCCGAATGTTTCTTGGCATTTGTGATGCTAGCGTTTGTGCAAAAAGAAAACCGTCGTGGCGTGATGGTGAACTAATAATAAGATTTTAATCAGCAGCCAAGGTACCGACTACTTGGTAGACGCGATTACTGATGAGAACTAAATTGATTTCTAACAAGTATTAAACACTTTTAGTTGTTCTAGCAACGACATAGCAGTGTTGTCAACACAATAAAATTAATAAAATTGGTATTTCACACCTGAGCAACTGCTTAGTCTTTATAAAGCACAAGTCAGGTCTTGCATGGAATACTGCTCTCACCTTTGGAATGGCTCTGCTAAATATCAACTGGAGGCTCTGGAGTCTATTGAGAGGCGAGCCAGGAGGCTGATTGACAACGACACCTTGACTAAGACGCAGCTGCAAAGTCTTGAGCATCGTCGCAAGGTAGCGTGTCTGTCGGCCTTTTACCGCATACACTTCGGAGAGTGTGCCCAGGAGTTGCACAATCTGGTCCCCCCTGCCCCTTTCTTCTATCGTAAGCTAGACAGACGCGACCAAAGCGCCACCCTTTTATAGTGGACATTCCGCGCGTTAGAACCAAGCGTTTCGAATCCTCATTCCTCATACGAACAGCCGGAATGTGGAACGCTTTGCCTGGGTCTGTCTTCCCGTTAAGGTACAACGTGGGTGTCTTCCAATCCTGAGTAAATAGGTATCTTCTAGGTAAGCGTGCTACACCCTAGACCGCACATCTGCTTAATATCAGGCAGTGTGTAGTCAAACGCGAACCGATTCGAAATAAAAAAAAACCGGACAAGTGCGAGTCAGGCTCGCACATCGAGGGTTCCGTACAAACCCTTTTTAAAATAATTAAAAACCTGTTTTAGCAAGTGCTAATGAAGTTCTTTTATATGACACCTTTCATGATACGATTTACTCACTTTGAATTTTGAGCCCATATTTTGTGAATTTTGAGGCCCTATTTTTTTGTGATTTAAATAAAAATGTACAGTTTTCAGATTTATTCCTATATGTGTACTCTGAGACAATGCTTCTCGCCTAATTTCATAGTTCTTAGTCAACGGGAAGTACCCTGTAGGTTTTGATTTTTGTGAGTGTCGAAATATGTGGATTTTTACGATATAAACGACTCTAACTTTTTTAAACGACAACTGAGAAGTTTTGTTTTTACACAACAGCAAGAATTCATTGATATACGTATACAGTTTAAATTTCAACTCGATATCTTTACGCGTTCTTGAGATAAAGAGTCTTGACAGACACACAGACGGACAGACGGACAGACGGACAACAAAGTGATCCTATAAGGGTTCCGTTTTTTCCTTTTGAGGTATGGAACCCTAAAAAAAAAAATGGCACACTGGCGACCTCATCTACGACGCTTCTCTTTTTGCACAAACTCCAGCTAAAAGCTGGGGATCCTCGGGTCGCATAGCCTTGCGCGAGCATTGGGTTGCAGCAGCAGCTGGTAGCTGGCTTCACAGCCACCCTGTTAGGTGATACGGCCTATAGCAGTGAGATTCTACGTGGCTAAAGGAAAAAAACCGGACAAGTGCGAGTCAGGCTCGCACACCAAGGGCGGAACCCTTGTGAACCCTTACAAATCCAGAAAATTACACGAAATTGGATATTGAATTGTTAAAATCTCCATACTATAATCATCGACAAAAATTACACATTTTTAAAATAATTAAAAGCCTCTTTTACCGTGTGCTAATGAAGCTCTTTTATTTGATACCTTACATGATACGATTTACTCACTTTGAATTTTGTACCCTTATTTTGTGAATCTAGGCCCTATTTTTTGTTGTAATTTAAATAAAAATGTACAGATTTCAGATTTATTCCGATGTGTACTCTGAGACAATGCTTTTCTCCAAATTTCATGGTTCTATGTCAACGGGAAGTACCTACCCTGTAGGTTTTGATTTTTACGAGTGTCGAAATATGCGGTTTTTACGCCAAAAACGGCTTTAACTTTTTTATACTATAACTGAGAAGTTTTCCTTTTACACAACTGCAAGATACCATAGATATAAAGTTTAAATTTCAACTCTGTACGCGTTCCCGAGATAAAGAGTCTTGACATACGGACAGACGGACAACAAAGTGATCCTATGAGGCTCCGTTCTTCCTTTTGAGGTACGGAACCCTAAAACACGATGTAAGGAACAACAATTTTTTACAGTAAGTATTATTTATATTTACTTAATATCAAATTTTACGTTTCAAAGAAATGTAAGTTTCAAATGTTATATGCAAGCTGACCCGGTGAACTTCACCTCACCATCTCACCATCAACTGTCAATAACAACTTTTAAACGCAGGAACATTTTGCATGGAAAAATGAAATTAATGCTTTAATTACGTATTATTTTTCTCGCAACTGTTATAAATGCATGCAGATTGCAGAATGAGTTCTTCAGTTTGCCATGGCGCCAGAAACTACAGTGAAAAGTTAGAAACCTATTGCTAAAAATACACATAGTTCTACAGTGTATAAAATTTCCGAATTCACAAAATGTATTCATAATAAATAATACTTATTTATTCATTAAAAATATTAAAGAGCAGTTAAGAAAGAATTTAAGTTTGGAATCTGCGAATACATCTCGCGAGATTTTCGCGCCAGTTTCCGACTAGAGACTGGCCGCTTCGGACGTGCGTGACGTCACGCGGGATCCTCCCGCCAAAATTCGCATTTCGAACGCTTGCCAATTTTTAAAAGTTTCGAACAGTAAAAAAGTTATTCAGTGCCAAATTTTGAACGAGTCGTTTTGTGATTATAACAATCGAAAAGTTTTTATTGTGATTGTGACTTTATTTTTGTTTGAGTGCGTGCAAGGAAGCTTCTGAAAGTAGTCAAAGTTGAATAAGGTGAGTAGTTTTTTTTATCAAAATGTTTAGTTATCAATTTATGGTATAGGTATTGTCTAATAAGTAATAACTCGTACTTTCATATTGCCTATTTGATAAGTCAAATTCGTTTTCTCTTCTAGTTTACTGTAGAAAAAGTATTATTTACAGCTATCTACATAATTAAAAATAAACTTATACATAAATCACTAAAACTAATTTATACATAAAATTAAATTTATAACATATAAAACTTAATCTAAAAGCCCCTTAATTAATTTAAGATTTTTTAAAAACAGTTGCTTGTAGGTTGGCGAAGAAAATAAAAGTTTTTGATTTCGGTGATGCTGTAGTTTCCCTTGGACAACGAAAACACCAAGCTCCACTCCAGCAATAGGTTCCCTCGGGCAGACGCGCTCGTGGGGAACATGAACACATTCTAACGACTTCGGACTCGTACCGGGACAAGTTATGGAAAAATAAACAATAACCGAACTGTATTGCTGAGTTAAAAAATCAAATGTGTATCTAGTAAACAAAACAATTTGAGAATTCACACTTTTTAAAGTTGCAAATAACATTTAGGACTTATGCGCTTTATAGTTACCTCCATAGATAGGATAGGTAGGTTAGTTGAAATGATAGGAGGATTGAGCGCGGTGACGTTACGGACAAAATATTATCGGACACGTTGTCCGAAATGATATTTTTGATTTTTAATAGGTATATATATGATATATATATTAGATATATATGATTTAAATGAATTGCGAATTTTTTGCCTGTAGTCCGCTCGCTGCTGAATCGAGGGCCACGTTTATGTCCTTAATACCTGGATTAAGACTCTTGGATCGAAGTGCGCTAACTCTTTTGGGTGCCCCCATCTTCACCGAGGGCGTACCTGGCAGTTTGAAGTCTAAGACTCAAATGCTAGAATCCCTCGCAGTCCACTTCGAACACCTTCCTGCTCACGTTTTATTGCTGCTGCTCAGGAGCTGTTTCGCCATGCCAAAACTGATGTATGTAATCAGAACGGCCCCGACATGGAAGTTCCCTGATGAGGCACAAAAATTCGATGAGACGCTAAAGGGAATACTCGAGGTAGTTCTTAACATCCACTTTAACGAGTCTCAGTGGCTACAGGCCGGTTTGCCGGTCTGTCATGGTGGTCTGGGCGTGAGACGGTTGCGGGAGACAGGACTCGCCGCATTTTTGTCCTCTTCGTACGGTGTTGCGGAGCTTGTCACTCACATTATTTCCGCTAATGGTGACACGATCCGCATCCCGTTTGCTGCAGAGGCTTTCAGCGCGTGGCTGTCTCTTTGCCCGGACTCTGAGCCTCCGGAGAAGCCAGGCGTTCAGAGGGGGTGGGACGACGCGTTATCCAAAAACATCGCGAGTCAGCTTCGGAATAACAGCACAGGGTCTGATTTGGCTAGACTTCTCGCCGTTGCCAGGCTAGAATCGGGCGCCTGGTTGCACGCGTTGCCGTCTCCCCAAATGGGTACCCTCATGGACAACGACTCCCGCCGTGTGGCGGTAGGCCTTCGATTTGGTTGTTGACGATATTTTAAATAAAACTTAATTTATCATTATTTTTACTGTATATTTTAATATCATAATATCAAGGATTTTGTACACTAAATCCATGCATAACATTTTTTACATGTGTAATTAAATTAAACCCAATTATATGTTACATTAGCATCGATAATAGCGAAAAACGTCGATAAATACTATCGTTACATTATTATGAGTATTTGATTAATATCATAACATTATTTACATGTGTATATACTTGATCTTAAATAATAGTAAGTAAATAAAATCCAATTTCTAACCTTCAACTACAGGTGTGTTATACGTGTAAACCTTCCTCTTAAATAATTTTATCTATTAAAAAATACTGCATCAAAATCCGTTGCGTAGTTTTAAAGATATAAGCATACATGGGGACAGACAGCGGGAAGCGACTTTATTTCATACTATGTAGAGATTATTTAATTTTAATGTTTGTTTTAATTTTTTATTATGAATTTGCTTAGTCTATATTACGGAAACATAAAATGAAAAAAAAAAACACTAAATCAGTGGGTACAATGTAAAGTACTATCAGATTAAATATTATATCTTCAGGAATATAATTAATCAATACTCTGTCGGCATATTTCAATTACTTTTTTCACGAAGTACCTAATATCATAGATAATAATATTGACTCAAATCATGCATAGTATTATTATCTATGATTGATGTACATTTTACTTCAAATATTCCGAAAGCGTGTTAATTAATTTTTCATACCACCTGCCCGAAAATGACCCATTATGTGTCGTAGAATCTCAACGTAAAACGAGTCATTATTATCTTAACACAATCTCGAGGGCTATGGTAGGTCAATAATGTTGTATGAAACTCCCTAGGGAGTAAAGTGATTTAAATTTGGAACGTCTAATACGTATGAAAATTTTTCAACTTAGAATATTTAATGACATCGTAAAGAGGTTATATTTTGCAAAATCGAATATACCTAACCTCTGTACATTGCATGGCAACTGGCATTGTAAGGAGGTTCTACTCGACTGCACAGAATAAAACCTCTTTGGTGCCCGTATCTGTTCGATTTTATAGAATAAAACCTCTTTGCAATGCCCGTGCTAGGCCATGATAGTCATTATTTTGTTTCATGTAGTATTTACATTATCTGTTTTATTGCAAATCGTGTGCGATTCTATGAAAATTCGTAGGTACATTCTAATTTGTTTTAATTTATTGTGAACAATACCAAGTTGCCTTGAGTACCTACACTTAGTGAATTTATGACGTAGTATTACTCATAGTCTTGGGGTTTTTTTTTCTCGCAGGTTGTATGAAAAGTAAAGTATGGACTCGCTGCGCCCGGGAATTAACTTAAAACACCCTCGCTGCGCTCGGGAGTTAACTATAGAGTTACATAAGACACCACTTGGTTCTCTTGCTACATAATCTAATTTTCCACATTTCCATATCTACTAACTTTTTTTATTTACACCAATATATTTGTAGGTACTCGTAAGTACATACAACTTGTCCTTCAGGCTGATTGACTCGGTTAACCCACGAAATTATTTTTTTGGGTTTTTACCTTTTAAAGATAAACAACTCATATCAAGTTTACGAAAACCAAGGAAGTTTCATACGAGAACGAAACTTCCTTGACGAAAACTCATTTAACGGCCATATTTGGGTAGCGTTTACGACACAGAACAGCAGACTTCTCTCTCTTCTGTGGTTTACGAGCTGCCTAAAACCAAACTAGTGGTCAGTTCATCCACGAAAGTGCATCAACTGATTTTAAAGTGGACTCTTGTGCGGAATCTGGCCACTATTTTGGTTTGTAGTCAAGGTACACCTCGTTTACACTGCCTACCCCATCCGACAGCTCCCTGCAACAGGAAGTTTTCCATATTTGGTATAGGCGCCGGTTACTAAAGGCACACAGTCATACACCGACCCCGTCGGGAGGTCGAGGACCCTCAGGATCTGTTAAAAGATCGAGTAGATTCTCTCCAAATAATCAAACAGCTTAACCTATTCGGGCCACAGGGCACACCACTTCTGGGGTGCCCGGGCAAGCCTGATCTCCCCCGCCGGGTGACAGTCCAAGCCGAGGTCCGTACCTTCTCAGGTGCCCTTGCGCTAGTCACCCTTTAGCCCAATCTTGGGGCTCAGCCGCCTTCCGCGCTCGCCCATGCCCGGTAAGCTGTAGAGGCCTCAAAGGCCAACAGCTCTTAGTCATTAAAAAAAAACACTGCCTATTCATGGCCGCAAACAAGTTTTTTTAACTAACGACGAACAGTGTATTTCTAAGTGCCAAATATTTTGAATTTTGTGCCTAGTGAAACCACTTTAACTATTCGTAATTATTTATTCATTCTCAAAATTGGGCACAAAGACAGAAATTAAATGAATAAATGAATACACTAGCAGCGCTCCGCATTTTCATTTTACAGAAAGTTAATTTTTCGGGAGAGAAGTGAGATTTTTTGTGTTTGAATTTATTGCGGGTTAAAAGATATTCTATAGGTACGTTAAGCCGTGGTGGTCTAGTTTTATTGACACCCGCCTTACAATCGTGAGGCCTTGGGTTCAAATCCCGGTCCCGTACCAATGAATTCCTTGGAATTTATGTACGGAATTTCACACCATTGGCTTTTCGGTGAAGGGAAACATAGTGAGGCAACCTGCATACGTCCGTAGAAGAAATTTGATGGCGTATATGTGAATCCACTAATCCGCAATGGGCCGGCGTGGTGGATTTCGCCCAACCATCCTTCATGGGTAGGCCTACGTCCTGCAGTGGACTATTAAAAAGGCTGGTTCAGTACAGAACAGGTATTCTTTGTATTGTGTAAGCGAGATGTAAATGTCATAAAAATGTAGATCAAATTAAACAAAATGTGCGGTAAATATAGATATAGTAAAATCTTTAATTTAAATACACTACATTATTATAGCTATAAAATAGCGGCCTTATTGCCTCTATTTACTTTGTTACCACAAATAAACAATACAATTTAATTATTCTGATTTATAGCAAAATATTATCGAAAGTCGAAATTGGAGATCCCTATGAAAGGTTTTTTAACAGCTAGAGTTAAACAAAAAAATATGATACGTGCTTATATACTTAGGTCTAAAAAATAGGTAATAAGATAGGTAAGTATGCTAGCTATCGTACAAATCGCATCTAAAATGCGATTAAAAACAGCTTTGTATTTTGATAGTTTTATCTATCTAATAGGAAATCTCATCCAGAAATTTCGAAGCCTTGTGCTGAAGTTGTGCTCTCTACATGAACTTGATAAAAAGCAGATTAATTTAATTAATTACCGTCGTATATACGAGTATGTTTAAATATTTTCACTATAAATATAGCAGTTTTCATTACAGGAACAACAGTTATCCGCAATAAATTTTCATTTTTTTCGCAATTTTCATTTAAGTATTTTTGGCCCTATTTCTAAATAACATACCCAAAAAAATATTGTTTTCCATCAGATTTCTCTTTACTGTTTTAAATAATTGGCGCGGCGCGCCAGCTCTGGACCAGAAAAAAAGCTATTTTATTAGCTACCTATTCACCAAGATAGAACAATATCAAAGGGAATTATGGCAACATTTTTTACGAGAGAATGGCGATTCAGCCGATTCACGTCCCAAACGTGGCCCTGGCATGTCCTGCCGTTACAATGAAATCGCGATGTCATTAAATCTGCAGTTTGTACCATCAATCAACTTTTTTGCCTTTGTCCACGTCCAAGCTTTACTATTGCTTTTGTGACCTTTGTGAGATAGGGTTGAACTATGTGAAGAAGTTGGCATGGGCGCCGGCAGAAATAATTTCCAGGTGGTGCAGATTTTAGTTTTCTTACAATCTTTGCCGTATTTGATTGTTAATAAAAAGATGAAATTTTAGTTTTAATGTTCGAGACATTTACAAATTTCTGACTATTCGTATGACTGTACTGTATCAGCCTTTTAATAGTCCACTGCAGGACGTAGGCCTACCTACGAAGGGTGATTGGGCCATATTCACCACGCTGGCCCAGTGCGGGTTGGTGGATTCGCATACGCCATCGGATTTGTTCTACGGAAGTAGGTATGCAGGTTGCCTCACCATGTTTTTCACCGAAAAGCCAGTGGTGTGAAGTTCCGTACATAAATTCCAAAGAACTCATTGGTACAGGACCGGGATTTGAACCCACGACCTCACGATTGCAAGGCGGGTGTCACTACTTCTAGGCCACCACAGCTTTATTTGACTATCAGAGATGAAATACGGTTTAAAGTGCTCGAAACACCGTGGAAACCTCCGCAAGATTATGATTTCAAGCAGGACATCGATCATAAAAAACAAACACAACACAGTGCATGTCGCCACGAGTGGCTCACAGCATACCCTTGGTTAGCCTATTCTGCTCAGGCTAAAGGACCACTTTGCCGTACATGTGTATTATTTCCCGCACAAATTCATTGAGGCAATACTCAGGAGCCATTTATCGCTCGGCCATGCAAAAAATATCAAAAATTTCATGAGTGTGCGAAATCTCATGCAAATAGCCAGTGGTTATACGTTCTAAAAAAATTAATCTTGTTTAATGTTGTTAATGATTTAAGTTATTTGAATGAAAGAAGAAATACTGCTGGAATGATTAAGGAAACTATAACTTTTTTTAGAGAGAGCATTTTACGGCGAAAAAAAATTTCATATGTTCCCTTGTTTTGCCAGATGATCTGCAAAGTACAAAAGTATTCGAATTTTCGCTCAAAATTTCACCAAAATTGTAGAAGCATTACAAGACCTCTCAGAAGATCAAGCCACTAATTCTAAGACAAAGGTTAGAGCTTACCAACTGCGCACTGCTTTGATCACCGAGGGTCACAGACAAAACGCATCGCAGGAATTTACTGCTATATTTGGAGAAGCTAAACAAAGTTGCGAAGACCTTAATTTTGAGAATTAATGCCAACGAGTTACGAAACGACAGGCTCATCGCTCCAACCACCCATCCGAAAACGTTGAAGAATTTTACAGAATACTTTTGAGCTTTATACATCCCATACCTTGATTCGATCATTTCTTCTTTAAAAGACAGATTTTTTGAAACACATTAAAAATCATTTTCTCTGTTACAACTACACCCAAAAATAATTAAAGGCCTCAGTAAAGAAGAATTTCTTAGAGCTGCAAAAGACATTGAAAATTTGTTTGGCGATCTTTTACCTAATTTTATTTCAGAAATCACGACTTGGTTTGAAATGTGGAAATATCCACAGCCAGCGGCAAATTATATCAGTGAAGTTGATCGATATGAAAAACATCTTATAGACTACATTGACGAGGCAAAAGATTTCTTTCCTTCAGTAGCAGAAGCGATCAAGATTGGTCTTAGTCTACTCGTCACAACGTGCACGATAGAAAGATCTTTTAGCACACTGAAAAGAGTTAAAACTTGAAATAGGTCCACAATAGGTGACGAGAGACTGTCTGGATTATGCTTGTTAAGTGTCCACCGAGGCAAGATAACCAAGGACAATAAAGATAACTTTATAGAAAACGTCATTAATAAGTTCGGTCAAAAACCCCGCCGGCTGCAGTTGCTAATAAATGAGAATTATATAATTACTGCCTACTAATTATTGTGAATAAAAAAATGATTTCCTACAGACGGCTTTTTATTTCAATAATTCCTGTTGATCCCGAGATTCCCAAGGGGTGCAAGTGCACCCCCTGGCACCCCCCTGCCGGCGCCCATGGTTGGCGTAGTTTTTTCTAGGAGTTTTCTCGAGGCGCGATCGCGACTTTTTTCTTGATTTTCCCTAAGAGTGAAGGAGGTTTTTGCCCACCCCCAGAAAAATAGAATATATTGTCTTTTAATGTATTGTCTAGGGTCTAGTTAGTCTAGTCTAGGTCTCTTTGAATTATCTTTAAGTTTTCTAGTGTGAGCAAAGAAGTTTCTAGGTCATGTGCCCCCTAGCTACGCTTATGGAAATTGACTATGTATGGGTGGTCTATGGTTTAGTTTTCTTTGCTGTTCCATTTCAAGAACAGGTGTTCTTAAAATAGTATGCCCCGTTATTTTAACTGAAAATTGGAAAAAACATTTTAGAGCTATAAAGACTTCAGTCTGCTTAAAACTTTGACTTCAGAGCTAGGCGACCTAACGAACCTCCTTGTCTATTATACAGGGTTATTTCTAATCAATTAACATCATTCTAGGGGCTTATTCTGTACCTCAAAACTAACAACTTTTGTTTTGCGACTATTTTCCATTTTGTCCAGGGTAAAAAGTCGTTGAGCAAAAGTTGTTAGTTTTGATGTACAGAATAAGTCCCTAAAAGGATGCTAATTGATTAGAAATAACCCTGTATATGAACATAAGTACCAAAAACGAAATCTTGATTAGATCAGATTTATAGACGTTGCTTATGTAGATGTTTTTTTTTTCTGTGACAGAGTTAAATTAAGAGGGTGAAAGGAGGCGCGTATAATTTACCCTCTTCTATGGTCAAATTCGATTTTCCATTCGGCGCACATCGCTCTTTAATCCATGGTCATAAAAAAGGTTGCCAGCGAAAAAAAATGGCGCGAATCTCAGAACGTTAGGAAACATCAATCAGCCATAAAACGCTGATGTGAGTTATTGCCGAAAAATCGTAAATTTCCATACCTTGCTCTAACGGTTTTATAATATTCTTCAGTTGGGAAACAATAATGATTTGGTTTGGTGAGTTGACAAATTCTTCGGAATGTATATAACTTCCGTAAAGCTTATTTTTAAATAGTGCCACTTAGTATAATTTCGAAGGACTAGTAATGGTAGTGGCAACATTCCTGGGGTAACGCTGGTAACAAACGCTGCTGATTGTTTTCCAAGGAGGTTTCGAGCGATATCGCATGATCGGCCGATGGGCGGTGCGAGATGAGATGTCAGATGTCACTAGTGAGTTGTAGAAGGAGCTGGTTGGGAGAGGTTATGGTGAGCTGTGTTTAGAACGGCTCGAGTTGTGATTCTTGATAAAGGTGGCAGCGTGCGTTACGCTGCGGAACGCCATGTCCTTCGCTTAAAGTTTTCTCTATAATTGTAATCATAAGTAATCTTCTGTAAAATAAACTGATTGTTCATGACGTCGCAATTTATCTCCTCGCCCGTTTAACCCACGCCACACCACATTGAAACATTGTTGGGGCAGATGGTATAAAATCATCGCCACATTGAAGCACCATAACTGATGCGGATCCTTTTATGGATTCGACATATATAATATAATATTGATTATATATTGATATGACTTTATACAAAGTGTTGTTTTGTAAAGTGTGGGAGGGGGAGGTATTTCCATCAAAAACAAGAATAATTAAAAAAAACCTTTATTTTAAACAAGCTTTTACTGAACAAGTACTCACCATGACGAATCAAACGAGCCGAAACTCGATGGGTTCGGGTTTCGTTACAAAGTTCCTAGGACCACCTTCCAGCTCCATCATTAGACCCTGGATACCATTGAAAGGAAAACTACTCGTCAAGACGATTCAAATGACCTCAAACTCGATGAGGTTGTGTCGTTTCGTTGCATAGTTACTTTGGCCACCTTCCAGCTCCATCATCAGATCAGCACCATGTCATCATAATATTGCATTGTTAAGCAATTTACACATATATATGCCAATAGGCAAATTTTAGCTCAATCGAAAACCGGGAGGTGGATCAACTTGCAAGATTTGATTACAGACAACGGGACAGGTGAAACTAAATAAAAGCTGTTAAAAGGGGGGATTTTTTTCTATAGTAGGTATTAGGCAATATTGTTTAGTATCTAAATATTAACAAAGTTTGGAATATGAATCAAAACGATCAAAGGGGAGTCGAGATATAGCCTTATGAAGATTCAGTTAAAGATATGTGTCGCGAGGTCTACTGTTCGGAAACTAGTTATATTTTAACAGTAAGTAATTTGCGCTAAAAAGTCCTATTAAACCTCTGTACAGCAATCTTACTTAATCAGAGCGCTAAAAACCGATAACATCGCAGTTTGCCGATTTTAAATTACTCTTTAAACTTAATGGCCGTTTAAAGTACTCCATTGTAGGTGGATCCGCTGATTTCCCTATTGATTGAAATAAATTACTGGACTAAATAAAGTTTTCAAGTAGAAATTCTGAGGACCTTTTACCTTTTAGTCTATCTGTTACTTATACTAGCCGTAAGGGGACGATTTTATTATGGGACTAACCCAGAATTCGTGAAAAAATCAGGTGGGTCCGAGCCACCTGATTTTTCCACAAAATGTATGGAACAGCTGAGTTTTTTCTAGAATTCCGGGTTGGATTCATGGTAAAAAAAAATTATTCCATACATTTTGTCGAGAATCGCCGCTTTTTTTGTATGGAATAGTTTTTTTGGGCGCAACTATCCAATTTTTATTGTCTCATATACATACAAGTACTGTGCATCGTTTGGAGCGGGCCGAATGGGGAACTTCAAAAAGAGTCTTGGTCGATTCGCCCCGCGGGACCAACCGCTTGCGGGGCGAAACGACGCAGGACTCGTTTTGTACATGTTGTTGATGGTCTCTGACATGTCCCAAATGACTGACGATAAAAAAGCTACTATTTTTTAAAAGCTTTTATTTAACTTGCTATGTATGTATGTATATATGGAAGTATGTCTGTTCGGGTGGAATCTTTGAACTCAATTTAGAAGTAGAATTGAGAAGTATCTTCAACATTTTCGCTACCAGCTTTTATGAACATATAAATTGTGTATAATGGTTATAAGTTGATAGGTAAAATTTTAAAGGAAAATCTAGGTTTCTTCTTTTTAGAGCAATTAAATAAAAGCTTTTTATCAATTTTTTTTTTTTAATTAATTTTACTGACGTTGATTAATATAGATAAATAATCTGAATTATATCATGAAGAGACAACTTTATTACTACATTTTATTTCTACGCAGCTGTAAGTAGATATCTTATTGTTTGTTTGTCCAACGATAAGCCATGGCTGAGACTTCCCGTCTGATCCTCACTTTCGATTCGTATGAGTTTACTTTCCTTGAAAATGTATGAAAAAATATCCATACAGGATGTATCTATAGATGATGGGCATAATTTTTAGATTTTTGACCGGCGAACTGGAGGAGGTATACAATTCGACGCGTATATATATATAGTTTTATGTATAACCACGCATAACTTTTTTCATAGTAGTCCGATATCAATAAATTTTTTTTATTCGAAAGAATATACTCCAAATTTGTTTTCGTTTAAATTTTATCGAAATCGGCTGAGCCATTTTTGAAAAATCAACAATATTGTGAAAAATGTTACATCGATCCGTGCGAAATATTCGCGAATTCTGTACACGGGTGAAGTCGAACATGCTATTTTTTGCAAAAAAATAATTATGTCACCTATACTCATGATTAGATATGACCACTTTTTATCGATTTTCAAAAAGGATTACTATGTTCGTCTGTATGTATTTTTTATGTAAGTTCACTGATATTTTCGCCAATTGTGGAAAATAAAATTGTTAAAAGATTCTTTTTGTTTCGAAAAGTTACTACGAGGTGATCATATTTTTTAATTTTATTGAAATCTACTGAGCCGCTTTGAATAATTATTTTTGCAAAAATGGCTAGACCGTCTTCAACCGTACACATAATTCGCGAATACCATATTCGTTCGGAACGATGTAGCATTTTTCACATTATTGTTGATTTTTCAAAGATGGCTCAGCTGATTTCGATAAAACTTAAATTTGAATTGAAAATTGAAACTTCGAAATTGGTCCCGACCAATTTCGAAGTTTCAATACTATTTCCAATAAAATAATTTCGAAATCGGACCACTACGTAAAAAGTTATGAAAAGTTATGGGCCAGATAGGAGAGAAAAGAGCGTCCCCTTACCGGGGATGATCGCACTTGATTTGTGTCATCTGGCCCTATAAATGTATCACGGGCCAATTAAAACCTTTTTTTTCCCATGTGGCCCGGCGCCGGGCAAAGTCACCGGGCCAGATGGGATTCACTCGAATATACTTGCGCACTTCGAAATTGATTCCATTTAAATTTGATTTTTGATAAATCAACAATAATGTGAAATTGCTCCATCGATCCGTGCGTACTATTCGCGAATTCTATACACGGTTGAAGTCGGTCCAGCCATTTTTTGCAAAAAATAATTATCAAGGAAAGTAAACTGAGCGCCACACAAATCGGCAGATGAGATTTTAGCCGCAGATGACACTTTGCCGTGATTGGCTAATTATTGCGCATGTGTGCACAATTCCAACGCCGCGTGTCATAGTGCGTAGGGAGCGCGCGGGAGACATGTGGTTGGCGGGTGAGTATGCCCCGGCGTCTCGTTTCTCTGGCTCCCACGAATGCCTATATTTCGGGTTTTGCGCATAAGTTCCCATCCGTCGATTTGTGTGGCGCTCAGTATAACGCTCGTAGAGTAGAATGACTAGGTGTTTGTCAGCGATTACCGAAATCAGGCAACGCTCCGCACGGTCAGTATTTGGATGGGTGACCGCAGGTGGCATTTTTCAACTGAGCGCTACTGTGACTCGGGTGACAAGTTAAAATGTAGGTCCCGGTTGTTTTAACCGTTTAGCCATGTCAGAGACCTTTAGGCGGTCTAAAAACTCTGACACCAGAGCTAGCCACCCGGCCTATACGAACTTACTTACATTAATGAAAGTAACTCTTGAATCAAAATATCATTTTGGTCACTGAGCACAATGATTTTCTAGAATCTGTCCGTTGTCTAGGGCTACACCCCGTATAACTGGGAAGCGTTTCCGTCTGTATTGACCTCATCCCTATAATATGTAGACACGAATATCATCAATATTATGGTTAATCCTACAGAAAGCGGCCTCAGCAAACATAATCCGAAGTTATCACGTCTCATCCCTATGTGTGTTACAGGTACACTTACCGATCATTGACTTATAAACTATGCGTAAGGATCGGGCCAAGACATAGTAACATATCGAGTCGTGGGGGTCTTATTTTTTAACCAATAGCCTGAGGTGGTCCCTAGATCGAGTAGTCTCGTATCGATTAGGCAACATTTGATACGCAACATGCATCAGGACAACAGAGCTATTACAACAAGAGATATAGCGCTGTTGTCGCTTGAGGCAATTCTCAAATCAGTACTCAGTCTCAATCTTACTAGTTGTCAACCTTCAAATATACCTATGTATTGGAATTTGACACTATCGAGACAAAAACACGGCAAATAGCCACTGCATTGTTATATTTTTCAGGTCTCTAACTCATACCATATTAAATCAATGCATCTTTTTCTTTCATTTCTCGATCGACTACATTATCCCTCTGGTCTGTGATCAGGACATAATTGTGCTGTTATGTTGTTGCATAACGTTGCGCGTTCTTATACTACGTTGCCGATTTTCTATCTGGAAATCGGTTTTAGAACTTTGAACGCCTCGGACCTATACTTATCTTTACGGATGACTTTTCTCTTATCTAAATTTATTTAAAATTATTAATTTCATGCCAAACTTTGGTACTGGACATGGCTATTTTAAAAGTAACCATAGATTGCAACGGGAAAATCGTGAAATAGAACGTTAATTAAAAAAAAACTATTAAAACAAATATGGGGAATGGTTTTCGAACTGTCACTGTCAAAGTTGCGTATACATTCAAAAAACGCACCCCCGGGGGCCTAACTTTGAACTTCGTATTACTGGGAACTACAAAGTCCTTGGATAAGATAGCTTGCGATTTTATAAGTCATTTTCTAACGTTTAAAAAATAGCTACAGGTGTGACGTAATTCTTTTAGCGAATCCTGTCCATTTCATCTCTAGCGGAAAAATAGCCCACAACTTAAGGAAAATAGACGCTATTTCCACTAGTCCAAGTTCCAAGCTAGATGCGACGCCATCTAAGTGAAAGGATTTGTCGGCTATGAATATTTGAACCCCTAACTAAGTATTCTGTTTAACTGACTGACTTTCGGTTAACGTAACACATCCCTTATATCTCGCACCCATTTAGTGTACTTACACGTTACCGGAAACGTGCTGGAGTGATGGATGTAGTATAATTAAAAAAAATATACAGGGTTATCTGCTTACTCTGTACTAATCCGAAAGGGGGTGATTAAGACCACCATTATGAACAACTTTTACTATGGAACCTACACAAAATTCGAGATTAAACAGCTGATTTTTTTTCTCGAATTTCGAATGTGAAAGTTTTTTTTTTGGGGACATCTTACACGCTGTCTCTGTCTCCAAACTAAGCGTAGCTTATGATTGGCTGCCAGAGACTAATATAGGTACTACATATACAGGGTTATTTCTAATCAATTAGCATCCTTCTACGGGCTTATTCTGTACATCAAAACTAACAACTTTTGTTCTACGAATTTCGTCAAAACTCAAAAAAAAATTTGTTATTCCATAGAAAAATATAGTTCACCCGTGACAAAACGTATGGAACAGCTGTTTTTTTTTTTTGATAATTGACGAAAGTTGTAAAACAATAGTTGTTAGTTTTGATGTACAGAATAAGCCCCTAGAAGGATGCTAATTGATTAGAAATAACCCTGTATAGACATAAATAGTACCTAAATAACACTCAGACACAGAGCAAACACCTATGTTCATCTCATATATATGGTTGCCCTGGGTGGGGATCGAACCCACGCTTCAGTCAGGAGTCAGGGTTACTAACCACTGAGCCACCGAGGCAGTCAAGTGTTCGTAATGTTGATCTGAATAACCTCCTTTCTGCTTATTACATCAGTTCTGCATAACCCTGTATTAAAGTATTACTCGACTGTATCTAGCGCTCATTGCGTGGTTTGACTAGGTGTTTATTAGCAATCACCGGAGTTAATCAACGTTTGACACGGACAGTCTTCGGATAGATAATAGGTGGCATTGACAACTGAGCACTGTCGTGGCTCGGATGACACGTTATATTGTAGATCCCGGTTGTTTTGGCCCTTTAGCCATGTTAGAGGCCTTTAGGCGGCTTTAAAACACTGACACCAAGGCTAGATGGTCTAGATTCTAGAGACCCGACCCATACTTTACTTATGACTCGACTGTTGAAGGAGGGTAATCCTTTTGGCCTTAAGCTAGGTAATAGAAAGACGTATATACTGTTTTAGCTATTGCTATTGATTTAAGTTTCTAATTTTGACGACTTTTAAGAACTTGGTTTCACTTCTCGGCCGCAAGTCTTTTTGTTTTCGCTGATAGCGTTGCGGTACCTAATAGAAAAATATCGGTGGTAGGTTTTTTGTATTATTTGAGAAATAGTGAAGACTGGTTCGTTTGCAATCCTTTTGATATACACAGGTTTTATTTATGTTTGGAAATTAGATTTATTTACTGCTTTTAATGATTTACTGTGTGGTTTGAAATTTGAAATAAAGTAAAGTTATTTATTTATTTAAACGACGCAATGCCATTTTAAGCAAAGAAATAATAAATAAATAAATTAATATTTGGGGACATTTAAAAAAACAATGAATAGTTAAAAAAACACTAGAAAACACGCTTTAGGTGACTTTTCTCACAAGTGCAAACACAATGCAAGTGCCTATCTTCCGGCTCCATCATCAGACCTTGAAACCTAATCGTGGTCAAAGTTCATTTCAAGACTTTTCTAAGAAGTCCAAAACCGCTATGATACGATTTTCCATCATGAAGTTCCAGTTCATATCTTCCGGCTCCATCGTCAGATCAGTTCGACAGTATCATATTATGGTATTGTCATCAGAACTACATACAGCTGCCAATTTTCATTACGCTACGACCCTTGGAAGATGGTTAAATTAGTTACCATAGATTCACTACAAGGTTACATCCAGGTCGACCTAATGAAAAAATCAAAAACTCCGCCAAATCACAGTTGTGTTTTGTTTCTTGAAAAACAAATGTGGCAAATTGGCAATACACTCACATTGCAATTACGCACTTCAACACTTGAGGCCTAAAAGCAAGTAAAAACCACTGCTTTTCGAACCACGAAAACCGCCTACAATTTATTAATTCACGAGCACGTACCAACTGACCCAAAACATTCAAAATTAATTAAAAAGAAAATGTCATTTTATCTCGGTAAAACTAAAGAAAAGCTTTAGAGCCCGCTGAGATATCTCGAATATCTACGCAAAAAAGCTTTCAGATATTAATATCTCCAAATGGATGAATGTCACGATGGGCAAATCATTCCAAACGAGACCGAGAGGGGGAGGGGAGGAATTTAAAACATTTTAGGGATCTTTTAGTACAAGTCATTGTTTCGGCGCGGTGACTGCGTAACACGCTTAGACGCCAATCTGAAATAAATTAAATAGTCTTAAACTTTTTCCGAGATTTTAATAAGAATACCTGTGTTATTCAATACAATACAACAACACGTTATTGACACCGACAAAAAGAAGCAAGTAACTGAAGAAACAAAGTCAGAAAGGCACAAAATGCGGTCTTATTTTAAAAGCGATGTCTTACAGATAACTTCGTTATACTTACAATACATGATTACAGGTATCTCACACACTCGTGCATCATTTCTTTGTTATAATATTGTTTTAAACATCGTACTCAAAATAAATGTTTAATCATTCCGAGATGTGAGTCACCTTGTTTTATGATTTTGTACTATAATTTTTATTGATTATGGCTAACAAAATTTTCGCAAACGAGAAAAAAAGTCACACATGCCATGGTTAATTTGGCACTCAGAATTTGACTCTACGAGTACCAGTTCAAAACTCGCGCAGTAGTGTCAAGTGTGAATATTTCCTGTCTTCTGCCTTTTCAACTTGTTAATACTTACTTGCTAAAAGCAATCAACATAGTTCAGAGGTAACATAACTTATACTTCATATGACTTCACTGCCGGAGATAGGCCTCCCCTATGGATCTCCATAAGACCGGTTGGAAGCGGTATGTGAATTCACAAACCCGCATTGGGCTAGCGTGGTGGATGTGGCCCAACCACACTTTGTAAGTAGGCCTACGTCCGGTAGTGGACTATTAAAAAAGGCTGATATAGTACAGTACAGTAGGTACATAGGCTTTAAAACTCTTAGCAAGGTCGACGCGACGGCGAGTCATACCGTATAATATTAGATAATACATATTTAGAGAGTAAAATCCTAAATCAACAGTGTGAGTGTGACCCATAAATCTCCTTCAAATGCGACCCCTCTATCTATTAGCCATAAAACCCCAAAACTCCAACTTTACGACTTTGTTCAGGAACCCATTGAAAGTTAAGATTTAGGAATGAAGAACATAAAAACTTAAACAGATAACAGGATAGTTTTATATTTACTCTAAAATATTTTATATAGTTACGTGACGTTAAAAAGGTATAATAAAATACTAGACCGACCGAGCTTCATTCTGAGCAGGTATTGCTACACCTATTATTAAATAAATAAATATTAGGGGACATCTTACACACGATCTTTGACCCCAAACTAAGCAAAGCTTGTGTTATGGCTGCCAGAGACTGATATACTACATATACATATCTTTAAATACATACTTATATAGATAGTACCTAAATAACACCCAGACACAAAGCAAATACCTATGTTCATCACATAAATATTTGCCTTGGGTGGGGATCAAACCCACGCTTCCGTGATGCAGAAGTCAGGGTCACTAACCACTGAGCCACCGAGGCAGTCAAACATTATACCAGTAGTTCTCCGACCAGTAGACCTCGCGGCACATCTCTTTAACTGACTCGTTATAAGCCTAGTTGTCTGTCTGTACTGTACTGGACCAGCCTTTTTAATAGTCCACTGCAGGACGTAGGCTTATCCACGAAGGGTGATTGGGCCACCACGCTGGCCCAGTAAGGGTTGATGGATTCACATAAGCCATGGAATTTCTTCTTTGGCTGCTGTGCAGTGGATTATTAAAAATGCTGGTACAGTAGCTACAGTAGATACGTTAACTAAATAGATATATTGAAAATATTCACCACACACGATGACAAGAGCACTTGTGTACATTTGGTATTCACCCACGCAGTCACAACCACATGCACAAAATAAATACCTGCAGAAGGTCAACTTTGGCCGACTTTTACTGTAAAGTATTTTTATTTTCTTTATAATGGAATTGCTCCATGTGTGCTTACTTTTGTTATATTAAAAGTATATATTAGAGATGAAACGTGGTTTGGCCGGATACCAGATATTCGGCAAGATACGAAGCCGGAGCGCCGGATATCCTTCTGCCGGATATTGAGAAAAATAGCACTCACTTGCCAATTTATGATAGTGACACTAATATCGTGGAAGGAGCTCAAGTTGCAGTGTATGATTCTGATAGATGTTTCATACATTCACTTCAGCAAGTTATTAATAAGTCGATGAAGGTCCAAGTTGAAGTAGCAGACATGATTGCTACTGGTAGAAGTCTAATAACTAATTACAATAAATTAGGTTTAGCAAAAGAAAATGCTTGTAATCTGGTACTAACTTATTAAATATGATTAATGAAACACATATGTTCGACGTACGATTATAAAAATAAACTGTGCCCAAAACATTTTAATTTTAAATTTTACTATTCGGTATTCAGCCGGATAGTCTACTAATATCCGGTAGCCGGACGGATAGTTAATTGGCGCCAGATGGGCCGGATACCGGATAGTTACCGGATTTCCGTTTCCATCTCTACTTTATATCTACTCTATGTACCTGTTAGTATGGTGTGATTTTAGGTTGGTTTCAGAGAACCCACTAGCTTAACGAATGCTGTCGCCGCGGTTGTTGTTCGCCCTGGAAACTAAAATTGGACCTTCAGACCAAACAAAAAATCAAGACAGAGTATTGTAAAACAAGTGAGGCCGGAAAAACTATGCCTCGCCATGTACAGACACAACACACACATGTACACGTACAAATAAACTATGCCTTGGCTCGTCAGTCGAACTTTGGCGGGAAACACTGACTCACTCACACGTGTATGAAAAACCGGTTTCACTTGTCTGTTCACGACGTTCCGTCTTGATTTTTTATTTGGTCTGAGATTGGACCATTAAGCTCTCGTCACACAGAGGCGGGAAGTGGGGGAAAGCGATCGCGATCCGGGACGGGAAATTTTTGTAATATTCGAATTTGTATGTAACCTGACACATTAAGCGGGCGCGATCGGCCGCTATCGTCTTGCACTGGACCGCTATCGGATCGCTTTCTCGCGGCTTCCGCCTCTTTGTGACCCGAGTTTTAAAATACTGACCACATACCTACGTAAATAGTTACGTTGCTGAGTGGAAGCGAGAGTAAGCACCTGGTTGTGCAAGCTGGAGGGCGGATAGTGGATAGCCTCCCAAGTGTTATGTACTGAGATAGCCATCTACGCTTATTTATTTTGTGCATCAAGCGTAGGCTATCTAATTAATAAGAGCACGCAATGAGCCTGCAAATGAGTTGTTACACATAATTAATGTTCGAGGTATTATGGAGCCCACTCTCTCAGGGACAAGGACTAAAATTGAGACAAAATGACAAACTGTTCAATATATCACTTGTGACAGCATTAATTTGGAATTTTGAACGGCTTAAGGTAGGTAGGTATGCTTAATTTCATGTTGTATTGTAGTAATGTTAGAAGTAGTATAAAGAAGGCAAAGTCAGTGATGAATTCAATAGAGTCGAAGGCTAAGACACATTTTGTGTCTGCGCCAATATTTTAGATATTTATGGTTATTTTTCAATTAGCGTCCTTTTAGGAGCTTATTCTGTATATCAAAACTAACAACTTTTTTTCTGCGATACAATTAGTCTCGGGTGAACGATTTTATTTTTGAGTTTTGACAAAAGTAGCAGAACAAAAGTTGTTAGTTTTGATGTAAAGAATTAAGCCCCTAAAATGATGCTAATTTATTAGAAATAACCCTGTATAACCGACTTTCAAAAAGGAGGAGGTTCTATGTTCTTCTGTATGTATTTTTTGCTTATGTTTATCGATATTTTCGCCAACTCTGAAACGATTTTAACAAGTTTTTGGTCGAAGCAGTTTTTTCCGGGGTATTCATATTTAATTTTTTTTTAAATCGGCTTGGACATTTTTGAACAATCTTCGGTAATGTAAACATTGTAGATATCGACTCGAGCGAACTATTTGAATGTTGTATATAGGTACACGATTGAAGTCGGTTGTACCATTTTTTGGGAAAAATAATTATTTAGTTAGTGTTGCTAGGGTTTAGTAACATAATAGGTATGTGTAGCAATGTTGCTAGCGCGTCGGGGTGCTGCATAAAATTTATGTATGCGTAACATGTGCACGGAATGAATTTAACTCTTACATAGCAATAGACAACACGCCAGCTCGCTTTAGTGAGAAAAAACTCGGACAAAGCATAAATAACTATTTTTCGCAAAAAAATGGCAAAGACGACTTCCATCATGAACAAAATTCGAATACTTCGCTCGAATTGATGTATACAATATTTACAATATTATTATTGATTTTTCAACAACAGCTCAGCCGATTTTTATAAAATTTAAATAGGACCACTTTGGGAGTAAATGCTTTTGAACTAAAAAATATTTTTTTCACTATTGGCGAAAATATCGACTCGATATTCACATACACAAAAAAACACACAGAAAAAACAGAACCTCCAGTCCTCCTTTTTCGAAGTCGGATAAAAACTTGAACCTGTACTGTACCTACTGTACCACCCTTTTTATAATAATCCACTGCAGGACATAGGCCTACCCGCGAAGGGTGACTGGGCCATATCCACGACCCTGGCCCAGTGCGGGTTGGTAGATTCACATACGCCATCGAAATTCTTCTACGGATGCATGCAGATTGCTTCACGATGTTATCCTTCACCGAAAAGCCCGTGGTGTGAAATTCCGTACATAAATTACAAATAACTCATTGGTACGGGACCGGGGATTTGAACCCACGACCTCACGATTGTAAGGCGGGTGTCATTACCCCTAGGCCACCATGGCTTCCTTCTTCCTTGTACCTACATAGCATTAAAAAAAGTGAAAGTTAAGTTACAGGTTGAAAGTTAAATAAATAATTATAGAAATAAATATTAGGTATATAGCAGGTACTAAACATAGTTTGGGAATAAATCTTTAAGTTTTTATCGTCTATCTTGTGGGTGGACGTCCTACGCTGCGCTTGCCGGTACGTGGTAGGTATACGTATTAGCGACATAAACGGCTCTAACTTTTTTGTTGGAATCCTATCAGGGTTCCGTTTATTCGTTTTGGGGTATGGAACTACGGAACACTAAAAACGTTAAATTGAACTTGTTGAACACCAAAACAGTCTAGTCATAGTCATTTATTGCGTAATTATTAGTTACATGTCAATTTTATAATTAAATTAAATTAATAAGTAAATCAATTTAACAGTAAAAATCACAATCAAATAAAAAATAATGTATATACATAAAATTATAGTACATTTGGTGTACAGCTGTCATTACCCTTCCAATTAAGGAATTCATTATGACTATAGAACGTCTGCTCGACAAGCCATCGCTTGAGACGACTTTTGAAGCACGCGAGGCCTGGGGCCTGATTCTCTATCCACAAAACGTAACGTGACGCGGTAAGTATTTTTTTTATTTCCGTGAATTTCGTTTGGAGAAATATTTGATAAATATAAAATTACGTCAAAATGAATAAAAAACTGAGTTTAAGTCATGATATTTGAAAAATAAATATATATGATAAGAATTTCTTAAAAATAAAGAGCACGTTAGAGCGCGTTACACGCTTGTTACTATGCAGGGAAGCGTAAGAATTTTTTTTTTTTTTAAATATGGCTTAGCCGATTGGTCACTACTTATGCCGCTCGTACAGCCCTTTTCTGCATCCTGAATGCACGTTCTGGATCAGCTGCTTGGCCGTACAGCCCCGCACCATATTGAAGCACCGAGTGCACCGTGGCGAAGTAGCATGTTCGAGCGACGTCCTCTGGCACCACCCGAGACACTCGGCGCAACGCAAAGGAGGCACTTGCGATTTTGCTACATACTTTTTGTATCTAAACACGGGCATAGATACAACGAGCAGGGTCCGTATCGTGTATGCGTTCAGACGTTCGGCTTCGCTTTTTCTCCTGCTCGCGCCGGTTACTCACGCCACGAGAGCGAGCGGGAGGAAAAGCGAACCTCAGAACGTGTACACAATACGACCCTGGAGCAGACAAGTTAGCGAGACAAGGGCAGTCCCATTAGGGCCGCCAATCAATGTCGCGCGCACGCGGCGTTCTGACACTGAGACCTACTAATTACATATTATTGTTTTTACGACACTCTTTGGACTGGAGATAGACCTCGCTATACTTGCTAATAGACGAACCAAAGTTACCGATATAATATGTAGCCCAGCGTCTCAGAGTAAATAAAAAAATCAAGAGGGAACGTCGTTGAACAGTCAAGAGAAGCCGGTTTTTTATACATGTGTGAGTGCGTCGCTGCGTGCGGCGCCATAGCAAAGAAGATATAATAATACTACGTATAGAACGGTCACTCGTTACCCCCCACCCTTTTGAGTCTTTCTCACTTCCACCTCGCGTTTCACGTACCGATCGTGTACTCTGCGTGCGGGCTGCACTGGCCGGTAGATCTTTAATATAATAAGGAAGGACACAGCATGTTTAAATACAGGAACTAATAATATTCAGGAAAATCTAAAGGGTTCCTTAGGGATAGCCAAATTTAATCAGTTTTGGCTACAACTCGAATCACTGAAGATATTAACTTAAAATTTGGAATATACGTACATCGTACAACATAATAAAGCACTAAGGATGAAATTTTTCAAAAATCGACCTCTTACGGGGTAAAACGGGCTCTTTTCGTTTGCATGTATTTTTTTATTCCCTGTACCAATAGACATGAAACTTTGTATATATGCTTTTGAGACTAAATAAAAATATCGTTGTTCCTGTTTTCCGAATTTTCCTCAAATATTTTCCTTAGGGGACAGATTCCCAAAGTTGGTAAAAAAACATCGATTACAGCCAACGTGCTGAACGGTTACGGATGAAAACGGATATGTAGGAAGCACACAACATGTTATAATACTGGAACTATTACTATTCCGGAAAATCTACAGGGTTTTTTAGGGATAGCCAAAATTAATCAGTTATAATATAAAGGTAAGATAAAACGGGTAAATGAATTCTAACGAAATTTGGTATGAAGCTAGGCATTAACACAAATTACCACTTAGGGTACTGCCATCCCGGAAAATTTGGTTGGATATTAATGATTTTTAAAAAATAGTAAATACTGTTCGAAAATCAATGCAATTTTGTTTCAAAATAGCATGCAATTACGTTTCGAAAAAGCATGCAATTAAGTTTCAAAATAGGCCCACCATTTTAACCAATACATGACTATTGACATCCTGGGAAAAGTCCCGGATTCCTTGTACGCTAGATCAATCGTAACCCTGAATAAGTGTAAAAAACTTGAATTCGCTGTTTTTTAATAATGATATTAAAGTATCTATAACACGATTAGAATAATGATGATTCATCCTTAAATGGGGCAAAATGGGTCCCAAATAGTTTACAATTTTTTCTATTTTGTGAGCCAATAGTATTAAACTTAAGGTACATACGGGTCAATATTTGACCCATACTTACTTACTTAGTTTACTATGGGATCAATCCTGAAAAGCGAAAATTACCTACATATTCCATACATTTTGTCGTGTGTCGTTGAACTTTTTGTGTTAAACAGCTGATTTTATTTACGTGATTTCGGAGTTGGTACCATAGTAAAAGTTAGTCAAATGATGAGTATATTAGCATCCTAAAATATGCCTGTCGTCTAGATATAGGTACACTATGTGTATCTCAAATAAAATAAAATATACCTACTTGTGTAACATTTTTTTATCTGCCTGGGGTTAGACAACGTCTGAAAGTCCTATAATTAGTGTCTCGATCACTTTTGACTGGGTAAACGGTTTTGGGCTAGATTATCATATCTCTCGGGAAAAATGAGTTCAGAATACTTAATTGAAATTAAATTTCTCATGTAATGAAATATGTCGAATACCTGTAACGGCCTTAATTAATAGTGCACTTTTGAATGTAGGCCTACCCGCGAAGGGTGATTCGGCCATATCTATCACGCCGGCCGAGCGCGGGTTGCTGAATCCACATACGACATTGATTTTTTTCTACGGACGTACCTATACATGATATATGACTGCCTCGGTGGCTCAGTGGGTAGTGACCCTAATTTCTGGGTCAAAGAGGCGTGAGTTCGATTCCCACCCAGGGCAAGTATTTATGTGACGAACATAGGTGTTTGCTCTGTGTCTGGGTGTTATTTAGTTTCTAACTATATAAGTATGTATAATTTATCAGTCTCTGGCAGCCATATCACAAGCTTTGCTTAGTTTGGGGTCAGAGGCCGTGTGTAAGATGTCCCCAAATATTTTAATTCCTTACATAGCTACTCATACAATTATTATTATTATTATTAAATTAATTTCAAATATTCACCAATTTATCATCAAAAATTCACGTAGGTACCTACTCCGTAATAAACTTTAGATACAAGTAAATTAAATAAGCAAATACTTACTAAGACAATTCTGGCCAAACCGTGAGCATTATCCTTGCAAGTAATACGACAACGTAGGCCAAATGGCAGGTTGTTATAATTTTAAGCAAGTATTGAGACAACACGGATCAAACCGCGGACTATTAGATATTATTATGAGCAAGTACAAAGACAACGTAGGTCAAACCGCGAGCTATTTTCATTTTAAGCAAGTATCTATGTACTAAGACAACGCGGGCGAAGCTGTGGGTTTAAGCTAGTATTGATATAAATACTTAAAATACCTAAAAATAAAGAAAACAATACAAAAAAGTTACAAAAGAAACCCATGACAAATAATAAACTAATACATAATAAATTACAATGTACTACTTACATACATATTCATAATAACAACAACAAGTAACAGTTACATAGTTAAAGGATTGACAATTACTGCAGGTAATGATCTTTAATGATTCTTGGTTTTAACCTGATCTTTAAATACATTCAGTGATTGGAAATTTCTAATTTCGCAGCCGTCAAGAAGCAAGTCTGATTTGGTATGTACCTAATCTGTGGTAGTTAGCTACTTTGCCTTGTAGAACTACTGAGCGTATAATTAGAACTATAATATTTTGCAGTACCACGGAACAGCCTGTTTTTATAGAGGTTGTTTATAAAGTTTACGAGGAAATATTCATCTTGCTGTTTTTCCCACCATAAATTTTGTGTACTATTTTAGTGTACACGTAAACTTTACGGTTACTAGCACAGATTACAAGTATTGCACACGTTTTCCTGACTGTATTGCACTGTTCTTTTTTTAGGGTTCTGTACCTCAAAAGGTAAAAGCGAAAATTTATTGGTTCACTTTGTTGTCCGTCTGTCCTGCTGACAGTCCGTCTGTCAAGACCTTCCATCTCAGGATGCCGTGGAGGTAATGAGTTGAAATTGAAACTACATGGGTACGTAGATCTGTAGTACATTAAAAAGCGTTAAAAAAAGATTTTTTCCTGCTGTGAACAAATCAAACTACTCGGTTTTCTTAAAAAAGTTGCAGCCGTTTATGTCGCAATAAATCGCCTATTTCGACACTTACAAAAAAAATAAAACTTATAGGGTACTTTCCGTTCAACAAGGACATAAAGAAGAAGCATTAAATCCGAAAATTGTACATTTTTGGTTCATTTTTAACTAGGATAAAATTCCCATAAAACTCGGACATTTAAAACTAAACATTATTCGTGGTTAAAGTGAAACGCTAATAGTAGATTAGTAGCCAAGGGCTGTAAGGTTTCAATTGCATCCCGAGATATATTTAGTATATAACAGCCTATAGGGGTGCAATTGGTGCTTACACCCGAGCTAACTATTCTGATTTCCATCTCGATTGTGAGGTAAGTAGAAAAAAACCGACATTACAAAAATAAAACATTTTATTGAAATTGAGAGGTATATAGGACAAGATCAATTTATTTATTACATCGTCAAATCTCACCTTTTATTCACTTACGAAGTTACGAGTTCTCTCAATCTACATAATGCTGACAATAACGTTTCATCGACCTTTAATAGTAGATTGATTATCGCCCTAGGGCTTTTCTAGCTACATTATTACCCTAGTGCGCTAATTAGTCACCTACAAGCCCCATTTGGAGGTAATAAGAACCTACTTACCGAACATGAGAGATGTAAAGGCCAATTTTTAAAATTCCACATCAAACACATTCGTGTGACTTAAAAACTTTGATACCAGCCACTCGACCGCACCACGGAACCCAGATTCTCGGAGAAAATTAAAAAATATAAAAATGTTAACTCTTATACTGAAGAAATACGTAGATATTATGAGGTTGAAGTACAATGAAGAAATGAAGTATACTAGGCATGACTTCACGATTGTAAAGCAAGCATTACAACCACTAAACCACCATAATAATTATAATATAATTATTTCTTGTAAAAATAGCTCGACCGACTTCAACCGTGTACAGAATTCGCGAATATTTTGCACGGATCGATGTTTTTAACATTATTGTTGATATATCAAAAATGTCTTAGCCGATTTCGATAAAATTCAAATGGGACTAATTTAGAAGTATACTCTTTCCAATAAAAAAAGAATTTTCGAAATCGGACGACTACGTAAAAAGTTATTTATTTATTGCAACATATGTAATAATTTTTTTTGTTTTTTTTTAACAAGACTTTTTTTTTTTTTTTATTAATGACAATACTACACTACTACTACATAGAAAGCAATTGGATCATCCACAGACCCTTGAAGGTCTAAAGATAATCCAAGTGCTCAAGCCCACTGCCAGTTGGCAGCGTGCCCAGCATGCTGGCAGCATTGCCACGCTGAATGGCAATGCTTATACGTTGAGCCAAATAAACACCAGCATTTTGGTCACGCGTCGCGTCCACCAGACGCTCAGAAAGACTTTTGAAAAGCCCCCACGGACCCAAATTCTCAACTCCAAATGGCTCAAATATGTAACCACTACCGAGGTTAGCATATTTGCGCCGCTTGTGCTGCTCAGCCGAATTGGCCGCCGCTCCAGCCCTACTCTGAGTCTCAGGAAGATGTGACGGTGCCAAAGTATCGACGCAAGTTGCGTCCCATACTAAGGGCCGTCCACACTTCCATGGGACCAGCGTCATGCCGTCAGGCATTTTGCCATCACCACGCGCCAACCCACTCGGTTCGAGTACGGCTGCGATATTGGCGGTGACAAAAGCCCTGCGTATGACATCATTAAGGCTGGCGTGGCGTCCAATCCGACCAGCGCTTCTTGAGCAAGAGAGACCGTGGTGACCGAGCTGGTCAACTGCAGTACCACACTGACAGCGATGGGCCTCACAACACCTTGCACCCAAGCGTAAGCTGACAGCTAGACGAAATGCAGTGGGGTCTAAAAGGTTACCAGTATTGAAAGAGAGCAATGCTTGCAACCAAAGACCGGACTCCCATACAGAGACTGCAAGGATACGAGCGCGATCCGCGACGCTAGGACACGTATCTAGAAGAGATTTCCGTGCTAGTTCGCAGATCGGCCGATCCCACAGTCTCTGCGACGATAAAGTCTTTGGAAGCTCGGTATTTGGGCAAGCGACCCTCCAAGCATTCGTTGCCTCATTCAAATGAGCTACATCTACGCCAGAATGGCCTAAAGAAGGTGCGAGGATTTTTTCAATCAAGTTCTGAGTACTATGAATGGAGGACAAGAAAGCTGGTAAAGCAACACTTGAAATTTGGCGGACCCCTAGCCCTCCAAGCCTAACAGGCAAGGAGGCTTGTAGCCACGCCCTTTCACTCATGTCAATATTCAAAACCGATACTAGGGACTGCTTTACAACATCGTCTAAGCTCAAAAGGAGCTCATTGTGTTTCCACAATGGACTACATCGTAAAGCGTACATAAATTTTGGAACAAACAGACAACATCTTATAATGGTAAAAGCCATGTGGGCGTTAATTTTGAGTAGCCTATCAGAGGCACTCAAAACATTTTGAATTTTTTCTTGAACGAAAGGCGGAAAAGACTCATCTAATATCGGCGAACCTAGAAGGCGAAGAGAACACTTGTCTACCGATTTGATGTTAGGTGCCAAATCATTAAATTTGTTAAGTATCAAATCTTTATCCGGACATGAGTCGCAAACGAAAAGTTCGCATTTCGAAAAATTTAGCTCCAAACCAATTTGACGAAACTCGTCAATAAGAATTTCCAAATCACGTAGGACTGTGCTCGCATCGCCACCCAAAGTCCCGTCATCCAGATACCAAACGTTGAGTTTAGATTGGAGACGTTGAACAATTGGATGAATGGCCAGGCTGAAAATGGCTGGTCCGAGAGGGTCACCTTGTTGACAGCCAACGGAAGATAGCAAAACATCATTTTTGTAAATTAATTTAGTGGGTTTGCCGTAGCATTGCCAAAGAAAATTGAAAAGATCGGGAATTTTGTCTTTGACCTGTGCCAACAAGGCGTCTCGATTAACCGAATTGAAAGCATTTTTGACATCCACCTTAAGCAACACCTCTCCACAATTTTGACCGAGGAAAGTACGAAGCGAATGAACAGCAGCCTCACATCCACCCCGCGAACCAAAGCCAAGCTGTATTGGTTGAAAAAGACTATACAAAAGAGCAATCTTTTTTCCACAACCGGCTTTGGCTGCGAGACGACGATATGTGGTGCCAACAGCAATAGGTCTGATGCCACCATCTTTTTTGACAAGTGCGCATAGGTTAGCGCCATACAAGACTTCGATAACGTCATCATTGACCCGCCCAGATAACATGAGATTTGCCAAACCCGTTAATTCTCTCAAGAGAGACTCAGCCACCTCACCAGAGCTAAAAGATAGAAGATCTTTTAGATGTTGAGGCGAGAGACCATCTAGGCCTCCGGCTGAGCCGCTCCGAAAAGAAGAAACGGCCGCTGCAATCTCCTGAGCTGACACTTCAATGACAACGTCATCAGGGTGTGGTGGCTCAGGCAGGTGGAGACATGCTGCCGGCGGATGCTTGTCACGGAGTGACTGGACCGTATCGGGTGTGTGGGGGGCAATAGTGTCGCTGGAGAACAGGACTCGTGCGGCGCCTTTGATATCGCCATCACTAATTTTGCTCTCTACTATTTTAATAGTAACCGAATCGTCTGTTTTTTTAGAATTTGGTTTATTCTGCCTTGTCGGCGGAATAATGCTTTCAAAATCTAAAGAGTTCTCTTCCAATGCGCTGTACTTTACGCAATTTTCCTTTACCCTAGTGGTAAGGGATTTTTTGTTTGTTGGGTCCGAATGTACGTAAAGCACAACGTAGGGAAAAGTCAAGAGGTGTTCCCAGGCGTCTAAAGAATTTTTAGAAATAACATTCCGAATAGCAGCAGATAAACACTGCGCAACCGAAAAACGTGCACCACGCGGGATGCGTTTTAAAACAGGAAGAGAACTTTTGAGTGAGCTAAGAACCTCCCAAAGCGGTTTAGAAGGAGCAGCAGCGCTCACGGGACTGCTGCTGGCTCCATCAGAGCCTGCAATAGGGGCCGAAAGTGTAATTTGGCTATTTTTATGGCACCGCGTACGATGAATTTTGAGACCTTTCTGTCCTTTAAAAAATCGCACTTGGGAACACTCTAGGCACTGAATCATGTCTCCCTGCGACACATTGACGTACATATTGGGAAACTGCATTTGGCCCGGCCGGGGCGCAAAATGCCATGAGTAACAAGAATTATACTACAAATATAAATAAAAATAAACTTAGGTTCTATAAGTGGAGACGTCAGGACGTCAGACCGTGACGTGGGCGGTCTGCGCAGACTCGGATGGCGTTGACATGGAAACAAGAAAACAACAATGAGCCGCGACTGTCAAAAACCTATCGAATATTACAACACAATAGAAAACAATTATTTGACTATCTCTAGCTCTACAAATATTACCTCGAAAGAAAATAAGAAAAAAAGGAAAGATTGGAGTAGAATTTGGCCCGCTAGAGCAGAAAAATCTGAAAAACAAGGGCCGAGAAAAATTCTGCCAACATGCGTTGACAGCAACTTTTTTTTTTTTTTTTGTAATAATTTGTACATGCGGTTCTTAGATTGTTCATGCTCACAGAACAGCGAACTACTTACAGCGAACTACTTTAATTAGAAAGGAAATCGATGACAATTTTCAATGAAAACCGCTGTCGCCAAGTATGTATTACCACTGTAAAATATCTGCACAATAACTGTGCAATTTCCACTAGCTTCGGAAATATTTTTTTTACTTTAAAATAGAGCGTAGTATACTTTCTGTCACATCACCAAGATACGTTAAAGCCCATAACATTAATATGGTCATAATTTAAATGCCGAGTTTAAGTTATTAAATACACTTTATTTTATTAATGTTACATCACAATGGCAAATGCACCAACATGCCAAGCCAAAAAAAAAAAAATAATGGGCCAATCTCGAATTTGAATATGGTATCACAGTTATTTTTTGGCATTTAGCTAGTGATGAGCGATGTGATTGTGCAGTTTAATTTTATCGATAACGTGATTTTATACTTTTTGCATAATATATGGATTATGTAACTGAATCTATATAGTGTATAATTGATGACAATGATTGTGCAGTTTTATTAGTATTTAGGAAGTTTTGGAATAAACACTGAAAAATCATGTCAACGCGCCGTATTGTATTAATTTGTAAAACTTGTGTTTCTATCAGTGGTAATATGTGAAAATTTGTGCTATTTCGAAGATTATGAGCTGAATTACGTACAATAGTGTAGACAAAATAATGTAATGTGTAACGTGATTTTTTGTGTTGTTACAAAAACTCCATAAAGGGCGGCGCTATTAGTAAATTCGCTACTGCTTTACTCAGGCATGACTTAGATGTGACAGTGACTTTTTACCTACTTCCAAAAAGTGAAGGTAGGTACCTACTACCTACCAGGGCTAGCCACCCGGCCTATACGAACTTACTTACTTACTACCTACTATGTTCGTCTGTATGTATGTTTTTGTATATTTTCAGCGGTATTTTCGCCAATTATGGACCGTTTTATTTTTTATTTTAATTTTGAAATGGTATACAAGTACACCCTAGCTGAAATCATTTAAATGATATCAAAGTCAGCTGAGCCGAAAAGAAAATGTAAAATCAACAATAGTGTTAAAAATTACTACATGGATGCCACATCAATTCCTGCGAACTATTTGGATTTTGTAAACGGTGGAAGTCGGCCAAATGCCATTGTTGGCAAAAAATAATCAATTGTATCTAGATTTTTGTGCTGCCTACGACTGTGACTATTTATAAAATGATAATATCATAATAGAAACATTTTAATAAACAACACCATAATTACATGTAACAATAGTAGTAATTATCATAACATCATAATAGAACTTACACTTGACACTGGCAAATACATCCCAAGTAGCACACTAGTGAATTTTGCAACTTATATTATAGCTCTAAGTTGCAAATTAGTTGTATTACAGTGTTTGATAAAACCTTTAGCTTCAAACACAACTCTTATTTGTATATGAGTACTTCTTGTCGCTCGTAGTTTCATAGGAAAGATTTTTGTTTCTGCTTTGTTTCCTACGGTCGCATAAAACCGATTTTGTTACCTAAAGTAACATACAGGTTTTAATTTCCACTTATACAGAAGTATTGGTTGTATATAAGGTCTCTAAATCACATATATGCAACTCCTAAATCTAAGCGCTATCGTACTCTTATTTGGCACTTTTAGTTCCAAATAAGTAATACAATAGAGGAATATATCTCTTGTAGTAGCTAAAGGTATCATTTTGCAACTCTTTTGAAACCTGTTATATTTGCAGCTTTAAGGGCTAGTGTACTCTGCCACGCCACTTCAACGCGTAACTATATTTCTATAGGGGTTCTGGAATACCAAAAGCAGCAATTTCAACTTATTTGAAACCACTAAAGATCTAACAGTTTCAAAATTAGGTATTATATGTTATTATAACTATTGCTACTATAATAACGCATATGTGTATATATATTGTTTAAGCTGTTGTCTTACGCTCACTTAGGCATAGGCCTAACAAAGTACTAAAACATCAGGACCTTTATAAAAATGAATTCCATAACATGGAAAAAAGTAAAAAGTTTTTATCAATTTTGGGACCCCTAATCCACAGGCACTGGGAGATCTATAAAAGATAAAATAATTACTATTGGTAATAAGATCCACTGCTTTGCCACTCGCAAGATATAAATAAGTGATTTTTACATCTTGTAGGTGCAAATAGAGCATATATTAGTGATATTAAGAACTATAAGATTTCTTTACGTCGCCATGTTTAGAAAATGGAAACCTTGAAAATGTTTTGTTTTGAACATGATTTTTATCACACTGATGCGTAAACACAGAGTTTTGATAGTTATGATTGATGTACTTTAACATCATACTTAACCTAAAACTATTATATCAGGTTTTTAACAGTTTTACTTTTCAATAGTATTATTTCGTTTATTAATTTAGCACAGTATTTTTAATAAGTCTTGATCAAATCGAAGGCCCGTTGAAATTTACAAAGAAAACAATGTATAGTTTCACAGTAACAAAACAATCGCAATGACTTTTGTGATATTTCAATGCAGGGAAGCAAATACAATATTATGTATTAAGTGTCACCAAACACAAACAGAAGTATAATATGGCCGCGCCAATCTCAATCAAAATACCGTCCGTAACACAAAATACAATTTTACAGCTATCGCGGACTGTCGCTACTCTGAATAACTTTGACGTCTCATTTATCGCTCAATGACCGAGCGCGTTGAATGAACGAACGCATTATTGTTCAATGAATCGTTCACTGCCCACATTTTACACTCATAGTTCTAATTGCCTCTCATGGTGATCTTGAGAACTGCTATAGATTCCATTTGGAACTAAAAATAAGCTGCAATTTTTCGCCACTTGGTTCTATAATGGTTGCATAAGGGTTCTCTCCACCTATATAGAACTTCATAATGGTTGTAAATTTCACCCAAGTCTGCAAGTAGATATAATATACGAGCTATTTGCCACTATTTGTGCTACTTGGGATATTCCATGCGACGCTAATATTTAAAAGAAGCAGAATAATTTTATTACAATCGAATTGTTCTAGTTTGGAGCTCTATAATTGAATCATTGGGTTAGCTGAATGTATACGTAAATGGTTACGTGGCCGAGTGAGAGCGCGTGCTTGTGCGAGCGGGAGATTTTTCGGGGTGATTCGTTTACATCTTTTCAATTTTAGCGTCTCTTAGTCAATATAATTATAATTATAGATATCTTTTAAAAACGGAACCGTTATACCTAGACACACTAAATTTTTTTATATGAACTATAAAATTGTATTAGGTAGGTACTTCAGAAAATGTAAATCTTTACTGAATAATAGTACGGCAAAGAAATCTTTCAACGTGTGAAAAAGTGACAGATATATACATCGCCATCACGCTGGCTCGTTCTGACACGTCGAAAGAAATATTACTTCGTGGGCATCCTAGCCCAGCTGGGAACTTTTATTCATAAGTAGTATAACAGTTAGAATGTGGTGCAAATACAATTATGTATTACTAAAAAGTACACCACAATCACAAATATTTTACTAAATATGCAGATAACAATAAATGTCTAATTTTGATAATATTAACTTACTATCAAAATTTATCGATATCGATAATTTTTTTGATTATAATATGCTATAATTACAAAATATTTGAAATTAAAATAATTATATTGACATCGATATTTTTTTATTCCGACATATTATTAACTTTGTAGCAAAATTTATCGATGTCGATAAAATGTTTGCAAGTTTTGCCACCACTATCAACGAAATTCTAGGCAGTAAAAGATAACGTTTATATAAAAAAATGCCCACAATTTAGACTTGCTATTGGAAGGATATTCCTCCTTTTTGTAAACTAAAGTCTTTGCTCTGTATTCGACACGTTACAATAGCGCAAACTGGCATTTTTTGGGCAAAAATTACCTCTAAAATCACTTGAACGACTGAAACAGTAAATGTCACGATTTCACGTATCTTGAGTTATAACTCATGATAGTGGCTACAAACCCCCCTCCACATTTCCTTTCTATTTCCTTCTCTTTTCTGTGTTCATGCTTACACAATATTGTCAAATACATAATATATGACCCTTTAAGGGTATGGCAAACCATTTATTATATTGGGACGGCTCATTGTTCATTATCATTATAAAATCAAAAATAAATTGTCATAACAAAATCAAAAAACAAATCATCACAAAATTAAAATTAAATTAACATTACAAAATCAAAATTATATCTACATTGTCATAGCAAAATTACGCAGTCGGTCACATTATTAAAATTATAAATCATTAGGAAGGAGGAGGACGCTATTATTATTTGCAAAAAATATCAGCTGTTTGTTACATCGTCATTTTCATTGAAATAATCCGCGAGTGAATCTGCGCTTTGTCGAGAAGTTTTTTTTTAGTTTTCTAATAAATAAATTGTCATTACAAGTTTTAATATGTTCAGGTAGTTTGTTATATATATTTGTGGACATCGTGCGTTATGCGTGGTTATAGGTATTTTACTATGGAAATTTACGTGGTTTTCACACATTTTATACTATATATAACGGGACTAAACTCACGTGTAGTTACGTGTAAGTTGGCGAGTGCTAGCACGCGAAGCCGTCTCGCAATGCACGGCTCCGCGTGCTAGCACTCGTCAAATTGAGAAAGGTCGCCGAATGCGACCGAAACTAGAGTCGTTACGACTATCCCTACACGTGAGTTTAGTCCCGCTATATATAGTATTAAATGTGGTTATAGGTACATTAAAAAAAAATTGAATTGAGTACCTCGTCCGTTTCGTCGAAAGTAGCTTACATTTATTGGATCGCTAGCAGTAAACTCAGAAATCCGACATTGTTACATATGTGGTTATGCTTACGGCTCACATGTAATTTTTCCACCAAAGCCTTTCTCCTATTGCCCAGAATCCCTCTGACCTTAATTCCTGATAAAACATTCCGTGTACAGTGAAATGAGATATTATTTATGTACGGTATTAAAGTACCCGCCAAAAGTCGTATACAGGCTGTTCGGTACGTGGTAAAATTTTTTTTTCAAGGATTATTTTTAAAGGGTTCTTTTTTCGATAAATTGATTTATGTTTAGATCTATTATGCAAAAATAGGTACTGATTGATGTATTGATCTTTTTACGTCTAGCGGACTTATATGCCGATTCAAACTTGTTGGCGTCTGTGAATTAAGTAAGCTACAAGCTGTGTGCACATCCCTTCTCTTACGCCGCAAACATGAGTATACAGAGTTATTTCTAATCAATTAGCATCCTTTTAGGGGCTTATTCTGTGCATCAAAACTAACAACTTTTGTTCTACGACTTTTGTCAAACCGCAAAAAAATGTTTGTTGTTCCATAGAAAAATATAGTTCACCCGCGACAAAATGTATGGAACAGCTGATTTTTTTTGAGTTTTGACGAAAGTCGTAGAACAAAAGTTATTAGTTTTGATGTACAGAATAAGTCCCTAGAAGGATGCAAATTGATTAGAAATAACCCTGTATATTTGGTACTACGCAGCCATTCACCTCGTGTTCACAGAAACTAAACCCTGTATATATTTAATTATTAATTTTGTGGTTTTATTAACTCTCTATGTGGCAATAAAAATATAAATATATTTTTGTTTTGACAGAACACCCCCTGGAATGGGTTGGACTAACCTCAAAGGTAAAAGGTGTGAACCCTAAAAAATACGCAAATCCGGAACTAAAGCCCCAGAGCCAGTGCTGGCAGAAAATAAAATTATTCCAACAAATATTGAATTAGCAGGCACCGACATATTTAAATTAGGTATTTTATTGTTTATTCAGGCCTCGTGTTTGGAATATACAATATTTTTATGACGAGTCGGAAAATATCTAAACATTGTAGGGCTACTGCGTAAGAGATTTTAGTCAGTTGATACTTATTTTGACTGACGAAACGGAGGAGGAACGCATAACTTTAAACATAGTACAGTACAGTCGTGGAGAACTACATATCCGATGCAAGAGCCAGCGGGCCACAGTCACTCAGAGAGGCTATGGTCGAACCGCTCAACTTGAGTCTGGAGGCGGTGTCTGACTGGGGTGATGCTAACCTGGTCAAGTTTAATGCCACGAAGACTCAAGGCTGTTTGTTTTCGGCAAAAAGAGACCCTTCCAATTATCTCCCGCTTTCCGTGGTGTCTCCGTTCCTGTAACTGGCAGCTTTGAACTATTAGGAGTTTCGCTCTCATCGACTCTTAACTTTGGCTCTTACATAGAGTCAAAAGCCCAATTAGCCTCCAAAAAACTTAGTGTTCTCTCTAAGATGAGACGGTATTTCACACCTGAGCAACTACTTAGCCTTTATAAAGCATAAGTCAGGTCTTGCATGGAATACTGCTCTCACCTTTGGGATGGTTCTGCCAAATATAAACTGGAGGCTCTGGAGTCGATTGAGCGGCGAGCCAGGAGGCTGATTGACAACGACACCTTGACTAAGTCGCAGCTGCAAAGTCTTGAGCATCGACGTAAGGTGGCGTGTTTGTCGGCTTATTATCGGATTCACTTCGGAGAGTGCGCTCAGGAGTTGCAAAATCTGGTCCCACCTGCCCCTTTCTCCTATCGTACGGCTAGGCAGACGCGACCAAAGCGCCACCCTTTTATGTTGGACATTCCGCGCGTTAGAACAAAGCGTTTCGAATCCTCATTCCTCATACGAACAGCCGGAATGTGGAACGCTTTGCCTGGGTCTGTCTTCCCGCTAAAGTATGACGTGGGTGTCTTCAAATCCCGAGTAAATAGGTATCTTCTAGGTAAGCGTGCTACATCCTAGACCGCATATCTGCTCAACATCAGGCAGTATTTAGTCAAACGCAAACCTACAAGGAATAAAAAAAAACCTAGTAGTCCGATTTCAATAGTTATTTTTTTATTAGAAAGAAAAAGTCATTTTTGATAAATAAACAATAATGTAAAAGATGCTACATTGATTCATGCGAAATATTCGCGAATTCTGTAGGTAGGTACACGGTTGAAGTCTGTCATGCCATTTTTTGCGAAAAACAATTATTATTATATACCTATAATTATTAGGGTAATATTTGGCCTCTAACTCGCCTGATGGAAAGCGATATTGAAGCCGAAGATAGAGTATGTAGACCTAGAAGATACTTATTCACTCTTGTCATGAAGATATCCAAATTGTATATGTCAGGAAGCAATGACGGAGGCAGGGCCTTTCCAGTCTCTGGCGGTGCGCATTAAGAAGGAAGTAACTAATCGCTCTTCTTCTTTTATGTTTTGGCGTCGCATTGTTGTGCATTTGCCAATGTCTAGAATAAAGTTTTAAATTTTTTTGATAATATTCACGTCATAGTCCAAACATAGTCAGTCATACCTCAATAAAGCCGTGGAGATTTTAGGTACTAGAGGCGTCTATGGAGTTTTGATAACAACACGGAACAACATTATATCACTTGCCTACACTTGTGCACGTAAATCAGCTCATAATCAACGAAATACCTATTATCACTGATAAAAACACAAGTCTAACAAAATAATACAATGCGGTGACATGTTTTTTGCGCGTTCCCGCCAAAACTCCCTCTATCCTTTAATACTCTTTCCTTTATCATTGTATTTTGAGTTGTTCGCATCTCGTCGGATATTTTTTGAATAGGGTGTCTTTATTAACTAGATACTACAATATGCGTCGACTTGGCATTTTTGTCGATTGTTTTTGTGTGGTAGCGTTTAGACAATTTATTACTATTCTACTTCATGTGCTAGATTATTTCAAACTATAGATAAATTAAAATATATAAACAAAACAAAAAATCTACAACGGTCGAGTTTTTAACCGACTTCAAAAACGAAGGCTCTTAATTCGTCTGTATGTTTTTTTTATGAATGTTACGCGATTAGGTACTTCGCCAATGATGAACCAATTTTCACGGTTCTTTTTCTTTTTGTTAGATCATACCTGCTTCAGACACCCTTTGTGAGTATGCGTACGTCCTGCAGTGGACTATTGAAAGGCTGATACAGTACAGTAAAGTACCTACTTCAGAACTGGGCCTATATTAGTTTAAATGATTACGCCTACTCTGACACCAGGGCTAGCCACTCGGCCTATACGAACTTACTTAATTTTACTACGTCTATGATACATGCGAAGTATTCGAATTCTGTACACGGTCAAAGTCGAAATTTTTGGTGAAAAATAATTATTGTGAAATGTATACTTCTTATATATGTCACAAAAGATAGAGACGTTCAGACATAAAGCTTTTAACTGTGATATTTTTTCATTGGAGGTTGAAAACGTGACGAATTGCTTCAATTTTAGCAGCCTGGGGCTATATTTTTGAAGCAGGCTAAGACGTATGCGTAAATCGTCATAGGACCAAGTAAGAGCAAAACAGGGGAAGCATTGAATATCTTTGTTAGTGCGAACGTAGCACATAATAATATTTTAATACTTTACATAACGGGAATGCACTTACCGAATGCGATCGAAACTACGAGTAGATATAATTGTGTGTTGTGTGTACTCGTACTATGAAAATAAATGTGAGTGTATTTCCATATGTGTGAAAATCACGTTAGTTTCCATGATAAAACATAATAACAAGAAAGCAAAGTTGCTTTTTAACCATGTGCTCAATTTCGATAACCGAGTCAGCAAAGAAGTTTAAAATTGAATCACGAGCGTAGCGAGTGAATCAAAAGAGCACAAGGTGAAAAATTTGTGCACTCGAGTGCAACAGGTAACTGTTCATCCCCCCTCAGCGAGGAAATGACTAAAATCGTCTACATGTCTTAAGTACTGTTTCAAATACAATACTTCTCGCGTGATTCTCGCGAGGGAGAAAGCTCATTTGCGCATTATTAACAGTTTCAGTAAATTCTGTTGGCGTAAAATAAACTTCTTCGTCGCTAGAATCACTCATTTTAGGTTTTTTACTTGTTTCCAAGTTTCTTGTTTTGGCTTTAACTGACGTAAAAATCAAATAGTGCGCACAAAGCAAATTAAAAAAAAAGTACATCAAGGAGGTTTCGAATTTTTAACAAATTAAAAAAGGTTGTATGATAAATTCATTACTATGGAGCTAGAAGTAAATAGGTTTACCTAAATTATGTTTTGAATTCACAAACTTATACTACTATATTAATACGGGACTTATCGCGCGGACTTATATCTCATGTTTTATTGCGCGATAAGTCCCGTATTAATATAGTAGTATAATGTGCTCAAATCGCGAAAGTTTGAAAATAACATTCACAAACTTAGTCGTAAATCGCAAAATAATATTTTTACGGCGAGGGCGCTTTTTAAATCCAGAGCGAAGTGAGGGATTCTAAAATAGAATAAAAGGATTCTTTAGTAGAATCCTGAACGTAGCGAGGGATTCAAAGTACGTCGCCCGAGGGCGAGTATACTCTACTTTTTATTACTTCTATGAGAAAATAAAAGGCGCCTCATATTTTACTATAATATTGTTATTTAATAAAACGTAGAGTAAGAACTAAATTGAAATTAAAATAAAAAATTAAAATATTACGTCTAATAATAAAACAAATGAAGACTTATATTTACATTCTTTTCATTCATTTTCTTGGCGCTGAACACTAACATTACAAATACTTCCAAATTCAAAAAGTGCGCGGTAAAGATCATTCCGGCGCACTTATTTGTTCCAAATTCAAAAAGTGCGCGGCAAAGATAATTCCGGCGCACTTATAAAGTTCCATATAAAAATCACCTCTTTTGGGCGCACTTAAAGGCGAATCGAGTAGTCCTTTTCGAATAGATGTGAATGTGATGAAAAAGTCATTTTCTAACGTTTCGAAATTGCGCTGAGAGAGCTGAGATTTGATGAACTTCTGCCTACAAATCTGAAACTTTTAACTCTGGCTCTTACTAAGGGACGAGTACTTATTTTTTAAATACATACCTACATAAATTTTCAGCCTGTCGAGCGCAAGCGGAAATTCAATAAACATTCTATCTTCTACTTCAATTTAAAATAAACTGGGAATGGTTTTAATGCATTAAGGTGAAAAATTCCCGCGTGATTGGATTAGTCATTGCACGAGTAAACTAGGCTCCCTCATCAATAAAAGAACACAGGGTCGGATTATCCCTCAAGAAATATAGCCATTTGCTAGGGCCCCACGATAACATTATACTGTGCCGCGAGAAACTTAGGTACTGCAGTTTTGTGGCACTACGATAACTGTAAAAAAAATGGTGTGGCAGTGTTATGGACATCGCCGTATGTTGTACATGAATACGTTTACGTAAGCAAAATGACCTCAAAATGGCGGCGCTTCCACCTCCACTACCCGCGATGCACAGCCCTTACTTGGCGTAATGAATTTTTTGATATTTTAGCAATCCAACGGCGTAATTGAATTTAGGATGAAGATGATAAATCTAAAGCTGCAACACCAAACTGTATCCACCGATTTTGTTATCAATCGTTTTTAAGGTTCCGTACCTCAAACGGCAAAAACAGAACCCTTATAGGATCACTTTGTTGTCCGTCTGAGTGTATGTCAAGACTCTTTATCTCGGGAACGCGTAAAGATATCGAGTTGAAATTTAAACTGTATACGTATCATATCAATGGTCTCTTGCAGTTGTGTAAAAAAAATACTTCTCAGTTATCGTTTAAAAAGGTTAGAGCCGTTTATGTTGTAAAAAACCGCATATTTTGCACTTACAAAAATCAAAACCTACAGGGTACTTCCCGTTGACATAGAACTATGAAATTTGGCGCGAAGCATTGTCTTAGAGTACACATATAGGAATAAATCTGAAAACTGTACATTTTTTTTAATTACAAAAAATAGGGCCTCCCAATTCACAAAATATGGGTTCAAAATTCAAAGTGAGTAAATCTTATCATGTAAGGTGTCATATAAAAGAACTTCATTAGAACATGCTAAAACAGGCTTTTAATTATTTTAACAATGTGTTTGTACGGAGCCCTCGATGTGCGAGCCTGACTCGCAATTGTCCGGTTATTTTTACTTTCCTCCCTATATAGCAATTTTACAGACGTATTCACGTTAAAAGATCTTTATTATCATGTGTGGTTGATATGATGCCATGATTAATAAAGCACAATTTAAATAATATCACATCTTGTCGGGCAGATTAGTAGGTTGATATCATGGTAAAATGGGACCGCTTTGTGGAGAAAAACGAAATTTATTCGTTCTTGTATTCTCATAATATTATCTTGACGATTTCAATTACTTAGCAAATAAACTTCTGTGTATATACAATAGTCTATACTTATTGAATAATTTGCCAATGATTTTATATTAAAAGCGTATTTTTAGAATGTAAAGGTTGGTAGGTTGGTGCCCCGTATTCTTAATTCGGCCCGCCACACACAAATTGTTATCGTGTCCGTAGATTCTATTTGTTACTGAAGCCACATGTTTTATATCAGCGTGTAAAGAATTCGTAAATGTCGACATTTTACAACTAGAAGAGGTTTCTCAATAAATTTTTGTTTTCTCATACCTACCCAAGACGCTGTTGTAGAATAGTTACTTTTAATTTTAACTAATTAAACTCCATAAGTTAATTTCGTGATAAACAATTATTTTTCAATTATTGTTGATTTTTAAAAAACGGCTCAGCAGATTTCGATTAAATTTAAATGGGACCATCGCAGGAGTGTACCTACCCATTTAAAAAAAAATATCGGTTTACGATTGACGAAAATATCGATTAAAATAGCCAGACATGTTGAGTAATTTTTTTTTTTTTGTATCACTGCGAATCACCCATCCAGGTTTTAACCGTTTAACTATGTCAGAAGCCATCAGGCGGCCTAATAACTCTGACACCAGGTCTAACCTGTACGGATTTACTTAACTATCTATAGAATGACTGGTCCCATGGAAGTGTGGACGGCCCTTAGTATGGGACGCAACTTGCGTCGATACTTTGGCACCGTCACATCTTCCTGAGACTCAGAGTAGGGCTGGAGCGGCGGCCAATTCGGCTGAGCAGCACAAGCGGCGCAAATATGCTAACCTCGGTAGTGGTTACATATTTGAGCCATTTGGAGTTGAGACTTTGGGTCCGTGGGGGCCGGGAGCTCATCTCGTTTTCAAAAGTCTTTCTGAGCGTCTGGTGGACGCGACGCGTGACCAAAATGCTGGTGTTTATTTAGCTCAACGTATAAGCATTGCCATTCAGCGTGGCAATGCTGCCAGCATGCTGTGCACGCTGCCAACTGGCAGTGGGCTTGAGCACTTGGATTATCTTTAGACCTTCAAGGGTCTGTGGATGATCCAATTGCTTTCTATGTAATAGTAGTGTAGTATTGTCATTAAAAAAAAAACTATAGAATCGACATTATCAAAAAATAAACGAGTGTGTGCAATAATATTTGTGCTGACTACTTAGAAAAATGAAAACATTAAAATTTAGTGGAAACGTGATCCAGTGAAGAGTTCCATATCCCGCAGATGTTCCCAGTTACTTGTTCTGCACATTCATTACCAAAATAATTATGACACAACGAGCAAACATGAACTCCTTTCGCAAATTAATTAGAGAGTGAGTAGAAAATTATAATAAATATGGAGTTATATGATAAACCATCACACACAGCAGTAAATTAGCAACATAAAGCACGCCCATAAAATAAATCACCGAAATGGCGTCGTGCTGATGCTCACACACAACTTTATTAAACACAAATATACTACCATTATACAACCTGAAAGGATTCTGTTTAGTCGCTCATCAAATTTGTTTGATTGTTCATCAAATATCTTACTTCTACTTTTATTGTGTCAATCTCTAAGTAGTATAAAATGATGATGATGTATGATGTTCTTACGAGTCGGCTTGAAGAGTCAACTCGTCCTGAAGATGCCTAAGAGAACACGTGTCAGGATTAAGGTGTTATTATCCATTTATTTTATTATCATTGTTAAAATTTTGAATTGTACAAATTTTAACGGGATAGTTAAAAAAAATCAGGTATATTCTATAATCATTATATTGCAAAAAATTGCATGACCGACTTCACCCGTATACAGAATTCGCGAATATTTCGCACGGATCGATGTAGCATTTTTCACATTATTGTTGATTTATCAAAACTGGCTAAGTCGATTTCAATAAAATTTAAATAAAACCAATTTTGAAGTATACTCTTTCCAATAAAAAAATAATTATTGAAATCAGACTACTATGAAAAAAGTTATTCGTGGTTATACATAAAAAAATATATACTCTCGAATTGACTACCTCCTCCGGTTCGTCGGTCAAAAAATGTCGTATTTGTATAATTGTATAAATTAAGTAAGTACAATAGAATAAACATAAAATTTAAACACCATTAGTGAGTATGTGTGTTTGCTTACTCTTTTAAATAACAAATTAGATTTTAACGAGATTCCTACTATTTTCTAATTTTTTTGTGTGAGGTAATACTCGTAGGCAAGTCTAGTAGTTTACTCCTATGTGTCAGTATATAATAAATTTAAAATGTCAAAAATTTTATAATATATAAATTATTATAATTTTGAACCAATCTATAAAATTAAAAATAATTTCTCAATTTTATCCATTTCATGAATCAGAATTAATCACAAATTATAATGATCAATTTATGTTAACTTTTCAGTATTATTAACGGATAGGTAATTAGTATTGTTAAAGCCAAAAAATATTTTTCAGTCCATTGATTGCATCTGATTTAATTGTAAATATTTATTAATTTGTTACTCATCTGTGTTAATGAACTATTGAAATTATGAATAATTTGATTACTTGTTATTATTATTGTAAGGAGACAAAAAACCGTATTTAAAAAAAAAAAATGCACAATTATTGAATTAATTTGTCATATAAATTAGCTAGTCAATGTTAATTAAGTAATGTATTTTATTTATTGTATGTATGGAATTAAATAAAGCTTTATTATTATTATTATTATATATACATCTCTCGGGCCAAGCCCGGTCATTTGATGGGCATCAGTGGAGCCGAAGCCAACACTGAGAGGCCCTTTTTAAACATCATTTAGCTACGAGTGTGTTGTAGGGGTGAAGGTACAAGGAGCCTATTGTGAGTAATGAATTAAAAAAATAATGGGTTATTGTGGTGAACTTCTGGGTGTTATACAAAACTGGATTATGGAATGAGGTACGGCACCCACCAAATAATGCCTCATTTTCAAATATTCAGGCGGGTGGTGACTTGCCATCTACTAAATGGGCCCCTCATAATAGCTACCGTATAGGGCGCCGGAGGGGCAACATTGGTGTGGACGGCTTAGGGTGTCGAGAGGTGTGCTGCGCGTTCACTAAGAGCTACTAGCGGCGTTATGCCCTTTAACACTTCCACCCTGGAGCTTAGGTTCTTAGCTCTTGCGGTTTCCACTCCAAACCGGCCAGTTAAGGCAAGAGAGGAGTCAGGGGTCTCATTTAGCCCCAGGGAATCAGGGTTCGCGGTGTCGCCACTCACCGACGGCTCGCCACAAAGCCGCCCCTGCGATTTTATTATTATTATTATTAATACTCGTAGGATAAGTAGATAGAAAGCCCGATTACAGAAGCGCCAGCGTAAATTTAAAAGCAACGTAAAAAGCGTTCTCTCTATCGAATGCCTAAAGAGAAAAAGAAACAGAACTTCGCTATTTAGCTATTATAATTACGATGGCGCCTTTGTAATCGGGCTTATAAACCACTGATGAAGAAGTACCTTAGAAAGCAATTTTTTTAAATCTTCCGCCTAAACAGACTAAAGTTACACTAGTAGATCTAACAAATAACATAAATGCATATTTTTGATGTGCAAGTAAATACAGTAACCTGAAAGTGCTTGCTTCATCCGAAGACCCTCGATAAATAAGAGATATGTGATATTTCGGCGCACCTCGGCAGTAACTTGTTTCACAGCCGTTATACCTACATTATGTTGTTGTAGGTTAGTGTCTATGTCTATTCTAAATATTGTGCTCGTAATATGGGAAGGTGCCTGAATAAACTAGTAAAGTGAACGGGGCGCGGGGGTGGTTCGTTCGTTCGTTTAAGCTATAGGACGTTCACTGCTGGACATAGGCCTCCCCTAAAGATCTCCATTAAGACCTGTTGGTAGTTGGTAGCGGCTTGCATTCAGCGCAATCCTGCGGTCTTGATGAAGTTGTCAGTCCACCTTGTGGGTGGACGTTTTACGCTGCGCTTGCCGGTAGGTGGTCTCCACTCGAGAACTTTTCGACCCCATCGGCCATTAGTCCTCCGCGCTATGTGCCCTGCCCATTGCCACTTCAACCTGCCAATCCGTTGGGCTATGTCGGTACTTCTACGGATCTATTCATTTCTGATTCGATCTCGCAGAGAAACTCCGAGCATAGCCCTCACCATAGCTCGTTGGGCTACTTGAAGCTTACTAATAAAGCCATCACTGGCAACACACACTGGTCGAAAACTTTCGACTTGAGGCACTAAGGTATGTCGGACGAGAAGACGTTACGCAATTTTCCGAACGCGGCCCAGCCGAGCCGCGGGTGGTAATAATTTCAAGTGTATGTTGGTTTCACGCTCTGATGGTTAGGTTTAAAGAATTTTATTTATCTTTCAAGACATTTCTGTCGCTTACATGATAAAAATAACTCACATCTCGACCAAGCTAAATTTGCACCTCGTGTCAATTACGTCACATTGACGCTTAGGTACAGTCAGCAAAAAGGATTCGCTATGACTTTAAAAAGTAAAAAAAAAAATTGTTTGTTGCATTCTAGCGAGGCACAAACTTAGCGAGTTGTAAATAACATTTTGTACGTCGTCACACTATTTATACTCGTAAATACACGGATAAATACAAGGAATTTTGATTGTTTAAATAAAAAATCCGTGAAAAACTAATAAATAATACAAAATCAAATAACTCGACTACTCAACTTTAAAAACAAAATAGGTTCTATACTTAAACAATATCTTTACCGGTATCAATGTACCGACTTAATTTTAATTATCATTTAATAATAATAATCACCCATCTATATCGATTGTTGAGATCGTTCGATTTTACTCTTTTTAAAGCTCAAAATTCTGGACACAAGTTTTCAGTAAGTTTACAGCACCAGTTGTGGGGCGGAGCACCAGCAAGCGTAATATCAAAGGCCTTACTTATTCGTCTCGTCAATCAATTGTTTTAAATATCGGTTTGATAATACTGAATATGCTCTTGTTTCCCTATTCATGACAACACATGGGTCTGTGTGAAATGATTTCGTTGGCCGACTTTATGAATTTATACATTGTGCTAATATATCCCGTTTTCGGAGGGCGGGAGTCTAAAAATACGGGCCTGGTATATAAATGAACCAAAACCCAGAAAGATTGCCTGAAAACATCGACTTGGCATTTTGCTGTCCTGAAAAGAGCGACCCCTATAGTGAGCTGAGAATAAGACACTCGACGACGATGACTAACAACAGCAGACGAAAAGCTTTGTCCAGGGAGGGAGTAAGGTGCTCTAGTTTTAATACTAATCAGAAGTGTACAGTGTTTTACCTTAATTGACAAGGACCCTGAATTCCCTAGGGAACATTTGTTTCGCGACTTTGTCGCTCGACAAGATTTAGACGTCAGGCGATATATTACGCGACATCGCCCGACATCGCAGGTGACATTTACGTGTCGCGGGACATGCCGCGCGTTGACGCTCCGAGAGCGTCGACCTGGCGCTTCGTGTCCCGCGACACATTTGAGTAGTGAGTGCGTGTTGCTCTGAGTTCCGCGTGAGAACCCATAAACATGACGACATTTCGATCGCAACTTGGGTGTGCGAAATGTTGAGCGTCTTTATCCCCTAGTGAATACAGGGCTTTCACCCACTTCAACCGTTCGCACGGATCGATGTACCTATCATCAAGTATCAAGTAGTAATTTGTCACACTAAGTATTGTTGATTTTTCGGAAACAAGCGATTTCAATCAAATTTTAATGGACCAACTCTAAAAATCATTAAAATCGGTTCATAATTGGTGAAGTGATCGCGTAACAGTCGTACAACAAAAAACATTTGGCCAAATTGATAACCTCCTTTTCTAAAGTCGTATAAAAATTACTTATACCTACCAAAACTATGCGAACCCCCTCTGTTCGATCTATTGATTTTTATGTGATGCTGCGGGTACGTAATGTTATATCCATTCGAAATGCTTAGTTTAGTTAAACTAGTATCTATTTATCTTATACCTACTTTGCATCCACAGACTTAAAATTTTTTGCAAATAGCACTTTTTTCATATCTTGTTGAAATTGAACTTGTTTCATATCTTTGCTTATGTCAAAGTCAGGTAATCGATATTTCGTTCTTTATGTGTTTTATAATAATAATAGTAATAACGTTTATTTTTCCATAAAAGTTAACAAAAACAAGTTGTGCACTAGTTCCCACACTAGGGTGACCTGTGTCGTGGGACAAACAAACGTGGGACCTAGGCTCTTCCTTATTAATATGTTCTCTAAAATTACAATACTAGAAAAGTAATTATTACTAGCTAACTATTGAAGGTATAATTATAGATATACAACAAAAGCCAAAACAAAACAAAATTTAATATAATATAAAGTTTTAAAGATGCTATTTATATTCTTTGTCAAATATTTGTTTGTATTGCCTTAATCTTGGTTAAATATTACTTTTATTCTCTCTGTCCCAAGTAGGCGCCATATTTCTCCACAAAACTTGACGTTCGCAGTAGTTCGCACCTCTTTCAAATAAGTCAAATTAGTAAATCTTAGCTGACTTTTTCATCGGGCACTCACACTTGACCCATTAGTTGAAGTTTATTGAAGACACCTATTTAATTTTAATAACCTCGGGTAAAGTGTAGCGTTGAAAGAAATTTCAATTTTCCCGACACTTCCTAACTAAACGACCCCACTCCAGCCCTGTCCTCGCGACACGAGAGCCCAGATGAATGAAATGTCTTCCATTCATCTCTCAAGTGAAAAAAGGAAAACCAGGTCTGCCATGTTGCAATTTTCGCCTCTTTACCTGAACGGTGTTTTGAATTCGCCTATTTAATGAATATGAAATGAAAGAATTAACTTAACAAGACCTTTATTAAGTGTCGTTGCGAGGTCTTTCATTGTTTTTACACGTAGCTTTGTTCAAAATACTAAATAGGATAAAATGTGACCTATAGGAACTCTCTGACTTAAGTCGATCCATAGCTCCGTTGATATGAAAGAGTAACAAAAATATCAACAAATCTTGTTAGGTTGGTTTTGGTTTAATTTAGTTTGGTTGGTCACTGATACATCTCAGGATTTGTAATATTAGAATGTACATAATTATACTGCGTGGTGTATAAGGACCAATCTTCCTTCGCGGGTAGGCATACGTCCTGCAGGAGACTATTAAATTTATTTAATAGTTTAAAAACACTAGAAATTCGCGCTTTACCTGGCCAAGTGCAAACACGACCGTACTGTACTGTACCAGCCTTTTTAATAGTCCACTGCAGGACGTAGGCCTACCCACGAAGGGTGATTGGGCCATATTCATTGGGTGAAGGGAGATTGGGCTGGTGGATTCACATAAGCCATCGAATTTCTTCTACGGACGTATGCAAGTTGCATCACGATGTTTGCCTTCACCGATAGCCTATGATGTGAAATTCCGTACATAAGTTCCAAAGAAACTCATTGGTACGGGATCGGGATTTGAACCCACGACCTCACGATTGCAGGTCAGGTGTTACTACCACTAGACCACCACGGCTTTGCACGGCAAACACGACTATGATACGATATTCCATCATGGAATGCCAGTGTCTATCTTCCAGCTTCATCGTCAGACCTTGAAACCTAATCGTGGTCAAAGTTCATTACAAGACTTCTAAGAAATCCAAAACAGCTACGATACGATTTTCCATCATGAAGTTCCAGTTCATATCTTCCGGCTCCATCATCAGATCAGTTCGACAGTACCATATTATTGTATTGTCATCAGAACTACATACAGCTGCCAATTTTCATTACGCTACGACCCTTGGAAGATGGTTAAATTAGTTACCTTAGATTCCATTACATAGGTTACACTTTGACCTAATAAAAGCGTGTTAAAAATACTGTTTTACGCGCGCCACCGTAATTATAATAGCATAATAGCATAGTTCTGTTTCTTTTTCACTTTAGTCATTCGATAGAGAGAACGCTTTTTACGTTGCGATTACGCTGGCGTTTCTATAATCGGGCTTACTATATACTTAATTATGAATCAACTGAACAATACCTACTTTTAACTTTAAAATTACAAGTTGTTTAAGAAACATGTCTATTAGTATAGTGAGTTTGTTGATCTACTATTTACAGAGTAAATTGCTTTCAATCAACTTTGTAAGTCTGGAATGTTCGTTCAATAAAGCCGAACCGTTGCCAAAGTTATCAAAATTTTCAAGAAATATTAAAGCATCTCTTCCAATAGTTTCAACTACAATAAACTATCTGTGGAGGTAAGTCTGAGTCGAAGCAATTAGCATTAATGGTTGTAACACTTTATATAAACTTAGTTTCTACAATGGGGTACAAAATAGTTCAAATTATTTTCACATATATGTGAAAATATATTGTACAACGAATTTAACATCTTGGCGTCTGTGAATACGAGGCCAGTCGTTGCGCAGTAGCGAATTCGTTATGTCAGATGCGCGAGAAGTGAAGATATGCGCAGCTTGTAGCTTCATAGACGTAAAAAGAAGTTTGATGCATTTGGTGAAAAAAATTGAAATGTCAGCGTACATAAAAAGTTTCCGTCACGGTAATGGAATCTTCGTCCAATCACTTCAATCATATTATCTGAACTAATCTAGCAACTTACCGGAGTTTTCAAGTTTCCAAAAAAAAAGAATTTATTGAAACTATTATAGAATGGTTTCAATTAATTCAACATTAACAAACTATCATCCTGTTCCGAAGTTTTAGTACACGGCATATACACGGCATATAAAAGAATAAAAAAAAAATTGTCTAGCCATTGACACGAGATGAACGAATGAAGTACACGGCGTTCTTTATAAACATAGCTACTGTCTACCTTGTACAAAAGAAGCCCTACTTTAACATCAAGTAGCAATAAGTTTCCTAAATCACGGTAATGGAATCTTCGTCCAATTATTCCAATCATATTTGAACTAATCTACAAACTTACCAGAATTTTCAAGTCTCCAAGTAGCCCTAATGGTTTCAATAGATTCAACATTAACAAACTATCGTCGTGTCCCGAAGAAGTTTGTGGCAAATTATCGGATCCTAGTTTGGCAGAAGGTCAAACTGCGCAAGTTCGGCGGGACCTCCGCTGGAACTTTTCTACTAATTCCTAATAAATTATTTACTCGGTGGCTTGTAAACAAACGTGTCCAGGTAAATTATTGCTTTAGTTCGAGATAGCTGATAGATGCGAGTGGTTCGCAGCCAATATTGTTCCAAAAAGTAAGAAAATAGCGAATTGACACATGGGATGGGATGTCATCGGAAACGAGCAAGTTTAGGCCGAACCATAGAAGTCGGCGGATGTGAAGTTGAACAAGCTGTCCAATCAATCCAATCCTGACTGAAGCAGCTTGTAGCTAACTTCACATCCGCCAACTTGTATGATTCGGTCTGTACTTTAGTATTTTTTTGTTTTCTAAGAATATATTATACTGAGCTCAGAACAATCAATATTATGTATTCTACAAGAGATTAGTAGTTTTGGGCAATCTTTTCATGTCGGTTAGGTGTTAACTACAATCCAACAAAAACATTTCCATGTGAAATCTAGCAGAGGACAACAGTTAGCACTTTCAAAAACTTGTCAGATCCTATGTAGAGCCAAGCTTCTAACTCTACACGTCTTAACTCCACAAACTCTACACCTCATTTAATACATGTGACTTGGGTTGGGGGGTGATTTATGAAAAACCCTCAAATACGTATTTTATTATTTACAATAAACAGCCTTCATATCAATTTTTAGACTTCTAGCATGAAAATTAGTGAAAGTCTCATACAAGTTTTCATCCCCCAGTTTTAAGTGTTGGGGGGTCGTTTATTGAAAACCCTAAAATACTTATTTTATTATTTATAACAAAGAGCGTTCATATTAATTTTAGACTTCTAGCATTAAAATTAGTGAAAATGTCATACAAGCTTTCATCTCCCAGTATTAGGGGTTGGGGGTGATTAATTAAAAACCCTGAAATACGTATTTTACTATTGATAACAAAGAGCCTTCGTATCAATATCTATACTTCCGGCATGAAAATTAGTGAAAGTATTATACAAGCTTTCATCCCCTAGTATTAGGGGGTTGGGGGGTAAAAGTTCGAAGTTTTAGATTTTTCCCTTTGTATATGCGTAATAGTCTACCTTGATGCCAAATATCAAGTTTCTAGGTCATCTGGAAGTGGGTTAGGTTTTTGATCTATAAGTCAGTGAGTCAGTCAATGAAACCTCGGTTTTTAAACGTTAATATGTCATTAACTGTTGAAGAAAAATAACGACATTTTGTATTCTAGGCTAGCTAAACAACTTTAGTAAATAGGCTAAATTTCATATATTTAGGTTAAAATGTTTTCGAGTTATGAAGGGGTCAGAAGTGGCTCGAAATGGTTCGTGTAATATTAGGTACACACGTCGCGTCGCCAGCGTTTTCTTTGTCTTGGCTGGACACGCTTCCGCGTATCTAGATACCTATTTAACCTCTCTAACCTGTCTAGAATACCTAAAATATTTGATTACGATAGAAAAATATATTTTTACTCATAGGTAGTTAAGCAAATTGATAATGCTTCACAACAAATCTCTTCCTACCCATGAAGATGCTTGTTAGGGTTGTCAAAAACAAAAAAAAGTCAACAACTTTCCGAACACCTGCCTAGAAAAAAATCGTAACCGGGATCTTCTCACCTCATAAAGTAGTCTAGCCTACCTATTGACCAAGAAAACCACCGAAAAGTGACTGTCTTCCCTATCTCAGATAGATCAACGCGTTTTTCTAAGAATAAAAATGTCAGTCAAGTAAGACATTCCTCTCTTCAGGTAGTGCAGTGATAGCCCAACTGGGTAATAACTGTAGAAGGGTATAATTTAGTGTTTCCACTTTACGGAATTTCGCCCTATTTTTGGGCCAAAATTCATGGTTTATGTACTACTTAGGGCGTTTTGAAAATAATGAAACAAGGAGTTACGGATTTTTAGGATAAAATTGTTTCTCGTTACATGATTTAGGGATTGTTAAGGTAAATTATCGTTATGTCGCACGATTTAGGAATTTTCGGGGTAAAATGATTTCATAGCTTAGCTCTGGGGACAATTTTAACAAGATTTTCGACTTTGAACAAAATCGGTCGAGAGCGAGTCGGGATATAGGCTTATGAAGATTAGTAAATTAAACAGATACCTACAAGGTGTTTTGTTCGGAGAACAACTACATAATAGTTTTGTTACTAAAAAACTAAACTATGAGAGATTTGTGGATGTTTTTTATCTTATCCAAAAACAATTAAACGGTATTTTCTGAGCAAATTCTGAAAATATTCATAAAATTATCTTCCAAGATCACAAACTTTCGTCCAACTATCTTACCAAGGAAAAGAACAATGAAATTTTGCAGCAGGAAATTTCACTTCTCATCTTTTTAGCTAAAAGTAGACAGTAATTGTATTGTATTATGTTGAAACTGTAATTTTCTCGGATGGTTTCTACCAAAGCATGCCAAGTGCATTTATTTTTTAACTCTTTCGGTTTTATTTTTGAAACGATCCGTTTAATTTCTGTTCCATTTTTTGCGTAAACTGCAAGAGACAGCGGACTTTTAGCTCTTGCTCAGTAATTGAGTTATGCGCCATTGTCGGTGCCTTCTTAGCTATTGTATTGTTGCATTATGCAGTTTATATTGATGGAATGCATCTTTTTTTCTTGTTAATCTTTGTTTAAGATGGAAAATGATTTTGATTATTAAAATGAAGTAGATAAAATAAACATTGCTTTTGTAGGTATATGCGTGTTGTGTGTGAAACGCCTATGTACAGTTATAATCATCAATACAATTACAGGTGTAGAACATTTGTGTCATAGACTTTATTATAATTTTTCGAGACCGTTTATTCGTATCACCTGTGTAAAATGTTGCTTGTTGCAATTTTTGTTTGATATGTAGCATCAATCCTGAAATAAAATCTGCTAAATACAATAGAATACAACCACACTTTAATGACACCAACAAGAAAACATAACATAAGAAACAAAGAGAGAAAAGGCACATAAGGCGGTCTTATCGCTAAAAGCGATTTCTTCCAGTCAACCTTTCTTGGATGCAAGGAAACGTAAAGATGACAAGGACAGTGTAAATGTAAAAAATAAAATAATGAAAGAAAGTTAGTTACTACAAATTCCTAATCAACAGTAAAATAAACTACATAACAATAGCCATACATAAATACTTCTAATAATACATATAATAAAAATAAACATACTTAGATGCAAACATATATTACAAATAAATTAATAACGAAGAGTGATATGAGTATCAGTCAGAGACGGCTTTGAGAGAAAAAGTTGCTGAACCTGGGCCTTCAAAGACTCTACGCTCTGTGCAAGTCTGATGGTCACAGGAAGGTCATTCCAGAGAGCTACTGCTCGGACACTGAAAGAAAAATCATAAAAAACAGTAGAATGAGATGAAGTGGAAAGAAGGAGATTGCTAGAAGAAATAAGATTGACAGAGTGATGGTCACAGAGAAGAGAAGCGATAGCGTAAATATGAAGGAGACGAAGGTTTGAAGAGAATGCTGTAGAGAAGGGAAAGTATATGAGTATCGCGGCGAAGACGGATAGGGAGCCACTTGAGCTTATTACGAAATTGGGAAATATGGTCAAATTTCTGGAGGCCAAAAATGAACCGTATACAAAGATTTTTGAGACGCTCAAGTTTGTCGAATTGCTCCTGGGTTAAGTCGAGATAGCAAGCGTCGGCATAGTCTAAAATAGGGAGAAGAAGGGATTGTGCTAACGCAACTTTGGTAGCAGTGGCAAGAAAATTGCGAATCCTAAATACCATGTAAATACAATACTGCATATATTATACTATATCTACATACACGGTATAAGCAATAGGATCAACCACAAATCCTTGAGGGTTGTAAATATAAAAAGTTATGAATGTTATAATTCTATGTGTATTTTAGAAACAACATATTACTTTAGTTACTTCTCTCAACCTTTTTACCAAATTGTAAGCTATCATCGAAATTTGAGTTAATTAAAATCCTAATCAAATACTAAAAACAAACGTTGTCTCAAATAATCTGTGTTGGTCTAAACTACGTCCTCTAGACAAGCGTATCAATTTTCAGCAAACTTTGTAGACAAAGTTAGCCAAACTTTTGAACGGTAATGCTTGTTCTACGATTGATAATGTAAAATGATACCGTTTATTTTAGGTATTTGATCTGTTTAGGCTGTTCGGAAAGTTCTGTTGACCTTTCGAGGTTCAGCAAAAGTTTTAGTATCTCGATTTAGATCTTTTATGTCAATTTATCGGATTTATAATTATGTTTTCCTTTTTATTTATTGTTGTTATCACAATTTTCTTGTGAGTAGTTTTTAAGATCGTTTGAATGTTTTTACGCGTTTAGATGAACTCAAAATTATGTTGAATGCATGATACCAATTTTGTGTTGCCTATGTGGTTAAGTTTCTTGAAGTCAAAATTCGATATGAAACATTTTTTGACGTCAAATGTATCCCAACGGGTAAGCGGTTGCTTAATAATTGAAGAAATATAGGAAATTTTAATACCTCCGGAAAAATAGAATTTAACTTTGCACTAAATTTCCGATCCGTTTTTTTTATAAGGTCATCCTTACTGAGCTTAAAATTACAAAATGCTGACTGATCCAGGTGGAGTCATCTTGAAAAAACGTTTCTAACCGATATCTTGGAAACTATGCACTTTAGCATTACAAAATTTGGATCGGAAATTTAGTGCAAAGTTGACCAAAAAATCGTCTATTATTCCCGAGATGTTATCATAAACTCATGATCTCTACCCTCAGAATAATAGTCTCTACACAAAAACTATAGCAAACAACTGCCTCGGTGGCTCAGTGGTTAGTGACCCTAACTTCTGGATCGAAGAGGCGTGGGTTCGATCCCCACCCAGGGCAAATATTTATGTGATAAACATAAGTGTTTGCTCTGTGTCTGGGTGTTATTTAGTTACTATCTATATAAGTATGTATTTAAAAATAAGTATATGTAGTTGTATATCAGTGTCTGGCAGCCATATCACAAGCTTTGCTTAGTTTGGGGTCAGAGGCCGTGTGTAAGATGTCCCAAAATATTTATTTATTGCAATAAGAACAAAACAAAAGAAAACAGTAATTCTATCACTTCACTAGTTTAAAAATATGTATACAGATAACTAACCCAAGGGACGTTTATTTTTACACCACAATACGAATCACTCTCTTCCTGACAGCCGGCATAATCATCGCAACGTTGGCTGGACGCCACAATAAAAATTCGGCTAAGTGTGAGTCGGTCTCGTGCACGAAGGGTCCCGTACCGTATGAACTCTTATCTCCTTTCCAGCGTCTACTATAATATTATAAACGCGAAAGTTTGTTAGGATGGATGTTTGTTACTCTTTCACGCAAAAATTACTAAACAGATTGAGATGAAACTTTGAAATAATATAGTTTATATATCAGAATAACACATAGGCTATAAATTATAATGATATTGCTTAAATTTCAATAATATAACGATAAGTGACAAAAGTAAGTACAAGTAAGTATGAAAAAGTCTACTATTTGCGAGCTATTTTAGAGCGCGCTTCAAGAAATGTAAAAAAAAAACAACAGCTGTCAAATCGTTTTTTTTTCCTCCTCCTTAATTAAGGGTGGTAATGTAGGGCCTCGGGTTTGAAAGACGGAAAGTGACATCGTCTACTTTTTATCCCGGATAAATAAAGGGTTCCCATGGGATAGCACAAAAATCCAAATATCATGCGGGCGAAGCTGCGGGTAAAAGCTAGTTATTAATAATAAGCAAAAACGGCAAAAAAGCAAGCTTGTTGTATGGCAGGCCCCTTGAATATTTATTTTAATATGTTAGTATTTGTTGTAATAGTGGCAACAAAAATACATCATCTGTGAAAATGTCAACTGTCTAGCTGTCATGGTTCTTTAGATACAGCCTGGTGACAGACAGACACACGGATAGCGGCGTCTCAGTAATAGAGTTCTGTTTTTACCTTTTGGATACGGAACCCTAAACATAAATGCTAAACCACGTCGTAGAATATTTAAAAGGAATACTCAGCTATAGTATTCTGGTATCTAATCCGCTTCGGCCAGCATACGTAACTGTTCTCTGAAAATTGAAATTGTACCTTATTTTTAGAAACCTGGACTGAAAAGCGGAATTATTTATAAAATGCTGTCTTCATTCATTTTTAATGTCATTTTCGTATGATTACTTATCATGGATGTCATCTAATTAATCTTTTCTTCATCAAACGTTGAAGTTGTCGAATAAAAATAAAATACACAATATTCTCAAAAATGCGAAGATACCGCTTTTTAGAACAAATTCATGATTCTAAGAAAGTTTTTTGCATTTTTGGGCACTTTCCTACACGTTAACATTTTTTTTTTGATACTGTTATTTATGCACATGAATTGAGCTATAGCTTTTATCCATGAAATTTACGAAAAAGTGGTACCTTATTGTATGTGTTCTTTGGAACCTTCATAAAAAGAGATTTTGTAAGTTGAATGTGAGTGTATTGTTTGAGAGCTAATAATAATTAAGACAATGTGGCACAGCTTACAGTTTTTAGGGTTCCGTACCTGAAAAGGAAAAAACGGAACCCTTATAGGATCACTTTGTTGTCCGTCTGTCCGTCTGTGTGTATGTCAAGACTCTTTATCTCGGGAACGCGTAAAGATACCAAGTTCAAATTTAAGCTGTATACGTATATCTATAACCTCTTGTAGTTGTGTAAAAGAAAAACTTCTCAGTTATTGTTTAAAAAAGTTAGAGCCGTTTATGTCGTAAAAAACCGCATATTTCGACACTCACAAAAATCAAAACCTACAGGGTACTTCCCGTTGACATTGAGAAACATTGAGACTTGCCGAGAACTATGAAATTTGGCGAGAAGCATTGTCTCAGAGTACACATATAGGAATAAATCTGAAAACTGTACATTTTTATTTAAATTACAAAATATAGGACCTCAAAATTCACAAAATGTGGGTTCAAAATTCAAAGTGAGTCGTAGTAAATCGTATCATGTAAGGTTTCATATAAAATAACTTCATTAGCACATGCTAAAACAGGTTTTAAATTATTTTAACAATGTGCAATTTTCGAAAAACAAACTTTTTTGTCGATTACAGTATAGAGATTTTAACAACTTACTTCCCAATTTTGTGAAATTTTCTGGATTTGTACGGAACCCTCGATGTGCGAGTTTGACTAGCACTTGTCCGGTTTTTTACTATGTGCCACAGATTGCTGACAAAATTTTATAAATTAGAGCACGAGCACATATCGCCAGGCAGTTATCCCCGAGTCGCACTAGTAATAATAACTTGCATTAGGATATGTGACTTGATCGAACATTTATAAGACTGAGGGAGAGTAGACCGGCGCGGCGTAGGAGAGAAAGTAATATCCCCCTCTCTTTTTACCGCGCGGAGATAATGTATGGCTACTCCTGCTGTTTCGTACGGCGCTTGCGCGAGTGTGCGTGATTTTGTATTTTACCACATAAATGATAGTAGGTACTTTTATACTGATAAAAAAAAACCGGACAAGTGCGAGTCAGGCTCGCACACCGAGGGTTCCGTACGAATCCAGAAAATTTCACAAAATTGGGAAGTAAATTGTTAAAATCTCTGTTATAGAATAATCATCATCATCATAATAATATTCATATTTTTTTTGCTTTTCTCGTCATAAATCGAAAATTACACATTGTCAAAATTATTAAAAACTTGTTTTAGCATGTACTTACTAAAGAAGTTCTTTTATATGATACCTTACATGATACGATTTACTCACTTTGAATTTTCATATTGTGTGAATCTAGGCCCTATTTTTTGTGATACAAATAAAAATGTCCGGTTTTCAGAATTATTCCAATATGTGTACTCTGAGACAATGCTTCTGGACAAATTTCACAGTTATATGTCAACGGGGAGTACCTACCCTGTAGGTTTTGGTTTTTGTGAGTGTCGAAATATGCGTTTTTTTACGACAGGAACGGCTCTAACTTTTTTATACGATAACTGAGAAGTTTTTCTTTCACAAAACTGCAAGAGTTCATAGATATACGTATACAGTTTAAATTTCAACTCGATGCCTAACGCGTTCCCGAGATAAAGAGTCTTAACATACACACAGATGGACAGACGGACAACAAAGAGATCCTATAAGGGTTCCGTTTTTTCCTTTTGAGGTACGGAACCCTAAAAAGTAATTCGTGCAAAATGATTCCCTACATATTCAGAAATATCCAAAAATGCACATCATTAATGTTCAAGTTTACACTCCCGAGGACTTCCGAAGTGCAACCCGTTGGTTTTAAAAATAGACAAAGATTTCAGATACACAAAGCTTTAATTAATCGAACTGCACAATAAGCATTCAAATAGTTCCATCATACAATATTCCAAGCGCTTTCTCTTGGCTGCATCCAATTTATTTTTATTAAACATGGATACAGGATAGCAAAGAACGAGTAAATAGAAAACAATAGAAAAAGCTGCTTTTCTTGTTAGGTAAAAAACATTTGCTTCATAAAGTCGGCGAAGCCTAGAATCCCCTTTCATATTATCGTCTAGTTTTTCCTAAGAAAATAAAATACAGATATTCCTACAATGTAAACAAATTTGTATGTTTTAACGTTGTTACATCATTAAGGATTTAATTGAAGCGTAAAATAGCAAGGTACAGATCATTAAATTTAAAAAAGAAGTTGCTTCTTCACGTTGTTATCGTCAGTTGGGCACTTGTCCCACTACAGACGAGGAAGCGATGAACTACCTATTGTATGTTTTTTTAAAATGAGGTTACGTATAATTTTATTCTGAAATAGGTATACTTGTATAAGTACTGTACACAAAGTCAGCTTTTTTTCCGATTTCCAAAAAGGAGGAGTTACTATGTTTGTCTGTATGTATTTTTTTGTATATGTTTGATCGATATTTTCGCCAATTGTCAACATATTTAAAACAATCTTTTTAGTTTGAAAAAATATACTTTACAGGTAGTCTCATTTAAATTTTACAGATATAAGCTGAGCATTTTTGATAAATCAACAAAAATATACATAGATGTCACATCAATTCTTCAAAATTATCCGAATTCTGTACATTGACTGACGGTAAAAGTCAGTGTTGCAATTTTTTGAGAAAATTCACTAGTTTATTGGAGTAAAAGCTGCTAAAATGTACTCGCTCAATCGTGCTTGCTATCCACCCAGGACAGGATTTTCGCTTAAATTATATGATGGTTACATATGTAAAGGAAGTGTATGATGTAAGCAATTGCCTTCGCCTGCACTAAAGTAATTGTTCATTGCAGGACTTGATACTAGTTTGAAATGGGATTTTTTCTATTAAAACCTTTTTTATCGGATCAAAACCGGTTACAAGTTACAATAAGCCTTGTTTTAATGCTCAGTGAAATTTTCTGCTTCTTCAATTTCGGTTGGTTTGTTCGCTTATTCAGTTTTAGTCGATAGATCTACTCACTTTTCAGTAATCGTATCAGCGGTGGGACGGTTGCCTAAATATAGCTGAGCTTTGTTTAGACAGATGCTACGATATTACTATTTTGAGCTCACGAATAAAAATACGAAGGAATGTACTCGTATTCTTAAAAAAGAAAGTTTAATATTTACTCTAGCAAATGATCTGATTTATGATGCTTACGAGAAAAAAAATGACATGTCAATGGTATGGTGGGTGGATTATTATGAGTCAATATACCACCACCCATAATCCATAATCCAATCCATATCCACCCATAATTTTTTTGGATTTCACTGCGGAATCGATCATTTATCATGTGGTCTAGATTAACTGATAAAATCTGCTAAAAGGTGCGATCTCAGACCAAATAAAAAAATCAAGACAGAACGTCGTGAACAGACAAGTGAGGCCGCTTTTTTAAACATGTGTGAGTGCATCGGTGTTGCGCCGCCATAGTTCGATTGAAAAGCCAAAGCGCAGTTTCGTTGTACGTATACGTGTGTGTGATTGTGTCTGCACACGGCGAGGCGTAGTTTTGCCGGCCTTACTTGTTTGTTCATAATATTCTGTCCTGATTTTTTTATTTGGTCTTGGGTACGATATCATAATCTAACGCTAATCTATAAAACTCGCGCTGTGTTAGAATCTTCGAGCAAATATCTACGGAGCCACAGTCCCTAAGTGAAAGTAGTGAAAAAATGTCCGAGCGCTGTCAAACATACCGACATAGATATTTACATTAATAATTCACAATGACCCGTTTTTCGAATCTCGACGTTATGTCACCGAATTAGTGCTTGTAACCGAGCACTTTGACATCGCGCGGCGTTGTAGTCGGCTTGTAATCGCCTTAAGACTAACTGAAAAGCCTGCCCGCTTACGTAGCTTGCAGGGTTTTGCGTCGGACACGTTTTTTGCACGATTGTGACTATAGATTTGCTCTAAGATTAGAATCTACTTATCCCATATATCATAGGGTACTGTTTGTTTTTTAGACGACAGATTTATCTGAAAATATCAATATACTCAACAATATGCCCAATTTTTACTCTCTTACATTTTACTAAACTTCACAATTACTAAATTTTATTATATTTCACAATATCAGTGTGGGTTTCATGGTAAAAGTTGGTTACAATGATAGTACTATGGAATGTTAAATATGCCGGACAGCTAAACAATCACCCTCTTTAATAAGGTAGGCATAAATCTAGAACTTAAACTGAGGTATCGTACCAACATAAATGTAAATACGAGTTATACCTACCTACTATGTAAATCAGTTAGAAACGAGTAGCTTATGTTGGGATGAAGTGGATGGGTACACGGAGAATCTTGTGCAAATCTCGCTTTACCTAGTAATAGCCAAGGTGCGATCAGCGGAGCGTAGTATTTCCGACAACAATGTGGGCAGATGGTATTGCTATTGACTAACTTGCAGATCGTACCTGGTCCAAAATGTAGACAGATATTACAACAGGAGATACCTACATTTTGATTACAAAGGTATTCTTAGGTATTAGTGTGGTATCAGAGAACGTATATAAAATGTCCGAAACATATTTATTTGTTCTTTTTTTTACAATAGTTTTACTTATAGAAATATACGAGTGTTTTCAAAAATACATTTTGATAAGATCGATCACGTATCGCCAAGCGTAGCGTAAGACGTCCATCCACATGGAACTATGCAAGCAGCTTCTTAGCGGTTTTATTGAAGATCCATAGAGGAAGCCTATGTCCAACAGTGGATGTCGCATAGCTGATAGATAGATAAAATGAGATTTGTTCTAACTAGGAATGATTGGCCAAAGAGGGAGCTATGTCCAGCAGTGAACTAAAACGAGCTGTCAATTATGGTGACGGGAACGACTGTTTTCTATTACTTAATGTGATGAATGTAATAGTAATACTCGATAATAATACGAACGGTTTTTTGAGATGGGATGCGTCTCGCTTTTACGAGTATACTGTACTGTATCAGCCTATTTAAGAGTCCTTGCAGGACGTAGAAGAGTGATTGAGCCATATCCACCACGCTGGCCAAGTGAGGTTGATGGTCTCGCTTCACTTCAGTATATTAAGCATTTTTATACCGCAAGTCTACAACATTTCTTACGTTTTTGCTTCGGGAAAAACATACGTAAATACTGTATAAATTACCAATTTGTGTATAACAGCTTAAGACGTGGCATCGGGCCGAGAAACACGAAAACGAGTAGTTTTGAATGCGATTTGAGAGGACCTATGATATTGATTCAAATGTAAAAAATATCATAGATAAAGGAAAATTTTGAAAAATTTAATGAAGCGGAAAATAAATTAAAAAGTGACCGCTTTATTAAAAACAAGCTTACAAATTTCTCACAAAAAAAAGTATAATAATTCGAATACTCAGAATTATCAGCGACCACACCCCATTATTTTTTACGAATAAATTAGTTATTATATTTTTCTATTTTACAGACCGAGAAGTTTTTTTTAATGTGTATATTATGAGTAATTAATTAAAAACTCACGGCCGCGTAAAATTCGTCCGAGCGAAGAGGCGCGGTACTCGATTTTTGAGAAACAATAGTTCATCAATGCGTCACCTTAATACAAACAGCATGGACGTATTGGGTCAAACTTTGATTTAAAATAAAAAAAGCCTACGTCCTGCTAAACAATATTGCAAGACAAGTTAAGACGTAAGACTCCGTATAGATATACTTGTAGAGTCAGTACATAAGTATGTAACTTGAGCTATCGTTACACCACTCTATTAAAAACCTCTCAGGCCAGTCTCAGGGCTGCTCTACCGGTCTGAAATGCGTTCTATTCATGTTCTGCCACCCCCGGCTGAGTAGAACAAGCTTAACTTCAGTTAAATGAATATTCAAATCCATCAAATTTTTTTTTTTAAAAGCTTACGTCCTGCAAAACAAACTTGTAAAGCAAATCAAGATCTAAGAACCTGTATACAGGGTTATTTCTAATCAATTAGCATCCTTTTGGGGGCTTATTCTGTACATCAAAACTAACAACTTTTGCCAAAACTCAAAAAAAAAAATCATTCACCCGCGACTAAATGTATGGAACAGCTGATTTTTTTTTAAAGTTTTGAGCAAAGTCGTAGAACAAAAGTTGTTATTTTGATGTACAGAATAAGCCCCTAAAAGGATGCTAATTGATTAGAAATAACCCTGTAGATAGAGTTTGTAACCTGAGCTATCGTTATGCTCTATTAAAAACCTCTCAGCCTAGTCTCAGGGCTGCTCTACCGGTCTGAAATGCGCTTTATGCATGCTCTACCGCCCCCGGCTGAGTAGAACACGCTCAACTTCAGGTAAGTGGATATGCATTATGTTGATAAGTACATCGTTGGTTTGCATTCGTGTGGGTGTAACTGAGAGGCAGTACTGGAATATACTGGTATGAGATAATTAAAATGTTCTGATAACGAGACAGGAATCCGATAGCATGCGCCAAAATTAACTAGTATAATTACGCATTTCTATTCAGTCAGCAGTGGCAACATATAAATTGATATATGCAGTTAATGAGTTGTATTTGGAGTACACTTTGGAACTGTCAGACAGAATGACAGATAACTGAATTGGAAAACGTTTAAAAAATTAAGCAGAATCACTTGGTGAATTCGTAGGTACATAAGTGAATTCACTAGAAAGTATTCTGCCAACTTGGTCATATCTTTGGTCAAGAATACAAAAGATTCACAGTCAGTTCCAAAAAACGGCGCGAAATATTTGCCACAAGTATACTGTATGTACTGTACTGTACTGTATCAGCCTTTTTAATAGGCCACTGCAGGTCATAGGCGAAGGGTGTTTGGACCATATCCACCACGCTGGCCCAGTGCGGGTTGGTGGATTCACATACGCCATCGAATTTCTTTTACTGACATATGCAGGTTGCCTTACGATGTTTTCCTTCACCGAAAAGCCAGCGGTGTTAAATTCCGTACATTAATTCCAAATAACTCATTGGTCACGGGACCGGGATTTGAACCCACGACCTCACGATTGTAAGGCGGGTGTCACTACCACTAGACCACCGCGGCTTTTTTACAAGTATTAGTATAAGGGTTGCCTAATAAAGATTAAAAAATATATGTGCGCACGTAATGATGTAACCTAATAGGTTTAACCAAAACTTATACGAAGGGTTTAAAACAGGGCCCAATTTTTTTATATCATTAAGTTTGAGATCAAGACTCTTTCCTGAACAGACGTAGGTATTACAAATTGCTGAAGTATTCAATCACTGAATAAGTTGTTAAGTACGTGTCGAGACACGCGTATGATAGTAGACTCTTTTTTCAACTTTGTCGACCTACATCTCACCTGTGGTGCATGTGACAGAAAAATCGCTTGGGAAACTTCATATTCATTTTAGAAACCCTATTCAACGATACACCTCAAGAGGGGGTGGGGTTAGAAAAAACATTACATGTATAACGCGGTCACATTAACTCGACGCATCGCATTAATTTTTCAGTAACTTTTACTCGATCTTAATAAACAGGTAGAAACTTATCTTTTGTAGAAGATGGTTTGGAACCTTTCGTGCGGGAGTCCGACTCGCACTTGGCCGTTTCTTTTTGCACACCGTACTTGAGCGCCAAAATAACGTCACATGGTCAAGCGTCTGCCGTCTAGTTAATGTGACCGCGTTGTATGGGAGCTACCCCTTAAATACACTTTTTTACTTAAAACGTTTTTTTTTAAGTATTTAAAATTGAGATCTATGCTTAAACTTTTATAATATCAAATTTCATGCAATTTGGTTCATAAATGAGATAAGGTTTTGTCTTAATGGGACGGACTTGTATTAGCTTCGTGGGACGGACGGACGACGGACGAACACAACGAAGTTGTAAGGGTTCCTCGTTTTACTAAGGAACCTTAAAAACCAGTGATATAAAAAATGAGTACTCTATATAATTAGATAACATAACATGTGAATGTTATGACTCACTTCAATAAATCACGAATTAAACACCAGAGTTTGTTAAAATAATCATTTCATCCCAATAATATGGATAAATCAAACATGTTACGATAATGTGATCGTTTCGCGCTTGGCGTTAGTTTAATGTTGTTTATGTTTGATCGATTTATCGCTACTTAACAATGAAACTGTAAACAATATTTTTAGATGTAAATCGTTGTTAATGCTGTAATAGTAAAAATATTCTCAACGAAACTCAATAACGTAAACGTATTGAAAATGGAAAGCTTGTGCATAAGAATGTGCATTTTTAAGAGCGCAATAAATATTTTCGGCTGTTGTTTGTCCACCGGCCACAGCTGATTCACTGACACATTAAAAGATATGTCCACAAAATGTATGAAGGCTGGTATAATAATAATCAAAAGTTTTAACCACAACACTCGTTACATTTCAAGAAAGCTCATATTTTTCTGAGTCCTCCGATTTTTTTAAAATGAATTTTGAATTTATTAGAAAAAATAAATATATTTCGCTCAATAGGTAGTTTATCTCTAGCAGCCCTGATTAAGTAACCTCCAAATTGTAAAATAAAAGCATTTTTACCTATTAGACACAGTTTTAAAGTGATTTTTTGTCACATTGTACCTACTAACTGGTCACACTGGTAGGTTATAATTTTTAATTATAGCAAATTAAGAGATACTGGTAAATGTGAAAGAATCAGCTACGACTGCAAGTAAAATAACGGTAGAAGCACTTTATTATTGCTGAACTAGAAAAAATAATAAGCTGTATTGTTATTTTCATACAATTTATTTTTCGCATTTAAAAAAAATTGGAGGGGTGAAAAAATCTAAATAAAATATTATTGGGAAGCCCATATAACAAGCTTTCAAATGATGTATCTATCATCGTGGTTCGATTTTTCTCTGAATAATATACCACTTGTGTACGTCACCTTTGCAAGTTTGAATACACAGCATTGAATTTCTAAAAACCGTATTAAGCGTTCAATAATTTTTGGTACGTATGTATCAAGGAAAAGTTGGTTTTTGATATCTGTGATTCGTTATTCGTATATCGAGATCAAACATTTTTGTCTTTGTCTTTTTTTGGTCTATCCCGTCAAATTAAAACAAAAATACTAATATATGTGTATGATAAAAGACTGCTACATTAACTTCTTGTTTTTATTCTTTAATTTAAAATCGCGCTGGTGAAAGCGACGTCAGGGATGTCGTGATACGACTGCGATCTTTACTTCCATTACTAATGTTTTTCGTATTGGAGAGCGATTAAGTTAATTGGCAAAGTTTTGCTCTTGGGCTCGTGTTTTCAATTGTATACCTAATTATTTTGTTTGAATATTAGGTATAAGGACGAAGTCAGGTATCATAGATGCATTTATGTCACGTGTAGGTATGCGGGTGGAGAAGGATAGAGGGCTATTATCCATTAACTAATTTCGATCTCGCATTCAAATATAAATTAAGTAGGAATGTAAAGCTGACAACACAATAAGAATAGGCATGTTTACTGGGTTTATGAAATAATTACTATAATTAGTCAAATAGATTATCAAAAACTATTGGACCCGTATTAGTTTTTCTTATGCTAATAGAACAATAAACAACAAAGATAACCCTTGTCAAAGTTTGAAAGTGGGGGCTCGTGACGTCACTAGTGCGGTACATTTTTAGTAGACTAGTGACGTCACGCTGAACTACAACGTGCTTTATCTTCATCATTTTTTGTATAATTGATAGAAGAAAAAATATGTGTCTATTATATTTTGATAATCTATGTTACGGACAAATTATATTGTTTTAGTAAACTTTAGTAATTTTGTACTTAAAGAATTTCCATTCTTAAAATACAAATACGTCCGGGCAAGCGCAGTGTAAAATGACCTCTAATAAAATATAAACCAGTAAAAACATCAGGAACAATCTGGATGTAAGCTGCTTCCAATCGGTTTTATTGGGAATCCATCGGGGAGGTTCCAGACATCTATGTCCAGCAGTGGACTTCCCACGGCTGATGTTCTTGAAAGTATTATACTGTACACTTTTAGTTGATGATTACATTCTGAGGTTTTTTTAAATATTAAAGCCGACACGTCAGGTATTGCAGGTGCATTTATGTCAAGTGCCAGGTTGGGACGTCGGGAGCCATTAATCGGCTTCGGCACTGGAAACCGGATAAAGTACCTGATAATACAACTTCATTATTTTTGTATCACGAGACTTATCGTACAATAAAATATAACAAAAATAAAGAATAACGTGCTTGACTTGCGAAAGCTTAAAAATAGTAATAGGTATATACTTATTTGTTATTCATAATCAAAATATATTAATTTAACCTTGAAACGAAATGATATTAATTCCACCATAAGGTGTTATTTGTAAAATAATACGTCCAATCTATTTAATCTTAAAAATTTACTGTTACACAGTTGTGCTAACGAACCCCAAATCAGGCTGACCATGTATCTTGGGCACCCTGTGGCCGTTTCACATAGTTTGCTGTCTTGACACATTCATTTGCATTATTTTGCAAAATTAAGGGGTTTTCTTTGTAAAGTTACGAGTATTCCGTTTCCATCGCAGCAAATGTTTTGAACTACCTTACTTCATTATCAGCTCAGGTCAAGGATCAGTAAATTGGGAAGTCAGAAATCAGTAATCGGTTTCGGCGGGGCATAGAACTGGAAACCGAGGAAGCATTTCTTTTCCATCGTTAAGTACATGCACTGATTGCAGCCACTACCCCGATTTTGGCCACAGATGTCAAAATTATTTCATAAATATGTCGGATAATGGAGCAGCGCCATCTAGTATTAATAATAGACATAGGATAGTTGGAAACGTCAAATGTCAACTGTCGTTTAAGCGTTGAGTAACATTTGGGTGAGGTCGACACAGAGCCTGTGGTATGGAAATAACATTGAGCAATGTGAAATAACAACTTCAGTCTTGAGGAATTGGTTCACTCATTTCTGGTTGATCTATGGTGGAAGAGATTCGTTCGATTCGTTCGGTGGATGCCGGCAGTTTTAGATCTGGGACTGAAACGGGCACGTGGTTCTGAAAAGGTTGCTGTGTCGAACTTTCCACGTTTCCATAATCTTAAATTATCGTAGTAATCCTGCTGTAAAATTAACTTAATTCGATTAAAACTAGAGAATAAACTTGTAAACCATAAAACGCTTTGTTAATTTCGGCGTTCCTGACATGTTGGACCCACATGATGACGGGTCCCGGGAGTTCCCCCCGTCAAATAGATTATAAATAATGACATAATGTAACTCCAACACTAAACAGTGAGTGTGGGTAGCAAAGTTTGAAAATTTCTTTAAAAACATTATTTCAACATTAAAATTATAGATATACTAGTTTTTACCCGCGGCTTTGCCCGCATATTTTGATTTTTGACGCAACATCATTATAATTTATAGCCTATGTGTTATTCTGATATATAAGCTATATTATTGCAAAGTTTCATCTCAATCCGTTCTGTAGTTTTTTATGAAAGAGTAACAAACATTCATCCATCCGTCCTCACAAACTTTTGCGTTTATAATATTAGTAGGATACACAATCATTAGATTTTAAATTCAAAGTGGGCAAAAATGACGCTAAGATGGCCTCGCGTCTATCCTACGAGTAGCAAACATTTTGGACTAGCTCACTTCATTATCAGCTCAGTCAGCCTAAGTGCATTTATGTCAAAAGTCAGTGAATTGAAAAGTCAGAAGTCATTCAGTAATCAGATTCGGGGGCGCATTGAACTGGAAACTAAGTGCGAACATTGCCAATGCAACCCCGATGGTCTTTAAAATTGTACAAAGGTTTACAAGCAGCAAAACCATGAGAGAAAATATTTTTTTTATCTCGAATAAGTCCGCGCTTGACCACCAACTCGCCTGATGGTAAGCGACGTTGTGGTCGAAGATGAAGCAGACTTAGAAGATACCTAACCTATTTACTCTGATTTTGGAAAGCTTTAGATTATTAATATCTCTCAGAAAACAGGAAAGCAAGATGACTGTTGATAAAATACGTTAAGTTAACATTGGAGGATTCGGACCACACTTTAATCAACAAAAATAGGGTACCGCGTAGTGCTACTACGTGTCTAGACCGAATCATACAAATCGGCGGATGTGAAGTTAGGTACAAGAAGCTCGATATCCAATCCTGACTGACGCTCACTTGAAAGCTGCGCCACAGCCCGGACACTCCGGGATTTTTCATACAAAATCTGCTGTCTTACGCACACTACACAGTACTTACTTACAGACAACACACATACGCACGAACGCTACACGTGCATTTGTGTGCGGAACGTCTATGGCTGCCAGCGATCACCACGACGTGACGACATGCCGCGTGAGTGATACAGTTACGTATTCAATTTTGTAAAAATGAATATAAATCTAGTGCATATAAAAGTATAACAATTACTTAATTTGGAAGCATTTTAGCAATAAGTAACCGATCTACTTTATTTGAAAGAAAATATGAAGAGAAAGTTTATAGAGGGGCGCCTTCGCGCACTCCTCTATCGTAGTCGAAAGGAAACAATGTTGCTTTGTAGAATAATCGTTTATATTGTTTTGATCAGGGTACAATAATATCAATAATTAGGTTCGAAAAACTATATCAGTCGAAATGTTATCAGCACGTTATCAAATCTCTCCTCTGACATTTCTTTCCGCGGGAGGCTCTGTCATTCTGTCAGAAAGACGTTTTTTAGTGGTGTGACACTTGCATGGCTGTTTGACCGCTAGTGATGCGATTAACAATCGCTACACCACCCCCCCACGCAGAAACGTACCCACATTTGGCGTATGCTAAAATTACTGTCACTCAGATATTTTTATACATAAGGAGAAATCTAATTAGGCTACCAAAACTTAATAAACATTTGATAATTGTAATGTCTATTCTATGTATATAATCCTTAACAAATCTAACACTGAAGACACTTAAACAGATAAATTATAACGTAGTTATAGAGAGAGAGAGTGAAATTAAGTAAATACTTATGTGTTCCCACCTTATGTTGCGTTGGTGAATTAGTGAAATATTTAGTATCTACCTACCTAATCTAAATTTTTAAACCTCACCCGCCTGCCGGAGCGCGTGGTATATGGTACTTTTTCCTCTGGTGTCGGTTTTTCTCCGTCCGTCTTTTGCGATGACCGACCGCTAGGTTGCACGGTTTGTGGTCCTGTAGCATGCTCCACGTATGCTGGTTTTAGCCTGTCGACGCTCACAACGATTTTGTTCCCTTTTACGTCAAGGGAAAACGTTTTTCCGTCGACTGACCGTTCCAACACTTTAAATGGGCCAGTATACGGAGGTTGTAGAGCGCGACGCACAGTGTCATCTCTTAAGAAGACGTGACTTGCCGTGGCCAAGTCTTTGAATATGAAAAACGACATTTGACGGTGCTGAGATGCCGGCGTAGGACGTAGGGCGGACATCTTACGGCGTAACTGGACTACGAAATCAGAAGGATCCTCGACTTTACCTGTTGGGGGTGATGACATCAATAGCTCCCCAGGGAGTCTTAAAGGTTCTCCATATAACATTTCGGCTGCTGTAGATGCGAGGTCTTCCTTATAAGCTGATCGCATACCTAATAGTACCAACGGTAGTGAACGAACCCATGAATTGCCGTGACACATCAGTGCTGCTTTAAGCTGCCGGTGAACCCGCTCAATCATTCCATTTGCGCATGGATGGTATGCAGTGGTCCTGATGCGCTTAGTAGAGAATTGAAGCAGTAGTCGGCGGAACAAATCTGATTCGAATTGGGAGCCTTGATCGGTTGTAATGACGGACGGTATGCCGAAACGAGGGATCCATTCTCGTGTAAAGGTTTCTGCTACTTCTTCTGCTGTGATAGATCGCATGGGCCATACTTCAGGCCATTTTGACACTCTATCTATTGCAGTCAGACAATAGCGATATTCGTTGCAGATTGGGAGTGGACCGATAATGTCGACGTGTACGTGTAAAAAACGGCCGGATGGCAATTCAAACTCGCCTGGAGGGGCTGAGTTGTGTCTAGAAACTTTGCTGCGTTGACAGGCCTCACAACTTTTAGACCACGCCCTGCAATCTTTCCGCATTGCAGGCCAGACGAAACGGTCTCCTACAAGTCGCGTAGTAGCGCGGGCACCGGGGTGGCTTAAATTGTGCATTTGGTCAAAAGCTGGTCTGCGGAAGGAGGGTGTTAAATAGGGTCGCGGTTTACCAGAAGAGATGTCACAGTAAATAGAGGTGTCGGTTCCTGGCGCGTTGACTTTAGTAAGGCTTAGGCTAGTGCCGTTTTCTAACAGGTTGGCCAGCTCCTCATCAGAGGCTTGTGATTGTGCGAGAGCCTTATAATCTTCTACTAATGATATCGCATCAACGCCTACGCGCGACATTGCATCGGCCACGACGTTATCCTCTCCTTTTATGTACCTTATATCGGTAGTGAAAAGGCTGATGAAAGACAGCTGATTTAGCTGAGGAGGAGGTAACTTTTCTCGGCGTTGCAGAAACGCGTATAAAAGCGGTTTATGATCGGTAAAAATGATTGTGTGCTGGACTTCCATTATATAACGAAAATGTTGCACACTTTCGTATACCGCTAATAATTCCCTGTAGTAAGCGGGCCATTGAGATTGTTGTGGCGTAAGTTTCTTGCTAAAAAATGACAAAGGAAACCATTTTCCGTTTCTGTTTTGCTGAAGACAAGACCCGACATGAACGCTCGATGCGTCAGTAAAGAGGCCTAACTGGGCGTTGCTAGCTGGATGTTGTAGCAGAGTCGCGTTTGCCAAACTCATTTTGCAGGTTTCAAACTTCTGTAGTAAATCGGGTGACCATGGAAAAGGCTTGGCGCCTTTGCTATTGGTTGAAACTAATGCATTTATTAATGGAGCTTGGGATTCGGCAGCGCGGGGGATGAAACGCCGATAGTAATTTAGCATGCCGAGGAATCGGCGCATGCCTTGTACTGTCTCAGGAGGTGGGAAGTCTAATAAGGCTTGAATGCGATCCTGAGGAGGGCGAATACCGTCGCTACTTATATGATACCCCAAAAAGTCTAAATTTTCTACACCTAATACGCATTTAGAAAGGTTTATAACAACTCCATAGTCTTCCAGGCGTTTGAAGAGGGTGCGCAGATGTTCCAGGTGGAGAGTTTCGTTGGCTGAATAGACGAGGATGTCATCCACGTAAGGAAAACAGAAATCAAGACCCCGTGTGACCTCGTCGATAAAGCGCTGAAAGGTTTGGCCCGCATTGCGGAGGCCAAATGTCATGAAGGGAAATTCGAAGAGGCCGAACGGGGTAACGATGGCTGTTTTAGGAATGTCCTCTTCAGCAATAGGTATTTGGTGGTATGCTTTTACGAGGTCGATTTTACTAAACATTTTTTTTTCAGCAAGGTTATGGGTGAAATCGTGAATATATCGCACTGGGTATCTATCTGGAACCGTTCTCGCGTTTAGTGCACGATAATCGCCACAGGGCCTCCAGGTGTCGTCTTTTTTGGGGGCCATATGCAAAGGAGAGGCCCAAGCGCTTTTTGAAGGTCGTGCAATACCGGATTGCACCATGTCATCAAATTCTTTTTTGGCCGATGCCAATTTTTGAGGGGCCAAACGGCGAGGCCGACACGAAATAGGTGGTCCATCGATTGTTTTGATGAAGTGCACCGTGTTGTGTTTGATCACTCGAGGCAGGCCGGGAGGTCGTGCGATGTCTGGGAATTCAGACAAAAGTTCCGTGAAAACCGGGTTTCCAGATGCGACTGCCCGCACACTCAGTTGATTGGTAACGGCTGTATAAGCAGGCGATGACAATCCGGTGGTCCCATCGACTAGTTTTTTATTACGGCAGTCTGGTAAAATGTGATAAAAGGCTAGGAAATCAGAGCCTATGATGGCTGAATTGACATCAGCTATCACAAAATTCCATACAAAGTCGCGGCGGAGACCTAAGTTTAGCTTCAGGCTAATGGTGCCAAAAGTTTGGATGCGGCTGCCATTGGCGGCGCTCAGATCATAGTCACTAGCTTGCTTGCGAGATGGAAGCCATCGGTGAGGGAAACAGCATAGATCGGATCCGGTGTCTATCAGGAACTGGTGCTTTGTCGCTTGATCTGTGACAAAGAGGCGGCGACTAGCATTTTTACAATCAGCTGCCGCCACTACTGATTGTTTGTTTGGTTTTCCGGTGCCACCCAACTGCAAGGGCTAGTGCATTTGGCCGCTTTCTTACCCCATTTTCTGTGGTACCAACACAGTTTTGGGCCGAATGATCGTGTGGAAGAAGTTGATCGGTCACGTGCTGGACGGTGTTGTTGCTTGGACAGAGCAGCCACTTGATTGCTTACCTCTTCTAATTGCTTGGCCAATGCAGCCAGGGTAATGTTAGATGACGAGGACGCAGCCGAACATACCATAGGTGGTGCTGGGGCTAGCTCGACAATTTTGTCCGCCAACTCTGCAACTTTTTCTATATTCAGATCAGCTTGTGCAGCTAAGATAGCTTGGGCCTGCTGTGGCAGGCGGCGTAACCAGAGTTGACGAATTATATCGTCGGAGAGTGCTGCCCCAGCAAGGGATCGAAGGTGACGAAGAAATTGGGATGGCTTTCTATCACCAAGTTCTTCGTCAGTTAATAATTGGCGGACCCTTTTTTCTTGGGAGACAGACAGGCGTTGAATAAGTGCTTGTTTTAATTTTTCATATTTGTCCTCTGTTGGAGGGCAGGTTATTAAATCTTCAACCTCCCCAGCGAGGTTTTGATCCAGATGACCCACTATGTAGTTGTACTTAGTTGTGTCTCCGACTATGTTCGCAATTTGAAACTGAGCCTCTACCTGGGCGAACCAGATCGCAGGCTTATCCGGCCAGAAACTTGGTAATTTTACTGATACTCGGCATACTTCTGGCTCAGATTCTTTTTTACAGAGCTGTTTTTGTAATGCAGCATTCTCAGCTAAAAGTTGTTGCAGCTGTGCCTGCAGTTGGTCATCGGCCATTGTGACAAAATTTTCAGGAAAATTTATGATAAAGGTAAGTCACATATATCACAAGCTCAGGCAGGGCGGGAAAGCACAATGAAAAATATTATTTACACAATACTGGAAGTAAGCGACCTTAAAAATATTTTGTGCAGTGGTAGTATACTGTTCGCAGAATATTGTTAAATAGAATGTGAATGTTAGCTAATACTGTTTCTGAGAAATAAATAAAATTAAGTTTTTATTTTCTAAACGAACACAATACTGCTTGCACTGTTTGTATTAAACGAAGAACTTACATATGTAGCTTATAACAATCACTGTGGTGTTAGTGCTTGTTAGCCGTAGCCTTCAATGGTAATTGTAATAAACACTTGACTATGTATTGTCTATTAAAGTTCACTGATGTCACTTCACTGATGTGATATAACTGTATATCTGATGCACTCGCTAATGTACAGGTTTGCAGGTTGTGACTATCAGAAAGGTAAGCATGTAATCACACCAATATATTACAATATAGCACAGTATTAGGTAAAACGTATACAGATAACTTGCTTGTCAGGGTGATCTTGCAGTAGAACCAAGTATCGAGTTGGAGCTCGGGCACTGTGGCTGGAACACGACGAGACATAGTCATCGGGATCGGGTTGTACCTACACTGGTTGAAGCACGGCGAGAAGATGTTGTTAGTCTAGCCGGTTGCTCAAGACTATACGTTGTCGAGAAAAACTTACGGAGTCACCATTATAGAGGGGCGCCTTCGCGCACTCCTCTATCGTAGTCGAAAGGAAACAATGTTGCTTTGTAGAATAATCGTTTATATTGTTTTGATCAGGGTACAATAATATCAATAATTAGGTTCGAAAAACTATATCAGTCGAAATGTTATCAGCACGTTATCAAATCTCTCCTCTGACATTTCTTTCCGCGGGAGGCTCTGTCATTCTGTCAGAAAGACGTTTTTTAGTGGTGTGACACTTGCATGGCTGTTTGACCGCTAGTGATGCGATTAACAATCGCTACAAGTTACCAAATAATGTAAAATAAGTTCCTTTTACTTATCCTTAGATAAACATTAAAATGTATTGTTTTGTTAAGTATTATTGATATTCAACCATACACAGCACAATTATTCTTCCCTATTGTCACAGTCTAGATATTTTTTATTACAAAATCTATCGGCCACTGCAGTCCGCGCGCTGAGTACACGATCGGTACGTGAAACGCGGGGTGGAATTGAGGAAGACACAAACGGGTGGAGGGTAACGAGTGACCGTTCTATAGGTAGTATTATTATATCTTCTTTAGCTGCGCGTTGATTGGGATTCGCACAGTTTGTAGCTAACTTCATGCCGACTTGTACCTATGATTCGATTTATATCTGTACTATTCTGTACCATTTGTGTGTCTGTCAGTGAAATCATAACTTCCAAACAAATTGCAAGGTTTGAATGTGATTTTCTATAAGTTATTTTTGATTGGAAAACTGCGTAGCTTCTTCCCGTCCGACATACCTCAGTGCCTCAAGACGAAAGTTTTCGACTAGTGTGTGTTACCAGTGATGACTTATGGCACAGAAACGTGGTCTCTTATTATGGGCCTTATCAGTACGCTCCAAGTAGCCCAACGAGCTATGGAGAGGGCTATGCTCGGAGTCTCTCTGCGAGATCTAATCAGAAATGAGGAGATCCGTAGAAGAACCAAAGTTACCGACATAGCCCAACGGATTGGCAAGTTGAAATGGCAATGGGCAGGACACATAGTGCGGAGGGCTGATGACCGATGGGGTCGAAAAGTTCTCGAGTGGAGACCACGTACCGGCAAGCGCAGCGTAGGACGTCCACCCACAAGGTGAACGGATGACCTCATTAAGACCGCAGGATCGCGCTGAATGCAAGCCGCTTCCAACCGGTCTTATTGGAGATCCATAGGGAAGGCCACTGCTAATGGCTAATGGATGGATGATTTTTGATAGAACTAGTACTTAGTGTCAGCATTTTTAGGGTTCCGTACCCAAAGGGTAAAAACGGGACCCTATTACCAAGACTCCGATATCCGTCTGTGCGTCCGTCTGTCTGTCTGTCACCAGGCTGTGTCTCATGAACTCAGCTGTCTAGAGCTGAAATTTTCACAGATAATGTATTTATTTTGCCGCTGTAACAACAAATACTAAAACGGAATAAATTCAAATTCAATTCTCCTATACAACAAATGTGATCTTTTGGGAGTTTTTTGCTCGCTATTAATAACAGCAAGAGGAATGGGGCTAAGGGGGCTCCAACCCGGTACGGAACCCTTCGTCCGTGAGTCCGACTCGCTTTTGGTCGATTTATAATATTGTGGTAGCAACGACATCAGGTATCGCACAAATGCATTAATGTCAAGTGTCACGTAGGAGCGAATAATCGATTTTGGCGGCGCATTGAACTGGAAACCGAGTGGAGCACTGCCAATACAGCTCCGATGCTTTATATTGTTGTTTAAAGGAATTATGTACAGCAAAACAAAAAGAGGTAGAAAAATACGCCAAGATAACAATGGAGGGTTTTGACGAAATTGCAATCCACAAAAAATAGTAATGCGTGTGTCAATGACAAAACTACTAAACAAATAGCAAGATTTATAATGCTATTTCTAAAAGATTTATTCAATAAAACTTATAGTTTTAGCATTTTTGATCAATAACGACATCAGGTATCGCAAAAATGCATTTTAATCGTATGTCAGTGGGTCAGTCAACTAGAAACCGAGTAGGATCAATGCCAATACAGCTCCATAAATTGTTGTTCAAAGAAATTCTGTACAGAAAAACAAAAAGAGAAAGGAAAATACGTCAAGTTAAGATTGGAGTTCTGGCGAAATTGCTACCCACAAAAAAAAAATGTGGCGTGTGTATAGTCCCGGCACGTAAGTTGAACAAAAAAATATCACTCTCTCCCTTTCGTTAGCAGAGAAAACAAAAGAGAGGTAGCTATGGTTTAGCGTTCAAGTTGTTTGCCGGCTACTATAACTGTGTATTCGTATCATATCTCTGTCTGTCAGTAGAATCATAACTTCTAAACAAAAGTAAAGCGATGGAAGTCGGTTTCAATAATTTAAACCTATAGCTTATTATTTATCCGAGTCCTTCGTCGATACGCCCCGCGAGCGGTTTGCACCACGATGCGAATCGCCCAAGTCCTCGTTTTGAATAGGGTATTTCGACCCGCGGTGCGAACTGCCGAAGACGTTGTAGGAATGGGTAGTTTCGGACCAAGGTGGTAAAGAAAACAGTTTTCCACATCAGTCATACGTATTAACAGTTATCAACGCCATCAGGTATCTGTACTGTACTTTACAAGCCTTTTTAGTAGCCCACTGCAGGACGTATGCCTACCCACGAAGGGTGATTGGGCCATATCCACCACGCTGGCCCAGTTCGGGTTGGTGGATTCACATATGTGAATTCACTTATGCAGGCTGCCTCACGATGTTTTCCTTCACCGAAAAGCCAGTGGTGTGAAAGACCGTACATAAGTCCTAAATAAACTCATTGGTACGGGACCGGGATTTAAACCCACAACTACAAGAATGATAGGCCAGCGTTACAACCACTAGACCACCATGAAGCCACCAGGTATCGCACAAATGCATTTATGTCAAGTGTCAGTAAGTCAGTAATAAGTTTTGGCGGCGCATTAAACTGGAAACCAAGTAAGATCACTGCCAAATACAGCTCCGATGCTATATAATATATCAGTTGTTCAAAGGAATTGTGTACAGCAAAACAAAAAGGGAAAGGAAAATATGCCAAGTTAACATTGGAGGGTTCTGGCCACTAACCCATTACGAGACTTAGAGGTGTTGATAATAAGTTTAACGTGAGTGTTTGTATCATATTTATTTTCTGTCTGTCAGTCTGACCATAACCAAAGAATATATAATAATACTACGTACCATAACTACGAAGATTGTTGTTGTCCTGTTATATGTAATACGGGGCCTGATTCTCTATCGACAAAACGTAACGTAACGCGGTAAGTATTTTTTTATTTCCGTGAATTTCGTTTGAAGAAATGTTTGATAAATGTAAAATTACGTTAAAATGAATGATAAATCGGGTTTAAGTTATGATATTTGAAAAATAAATATTTTTTATGTGAATTTCTTAAAAACAAAGATCACGTTAGAGCACGTTACACGCTTGTTTTCATACAGAATCACCTACACGGTTTTTGAGAGATGATGCGACGGAGATGTTTGTCAAAAATCTTATTCAATATTTTTAGTATTTTATGTTGCACCTAATACATACGACATCAGGTATCGCACAAATGCATTTATGTCAAATGTCAGTAGGTCAGTGATCGGTTTCGGAGACGCATTGAACTGGAAACCAAGTGGGAGTGCTGCCAATACAGCCCCGATGTTCTGTATTGTTGTGCATTGGCGTTAACACGGCTGGAATTACGGACACCAAAACAAGGGGAAAACAGGAGGAAAATGTCATGTTAACGTCGAGATCAGGGTCTGGCTACTGTGCTATTTATTCCCTTGATGTGCGAGCCTGATTCGCACTTTTTTACTAAGGAAATTGACGTGGTTTTCACACATTTTATACTATATATAACGGGACTAAGCTCACGTGTACGCTAGCGCGCGGAGCCGTCTCGCAATGCACATACATGAGACTAGGCGCGCTAGTACTCGCCAACTTGAGAAAGGTCGCCGAATGCGACCGAAACTATAGTCGTTACGACTATCCGTACACGTGAACTTAGTCCCGTTATATATAACTAGTTTTTACCCGCGGCTTCGCCCGCATGATATTTTGATTTTTGACCCAATATTATCATAATTTATAGCCTATGTGTTATTCTGATATACGAGTATAAGCTATATTATTGCAAAGTTTCATCTCAATCCGTTCAGTAGTTTTTGCGTGAAAGAGTAACAAACATCCATACATCCATCCATCCATCCATACTCACAAACTTTCGCGTTTAAGTATAATATTAGTAGGATAAAATGTGTGAAAATCTGTCCGGTTTTTCAACTAATTATGTGCTTTTGATTAATAAATGAGGTGATTCGTCCAAGCCGTCGATTCTACAATAGCTCGAAAGGAATTATTCCTGTCTGTCCCCCGGATCAAGATGTTTTACATCAAGGTACGACACATCCTCGGGACTCAGGATGATGTTGTTTACATATACTCGACACGCCTTGTTTACATTCTGTTTGATTTATTTGATTCAATACAATTTTATAATAAATAAATAATAATATTTTAAAATGTTTCCCTATAAATTAATTAAGCATTATTAAATTTCAAATACTTGCGACTACATTTCGCAATCCCTATTTTTCTATTTATATAATTACGTAAAAAACGATTTGAACCATGTGTGTGCGCTATGAGCGGAATGACCTTGCGGTGGGATCTCGGTGTCGGACTGTAAAGTCGTATAAAAAAAACCGGACAAGTGCGAGTCAGGCTCGCACATCGTGGGTTCCGTACAAACACGTTGTAATAATAATTAAAAACCTGTTTTAGCATGTGCTAATGAAGTTATTTTATTTAATACCTTACATGATACGATTTACTCACTTTGAATTTTGAACCGATATTTTGTGAATTTTGAGGCCCTATTTTTTGTGATTTAAATAAAAATGTAATTTTCAGATTTATTCCTATATGTGTACTCTGAGACAACGCTTCTCGCCAAATTTCATAGTTCTAAGTCAACGGAAAGTACCCTGTAGGTTTTGATTTTTGTGAGTGTCGAAATATGCGGTTTTTTACGACATAAACGGCTCTATCTTTTTTAAACGATAACTCAGAAGTTTTTCTTTTACACAACTGCAAGAGACCATAGATATACGTACATATACAGTTTAAATTTCAACTCGATATCTTCATGCGTTCCCGAGATTAAGAGTCTTGACTTATGGACATAAGGACAACAAAGTGATCCTATAAGGGTTCCGTTTTTTCCTTTTGAGGTACGGAACCCTAAAAACCAAATAATCTTAACTTTACTGGTCGATAATTATAATTTGTTCTACTACCTACTTTACTTTATGGGATCCTGTAAATGCCAAAATGAGGTGATCCGTCCAAACCATCGATTCCACAAAAGCTCGTAAGACATAGTTACGACACATCCCCGGGATTCAGGATGGTCCTGTTTACATATCATCGGCACGCCTTGTTTACATTCAGTTTGATTCATCGCCGTGATTTACTGCGACGCGAATCGAAACATTCCTGTGGTGCTGCGGCTTTCGTGTCACTTTTGATCTGAGGTGAACTGACCTAGGACTCTTTGGAATTCTAAGCGATAGGTATTATTTGTATAGGTACTGCGACTGCAATGTTGCACTTGGTACTTAAGGCCCACAGTTGAACAGAGTTACACTCAGTAAGATTTAAGAATTTGGTAGAGTCCACTGCACCGATGGAATGAGAGCTCACAGATTTTACGGGTGTAGCGCGTAGCGTAATACCGTATGCTGAGTGTGAGTTTTGTCGTAAACATGATGCGCTCTTCGGCGAGCGTGTAAGCATGTAATTTGTATGGAGAAATGTACAGCGCCACTAGCGGCGTGTTTTTGAAACACTTTGTGCGAGTGCAAGTTCATACAAATTACATGCTTACGCGCTCGCCGAAGAGCGCGTCATGTTTACGACAAAACTCACACTTATCATACTGACGTCGGTCTAGTTAGGCGACGGAAAATATATTGGTGTGTGCGGCGTACGGTGTGCCCAATTGCCCATTCTGAGGCCTTTTTCGCAGACTAGTACGGTAATTAGAAGCACATACTCATATTATCGCATCGCAGCACTCTGGGGTGTAGCACTCTGTACTTAGGATGTCAGTGGCTGCGACGTAGTCCCAAGGCCATCGACTTGTTTTTTTTTAATGCTCAAGGCAAATGCAGGTTCTTGCACCGACCCATATTACAGTTCATCCACGATGGACTAGTAGGTACTAAAATGTTCTTGGGAATACTCCACTATGTGAATATCACCATTTCTTTATCAATCACATGGGTAACTTTTCCAGTTCCTTGATGACACTGTAGGTTATAAATGGCAAATTCAAAGTATAATGTAAACCAAATAAGAACCCATGATGAAATAATACGGATTAACGTTAACAAATTGATAGATAAACGCTTTATTGATTCACACACATACTATACTACAAAAAATAGATAAAATAGATGCTAAAACACGTGAAGCAACAGGTGGCCTTATCACTGAAAGTGATTTCTTCCAGGCAAACTTAGGATGGAAAGAGGCAGGTACGAGTACAGAAATAATATACGACGATGTGTGCTAATTTAGACGACACTTAAAAAAGTCAAATTAAATGTTTATCAAACAAGTACACATATCAAATAGTCGTAAACTACATTACTGTAGAAAACAGCTATCTATGTAAACATGTGAGTAGGTAACTAGGTGTACCCCGTAGCTATATTTACCTATAATTTTCCCATAAACTTTGTTTAATCTAAGCATTCCACGGCGCGCAATTACACAAAGTTATTAAGTTTTTGTTTACTATTCTAATTGAATACGTCTTTACTTTATTACCTGGATTCTTGGTATTTCTAGTATTTATGTAAGAATCCTACTTGGCATATTCATCTTTAATATGTTTACAGACTTGTGGAATTGCTGAATAAATACTTATCTACGAACAGTGGCGAAGTTTTGCGTAAACGTTGCTTGGTTAAGTTTTTGAGACGTTTATCTCTTGTGATAAAGGGAACCAATTAGGTATCATTAGGATACCATGTTGGCGATGCAATGACGTAGGGACGCATTTACTGAATGGTATAGTCCAGTGGTCGTCACACTTTTCTGGTCAAGGGCCACATAGGATAGTGCGATGTATCACTGCGGGCCGCATATGATGAACTTGATTATAGCATAGGTACTAGACCGTGTTGTTTTAGGTTACCGCGCTGCCTACAGAACAAGCGAAGGAAAAAAAAATGCGCGAGCGAAGCGAGCAAATTTTTAGGTTTTTTCAGTGATTTTAAAACAGACATCAGCAAACTCGACAAACCCCCTTCTATTATTTATTAGAATTTTTTGCCCCTTTTCAAATAATTCAAAACAGATGGGCGACCACAATGAGCAATTTCGTTTTGTTTATTATTTTCAGTAATATCAAAGGTTACTGCTTATATGTGCGATCCTGAATGTTTTTTCGGTATTTTTAGTAATTTGAAAGCAAGTATAAACATTGTTTGTATTTTAATTATACCTACGCGTGTGTAGCTAGCGCAATGTTATTATCTTTTCTAATAGTTTGAAAACAAATATGATAATAGTACATAATTATGACCTCCACCTATACCGCGGGCCGCACCAAACACGGCCGCGGGCCGAATCCGGTCGCGATTTGATGACCACTGGTACTATTATAAATAAACCTTTCGATCAAATAATATATAATTTTTATTTTATTTATACTGCATTTTATTTATTTACAAATATTGTTCAAATATCAATCATAGACTTATTTAAATAATTTTGACTTGTAAAATATATTTGTAAAATGACTATGACTACCTACTTGCAATCTAAAAGTGTACCCATAGCAAAGAAGATATAATAATACTACGTACCCATAGCTAAACTTCTTAGAACTAGACGATGGTAACTAATTACTTAAAAGACAAGAATCTAATACTAGTAATTAGAGTCATATTCGCGTATAAAATAATATTGGATATTCAATTTATGTTCTAGGAAAAATATAAAAACAGATACCTACTTGATATCTTTATTAAAATATATGTGATAAATTATGTCAAAGATATTAAAGTTATTAGTTATAGCCCGGGTTTAGTTGCTATTCTACAAAATTAAATGCTTTGATTACATAGTAGTTTTAAGGGAAAAGCTATTGTCCTGTCATTATTACAACAAAGATTTTTGAAGTGAAAACGTCTTTAGCGGCGTTGTGCTTTTTTTGAGATGGGTAAAAATGTAAATAAAATGTCTAGCCTTCTGATGTCTGTGGATGATCTAATTGACAACATTTCAAATTTTTAACATAGTTATATTTATTTATTATCTGAAAGAATATTGCAAAATAACATATACGTATTTTTTATTTTTCCAATACGACTTATATTTTCTGTAAAATTAATTTTTGAAAAGTAACTTATTCTAAAAGGACGTAACTGCAAAATTTAGGACTCATAAACAATTTTACTGAAGCCACATTAGAAAAAAATAGGTGCTAGCGTTGCTGTCACTGTCAATGCCAATCAATCCGTCACAATTCACAACAAATAGGCCAGGAGGTCAGCGCAAAAAGTCCACTATGTACCACAGTATACCACGGGAAGAAAAATATAAAAAAAGTTTAACAACTGCCAATCACCTGAAATATGTAACAGGGTCTGCCATACAGGCTTTAAATTAGCACCACTTAAAAGAAGAAGAATAAGTAGTACTAGTTCCAAGATACTTTTAAAATTCAAACGGATTCTTCCACCCAATGCTAGGGAACCCAGCTGACTGACTCCAGGGTATTGATGTACATCATTTTGATAACTATGTACAAATAATTCAGCCTTTGGAAAGTATTTGCATTTTTTGCGTTTACCTCTCGGGCTAAAGCAAAATAAGTAATTTGAAAATGACACTGACATTTTATTTTTAAATAACATTTTATGTGTCAACACTGTCAGTGTTAACTGTCATTTTATATTGCTAGTATTTTTTTATCATTGGCAACTGAACTTATAGTATAAATCCCGAAATGGCTTGGGTGAGAGTTTTTATCTAATATCTTAGCAGTTACTGCACTAAATTTTAAAAAAAAATAAACATAATGATCAGCATCTCGATATCTCGAAATGGTTTTGGAATTTCATAGCCTTGTGAAATATGAAAACTTGTCAATTGCTTTTGTATAGTAGCTAGGTAGAAGTATTATCATAGTAAAATTGTAGGCAGCAGCATCATCAATTTGAAATGCGATTGATGAGTTGCCATGCCATTGCAGATGCCATGGAGGCAATCCATCCATCCATCGGCCATAGGACGTCCACTGCTGGACATAGGCCTTCCCTATGGATCTCCAATAAGACCGGTTAGAACCGGCTTGCATCCAGCGCAATCCTGCGGTCTTAATGAGAGCATCCGTCTACCTTGTGGGTGGACGTCCTACGCTGCGCTTGCCGGTACGTGATCTCCTCTCGAGGACTTGTCAACTCCATCGGCCATCAGTTCTCCGCGCTATGTGCCCTATCCATTGTCATTTCAACTTGCAAATCCGCTGGGCTATGTCGGTAACTTTGGTTCTTCTACGGATCCCCTCATTTCTGATCGATCTCGCAGAGATGTCAACACCCAAATATCTACCCAGCTGGTAATCGAACCCAGCATCGCCTGTGTCGAGAACAAAATAACTACCAAAGGAGTTATTAAACTTTTTATATGGGAGGCGGTCCTTGAAAACCGGCAGCGATGCGAGCTTTATTCATGTTTAGTGCCATATTTAAGAATATTATTTCACGCAAAAACATATTTTTGTGTATCGCCGTTTTATTATAATCTCTTTTTTATTTCACTAAGTAGAAAATATTTAGACTGAACTGGTAATACTAAGAGGATGTCTACGTAGTCTACGTATCTTATATATATAGGAATCTTCAAACAACCAATAGCGGGCTGGTATTTTAGAGTTTGACATTCATTTATTTTTTAAAACATGGCGACCAGCCCTCTATTGGTTGTTCAATATTGACAATGTCATTTCCTTTTGCTGTTTCATAATGTCACTGTCAGGTTTTTTTTTCAATTTAGGCTTAATGCAGTTATTTGGTGTAGCACATAGTTCATTTTTCTAATGTTTTTAGAACCCATTTGAAAATTAAAAGGCGATGAAAAAAATTCTAAAAAATATGTGTTTGAAAAGATAATTATATAAGCTTTCTATTGGTATAAATTTTGTTTCTGCAAGATTTCAAAAACCGCATCTTTTCCATATCCTTTGGTAGTAAAGCGTTATAATTATTAGATGTGAAAATACTCTTATTACCGTACCTCTCGATATCTTCAATAATTAATAATAATAATATAATATAGCTATTTATTTCATATCCTCATAAAACATGCATTTCTTATTTATAATGAATTTACACAATTAACAGTAAAATTTACTATGTATACAATTTATCTATTCACTTTCACTCTCTTCATGGATAGGAACCCTTCTTTGTAGGCCTCCTCCAGCTCGTTCCAAATTTCTCTATCTTGTGCTTTTGCTCTCCATTCTATTCCAGCCGTCGCTCTTATATCGTCAGACCACCTTTTCTTAGGTCTTCCTCTTCCTCTCTTGCCAATTGGCCCGTACCATGATATCTTCAATATTTGATAGATATTAATAAAACACTTGCTACAGAATAACTATAAAGAATAGAATATAATTAGTGTTGAATTATATTATTAATACAATTAAAGTACCTACTGTCTATGCCTAAATATCTCCTCGAAAAGTACTAATTAATTACAAATCTAGAGCAGAAGTGATTTAGTTCTTAATTAGAGAAGTTATTGTCCCACAAAAGCATCCAAACGAAGTTTCACTAACAATAAATTTAATTTGACAATATCTCAGCTTCCATTTGCTCACATGGAATTTATTATGATATGGACGTACTTAAGGTAAAGGGGGTGTTTGCCCATTTGACTTCACGTCTTACCTTTTTATAAAAGTTTTATGGGTGACTAGTTTTTCCCGTAGATCCGCTTATGTGGTATTTTAATTTTTGTGCTCCTCTGTTTTCTCGAATAAAAAGTAGCCAAAGCCATTTTCCGTCTTTCAAACTATGCCTTTGCTAATAATTGACTAAGTGCGAGTGGTACTCGCACACGAAGGGTTTCGCACCGTATGGAAGCCCCCCTTAATATGTTTTATTTTAATTTACTAATATTTTTTAGAGGAGGTTGTTGTAGGTGCATGAACCTTCCTTAATTTTTTTTCTGCTTTTAGGATTTGTTGTTATAGCGGCAACAGAAAAAAAAATTTGAACTGTAAAAATTTCAACGTTTCAGCGTCACCGTTCCTGAGACTGCCTGGTGACTGACAGACAGACGGACAGCGGAATCTTAGTATGAATGAATGAATGAACACTTTATTGTTAACACTAAAATACAATACAGAAAAAATATACAGAAAGGAAAAAATACAACAAAATTAACAACAGAACTACTGCGATGGCACCTGTGAAAGGTAAAGCATTTTAACGCTTTCCTTAAAAACATCAAGAGATGGGGCTTTGCGTATTGGAACAGGCAAAGCATTCCACAATTGGACAGCCCGAAAAGCAAACGACTTGCCATATAATGTTTCAGTAATTTACTAACTTAACTTAACTAAAATTAACTCAATCCGTTACTCCGTTGCTGCGTGAAAGAGGAACATACCAATACACTTATAACCTACAAATATACTAATTTTTTTTTTTTTTTAATATACTTATATTAGTAAGGATTTATTGTTGCACACTTTTATATTTTATGCATCACTTCTAGTGGATAATCATCATCATCATCATTCACACTGCCATCAGATGATAATCCCCGACTGGATAAATCTCTTTGCCATCCGTAATTGCGAATAAATCATTAGTATGTTTTATGTTGGTGGTTGTAACCTGTATGGTTTTAAGAACAATATATTTTGTTTATCTCTCTCTCTCTCATTGCTAGCGTAGCGTAGAGATTTTTCTTGGGGGGTGCGGAAAAGCTGCCTATTTTTGCCTACCTAAGAATAATATATAATGATGTACCAATTGACTTTCAGTTTCCTGGGGTGGGAAAAGTAGTTTGAATGGGCAAGGCTTACTGTGCCCTCCACTTGCTACGCCCATGCTCTTGCTAACTGCATCTATTTGCAGTTAACTGCCTGATGTTGCTAGCACAGCAAGCACTTGTATGTTACTGCCTGTACTAATGTGTGCTGTAGGCTAAATTACTACAAAAATATAATTAGTCCGTAAGATAGATTATCGATATGGGACACATATTTTTTCTTTTTTCAATTTTACAAAAATTGATGAAGATATATCCCAATAAAGTTCCGCATAACGTCACGTCACGACTAGACCACAAAAGTATAGACTTTTGACTGAGAGAAGACGTCACGAGCCCCCACTCCCGAACTTTGACAAGGTTTATCTTAGTCATTTTTTGTTTAATTGTCAAAAGAAAAAAATACGTATTCAATATTTTTTGACAATCTAACTAACGGACTAATTATAATAATGATTTTTTTATCCAGTCATCCTGCCTATTGCGATACAGTAATAAGATTAAGCGTGTATTATGTAGCCCCCTTCTGGCGTCCTCATTACGTCTCTACCAGTAATGAACCCCTTGTTGTGAGCTTACCATGTTACCTATAGTTCGCTCACAATTACATTGTATGATTTGATGATGTAAATTTCGCGAATAATCCCCCGTGAAATGTATCTCTTGTTCTAGCTTACAAGACGCGCAAATAATTAATCAACGAACATTGTTACTAGTTAGGTAATACAGGTGTTGTTTTAAGGTACAAGTTTAGCTGCGCAGACAGTTATCTGGATAGAGACTTCATGATACTATAATTTTACGTAACCAGTTTACGCCGTAGGTTTTAAAAATGGAATAGAATATCACAGGATCGCTCTTGCATTAAAACGTATGGGTAGAGAAATTACTATAGGCGTAACCAGTTTAAGCCGTAGGTTTTAAAAATGGAATAGAATATCACAGGATCGCTCTTGCATTAAAACGTATGGGTAGAGAAATTACAATAGGCGTAACCAGTTTACGCCGTAGGTTTTAAAAATCGAATAGAATATCACAGGATCGCTCTTGCATTAAAACGTATGGGTAGAGAAATTACTATAGGCGTAACCAGTTTACGCCGTAGGTTTTAAAAATCGAATAGAATATCACAGGATCGCTCTTGCATTAAAACGTATGGGTAGAGAAATTACTATAGGCGTACCTAACCAGTTTACGCCGTAGGTTTTAAAAATCGAATAGAATATCACAGGATCGCTCTTGCATTAAAACGTATGGGTAGAGAAATTACTATAGGCGTAACCAGTTTACGCCGTAGGTTTTAAAAATCGAATAGAATATCACAGGATCGCTCTTGCATTAAAACGTATGGGTAGAGAAATTACTATAGGCGTACCTAACCAGTTTACGCCGTAGGTTTTAAAAATCGAATAGAATATCACAGGATCGCTCTTGCATTAAAACGTATGGGTAGAGAAATTACTATAGGCATTATAGACATTATTGACGCATACTAGTGGCAGTGGGCAGGGCATATGGTTTGTAGAGCTGATGACCGATGGGACCGTAAGTTTTTCCAGTGGAGAGTCTATGTATCAGTAATCTTAGCGTGGGACGTTTACTCATAAGGTGGGCTGGCGAATTACTCACCAATAACAGTGGATCGCGTAGCATGTCAGCCCTCTCCAATCCGGTACTCTTCCAGTCTTATTGAAGTTCCATAGTCCAGGCATGTCCAGTTGTCCAGTGGAGGTCCTATCCTAGGTCTCAAATAAAAGAAACTAACGATTGTCAGTGTTTTCGTGCTGTCTACTACATTTCCTATACAGAGAGCATCTGGTAGATTATGTAAATTACGTAAATCAATACGTATTGTATGATAACTTATCTTTAGAAAAATGTGACTCACAATGTTTTTATAAAAATTGCTTAGACGTCTTTTCTGATAAATGTCTAAGGATGCCAGGTAATTGTACCTACAAAAAGAGAAAACAGAGAGAAAACAAACTAAATGTAGAGAAAACAGTTTACGAAGGATCCTACGCAGTAGGTATTTTTGTCTTAATTAAACTTTAGAGAAGTGGAGTAGTAGTTTTGTACAAAAAAATAACTTGGTCCTCTATTTATATCGACTTAGTAAAATCAAACATTTTAGCGGCTGTGATGTTAGCTACAAGCTGATGACTCTGACTGAAGCTGACTTAACAGCTATTTCATTAAAACTAGCGTGAGGATTCATTAAACACCGGATACAACTCACGATTATTTGAACGGTCGAGCCGCTATGCGTCCGACCGGTTTCTGAGTAGTTAGTACTCCTTCATCAGGGAATACGCGTGCCCTCGACGACAGTAGTTTGATTCGACCTGTAACTGGTAGAATATGTGGTGTTCTTTTGTAAAGTGCAAGAACGTTCCGTTGCAAAAAATGGCATGACCGACTTCACCCGTGTACAGAATTCGCGAATATTTCGCACGGATCGATGTACCATTTTTCACAATATTGTTGATTTATCAAAAATGGCTCAGCAGATTTCGATAAAATTTAAATGGGACCAATTTCGAAGTATACTCTTTCCAATCATCATCATTTCAGCCATAGGACGTCCACTGCTGGACATAGGCCTCCCCTAATGATTTCCAATAAGACCGGTTGATAGCGGCTTGCATCCAGCGCGATCCTGGGGTCCTAATGAGGTCATCCGTCCACCTTGTGGGTGGACGGATGACCTCTCTGTCTTCTACGGATCTCCTCATTCCTGATTTGATCTCGCAGAGAAACTCCGAGCATAGCCCTCTCCGTGGCTCGTTGGGCTACTTGGAACTTACTAATGAGGCCCACAGTAAGATACCACGTTTCTGTGCCATAAGTCATCACTGGCAACACACACTGGTCGAAAACTTTCGACTTGAGGCACTGAAGTATGTCAGACGAGAAGACGTTAGGCAATTTTCCGAACGCTGCCTAAACGTTGGATTCGGCGATTGGCCTCTTTCTTGAAGTCGGACCTACTTAACTGGACTAGCGTCATTCGCCATGAGATTTAGAGTATGATCGGAGAATTTCTGAGGTTTATCTGAACGGCGGGGTCTAAAGAACTTAGAACCCATCATTTGGACAGTTTCTACGAGCCTGTTATTGATTTAGTCCACCGACGTAAAGTTCTCCAGGCAAGCAAAGCGATTTGAGAGCTCGAGCTGAAAGTTCTCGGGGTTTTGTATGTGGGTACTTCATCAGACTTCCAATAATAAAAGAATTATTCAAATCGGACTACTATGAAAAAAGTTATACGTCGGTCAAAAACGTAACGTAAGACGGTAAGTATTTTTTTATTTCCGTGAATTTTATTTGGTGAATGTTTGATAAATGTAAAATTATTCAATTCAATTCAACCATTTATTCATCAAATAGGTACACAAAAGTACACTTTTAAACGTCAGATACAGAAAAGTACTTACTTAGAAGGTAATAAATAGTAAATAAATGAATATCATGTCAAAACTTATAACTACAAATCAATACTATCTAATGCCTCGTGCTTCCATGCCAGTTTATCCTTCAAAAAGTCGTCAATTATGTAACACCCGTAATAAGCTCTCTTTATTATTATTTTTTTGATGATTGCTTTAAAACGAGTGTCATTTAAGCTGGAAACATACGAGTACTATAGGACGCGGCTGACGGCCGCGACTGAAAGCCGCGACTGCACAGCCTGTGAGACGAATGAGAAGTGGCTTGCGGACGACGCGCAGTGTGACCAGAAATAGTATTTAATACTCTTTTGATATATTTATCGACTCCTTTGAATATTATTATTTTTGTACGTTTATTTGCGTAGGTCGATATTTTTGAGTAAGTATATTTGGATATTATTATAAAAATTATGCTACGCCCTATTTGACAGGGTGAATAATATGTACTATTATGTACTAAATTAGAAATAAGTATTTAGTCTTAATATGCTAAGTACTAATTGTATTGTACATATATTTTGCATAAATAAATAAATAGATACATATTTAGCTAGCTAAATTTTAGCAAGAAACTTTTGGTGGAAAACTGTATATACTGTTTCGTATATTATTTAAGGTGTTTCGGTTTTTTTGTAAAACTTTATCTGGTCACACTTTGAACGCACCCACTTCTGACGCGTCCCGCACCCCGTGCACACCGTCCGCGGACGTTTTCGGCTGATAAAAACATCCGGCGCGCCAGATCGCTCTCGGACGTCCGAATGCTCAAGGTCAGCCCAAGGTCACGTGGGCGGCTTATGTCCGATAGTTTTCACGGCTCAGTGTACATTCATTATCTAGATACCTATCAGTCGCGGCTGGCAGTCGCGTCCGATAGTAAGTTTCCGGCTTTAGAATTATCAAACTCATAGGTAAAAAATATTGTAAAAGCGCACACAATTATTTTTAAACGATTTGTCTATCTTGCTTAGTCTAGTCTTTGTTATAATAAATTTTGACTTAAGTCATGTCAGACGTCATCACAGACATTAAATCACATTTCTTTAGGTATTTATGAAAATTATTTCGAGCATCCATAATATTTTCCAGAATATACTGGCATGGCATGGTCAAGATATTTAGTGATTTAAAAAGTTCCCACAAGGAGTATCTGGGCCGAAGCCTGTAGATATACCGAATCGCCCTCTTTTGCAATACAACAAGATTAATTTTTGCAAAAATTAGCATGACCGACTTCACCCGTGTACAGAATTCGCGAATATTTCGCACGGATCGATGTACCATTTTGCACATTATTGTTGATTTATGAAACATGGCTCAGAGTTCGATAAAATTTAAATGGGACCAATTTCGAAGTATATTCTTTCCAATAAAAAAAGAGTTATTGAAATCGGACTACTACGAAAAAAGTTATGCGTGGTCATACATAAAAAAAATATACGCATCGAATTGTATACCTCCTCCTGTGGTTTGTCGGTCAAAAATAGTTCTAACTACATTTTATACTATAACGGGACTGAACTCACGTGTGGGGATAGTCGTAACGACTATAGTTTCGGTCGCAGTGCATTGCGAGACGGCTCCGCGTGCTAGCACTCGCCAACTTGTGAAAGGTCGCCGAATGCGACCGAAACTATAGTCGTTACGACTATCCCCACACGTGAGTTCAGTCCCGTTATATATAGTATAAAATGTGTGAAAACCACGTTAATTTCCATAGTAAAATAGTTCTAACTACCTACTTCTAACCATTCTTCTAACAGCATATGCGGCATTTTCCCAAAGTAATATCCCATATTATATCATTAACTAAAATAAACTGTTCTTGCAGTCTCAACATCGGTAAGGTCACCTATTTTACGTAATGGGTAAGCTGAACTTATATTTCTCATATAGTGATTTTTTTCGGAATATATACTTAAAAGAGCGAAAAAAAATTTTGAGTGGAAACACTGACAGTAATGCTTATAGGTAGAGCAGAATAACACGTAGGCTATAATCTCAGATCAAGTAGAGGCTATAATTTATAAAGATATTGCGAGAAGAGAAGTTAGCCGGGACAGCTAGTTATAATTAGGACCTTTATAATTAGGTTACTGAAATGAAAGTACTTGTGTGAACTTATTTTCACTTTCGCTTCCATAACTTCCGAACGAAATGAACCACTCCACGTGGATCTCACTGAGAACAATATCTACAAATAATTGATCTAATATTCGCTTCAGAAACACAATTCTGGAAACGACCCAAAAAACCCATCAATTTATTAATTTATAATACCTAATACCAATTAGTAAAGCCAGAGCCATCCGAGCACAGCAAACGTAATGGTTACGCGTTTTAAGGCGTAACAACGCCATCTATTGTTTTGTGTCTGAAACACATTATGACGTAACAGAGCTCGGAGCGTAGTTTGACTATTCTCTGTCAAATTAAATAGTGTTTAACAATCTTATAAGAATAAAACTACTTTATTTTCATTACTATTTTATTTATTTGTTAAAATTTAATTATCAGAATCGTCACTATAACTATTTTAAAAATCTCCACTATTGCCATCACTGTCATTTATGTTATAATAAACCGCAACCCAGTCCCTAATTTTTTCATACAAGGAGCCTCCTTGCATCGATAAATGGAAAATAAACATTAATTCAAATTTTCTCAGAACTGGTTAACTTTTGCATGAGGGTTTATGGGATAAATTTTGTTGATAATAACTCCTCCTATAACCCACTTGAAGGAATAGGTTCAATAACCAGTAACCCTGTATCGATAATTACAATTTTACATCTGCCATATTGGACAAGAAGCCGTGGTGGTCTAGTGGTAGTGACACCCGCCTTACAATCGTGAGGTCGTGGGTTCAAATCCCGGTCCCATACCAGTGAGTTTTTTGGAATTTATGTACGGAATTTAACACTGCTGGCTTTTCGGTGAAGGAAAACATCGTGAGGCAACCTGCATATGTCAGTAGAAGAAATTCGATGGCGTATGTGAATCCACCAACCAGCCAGCGTGGTCGATATGGCCCAAACACCCTTCGTGGGTAGGCCTACGTCCTGCAGTGGACTATTAAAAAGGCTGATACAGTACCTATACAGTACAGTACATTGGATAAACCTTCATGAGAATACTCATTATTTTCACCGTGTCAGTTTTTTAAAAATAACTGTTGGACACAGAGGTATCCTCGAAAGGTGTACGGACCATATCCGCCTAGCTGACTCTATAAGGGTCGATACATTCAAATACGCTATCAAATCTCTACGGATATATGCAGGCTTCGCCACGATAAGAATTCGCCAGCAGTGAGAAAAGTCGTACATATATTTCAATAAAACTATTGCTATGGAATTTGAAAAGTCTTTATGATTGCAAAGCAATGTTTCTCCTAGGCCACCATTTCTTTTTGTCATTTATTGCACAGTAGACAGTTCTAATAAGTTTATTTCTAACCTAGATTACCCGGCGAACTTCGTCTCACGCGATATCTTTATAAATTACTAGCTGCCCGCCCCGGCTTCGCCCGGGTACGACTGTTAAAAAAGACATTTTATAAGTATTGTCTTATATACCTACCATGTAACCAAGTAACGTCACGCACATGCGCACAGTTATTTTGGCGCGTTTTCATATTACATTAGCTTACCTATACGCAAATATTTTCACCATAGAACACCCACTACTAAACATAGGGCTCCCTTATTAGATCTTGAATAACACCGAATAAAACCTTTGCAAGAGGTTTGCATCCAGCTTCCATAAATGTATCCACCAAAAAATGAGGTTCTCAATTAGATTGTGTTTCATTTAGTATGTACAATTATGTTATGCGATCATTCCGTCAATTAAATTTTGACTCTCAATAATGTACCTATCTATTATAACGTCCATTGCTAGACATACCGGACGAACCGATAGGATGGGTTGAAAGCTACTTGTAGGTACCTGAATCGCGGGTGTTCCCGTAGTCTTAATCTGTTCAACTATTAACATAAAATAAAGATAGCATTGGCCATCTAAATAAAAGTAAGTTCGTATGGGTCGGCTATACGTTATCTATGGCTCTGGTTTCATTGTTATTAAACGGTTAGAATATTCAGTCCATCTACATTCTACCTATGTAAGTTAGTTGACGTTTCTACTATACACTTGTATTTGATCTTTTCTTCATTTGATAACTTTGTAAAATATTCGCCATCAGTTCTACTTCTACGAATTGTGTGCCCTTTCTAAAGCCTCTACAACTTGCTAACCCAAAGAGCAAATTGAACCGATGGAAACGCTGGCATCCATCTTGATCTGGTGGTCTCGACCTGATCTTAGATTCACGTGGAGACCTTTTCTACGCTTGCCAATAGGTACATTGTCTACGTTCATAAATTTTAAACCCTCATTCGTTTTACGAACTATGTGTCAGTACCTATTAACTACCACTACAACAGAAATTTTAAATCTTCGGTATGTCGGCTCGCCTTACAGTAGATTTGGAGGTAGATTTGGAGAACCAAATCTCAAGATGTTACATAAATCAGCGCACTAATAGAGGTGGTACCTATATACCTAGAGCCGTAGTGGTCAAGTCGTAGTAACACCTATCCTACAATCGAGAGTTGTTGGATTCAAATCCTAATTCCGTATCAATGAGTTTCTTTGGAACATATGTACGGAATTTCACAATGTCGTGTGGCAACCTGCATACCTATGTAGCTATGTACATCCGAAGAAGGAACTTGATGACGTATATCAACCAACCCGTACTGGGCCACCGTGATGGATATGACGATGTTCTGCAGTGGACGATTAAAGAAGACTGGTATATAAACAGTACTTATAGGAATAGGGGTGATATAATACATGCACAACGCGACAGCGTTTATTTTTTTATATTTTTAGGCCTTAAAAAAATATCTAAGTGTTTCGGAAAAGCCGATTTGAACAATTCAAAAAACAATTTACTTATACATATAAATTGAAACAGTCTTGAAAACAATATGATTTATTTGGATAAGGATTTAAACAGAAGTATGAATAACATGGTCGAATATTGGTCGGTAATTCTATTAACTTTTAAAAAGTAATAAGTGGTTATTGTGACATAATGATAGTAGTTGGACATTATGGTGTTGCGAAGTTTTTTTGTAGATATTGATATGTTCTTTAATATTGTAGAACATACTTTTGTTCTATCATCAATAGTTTCCGCTGCGCATGCAACGAAAGACGTTTTAATTAAGACATTTTTTTACACGTTGGGTTACGTTACTTAAGTTTTAGTAAGGATTCGTAATCTTTTCTAGCAATAAATATAACTTATGTTACTTAAAGTGAATGTAGCTTTCCAACGGTGAAAGAATTTTTAAAATCGGCACAGTAGTTTTCGAGTTTATTCATTACAAACATACCCACACACGTAAATACTCGTACAAACGTACGCCGCGCGCCGGCCGGGCCCCTACCGCCCGCGCCGCACCGATATGTCCCTGCATTTTAAATCTGTAATATCTTCGAAAACATTCATTTAAATTATATGCTGTAAAAGGCCATATTGATCTATATTGAATGGACAATGTATTTAAGGTATTTAATTGGATAAGGATTAATTATGTATTGCTTAAAATAACTTTCTAAATAAGCCATTTTTTCCCGTAAAATGTAATGGATAAAAAATGGTTATTGTGGGCTATCCTTAAGAGATAGACATATACCATCGCGGACTTTTTTGTTGACCTTTTTAAGGTGTACAATACCGTAGTACATTATTTTGATTTATCTCGTTGGGTTCAGTCAGCGTTTGCAATGTAAACCCAAAAAAACGTGTTTATTTACGACATTACATTAGAAACCTGTAAATTCATCAGTGTTCCTCTACAATATTATGCATGTATTATACATATAAACCTTCCTCTTGAATCACTCTTTCTATTAAAAAAAACCGCTTCAAAATCCGTTGCGTGGTTTTGAAGATTTAAGGACACATAGGGACGGACAGACAGCGACAGCGACTTTGTTTTATACTATGTAGTGATAGTGATAGTGATAGTGATAACTCTTCTAGTGCCATCTCTTAGGTATCATAGTGAGACTAGTTTGCACCATTTATTTGCTTTGCATACCATAGTACGTAGTATTATTATATCTTCTTTGACCATAGTGTGACTAGTTTGCACCATTGCAACGCAACATGTGCCCTGTCCAGCCCCATTTCAGGTGATATACGGGCAAGTATATCAGCGACTTCGGTTTTTGTCTTATGGTTGTGTTTGAAAATTTATTTTTTAAAGAAAGAGTAAAATACATCAATAAAATTAAATACACACAAACTTTCGCGTTTGTAATATTAGTAGGATAGTTATTTCTATAAATACAGTACATTCAGGGTTACATATCTCTTGACCAAATAAATAATATCAGTGTTTGCCGTCTTCCGTCAGTGCTGTTATTTGAGTTTCAACTGTTTGGCTTATGAGGACGTAATGCACATGTTGGACATTACCTCTATATTTCATGTCAAATAATGTACTGAAACAGCTTTTTGTCATCGCCCACCCATAAGCTCTAGCTACGCTCATGTCGATGAGTAGGTACCTATACATGTAAATGCAAAACGGCAGTGTAAGGCCCGTTCAACCCATCAATATAGTTTAGGAAGGAAAAGATGCCAAGTCGATGGTTCAACCTTACTGAAAATATTTATTTTTTGCAAAAAATGACATGACTGACTTCACCCGTGTACAGAATCATCACATATTATAAAACAAAGTCGCTTTCCGCTCTCGGTCCCCATGTATGCTTATATCTTTAAAACTACGCAACGGATTTTGATGCAGTTTATTTTAATAGATAGAGTAATTTAAGAGAAATGTTTATATATACCTGTGCGAAGCCGGGGAATCGCATCGCTAGATCGCAAATATTATGCACGGATCGATGTAAATTTTTTCATTCTATTGTTGATTTATCAAAAATGGCTCAGCCAATTTCGATAAAATTTAAATGAGACCAATTCCGAAGTATAATCTTTCTAATAAAAAAAGAATTATTGAAATCAAACTACTACAAAAAAAGTTATGCGTGGTAATAGATAAAAAAAATATAAACGCGTCGAATTGTATACCTCTTCCGGTGAAAAAAAACCTTGCTAAAATAAAAAACGCGTCCCAACAACCGCATGGAGCGCATGGCGGATCTATCAAAATTATTTTCTCTTTTTGGCCGCCACACTTATTTCGTTATTGTTGTCGTATTTGAGGAAATATAGTGAAACAGATGCATTTCGGTTATATTTTAGTGCAAATATCAATGCATCCTATGATAAGTGCTTAGATTATTTACTTGTAAATAATCAAAGGATAAGGACTTGTATCACACAAGTAAAAAATTAAAATTTTACACGAGCGCAAAAACAAGATTTATTGAAAAATAGTTCGTGTACTAAGTGGGTTAGGTTCTAGGTTACAGTTAGTACCTCTTTTAAGTGGATAAAAACATTGACTTTACTGTACATTTTAATTTCAGATTTAAATGTTATATATGTCAGTAATTCATGAAAATTCTGTAGGCTGTACCTTTTTTATTTTTAATATGTATTTAAATTACTTGATAAGTGATACAAGTACCTACTATAAAATTATGTTGCACCTATTAATTTGTTGAAAAATATACATAAAAATAAAACGTGAAAAAGTAATTTAACAGTAATTGCTCATATACCACAAAGTACCGAAAAATAACTAGTGACACTTTTTTATTCTATTTTTTATTTGGGAGCTATTGGAACAATAGTCCATGTCAGCCCCATCGTACCCTTATAAATACAAGCTTATTACATATTATACACACATGTTTACATACATTAAGATATAATAAGCCAGCGAGGCATTCTCGTGGAGTTGGCCTGATTTAGATACTTTGTGACACTTTGAGGAGTTAAAACTTGAAATACTCGTACCTATATCTATATAAATTCACGATTTTTTTGCCAATTTCCTAACACTAATATCACATTGTAGGTATCAAATTATCTCTGAAACTATATCAGCTAGAAAGACATGAGTAAGACCAAAAACGTCGTAATTTTTCTCATAATTTTTCTGTTAAAATCACATAAAGGGTACAAATCGACTTGAATTATAAAAATTAATGTTTGTTTTGTAACCAGAGACTGTAAAACCTTGCTAAATTGTGAGATTGCGACGAAAAAACAGCGAAAAAAGGTTTGTTTACTATAATGTTTCGGAAAATTTGAATTAAGTCCACATATCATGCTATAGGTAGACCCAGTATCTTTGACATAGCTGTAAAATATAGTGACCCCAATCCCGCACCTACCTAAGCAAACAAACCCTTCTAACACCCTAGTGGCAGGTAAATTCACATTACCCCGTATGAACCCAAGTGTTTGATAGTTGCCTGAAGCCAATTTTTAAGTAGCTCCACTATTTTAGATTTTGTAGTCTGTAGAGTAATTTACCTACTCTAAAATGACACGAATAAAACTATGTTTAAATATTATAACTTAAAAACTTTGTATAGAATATAATAGAATATCATTTATTGTCATAGTATATCATTTACACATTTTACTTAGTAAAATAAATTATATAAATGGTTCTACCATGGACTCGTCACAATTACAGTAATTTTATTTAAGTATTCTTATCTACCCTCACAACAAGAAAAAATTAAGCTTGGATTACATCAGAGAACGACAAAAGCAATAAACATAAACAAAAATATAAGTTTTAACTGCCATGATTCCCTCATTGGACAATAGGTTTGATCATAATATAATTGTTATTTTTTGAAATTGTCAGACATTAATAACAAATATGTAGGTATTGTAGGTACATGAATTCACTATATACAAATAAAATCAAAATGACTCAGCTCTGTACAGAGGCATCGGTAAATTATAATCACAACAAAATAATATTAAAGAAATTCAGTCCTATAATTTAAAATAAATATGGGTATGCATTAACTTTAATTAATTTTGGTAAATAAAAATAATTTAATTTAAAAATGTCAGCTGTAAAGGGGCTTCGTCAAACAATAATACGTTAATTACAGTAGAATAATCAAATAAAATAATAAATAACCTAGATATAAATAAATAATCCTTATAACATACATACTTTTATCTAAAGGAAAAAGAAATATACCTACCTGTGTCTTTTTGGGGTTCCGCACCCAAAGAGTGAAAATGGGACCCTAATACTAAGACTTCGTTGTCCGTCTGTTCGTCCGTCTGTCTGTCACCAAGCTGTATCTATCTCATGAACCATAATAGCTAGGCAGTTAAATTTTTAGCAAATGATGTATTTCTGTTGCCGCTATAACAAAAAGTACTAATAACAGAATAAAATAAACATTTAAGAGGACATGCAGCAAACGTGATGTTTTTGCTGTTTCTTGCTCGATATTAATAACGGCAACAGGTCGACGCTTAAAATGGCGTTATAGCTGTCTTGAAAAGGACCCATATGCCTTCCCTAACGAAAAGAAACCCTTCGTGCGTGAGTCCGACTCGCTCTTCGCCGATTTTTTGTACTTTCGTTTTCGTCTATTTCAAATTCAATCTTAATTGCAGGATGCACAATGAAGGCGCTTGGTCTAAATGATAGTGGTTATAGGCATCGTTTAACTAAAATACTAGTAATACATATATTGGTAAAATAGCAATGAAATAGGGATCTCAAAGCTATTACGATAACGTAAAAAATTGATCGCCATTACAAAAATTAAAAACCTTTAATCAGTATTCCTGCTCTTAATCAAAATGTTGATACGAAAATTCTGATGAAACTTCGCAACTTGCAATTCTACTATAATCCAAATATTGACACACCGAACCAAAAGCATACCAGTGTGTGTACAGGCCTAAGCGTGTAGTAATTAGTTTTCCATGAAAACGATGGGGCGTCATTGACCCAGAAACCTTCTAATCCGTGAATTTAATCAAAATATTCAACGCTGGGTTCTCTTTGAGACCCTTACATAGTAAAATATCTCGTGTAGTTCGGGATTTTGGAACAAATTGTTGGGAAACATCACAAGCACAGATGTCGCGACATAGGACATGTCATTTTGAACTAGCGTCAAATCTATAATAGTAATAATAAAAGCCTTTATTCACTGACCAAACAAATTACAGTTTTAAACTTAAATCTAATGTACCTAATTAAAATTATTTACTCAGCAACCAGTTGGTTAGGTTGTCCTTCGACATAGGCCTCCCCTAGTTTCTTCCACTTGTCTCTGTCTCGAGTTAGTCTTCTACATCCTTTAGGCAAGTCATCTTCCCATCTCTTAATCTGGCGTTCTTTGTGCCTTTTTCCACTTCTGGGATACCATTTCGTTACATTTTTAGTCCAATTCTATTTGAGCGATTTTATTTTTTGCGGAACATCGCTGACTTTTGTTTTTTTTTTCTTATTCTGGGTATTTTCCATTTATCTTTTAACTTGATGTTCAACATGCTTCTTTTCATACTGTGTTGACAAACTGTGGGTTTTTTATTGTTTTTAGTGGTAGAAGGCCAAGTTTGACATCCATAAGTCAGACATGGAAGAATGCAAGTGTTTTACAATTTGCTTTTCACTGAAATCGGTATTGTTTGATTTTTGACTAATTTCCTTTAACGACCAGTAGCGTTTCCATGTGTTGCTTATTCTTCTGTCTATTTCTTTTGTATTTTGGTCTTTTAAAGATATTAGATGGCCCAAATAAATGTATTCATCAGCATATTCAATAACATTTTGTCCTGAAAAATGTCTAAAATCTAGTAACTTTTAAATAGAGATAATGCAAAAATATATCGAGCTTACCTTGTACAGTATTAAATTATTTGCTTTATTTGTTTCGGAAAATGATTTTTCTATTATTTTCTTTCATAGCAATCTTCATTTAAAGCAATTTCACATTTTCGGATCTTATTGTCTTTTGACATACCTAACTTGTAAAATATATCGGCGTGATGGCGGCCTTGAACAAAAACCAAATTAGAAAATATGAAGTCCTATTCAAATTAATTAACTAATTCAAATTGAGCATTATATGCGGTTGTTTTACTCTGCGTATTTATTTAGCATATTTTAATGGTAGTTTTATGGTTTTTAATTTTTTGACCTGCTGTACAAAATTTGTCTCCTCTTCGCAAGATCTTCTTTCACAACACAACTAATATTAAAGCAATTATAAGGAAGGCTATCTAGCAAAATACAGGTGCTCTCACACCTATTTGTTACCTAGGTGGCCATCTATTTTAAAAGCAATTACCTACCTACATTATTTTTCATCTCAGTAAATTTCGTACGAAACTCTCCATTTAACATCACAACTACCTACGTACATACGAGTATACCGACCAAAAAGACATAGATCGGCGTATTGGCAAGTTGACATAGCAGGGCAGGGCATATTTTTACGAAGTACTGAAGGTACTGTAGGCTGAATGTGAGTTTTGACGTAAACATGAGGCACTCCTCGGCGAGCGCGTAAGCATGTAATTTGTATGAACTTGTTGTGTTTCAAAAACGTGCCGCTGGTGGCGCTGTATATTTCTTCATACAAATTACATACTCATGTTTACGACAAAACTCACACTCGGCATACTGATTTAAATCATTTCCAGCCGATCTGATTGAAAGGGGATCCTACGTCCAGCAGCGAGATCACTCACATTTCTTATTTTTTACGCTCACGATGTATATTTTTAGAGTTTTAGTCTATGGTTTTAGTATTTTGTTTTATAGTATTTGGTTGTAGGTAGTTAGTTAAAGGCGCTTTATGATAGCCACACAAAAAAGTACTAGAATAGGTATTTCCTACATACATAATCTCTAGCGTGCTAGGAGAGAAGCCCTCTTTCTAGACCTCTATGATATCAACAAAAAGAAACTTTGGCGTCTACATTTTTTGACGTTAGTTGGCGCGTGGCGAAAGTGTGTTGTTGTGTTTGAGATTTGCGGAAACACTGTTTTCGTGGATTTTGCTGATGTTTTTTCCTTCTTTAATTTTTTCCGTGATATTGGAAGAAGCTTTGATATTATTTTGGCCTTCATTAATATCATCAATAAAGCAATATGGCGTCCACTGCTGGATATTTTCCTGTAAAAAATAATATCTCTAGTAGAGAGCACTTACCGGCAAGCGCAGCCTAAGACGTCCACCGACAAGATAGACGGATGATCTCATTAAGACCGCAGGATCGCGCTGGATGCAAGCCGCTTCCAACCGGTCTTATTGGAGACCCATAGAGGAGGCCTATGTCCAGCAGTGGACGTCTTTTGCCTGATGAATGGATCCGAAATAATGGTCTAGAAGATAAAAACAGCTTGATTCTAGGAAATTTCCGTAGTAATCAAGTTATTAAAGTTTACCGCCGTACGTTTTAACAATAATTATTATCATCATTTACAACCTATCGCTCGTAGTGAACTTTTACTAGGTGTTTCTTAGTTACCACCGAATTTAAGCAATGTTTGTCACTGTCAGTTCTCGGATGGGGGACCGCGAGTGGCATTTACAACTGAGCGTTGCCGTGCTAGGATGACACCTTAAATTATGGGTTCTGGATGTTTTAACCGTATAGTCAAAGGTCTTTACGCGGTTTAAAAACTCCGACACTGGGGCTAGGCGATCGGCCCATACAATATCCTACTAATATTATAAACGCGAAAGTTTGTGAGGATGGATGAATGGATGGATGTATGGATGTTTGTTACTCTTTCACGCATAAACTACTGAACGAATTGAGATGAAACTTTGCAATAATATAGCTTATATATGTACCTATCAGAATAACACATAGGCTATAAATTATAATGATATATTGCGTATGCGGGCGAAGTCGCGGGTAAAAACTAGTTATTTATAATATATTTACTCATTTACGACTCGAGATGGCCCACTGCTGAGTCCTCCACTCCTTTTAGTCCTGTAGTACGAGTATCTAATCTGGTCGAATATAAGTTGAAACAAATATGTTACCAAAACTGGATTCTTACCAAGATTGACTGATTTATTATACAAAACTTGGAGGAAATTATAAGAAATGAAACGAAATGTCCATTTATATTCAAATGACAAGCACACTGCGTCCCGGAAGATAGATCAGCGAGTGCATGACGACAATCAGACATATTGCGGCAACACCTGGAAGCGATTGGAGCAAATCAGACAAAATTGGCAAATAGGGGAGGCAGCATACGCCCTGCGTAGGCTGAGTTACCAACCCTTTTATGGTAAAAATGATAATTTATAAATCTATCTCCTAATATAACACATCTACGTTGGTAATCGTGCAAAATTCTACTCGTTACCTCAGTTTGGGTTACCAAGACACAGGCTTAGCCTAGTTTGGGGCCCACTAGTAATACAATACGTTGTTAATACCTAATATGTACGTATAATTTCCTACTCCGGTAATTTTGTAAATTTCAATTAGTGCTCTTTATCACATGTCTATACCTATATGTACCTATCTGATTTGTAAATATTTTGGTTTACTTAATAAAACCTGGGAAACTGGGTATTACCGGTCAGATGGTAATACCTGTCAGCACATCTTCACCTAAACTACGTTGTTTACTAGCACATACACTTAAATAGTGGATGCCGTGACTGTTCCCCGCGTCCTAGCACCCACATGCATCCATGCATCCCAAAGGCGTGATCGGAATCGAGCGGGGCAATTCCGATCACGCGTTTAGGAGAGCCGCACGTTTATCGTTTTCGCGCCATTTTCTTGTAATATTCCGAGTTCCGAAAATAATAGGTGAGTGGATTTTTTTTTGGAATAATTATAACATTGTAAGTATACACAAATGTAAACGAATTACTTCTGCGTACATATCAATATTGCATTTAAACGTTAGTGAGTATTTCTTTTCAATTTTTTCCTACGCAATATGCTATTGGGTAATGCCGGTCACCACTGACAGGCTTAATTAGAATTTTAAGAAAAGTAACGAACTAAATAAAGTGATCGGAAAGCATGACGAGATGAAGAAAATACATCCTAACTTGGGTGTATCTTTTTGCATTCATTATAAATAAATAGAGATTACATGTTTACGTGGTAAATATAACACAGAATTAGGGAATGGCATAGGAAATAATAGAATATTATGGGCGAGGAGGTAAATAATTATCGTATAGGTGTGTAATTTGTTTGTAATACTTTGGGCTTACGTAGAATGCTCAAGATGTGACCCTCCTAAGGACTACAAATGTGACTTGTTCTGCAATTAGACTCGACTGGTATTAACCATGAACCGACCGGTTTTACCTTATGCAAAGTGGTAACCAACCGTAAAACCGGTCAAACGTATTAATTTCTTTTTTTTTCTACACCTAAATTATGATTACTAGAGATTTCAATTGATGTGCAAATGATAGATAAATAGTTATATTCTAGTTTGTGATTACTTAATTTAATGAATGTTGAATTATAATAGCAGTGTTTTCATTTTGCCTAAAGTGACTAGAATTACCCACTTTTCCCCTACTCAAAGTTCAGGTTAGGTATTTATGAACAAATAACACATTTTTAGACACACATGCACTCATACAATCAGTACATAGTACGACCTACAAATAAAACAATATTTTAGCATCCGTTCTGACCTTTACGTATAGGACCCTGAAAACGAGTCAGCCCGTTCGAGAGCCTTTAAGAGGCAGTTTCAATCACTGAAAGGTACTCGTATACGTAGGTATCTCTAATGCTAGATTACAAGGGTCAGTCCAATCTCCTCCATACGTGACGTCACTCCTCTATTTGCCTACTACCCACATCCTATTGGAGATTTAGATATTAGGTTCACGTTCCGAAGCGAGTGTTTATTTTAATTATGTTGGCATATTCTCACTGACTTACTTTCTGCAAGGTTGAATCAGGAGCGAAGAGATCCGTAAAGTAAGTGTAGCTCAAAAGTCTAGCAAGTTGATATGATACTGGGTAGGACACATTATTATTGACCGAAGGGAAGCGAATGCCTTTGATTCAACTCGACGATTTTGCTATTGTCTATCCGTAAATTGATTTTCTATTACATGTCCACTCTTTTCAACGAATCCCGACGATTTTTTTTTGTCGTTGGTGATTTTTGACTGGATATCTGACAGGATGTAGTTGGACGCAAACCTAAACGTATTTAGGGTAATAGGTATTAAACGCAAAACCTTTTAAGGGTAGATCTAGTACATCTAGACAAACAAACAACTTTTGGAAAATCACGAAGAAAAACCAGCTTTTCAAAGAAAAAGTTCTTCAACGCGCGGCAAAATGTATGGAGAAGCGAATTTTTTTTTGATAAGTTTCTAAAGTCATAGTACAAAAGTTGATTGTCTAGATGTACCAGACCCGCCCATTGATCTTATCTGAGACTGAATAATAAATTCCTATGCAATTTAATCATCAGTAACCACCGTCGTCTACAGTCTGATGCTACTGCTAGGTATATGTTAGGCAATTTGCCTGGGTCACTTGCCAATCGTGTCACTATGAGATATTGAAGCAGTTTGCATCGCGTTCCAAATGATAACTATTTTGAAGCGTTTGTTGGCAATGACTTTGAACTAATGAACTGAATTGAAGACGTAGAATCTTGCTAAATTAATTACATTAGACTTGAAACTACTGGTCTATTTTTTGGTTTTATACCACAAAGGGTAAAAAAACCGGACAAGTGCGAGCCAGGCTCGCACATCGAGGGTTTTGTACAAACACATTGTTAAAATAATTAAAAACCAGTTTTAGCATGTGCTTATGAAGTTCTTTTATATGACATCTTACATGATACGATTTACTCACTTTGAATTTTGAACCCATATGTTGTGAATTTTGAGGCCCTATTTTTTTGTGATGCAAATAAAAATGTACGTTTTCAGATTTATTCTTATATGTGTACTGTGAGACAATGCTTCTCGCCAAATTTCATAGTTCTATGTCAACGGGAAGTACCCTGTAGGTTTTGATTTTTGTGAGTATCGCAATATGCGGTTTTTTATGACATAAATGGCTCTAACTTATTTATACGACAACTGAGAAGTTTTTCTTTTACACAACTGCAAGAAACCATAGATATACGTATACAGTTCAAATTTCAACACGATATCTTTACGCGTTCCCAAGATAAAGAGTCTTGACATACACACAGACGGACAGACGGACAACAAAGTGATCCTATAAGGGTTCCGCTTTTTCCGTTTGAGTTACGGAACTCTAAAAAACACTTTTAAGATTCTTCGGCTGTTTCTTTGTCTCTCAAAATGGGAGACCGCAGGAAGCATTTTTTGCACAGAGTTACCAGAGGGATAATGTGGTCGATCGAAGTGAAAGAAAGAGATGCTTTGATTTAATATGGCATGAGTTAGAAAGAGACTTGAAAAACATCTCGATTCCGTGGCTAGTTGGCGTGTTTTTGTCCCGATATTGTCAAATTCCCGTACATATATTTGACAGACCACAACTAGTGATAATGATTGTCCATACATTTTTGCGGCCGAGAATTGCCTTGAGGGACAACAGTATCTCTCTCGTTGTGATAGCTCTGTGATTTTTTGCCACTGATTTTTGATTGTAAACGTTATGCCATGTAAGAGGATTTCAAGCGCATCAAAAACTTTTTGAACAGGGCTAGGCACCCGGACCTGATCTATACAAACTTAGTACTTATTGCTTTTTTGATATTGTTGTCTCCTGTGCAATATTAGCAACTTAGAATAAATAATCAAAGATTAGCAACTATTTATTTTTGTAAAAGCTCCGAGTAGGAAGACGTAGGACGACACCTATTTAAATGAAACTTCGAATAGGATTTAAAAAAGAAACAATAAGCATATTCTTCTTATGATTGAAGTAGTTAAGTAATAGCTAAAGAACGTGATGATAATTATTTTGATGAATTTTAAATTGCTTCTTCTTTTGTTTGGCGTCGCATTGTTGTGCATTTGCCAGTGTCAAGTATTAAGTTTTAATTATTTTTGATGTTTTATCAAAATAGTCACATAATAGTCACTGTCGTAGTCACATCATAGTCCAATAAAGTCACGGTCAAGTCCAAACGTAGTCCAAGTCATACCTCAGTAAAGCAGTCGAGACTTTATTAGAGGCGTCTTTGGAGCTTTGGTAACAACACGGAACGACATGATACATCACATTATATCACTTGCATAATGCATATACTCATGCAGGTAAATCAGCTCATAATCAACGAAATACCACAATTTTTCACTAATTATTACTGATAAAACACAAGTTTAATAAAATAAAACAATGAGGCGACATGACTTTTCCGCGTTCCCGCCAAAAAACATCAATTTTAAATGTAATAACACATTTTATTATTTGTAAATCTGACAAGATGAAGCGTGAAGAAACTTTAATTTAAAACGTTAGAATCTCTTTACAATTTTCAATCGCGAATATTCAAGTGTAAAAAGCTCGCGAGAGAATAGAAAGTCCAATGCACACAAAAGTGTTAGTTTCCTCCTTCCCCCTTTCCTGAGATTGCATCTCTTCAGCAAACAGCATGGGTCTTACAGTACAAAGCCCAACTTATCTCTGCAGTTTACTGAAAGCGCTGCAATCGCAACTTCCGAGCAAATCTATAGGTGGAAACAGATAGTTTTTAGTTCTTGGCTTTTGTTGTGTTGTCAGATAAATTGGTAGCGGTGTAATCGTCGAACGCGATCCAAACAAATATTGGGAGCTGTCTTCGAGGTTTTGTGGAGGGATTTTGTTCTAGTTTTCGTTTTAGTTCCCCTCTGGCTTTAGAAACTGTCTTACGGGTGAGAGTGTTAGGTTTAGAAGAATTTGACGCCTAACTGCAATTAGAAGCTTCGTCTATTGATTGACGAGAATAGCAAAAGTCTCCGTTTAAAACATCGATTTTGTAATTGTACCATCTCTAATTTGCAGAACCCTTACCTTATTTTACATTTACTGAAATTTACTGTACTGTACCAGCCTATTTACTGAAATTATACTGTACTGTACCAGCCTTTTTAATAGTCCACTGCAGGACGTAGGCCTACCCACGAAGGGTGATTGGTCCATGTCCACCACGCTGGCCCAGTGCGGGTTGGTGGATTCACATACGAGTACGCCATAGAATTTCTTCTACGGACGCAAGCAGGTTGCCTCAAGATGTTTTCCTTCACCGAAAAGCCAGTGGTGTGAAATTTCGTACATAAATTCCAAAGATCTCATTGGTACACGGGACATGGATTTGAACCCACAACCTCGCGATTGTAAGGCGGGTGTGTCACTACCTCTAGGCCACCAAGGCTTCGTATAAAACTGAAATATAAAAATCTCATAATATCATGTCTGATAATATTTGAAACCAGGTATATTATTTGGCAGCTCTACAAAAAACAAATATATGGGTAAAGAAAGGCAGATAATGGCGTAGTTACGTGATGAACTGCCATTAAACACAGGATATGCTGGCATTTAGCTCTATTCTGGTGGATGGAGCGGCTGATCGCGCTCAAACGACCTCATGAGGAACATTTGGGAACTAAATTAATATATTTTAGTAATACTTACAGGTAAAACTCCTGTCAATACAGTCAACATTTAGGGGTTCGCGTCTTTTCGCTTGCTTTACTAAATGAGTGCAAGCAAACGGGACAAACTCATCAAAATATTATAATTTCGGTAATACATATAAAATGTGAAGGGATATTGGGGAATTTAATGAATAGGCAGTAAATGAATACCTATTTGTTGTGTCGGCTATAGGTAATAATAGTCACTTTTGTCAATGTATTTTGAGCGGATTCTTTTTTTTAATTCAGACACCTGGTGATGTGCTCTTTTAAATATAAGTACATTATTTTTTAATATGATTTCAACGATATTTCTTATTACTAAAGATTTTACAAGAGAACTCTATTTTGAGTGGATTCTAAAAACTGAACCCAAAATTGAATGAAAGACAATATTGTGATAATTGCGGGTCGCACCTATACACGATTTGGTCTTTCGGCACAAGTCGAGACAATGGTGCCACAAGCATGAGGTCTATTTTCAGGAGTGGAAATAGGAAGGCTGCGGATGATGACGATGATGAATATGTACAAACCTGGGCCTACGGTGAAATATCTTCTTTCTGTGGGACTTCTTCCGTTGAAAGCACTCTAGTCAAGGTCAAACTACGAACTAGTATCCTTTAAAAACACCCTTCCCATGTTTGTCTAGGGCGAGCAAATTTTTATGAAATCATTTTATGCGGAAACTTGAAACTTTGTTGCTAAGTTGGAGTTTAGGGGGCGAATGGCAAAGTTATGAGACCTCTATCGGAAGCCATGGCGGGCTGGAGCGTGAGTTATGGGAAATGGGGGCTAGTCACTAAATGTTTGCCTATTGATAAAGTCTGCGGTCTCGGTTAGATCATCATACCATCTTGTCGGTAGTTGCCCCACGCCGTGCTTGACGGTACGTGGATTTCTTTGGAGAACTTTACGCTTCGGCGTCCATTCACTTTGCAAACTATGTATCCTGTCCATTGCCATTTAAACCTGCAAATGAATTCTTCTTATTCGTCCTCTTCATTACTGAAGGTCGTGCCCGTCTTGAATGCTTTGACGGAAACAGTGACAAGCTGCTTCCACTCCGCCCTATCTTCGGCTTTCTTCAGAGCAGTGGAAACTGGAAGTTCGGTTATCAACTTAATCTGATCAGACCAAATGAATGATGAATGCCATTTGAATCCACTAGGAATAATGATCCAAAATAAGACCGCGGAAACAGACTGGATGAAGAGAGCTTTCAACTGGTATTATTGCCATATTTATATTATATTTATATATATTGCCATTATTGGCCCATAGCGGGAGGCCTATGTACAGAAGCAGACGTTCTTAGGCTGATATTATTCCTATTGTATTTTTGGTTTATTTGCTACTGTTTCATGGATAAACGGATCAACTGCATTTTTTACTTGGATGTTATGTTGAATATAAAGATCGGTTATTAATAACACGCGGATGAAACTACGGGTTAAAGCTAGTAGATGACCGAGCGAAAGCGAAGATGTTGGATTAACACGGTAATTTTTCTTTCGTCTGCCCAGATGTTAGTTTTCCGCAGGTCGCATTTTTTAACGAATCGTTACGAAACTTTGGTACACACATATTAATGGACTTTTTGTCATCGGCGATTTTCGATAAGGGTGTATTTCCCTCAAAAAAGGGGGGAACTTTGTTGTCGCGCTATTTATCAGCTGATTTCGATAATATTTGGCATAATTGTCAAGTACTAAATAAAACACCGGTTTTTACTCACGTATGACGGCCGGGCCGCTGGGAACCCGACCGGTTTCCGTCAACTGGCGCACGCGCGTGCGCGTATTCCCTGATGAAGGAGTACTAATTTACTCCGAAACCGGTCGGGTTCCCAGCGGCCCGGCCGTATATCATACGTGAGTGAAAACCGGTGTTTTATTTAGTATAATGATTTCTCACGCGAGTTTTAATGAAGAAATTGTCAAGATTCTATAAATAAACAAGATTTGCGAGTAAGAACCAAATCGGTCAAGAGCGTGTCGAGATACATGTGAACATTAAATTAAAAATATGCGTTACCACATCTACTATTCGGAGAACTATTAGTTATACTTATAGTTTATAAACTATAGTTATAAATATTTTGTGCAAGAAACAAGAAAAATATGACGATTGTTCTGTCTGCTCTCTAGAGTTCTGAAGCATCCTACTAATATTATAAACGCGAAAGTTTGTGAGGATGGATGGATGGATGGATGGATGTATGGATGTTTGTTACTCTTTCACGCAAAAACTACTGAACGGATTGAGATGAAACTTTGTAATAATATAGCTTATACATCAGAATAACACATAGGCTACAATTTATAAAGATATTTTGTGAATTGTCCAAAATATAACGATAAATGTTGAGTAAGTAGGAAAATTCTGCCATCTGCGAGCTACTGAGCGTGCGCTGCAAGAATGTCAAAATAAACAACTGTCGATCGAATATCTGTCAAATCAAGCGACGAGCAGTCCTTGGATATCATCATACTGATAATATATTATCCTTACTATTTTAATATTATAAATGCGAAAGTAACTCTGTCTGTCTGTCTATCTGTCTGTCTGTCTGTCTGTCTGTCTGTCGCGCTTTCACGCCAAAACTAATGAACCGATCTCAATGAAATTTGGTACACAGATAGTCTAGAGCCTGAGAAAGGACATAGGCTACATTTTATCCCGAAAATTGCATAATTCCCGTTGGATAGGACAAAATCTTGCGTTAGCAAAACTGTCACCTATCACAACGACGCTAAAAGGCCCAATTTTGAATACACCATCGTAATTATAACAGTTAATTAGACTATTTCTGTTTCTTTTTCACTTTCGGAGTTCGATAGAGAGAACACTTTTTACGTTGCTATTAAATTTACGATGGCTCATTCATAATTGCGTTGATTGAGCCTAACATGGATTCACAAAACGTAATTAGATGACAGGTGACATACATTGACTGCAGACTTTTATAAATGTCTCGCTTAGCATAGCAAAGGGACAAATTGTCTTTCCACCATTATAGCTCCTCGAAGAGGAAATAAAGTATGAATTGACAATAATAACTGACATTAAAATTGGACAAAATAGTTTTCCCTTTGCCATGCTACATATTACAATGACGTTTAATACTGGGCCGTCATTTCGTATGACATTAAAAATATTTTTAAATATACCACCATTAGAGGTTAAACATATTTCTTTATTCTACCTTTATGGTAGAGAATCCATGCTAATATACGAAGAAACGGATCGACTTGATTTTTAAAAGTAGTATGGCATGAGTATGAATATCTTGACACTAAGGTTTTTACCTTGATTCTGAGTTGTGACCTTGACACGAACATAAATTTCTGTTGGGTTGGTTAGGATTGAACAGTGATAAAAGTGCAGCCCGGCTCAGTTGCGGCACTCCTCATGAGGCACGCAACTTGCCGGTCAGCCTCTAAGCTGCTATATTTAAAAACCCCAGAAAATCGGCCTAACCTCGAGTGCAAACTTCTAAACTGCCTAGGGGGAAAAGACCAAAAAGAATCGGGAGACCTCGAGCGCCGCCTTCTTAGCTGTCTCAGAAAAAAACCAGAGAAGCGGCTCTACCTGGAATTCCCGCGCCGCCCATAGGCCTCGGCTACTAAGTTCTCCTGCCACGACAAGGCGAAAACCTATGGGCGGAAACACTCTAACCTTATCTTAATCAACAGAAGCATTTATAAGTATAAGGTATTTTGATATCGGGATAGGTCTGAACAGTGACAACAAGGTGCAAGGTACTTGATTTTTTTACAGAGCAAGTGCTTAAGTGATTAACTACCTGCCACTAAATACAGACTTATAATGTAAAACTTCATAAACTACTACTACATAACAAGCAATTGGATCATCCACAGACCCTTGAAGGTCTAAAGATATTCTAAATGCTCAAGCCCACTGCCAGTCAGCAGCGTGCCCAACATGCTGGCAGCATTGCCAATCAGCTTGGTAATGCTGCTTATACGTTGAGCCAAATAAACACCAGCATTTTGGTCACGCGGCGGGTACACGAGACGCTCAGAAAGACTTTTGAAAACAAGATGAGCTCCCGGCCAACACGCGCACAATGTCTCAATTTCAAACGGCTCAAATATGTAACCACTGCCGAGGTTAGCATATTTGCGCCGTTTGTGCTGCTCCGCTGACGGCTCCAAAGTATCGACGCAAGTCGCGTCCCATACTAAGGGCCGTCTACACTTCCATGGGACCAGCTTCATACCGTCAGGCCTTTTGCCATCACCACGCGCAAACCCATTCGGTTAGAGTACGGCTGCGATATTGGCGGTCGCAAAAGCGTATGACATCGTTCACAATGGCTTGGCAACTAATTCGACCAGCGCTTCTTGACCAAGAAAGACGGTGGTGACCAAGCTGGTCAACTAGGGTACTTGAATAGGTGAGAGCGCTCAGCTATGTGCGGCGCGGCAGCAAGGTGGGTCGACTATCTCGACGATATCATCAATACCGCCGGTCGAGCCTGGTCACGACCGGCAAAGAGCCGAGGCAGATGGCACTGCAAGAGAGAGGCCTATACCCAACAGTGGGTCAAAGAAAGCTGCGGATGATAACGATGACGAAACAAATTATTTGAGATTGGCTGTTTTTTGGGTTTGAAATGATTATTTGCTACAATATTTGTGTACCGTTTCACATTGAATTGGGGCTAATATTTTGTGGCGCACTTACTGTATTAGTTACCATATTTTTTTGACAAGATAAACATAAATTAAATTATGCGGGCGAAGCCGCGGGTAAAAGCTAGTAAATCAATAAGATGTATCAGCCGACAAGTGGCACCCTTTTGGTGTAGTGTAACAGGAAAATATTTATGAAACGTTGCCATGTGCTCAGGATGTCGGTCGCTTCGTTAGCTAACGATATATTAATACAATCATCTGGGAAAATATGAAACAAAAATAGCAGTTGGGTTTTGCATTACGCACTTTCTTTTTCTATTCTAGTACAGTTTGCACAACTAGTCAAAATTTAGTAAGAAAGAAAAGTAAAATATAAAACTACCTTTACCTTAGGTTTAAAAGTCTCATTTTACGATACCTACTTATCATAATCATTTTTATGATTGCTTCATATTATACTAAATAGGCCATGATATATTTATGAGGCCACAACCACCAGGCCAAACCAGCCAGGCCACGCCATCTTGCCAGGCATGTTACCGACATAGCCCAGCTGATTAGCAAAATAGTTCGAAGAACGGATGGCTGATGAGGCCGTAAAGTTCTCGAACGGAGACCACGGACCGGCAGGCGCAGCGTAGGACGTCCACTCACTAGGTGGACTGACGACATAATAAAGATAGCAGGAATGTGCTGGATGCAGGCCGCTTCCAACCGGTCTTATTGGAAATCCATGGGGGAGGCTTATGTCCAGTAGTGGACGTCCTACAGCTGATAGATAGATAGAATCACCAGGCTAGCTCTGTACGAGTTGATACAGAGCATACGTACCTCTATTTAAACATCCATACCAATGCTCATAATGCCAAATTACATGCCATTCTTTTCATAAATGTAGAAATTGCAATGCTTTGTGACATCAGGTAGAAATACAAAGAGAAGGACGGGCATAAAACTCATCGTTTTACTCACTTCTCAAGAAGCTCTCTTTGAGAAATTATTTCTGAATAAGATTTAAGTGTGACAGCAATCTGCTTGTCCCAGATCCAGACTCCACTAAACTAGAGCTGTGTGCACTGAAGCAGGTCGGCATATGGTGAGTTGCAGTCCATGAGCCCATTGCATTGCAGAAATACCATATTTGCCCGGCAAAAAACGAATTATAGCTCTCTTTCTTTTACTGTATTTTGTTTTCTATAAGCAAATATAGCTTTTCACTTTTCACATTCAATTCATTATTCACTAACAATGAATCACGCTCCGATTTTTAAGTACGAAGCGATTTGACTCATCGTTTCTGATCCGTATGGCCAAGGAATGGAACAGCTGCCTTTCTTGTTTTCAGAGAGATAAATACAATACATAATATGATCTGAAGCTTTTCAAAGTCAGAGTGCATAGGTTACTTCTAATTTAAGTCACGTCGAGCCCGAGTCGCTTCTTGAGTTAGTGGTCAAGTGCAAGTCCGCACTTGACCACTCGCCATAAAAATCGAGCTCTCGACTTATTCTCATATAGGAAACAAAAGGTGGTTATTCGTTTGAAAATACAGTTTCACGAGTTACAGTCACCGCCGTGGTAGTCTAGTGGTAATGACACCCGCCTTACAATCGCGAGGTCGTGGGTCCAAATCCCGGACCCGTACCAATAAATTCTTTGGAATTTATGTACGGAATTTCACACTGGCATTTCGGTGAAGGAAAACATCGTGAGGCCACCAGCATATATCCGTGGAAGAAATTCGATGGCGTATGTGAATCCATTAACCTGCATTGGGCTAGTGGGGTGAATATGGCCCAATAATCCTTCGTGGGTAAGTCTACGTCCCAATGTGGACCATTAAAAAGACTAGTACAGTACAGTGCAGATTCAGTTGAAATTGGTTCAAGATTGTCCATATTTTCCGACCCAAATACTACTAGATATAAACGCGAGACGTATAAAACTTTTATTGCACATTTTTCATCTGACGTTGTTCGTGATATTGAAATTGCTGTTTTTAAAGTTTCACTAAAAGTGGGTAGTCGTAAAACCGTTATTGCGTGATTTAGCAAAATGGCGGGATTAAAAATTTTGACGATAATATCAAACACTTGCGGGGAGGTTCTGGGGGCCGTGGCAAGATATTATGGATTAAAGATATTTCAAAAGGCTATTCCTCTTGGAATCTCTTTAATGAAAATTAATTTCATGAATTGATTGGCGACTATATCTATATTGATACTTCATTGAAGAAGCAATGAAACTTGAACAAAGCAAGTGAAGAATTATAACTTCGTAATTAATTATTATATAACAGATTATAATTTTATTATTGTCTCTATAGAGTCTACAGAATAAGGTAATCGACTGGTGTTAAATTAGTTAAAATTATTAGTATTAGTGAATTATGCAATTTAATATGATTCGTAAACTGAAAAAATATTGAAATTGGCTTATCGAGTTTAGAGATATAAGTTTGTAATGATTTTGGTGGGGATAAAGAGGGGATGTCTTGTCCCTTTTTCACAAAGCACAACATTGTATGACGAATGTATGACACTTGCGGGCAGTGACGTCATAGCCTGCTATAGTGCGCTCTCTGTCTAGCAAGAAAATAAACATGCTTGTAACTTCTTTATTTTTATGTTGATTTCATTTTTGTTTTCGATAATAGACTCTGTTTATAGTTATCTGTTACAAGAAGACATCAAAAATATTGTCGACTAGCCTATTGTCTGTTTGCAACACAAAAAGAGGTGATAAATACCATTATTATGAAAATTGTTACTATGACCTTATCTGGAAATTCAAGAAAAAACCCGGACAAGTGCGAGTCAGGCTCGCACATCGAGGGTTCCGTACAAACACGTTGTTAAAATAATTAAAAACCTGTTTTATCATGTGCTAATGAAGTTATTTTATATGATACCTTACATGATACGATTTACTCACTTTGAATTTTGAACCCATATTTTGTGAATTTTGAGGCCCTATTTTTTATGATTTAAATAAAAATGTACAGTTTTTATATTTATTCCTATATGTGTACTCTAAGATAATGCTCTTCGCCAAATTTCATAGTTCTATGTCAACGGTAAGTACTCTGTAGGTTTTAATTTTTGTGAGCGTTGTAATATGCGTTTTTTACGACATAAACAGCTCTAACTTTTTTATACGGTAACTGAGAAGTTTTTCTTTTACACAACTGCAAGAATTTATAGGTTTACGTATATAGTTTAAATTTCAACTCGATATCATCACGCGTTTCCGAGATAAAGAGTCTTGACACACACACAGACGGACAGACGGACAACAAAGTGATCCTATAAGGGTTCCGTTTTTTCCTTTTGAGGTACGAAACCCTAAAAATGTCCAATAACCCCATGTAATGAATAATTTGTGAAGAAATTAATAAAAAATGTTAAATGTTGCTGTGGTTAATTTTAAGTTTTTTTAGAATTATGAGTCTTATTTAAATTCCAAGTATGAATCAAATTGGACAAGGGCGAGTCGAGAGTTTGGCCTTTAAAGATTCGGTTAAATAGACGCGAGGTGTACTGTGCGGAGAACGACTAGTATATTAATATTCCTATTTTTTCTGCGTCTATAAAAATCTTTATGATCAATGTTAAAAATAAATCTGAGATTAGTTTGTTTATTGAATCAAATGTTACTCCACTGAAAACTTTTATGGCTTCAGGAACTATGCATCATCTGTTTTTTATAGAAAAACAAGTTTCAGCTAATTAAAATCATATACTCATTGGGTATAAAAATATCAAACGCATCATCATCATCGTCACTTTAGTGATGATGAATCTCATTTTTTTTTATTTCGATTAGGTTCGCGTTTGACTACACACTGCCGCTAAGCAGATGTGCAGTCTGGGGTGTAGCACGCTTACCTAGAAGATACCTATTTACTCGGGATTTGAAGACACTCACGTTGTTCTTTAACGGGAAGACAGACCCAGGCAAAGCGTATTTGAGCGTCATTTGAATATTCTTTATGAATTTCTTATGTGAATTGAAAACCGCTTACAATCCGCTCGTTCATTGGTCTAAATTAGCAATAAAATAAATAAAAAATATTATATGTTAAACGGTTGCTTTGAAATGTTAGAATGTGATACAAGCTAAAAATAAAATTAGGGAGGTCCTAGGTCCTAGTAATACATTACTTTCCTCAACAGTCTAGAATGGAGCATTGATCAGACTCAAAGTTGTATATAATAAGCGAAATGCGTCGAACTCGCGCACGAAGCGTTCCGTACTCTACTGGAGCCCCCTTAAATATTTATTTTATTTTAATTTAATAATTAATTATTGAAGTAAACATACAATTAAATATTCTGTGAATATTTCAAGCGTCTACCTGTTACCGTTATTAATTCCAAGCGAAAAATGGCTAAAAATCAGGTTTGTTCCATGGAAGCCCCCCTTAAATATTTATATTATTTTAAGTATTTGCTGTTGTAGCGGCAACAGAAGTACAGCATCTGTGAAAATTTCAACTGTCTAGCTATCACGGTTCATGAGATACAGCCGTGTATAGTGACTGTCAGACAGACAGACGGACAGCGGAGTTTTAGTAATAGGGTCCCGTTTTTACCCTTTGGGTACGGAACCCTAAAAATCAAAGTCAAAATTATAATAAAAAAGTGGTTTTGAAAGACTTATTACCTTCTGGCGCATTTCCTAATGCGCCTAAATTTTTTTTCAATTTTCATTTGTCTTTGAAATTAAATGTCATTTAACACGTTGGAAGACCGGCAGCATCCGGGAATCAGAATTTCTTGTCCGGGTGCTAGCACATCTTTGTTTATCTCATGTATTTTGATGTCAATAAAGATGATTATTATTATTTCGTGGTGCGCATCCTGGCCCAGCTGGACTCCTAGCGGGGACTATAATCAGAATCATTACTACTTCAATACAACTTAAGCAACATTTTCATAGCAATCACATAGAAATTCCATGATAGCACAAACGTTTGTAGATTCGAAACTTGTTTCATAAAGGCTAATGTGAATGTGCTCTATTACCTCTGTAATAGCAGCGAGTGCGGCGAATGTAGCAGATTTACAGCGAGATGTCGGCGACAGCCATTAAGCTCAGATCGCTAAGCGCCGGTAAAATTTGGCTTTCTGCCGCTCGTTTGCATGCGGGGGTTATGATATCTGAGTTGGTTGGGTGCGTTTGCCAGCGAGTTAATAGAATCTAACATAAAAAAAGTCAAATCCCGACTACTATCTCCCGGAGACTATCCCCTAGTAATTCCGACTATCCTGCCACAAAATATGGGTTCAAAATTCAAAGTGAGTAAATCGTATCATGTAAGGTATCATATAAAAGAACTTCATTAGCACATGCTAAAACAGGTTTTTAACTATTGTAAAAATGTGTAATTTTCAATGTAAGACGAGAAAAGTGAAAAAAAATAAAAAAATTGTCGATGGTTATACAGAGATATAATTTTAAACAACTTACTTCCCAATTTTGTGATTTTTTTTTCAACTATATTTATTTATCAGCCAATTTTAATCACTTATTCAAAACCTGATGCCGAGTGATCCAGTCAAATATTATTTAGTGAAAGTCTCAGACCAAATAAAAAAAAGAAAGACAGAATGCTGTGAACAAACAAATGAGGCCGACCAAAACTATACAGACAATTACACACACATCCACGTACAAAGAAAGTACGCCTTGGCTTGTCAGTCGAACTATGGTGGCGCAACAACGACGCACTCACACATATTTAAGAAACCCGCCTCATTTTACTGTTCAACGACGTTCTCTCTTGATTTTTTTATTTGCTCTGAGGTGAAAATTTGATTGACACATCTGTTTGTAATTCCAAGGCAGTAAACCTCGGAATCATGCACACTATTACTTGTACGGCATCAGCTTTTTTAATGATCCACTGCTGAACATTGGCTGTGTTTCAAAGAGTTATCTTTGTGATAAGCATTTCAAAAATCTGAAGCGAAAAATCTGAAGTGAAAATCTGAGGCGGGCTCGCTCAGTTGGTTAGAGCGTCGGGCTAGTTATCCGAAGGGGCAGGCGTTCATTCAAATCCTGCGTTCGCTTCAGATTTTTGAAATGCTTATCACAAAGATAACTCTTTGAGATAAAATCTAGTGTGGAAAGCACTCAAAATAAAATCATAACATTGGCTGTGTTATGAATTTATAGTCTACAGAGCAGTAATTATGTATTGTAGGTAATAATCACAAATTGTACTTATATGAAATTCTAGAAAACAAAATTTATACATGGGTGTGCACTGTGCATCTCAGCAATCACCTTGCAAAGTTGGAAGTTGAACGTTTTATACAGGGTTACAGGGTAATTAGACCTATTCCCGTTAAGGATGTGTAGTTTACTATGTTTCTGACTAATTTGACTATGAAATACACAATCCTAAATTAAAAAAAAACAGATATTTGAAATTAAAATCAAAAAATAAAATTCGTTTATTACACAAAAAACTTATGTACTATTACTTACCTACATTATACAATAAAAGATGGAATAAATTGCTAAAATTAGTATTTAATTGGTATTTATAAATTTTCCAATTTTCAGCTATCAGCTCAGATATTTTGAAACGTGTAAGTCGTATTATTATTTTATTTGATTTTTACATGTAAAATAATGTTTTATGACCTCACTACCCAATATTGTCCGTAAAATTTACCTTTTATAAAAAGTATTTGAATTCAAATATCTCGAAAACTGTGAGATTTAGGATATGGTGTTTCATAGACAAATCAGTCAGAAACGTAGTAAACTACACACGCTTAACGGGAATAGGTCGACTTAGCCTGTAAACCTGTATATGTACCTACCTACTTTGACATCGAAGGTTAGCCATACAATCTATAATTACTGAGGCAATTATAGAATGTGTGATTTCAGTAATTTTACTAGCTTTTATTTAACCTGCAATGTATGTATGTAAGTTCGGGTGGAATCTTGCAAGTTAAACTTGACCAACTTTTCAGTTTTCGATAAAGCTGAAATTTTGCACGCATATGTACAATGACAATGCAATATTATGGTACCCTGGAGCTGATCTGATGATGGAGTCGGAAGGTGGCCATGGGAACTAGACAAGATAGATCCGTCATGTTTGGGCTCGTTTTACATGTCTTGGCTGGTACTCTGCTGCTACATGATATTCAGGATCTCAAATGCTTGTATTTAAAAAGTTATTTTTTTATAATAATTTATTGTTTCTTAGTTCCTTAACAAAACAACTGTACCTTTTTATTAGAGTAGGTAAGATTTCTAAACGCTTTAACGTTGTAAGTGTGGGCAAGCCCCAACATCTCAATAACAAGTGAACCTTGGCGACGGCCATGTCCAATGATGTGCATCGTGGAAATGCATACGAACTGCAATATTCAGAGCTGGAACCACGGCTGTAATATGGAAATGTGCGTACTGTGCATTCTAAGGACGACTCTCGATTCTGTGTAGGCTTTATTACAAGCTTTATGGCATTCTCACTTTGATGTCACTGGTGTTGCCATCTTAAATCATTGTATTTTTGTCGGCTAGCGATTTTATTTATACCAATACTTTGTGTTTAGCGAAATTTCAAGAACTATAGTAGGTATTTGACTGATAACTTTGCTACTTCGTATGCATCATATAATGCATAAATAGTTACGGGCCCGAGTAAAATCAGGAGCGAGCACTGAAAATCACATGACCACTGCAGGACGTAGGCCTATCTACGAAGGGTGATTGGGCCATATCCATCACGCTAGCTTAGTGCGGTTTGGTGGATTCATATATCTATGCCATCGTTTTTTTTCTATGAACATGTGCAGGTTTCGTCACGGTGTTTTCCTCCACCGAAAAGTCAGTCAATTAAGACATCCGAGATGAAAATTAGCGCCTTTAGCACCCTCAATTTCAACTATTCGCCAATTAAAACAATTTCAACTCACGATAGTCAAATTTCCCATTAAGGTTTTATTTAGCGAAATATGCGGAGCAATAACAACAGGCTGAGAATAATTAATTCGATGATAGAATATAAATTAAGTTTAACAGCGCCCACGGCCCACTCGTAGGTAACTGGCGTGCCGTCCAATCAACGCCCTCATTTTCATTTTAAATATTTGGTTCACTAAAGGTATTTTCAACCCACTATCAAAAAGGAGAGGTTCTTAATTTTATTTGTGTTTTTTGTTTTGATGTTACTGGATTTCTTTGTTGTTTGTGCTTTTAAGAGATGATAGAATATAAATTAAGTTTAAGAGTGCCCACGGCTCACTCATAGGTAACTGGCGTGGTGTCCAATCAACGCCCTCGTTTTTATTTTAAATATCTGGTACACTAAAGGTATTTATTCAGCGAGGCAACGCTACCAACGTACTGTCCACGTTACCCTCTGCTGCAGGTCTTTTAGATTAGTTTTATTTTAGTATAAGTTTTTTTTTTTGGTCTGTGGATGATCCAATTGCTTTCTATGTAGTAGTAGTGTAGGTAGTTTTAGCATATAAAGTAGTATAAGTTTAAGTGTACGTTTTTTTTAGTTTGAGTTTTTAAGTAGGTTTAATTTTAATAGTTATAGTAATTAGAAATGTTTCTTAAGTTTTGACAAATAAATCACCTAGTAGGTACATATATTTTCAACCCACTTTCAAATAAGGTTCTTAATTTTGTTTGTATCTTTTTGTTGTTTGTGGGTTCAGAGTTTGTAGGTTGATTCGCGTGTTTGTTCCCTTATGAGATCATTATGTCCGTCCGTCTGCCCAAGTGCCATCGACATGGCATTTTTTCTGTTTTAAATATTTATGCCAAGTGCCCATCCTCGTGTCACAAAGCTTCATATCTAGGTACCACATTTTATGAAAAAATGCATGTTACATTATGATAGTTTTTTTAGTATAAATCTCGATATAAAATACTAAAAAAAACAAAGTTGTGTAGTTTTGTGTCTACTTACTTACTCGTATGTAGGTACTGGGCTCTCATACATGTAAGGTAGGGGTCATATTTTAAAAGATTTTGGTTAGTTAACACTTAGTACGTACTGTACTGTACTGTACCAGCCTCTTTTTAATAGTCCACTACAGGACGTAGGTCTATCCACGAAGGGCGATTGAGCCATATCTACCACGCTGGTCCAATATGGGTTGGTGGATTCACATATTTTACAGCGATTTTCTTCTACGGACATATGCAGGTTGCCTCACGATGTTTTCCTTCACCGAAAATCAGGTGGTGTGAAATTCCGTACATGAATTCCAAGGAATTCTCTCTTTTTTTTTTTACTTTCGAATAAGTTCGCGTTTGACTACACACTGCCTGATGTTGAGCAGATGTGCGGTCTAGGGTGTAGCACGCTTACCTAGAAGACCATTTTCATTAGTATGGGACCGGAATTTGAACCCACCACCTCACGATTGTAAGGTGGGTGTCATTATCTACTACTAGACCGCCAGTAGACGTAGTAGTTTTGTAATTTTCCGTATAATATTGTAAATAACTATGCTTCAGTAACCTGAAGCTATGTCACGAACAGACTAGGAAATAAGATTCGTTTCTGCATATTGATAAAATATTTGCCGTAACCTTCGCAAGTCAGAAAAGCCAAAACCCTTTATTTCGGCGAAATCCAATTTTGGCAATTTCCTTATATGTCAACCTTTGTGGTAAGTAGTTTAGGAAATGTCAAACCCTTCCCTTGCTTTCGAATATTAGGTAAAGGTCTAAAGAGGTAAAGAACTTATGGAAAATAGTTTTAAGATCGCACACAATCGGCATACGATTTTCAGGGGTTACGAGGGAGGGTCCTTATATTTTTCAATAAGTTATTGTAAAGAAAATTGAGTTCTTAGCTTTTTGTTTTTAGGCAAGAGTTATCATTTGTTACTAAGTACTGTGTATACTAGTAACTAGAACTAGAATATTTCATACTAAGAGGAAAAGAGGTTCTTCTTTACTACCTATAACTACAAGTAAATAGTAGGTAGTATGCCTGTCTCGTAAGGGTCCTGTACATCTAGCAAAGACATTACTATCGATATAATAACTACCGAAACCAGTATGCATGCCACAAAAGTTTACGTACTCCATACTTAAGCGTCTCGTAATGATAACAAATCGTTGGATAATCGTTAATTCTAAATTCTAATTTTAACTTGACCAATCATTATTCATTATGCTATGACTACACTGTGTATCCGGGGTAGGTAGGTACGTAACATATTATTTCAATCATACTAGTTTCAATAACATCACTAAATACTATAAAACAAAGTCGTTTCCCTATGTCTGTCCCTATGTATGCTTATATCTGTAAAACTACGCAACGGATTTTGATGCGGTTTTTTAATAGATAAAGCGATTCAAAAGGAAGGTATGTAAAATACACCTGTGCGAATTCGTGGCGGGTCGCTAGTGGACAATATAAGACTCTCATAGTCTACATAGTAAGTAATGTTTATTTCATGTGTGAAAGTTCCCGGGACAATTTTTGGTTAGGTATGAATAATTTTCTTTGCCTAAATCGATATTAGAGTTTAGCTAATGTTTAGTCTTTGTCTGTTTTCCTTGTTTACTATTACTTACTAATAATTATGAAGATCTTTGTGTTGAGATATGAGCATTAGGATTATTACTATTAGATCAGATCATTTTTTATTATTCATGGATCGTTTCTTATTGGATCATTATTAGATACGAGTATATATAGAACGGTTTATTCCCAGCGTTACTAACGATCTTACTACCACAAGTAAGAAAGTAGATAAATTTTTAAGTTTGACAGCTGTCACTTTTCCACCTGTTATGCAACTCTATTATGAATTTCAGAATGACAGCTGTCACTTTGATATCTGTCAAATTTGACTTGAACTATGACCTGAAAATAACATATTTAGTTTGACAGCTGTCACTTTGACACCTGTCATGCAACTAGCATATTTTCTTCCTCTTGTTATTTTAGTTTTACGGTAGTAACACAGGTAATTTATTTTTACTGTTCTAACAACTTTCAACTGCAGTAGTAACAACGGTAATTAATTTACCGTTCTTACTACTGGTAGTAAGATTGGTAGTAACGCTGGGAATAAACCTATAGAACATAGTAACTTAACTATGAACATAATTATCATTGACTTATTCTCGTAGACGTTTTACTTCGTCTGTCAATATGTTTTACAATCACCATAAAAACGTAACACAAACAATCCAACGAAAACGACTGCTATTTTTACCCGTAAATTAGACCATTCTGACAGCGGAGTGTGAGTGAAAGCTCATTCACATTTGCTCTCAGAACTTTTGGGAAATTGAGACACGTTTCCGGTGTACAAGTAGTACAAGCGTTCTTGAGTTCGTTTACAATGTAGAGACGCTTTGAGCAGTTCTTTGTCGATAAACTATAACAAATCACCATCAATCGTCAATTACCGCCAGAGTCAACTATACTTGACAAGCGCTAGCGAGTCCTGGTGGGTGATTCTGTATGAAAACAAGGGTGTAAAGCGCTCTAACGTGATCTTTATTTTTAAGAAATTCTTATCAAAAATATTTATTTTTCAAATATCATAACATAAACTCAGTTTTTTATTCATTTTAACGTAATTTTATATTATATATCAAATATTTCTCCAAACGAAATTCACGGAAATAAAAAAAATACTTACCGCGTTACGTTACGTTTTGTCGATAGAGAATCAGGCCCCAGATGTCTATAGTTGACTAAACAACGCACTATAAAAACATTAATTAAAAATAGAGAAAAATAATTACTGGTATTTTTGCTTAACCTTAAAATAGAAATCCCAGCAACGTGTGAGTGTACAAGACTAGTCGCTGAAAACCGTGAGTGCTGAGAAATCTTTTACAGCGTACGCTTGGAGTACAGGGCCCGGAAATGCAATTTTGACCTGGCGGTCAAAAGGTTCAAGGTCAGGACAAATTTCATGTGTAATTCCCATGTTGTATCCATCCCTATTTCAGTTGGGAACTCGGTTCTTGAAATCGTTGACTCGTACGTCTACCTAGGACAAGTAGTCCAGTTAGGTAGGTCCGACTTCAAGAAAGAGGCCAATCGCCGAATCCAACTCGGCTGGGTAGCGTTCGGAAAATTGCGTAACGTCTTCTCGTCCGATATACCTCAGTGCCTCAAGTCGAAAGTTTTCGACCAGTGTATGTTGCCAGTGATGACTTACGGCACAGAAACGTGGTCTCTCACTTAGTAGCTCCAAGTAGGCCAACGAGCTATGGAGAGAGCTATGCTCGGAGTCTCTGTGCGAGATCGAATCAGGAATGAGGAGATCCGTAGAAGAACCAAAGTTACCGACATAGCCCGGCGAATTGGCAAGTTGAAGTGACAATAGGCAGGGCACATAGCGCGGAGGACTGATGTTGAAAAGTTCTCGAGTGGAGACCACGCACCGGCAAGCGCAGCGTAAGACGTCCACCCACAAGGTGGACGGATGACCTCATTAGGACCGCAGGATCGCGCTGGATGCAAGCCGTTGCCAACCGGTCTTATTGGAGATTTATAGGGGCAGCCTATGTCCAGCAGTGGGCGTCCGATGGCTGATGGATGATGGGTCAAAAGGTTAACCGCGCTTAGTCACAGGACCGGTCTGGTCCGGTCAGTCGCCACAACGGGTATCCCAGGTAGCAAAGTGACGTCAGTGACGCATAAACGACGTCACTCTTAGGTCATAATAGGGTCGGTCGTTAATGCGTCGTCGATGACGTCATAATGTACGTCAATTAAAAGTCATTATTTCGACGTCTCATATTCACCATAAAATTGACGTTTTATTGACGTCCATTTAGGGTCAATATCAGGACGTACTATATTCGCTACAAAGTAGACGTTTTACTGACGTCCATGTAGGGTCAATATCAAGACGTACCATATTCGCCACAAAGTGTACGTTTTACTGACGTCCATCTAGGGTCAATATCAGGACGTACCATATTCGTCACAAAGTGGACGTTTTACTGACGTCAATTTAGAGTCAAAGTCAGGACGTACCATATTCACCACAAAGTGGACGATTTACTGACGTCTATTCAGGGTCATTATTAGGACGTATCATATTCGTCTCTGGTGGACGTTTTACTGACGTCCATTTAGGGTCAATATCAGGACGTACCATATTCGCCACAAAGTGGACGTTTTATTGACCTCTATTTAGGGTCAATATTAGGACGTACCATATTCGCCACAAAGTGGATGATTTACTGACGTCTATTTAGGGTCATTATTAGGACGTATCATATTCGTCTCTAGTGGACGTTTTACTGACGTCCATTTAGGGTTAATATCAGGACGTACCATATTCGCCACAAAGTGGACGTTTTATTGACCTCTAATTAGGGTCAATATTAGAACGTACCATATTCGCCACAAAGTGGATGATTTACTGACGTCTATTCAGGGTCATTATTAGAACGTAATTATCATATTCGTCTCTAGTGGACGTTTTACTGACGTCCATTTAGGGTCAATATCAGGACGTACCATATTTGCCACAAAGGGGATGTTTTATTGACCTCTATTTAGGGTCAATATTAGGACGTACCATATTCGCCACAAAGTGGATGATTTACTGACGTCTATTTGGGGTCATTATTAGGACGTATCATATTCGTCTCTAGTGGACGTTTTACTGACGTCCATTTAGGGTCAATATCAGGACGTACCATATTCGCCACAAAGGGGACGTTTTATTGACCTCTATTTAGGGTCAATATTAGGACGTACCATATTGTTTGCACGCGCGCTCGCATCGGTGCGGACGTGTTTACTTTTTGTCGCAGCAATTATTTCTATTTAGTTCGATCGCAATGTTTACGTTTTGCTGGGCTTGTATAAAAGACGTTACCGGTGAAACTATCAAACTGTGAAAAAGTGTATCATTTATTGTGTCTCGGTATTAAAAGACGAGATTTCGAGTCTTTTTCTACGGACTATGTGCGCCAATGGATTTGCCCGATGTGTGACAGCACAAAAAGAAAACGTGCTGGGAATGACACACCAGTTCGCACTCCAGAACATAGGAAGTTACCAACAATAGCGAGCCCTAATTATGTCAATAACCAACGGGGTAGCAAGTGCAGTCAAATGGAAGTTTCCGTGCTGGAGAATGACGGCGGTTTGTTATCAGAATTCCAAGAATTTCGTCGGGAACTTAGAAAAAGATTACATACGCAAGACCAACATATTTTACAAATTCAAAATGTATGTTCAGCTACTAATGACGAAATTCAGGTACTAAAGACCGTTATAAAAGATAGGCGATGTTCGTGCGATTTGAGTGTATACATAGTGATAACAGTGCATTAGTAATTTCTCCAAGAGAGAATAAATAGTTAATCTAAATGTGCCATGGTCATAAAATTGCTATGGGATCGACATTGTAATTTTAAGACTGTGGATTCATAACAATTATTGATTATATATAACAGTCTATGTATGTATATACTTCTTGAATATAAATCTATTATGCTACTTACATTGTTTTGTTTGGTTTCATCCATAGTCCTAAGAGTCTGTTCAGGGTACGTGTATAATATAGGATGCCTGCTATCGCAAACTAAATTCTAAATTCTTTTCGTCATTTACTTTGTTCACAGGAAAGTGACTGGGCTGTACATATTAGGGCAGCCATCGTCGTTGGAGTATCGTCATTTACTTAGTTCACAGGGACTGGGCCATACATACAAAGGCAGCCGCCGACATAGTAGTGACGTCATACACAGGATTCACAGTAACTATGAATACTGTATATGACGTCACTCCAACGTTAGTATCTACCTTAATATGTACGGCCCAGTAACGTCCCTATGAGTACAGTAAATGACGTCTCTCCAACGTAAGTGGCTGCCCTAATATGTGCGGCTTAGTGACGTCTTTATGAATACAGTAAATGACGTCGCTCCAACGTCAGTGGCTGCTCTAATATGTACGGCCTAGTGACGTCCTTATGAATACAGTGAATAACGTCGCTCTAACGTCAGTGGCTGCCCTAATATTTACGGCCTAGTGACGTCCTTATGAATATAGTGAATGACGTCGCTCCAACGTCAGTATATGGCGTCACTTCAACGTCAGCATATGACGTCACTCTAACGTCATTATATGACGTCACTCCAATGTCAGTATATGGCGTCACTCCAACGTCAGCATATGACGTCACTCCAACGTCAGCATATGACGTCACTCCAACGTCAGTATATGGCGTCACTCCAACGTCAGTATATGGCGTCACTCCAACGTCAGCATATGACGTCACTCCAACGTCAGTATATGACGTCACTCCAACGTCAGTATATGGCGTCACTCCAACGTCAGTATATGGCGTCACTCCAACGTCCTCCAACTTACGTCATGAGGCTGTGACAAATTGTCGTCATCTGAAGAAACTACCGACGTCATGATAATGACGTCTCTTACGTCGAGCAGTACCGTAAACGGACGTCATAATAACGTATAAATGCTACCTGGGATATCTGCCATAGTTACGCGTATAGAAGATGGTAGGTAAGTTAAACAGTTAGTCAAGGACTTGTGCTGATTAAATAATAATTACATTTTAGTATCATATCTTAGGTATAAAAAAATATCAAAAAAAATAATTAGTACTTAAATGAACTCGCTTCTCACACTTTCTTTTTCTTTACACTCAATTTTATTGTAAAACCATAAAACCAGGCACGATGTTGCTAGAAATAAACTAATAATTAAAATAAAAACCGGACAAGTGCGAGTCAGGCTCGCACACCGAGAGTTCCGTACGAATCCAGAAAATTTCACAAAATTGGGAAGTAAGTTGTTGCGATTTTAATCTCTATACTTAACCATCGACAAAAAAGTTTTTTTTTCGCTTTCTCGTCATACATCAAAAATTACACATTGTTAAAATAATTAAAACCTGTTTAAGCATGTGCTAATGAAGCTATTTTATATGATACCTTACGTGATACGATTTACTCACTTTGAATTAAACACATATTTTGAGAATTTTGAGGCCCTATTTTTTTGTGATTCAAATAAAAATGTACAGTTTTCAGATTTATTCCTATATTTGTACTCTAAGACAATGCTTCTCGCCAAATTTCATAGTTCTATGTCAACGGAAAGTAACCTGTAGGTTTTGATTTATATGAGTGCCGAAATATGCGGGTTTTACGACATAAATGGCTCTAACTTTTTTAAACGATAACTGAGAAGTTTTTCTTTTACACAACTGCAAGAAACTATAGATGTACGTATACAGTTTAAATTTCAACTCGATATATTTAAGCGTTCCCGAGACAAAGAGTCTTGATATACACACAGACGGACAGACGGATAACAAATTTGTCCAACGGATTTCGGAATCCGTTATAGGTTATTCCTTACAGGGTTCCGTTTTTTCCTTTTGAGGTGCGGAACCCTAAAAACACTAGAAAAACACGCTTAGTCCATTACGTGGCCTTTCTCACAAGTGCAAACACGACTATGATACGATATTCCATCATGGGATGCCAGTGTCTATCTTCCGGCTTCATCATTATTATTATTTAACACTTTATTGCACACCATTTGTACAAAGGAGGACTTAACGCTAAATATTTTTAAATAGCATTATCTGCCAGTCAACCTCTAGGTAGAAGACATTGGGATGTTGGCGTGAATAAATAAGATATTGAAACCTAATCGTGATCAAAGTTCATTTCAAGACTTTTCTAAGAAATCCAAAACATCTATGATACGATTTTCCATCATGAAGTTCCAGTTTATATCTTTCGGCTCTATCATCAGATCAGTACGACAGTACCATATTATTGTGTTGTCATCAGAACTACATACAGCTGCCAATTTTCATTACGCTACGACCCTTGGAAGATGGTTAAAATAGTTACTTTAGATTCCATTAGGTACATAGTTACATAAAGGTCGACTTAATAAAAGCGTGTTGAAAAAATGCCATCAGTGTAATTGAGCGCAATTTTCATCGTATTGTCGGTGACGACTGAAGCAGAAGACGCATCGGTGGATGAAACAGTGATTTCCTCTCGGGCGTACAGAGAAAGCAGATAGATAATGTAGTCAGTCGAGAAAATCTGAAAGAGACGCATCGATTTAATATGGCACATGTTGGAAATGGACATGAAAAATATATAAAGATAACGTAAAATTTCAATACACATTTGACAGTTTTGAAGCAGCATTCCTAGATTTTTCATTCATTTTTGTAGTTAAGAATTGCCTCAAGTTACAACAGGATTATTAATCTGTTATTTTTTTATAGGGCAAGAGTCTTTATTAGCTACATCAAAATACAACACTACTTTTTAGACTGTGTAAGTGGTGTTGTATTTTTAAACTACATATGATAAGGATCATCCACATATGGTCTAAAGATTTTTCAAATGCCAAGCCCACTATCAGTTAGCAGCGTGTCCACCATGCTAACAGCATTGCCACGCTGTATGGCAATGCTTATACGTTGAGCCAAATGAACGACAGCATTTAGATCACGCGTAGCGTTAACCAGAAGCTCAGAAAGACTTCTGTGAACAAGATGAGCTCCCGGCCTCCACGAGCCTAAATTTATTATTAGATATCTGTAATATCCATCGTTAGCGGCGACGATTGAACCATAGGGCGCATCGGTGGATGAAACAATGATTTCCCTCTCGGCATACAAGCATACGATTTCATCTGCGAATTGTCATTTCCAAGTCGATTGCCGCGACTTCCGGCACACGGCTGTTATCTGGGTCATTGGGTTCGTGTAAGCATTATTATGAATATATCTTAGGTTAAGAAAGGTCGATATATTATGTACTAAGTACCTAGAACTATTATTATGAATACATCTTGGGTTACGGAATGTAGATGTGAGCGCAATTAAGAATGAATCTCAGATTAAGAAATTAATTTCTTGCTGTGACTTTGCTTATTGCACTGATTATTCTTCTCATATTCTTCAGTTTTTGGTTGTATCTTTGTGCATACAAAGAGTATGATGTGCATAGAAGAGTGTTAATTTTTGATACTAGCTGTCTAAACTGTTACCTATTAAATATTGTATGTTAGTTGATTAGTTCTAACATAAGTGAACTAGATGGCGCATGCGTCGAGTTAACTCGCGGTGGCGTTTTGTTCACGATATATACCACTATGTTTTATAAGTTTTTAAATAAAGGGTTTCTCTGAAAGCACCGCAAGGCTGTTTCGCTATCCTCTCCTGAAGGTACCTCCTTAAACACTAGCTGACCCGGTGAACTTTATCTTACCAACTGTCGATGACAACTTTTACATGCAGAAACATTTTCGATTTTCGTATCGACCTCACGATTGTAAGGCACTATCACTAGAACACTTAGGCCACCATAATTCACATACATATCATAGATTCTAATACAAAGTTCGAAAAGTGCAGACATAAACTTTATAGCTCGAGCCATTAACAGTACTTCGCATAGTAATGAGTGTTAAGAGCCCTCGACATTGCCCTTTGAGGTCGCCATGGCCCTGGCATATGCACTGAACTACAATTTAGCCGTGCATACTGCGTAGAAAATAAAATAATAGCACTTATTACCAGGAAATAAAGTACACAATGTTGCAATTTGTTTTAATTACGAGTACGACCAACTGCAATTAAAAAAATAGGTTTCATTTGGTAACACTTCTTTGACTGTAAAATACTATGTGAACACAAATCGGTTAATTAATTTGATTTAGTACTTGGCTATATGGTCTCTGAACGCATTTATGCAACTTTGTTGCTCCCATAGATAAGTACTGAATAAATTAACTGACTTGTGTTTTCATCGTTATTGTTTATCTCACAACTTTTTAAAGTAGAAGGGATACTCGAGTTGTGTTTTTTACATTCTATATTTTTGGTTTAGTTCGTTTAGGCCGGTGGCTAAACCATGAGTCAGAGTTTTAAGCTGCCTAAAGGCCTCTGACATGGCTAAACGGTCAAAACAATCGAGACCTACAATTTAACTGGACATCCGAATCACGGAATAGCGCTCAGTTATAAATGTCACCAGCCGTCTCCCATCCAAAAATTGGCCGTGCCAAACGTGGCTTGACTTTGGTGATCGCTGACGAACATCTATTCTTTTCAAACTACGCCATGAGCGCTTTGATGGGATTGAAATATTTGAAATAGTCGAAAATATACCTGCAATAGAACAGTTACCATTTTCATTGTTTTTAAACTTTCGCGATTTGAACACATTATTATTATATACTTATTTTTTTAGTCTACCCGTGACCACGGTCGATGCAACTCAGCCGAAACGTCGGGACGAGGAGGTATTTATTTATCTAGTAATTTTTGTGTGCGAGTAGTCCCGTATAATAAATAATAATAGTTACCATTTTTAGTAGACCCTATCTCTTGGTTTTTTTAGGTCTGATTTTTATTTTATCTCATGTAATTTTATGCGTGGCTGTACCATAAGAAATACGTATGTAATACTGAATCGGGAAATTGTTCTTTATCAACGTGGTCCGAAACGACCTCTTCCTTCATCGTTCTCGGCGTTACGCCACGCGGGCCGAATGGGAGCCTTCAAAAAAAGTCATGGGCAATTCGCCCCACGGTTCGAACCGCTTGCGGGGCCAAGCGCCGCAATACCCCTTAAACTTCAGTTGGAATTCAGCGTTTCCATTTACGTCAATGTCGCCATATATCTCTGTCGAATCGTTTATTAAGTCAGAAACATGCAACGCGATGATTGATCAATTTGTGCTGGATCCATGTACAATTCTGGGATTTGTTTCCTGTCCATATAATTGCTTTTAAAACTACAGAATTCGTCTCTTATTGTGATCTATGGAAACCGTAACAAGCTCATGTCATCAAAAGTATAAAAAAATCGCTTAGTTTTAGTTATTATCCATATACTACGGGATTTATCGCGCAATAAATCATGAGTAAATTCAATACCTCTTTTTCCCAACGTTTCGACCAAGTTGCAGCGGTCGTGGTAATTGAAGAATGTGCTCGAATCGTGAAATTTTAAAAATAACATTAGTATTCTTAAATCACATTTTTTTAAGTTTAAGTTTTAAATAATACAGTGTGAATTTTTGTAGCAATATCTATGTATTCAGTTTGTACTTAAAACTTTAAACTCAAACAAAATTTTTAACTGAAATATTTAAAAATGTTTAAAAAACCTGGACGGCGGTATCCAAACTTTAATGGCACGGAAAAAGTAGGAGGAACATTTTCATAGCGATGGGATAGAATAGTAAATTAAACGAGTCCTTTGCCAAGCAGTGCGGTAGAATAGATATTAATATAAAAATTCTAACCTTATTTTTTTTTGTTTCAGATGTGGAAACCACGATGACACTCTGAAGCCAGTTCGAATCCTCACAGACCATGCATCGAGAGGTGACCTGACCCTCTCTAGATGGGATGACTGACATGTCGAACTACACCCTGGACTCAGCATTACAAGACTTGCGATGCCACCTCATCCCCGGCCAAGGTTGCCACTACAACGCCTCCTACGGTCTCAACTGCTCTGACGACCAGTCCACCGACTTCAACTGCGAACTGAACATAGACCTCCAGAATGAGACCTCATACTCTTGCCAGGCCTGCAACTTCAGCATGGACTTTAGCAGCAACAGTTCTCTATGTGGCTCTAGATTCAAGCTAAACATGGTAACACTAATATTCGAATCTGCTGTCAAGAACTTATGGCTCAAATTACCATTCACAACCTTCTGCGAATGGGATACGTTATTCTGCTCGAGTGATTTGAATCGGACGTTGTACATTAACGTTTCTGATAATGTGTCTGTGAACGATGTGATAGATACTTTTCAGTGTAGTTGGGAGTTTAACAACGGGACGGAAGTGATAAGCAATAAGCCGAGATACGATTGGAGTTTTCTATTTGTGATATTATTTATAATAGCGGGGGGTGTGGGGAATATTCTGGTGTGTTTGGCTGTGTGTTTGGACAAAAGGCTGCAGAATGTGACCAACTATTTTTTGCTGTCGCTGGCGATAGCTGATTTGTTGGTCAGCCTGTTTGTGATGCCGATGGGGGCCATACCTGGATTCTTAGGTAAGTTGAATCTTATTTTTTTTATTATAAGCACAACCAAAACTATATACCCTTTGTATTGCTGCTTTGTTTTACTGGTAGTAATTACGAGTAATTGTTATTATCATAAGACCAGAAAATTATGTATGATACTACCAGTAGAACCGCGCAGCAGGACCATGTTATCACACTTACGTCTAAATGAAACATTACTAGGATGAAGATATTTTAAAAACGCGAGTCTAACCGATACGGATAGCATACGCACCACGACATAGTTTTATCGACGAAATGTGACAATATAACTACTTCACCTTAATTTTGTCTGTTTTTCGCGTTTTTATAATAGCTGTGCGGGTGACATTACAAACTGAAAATATTTTAGTCACTAAAATCGATCTTAGCAGTTTGCATCTAGCGCGGTTTTTTCTTCTTCATCCTGCAGTTTTAAAATGATACCCTAATGCTACTGAAATATAAAAACGTAAAAACACTGGAAAACACATTTTTGTGATGAAACATTATTTTCAAAACCATGATTTTTGGGCAAAAGTGGCACAGGTAACCGACTTCCACCGTGTTAGTACAGAATTAGAATAGGTAGTTCACACAAACCGATGTGTCATCCATGTAGTACGAGTATTATTTACATTACTGTAGATATTTTAAAAACGTCCCAGCCGATTTCTACGAAGTTTAAATGAAACCACCTCCAGTCGGGCTAGTAAGCGCACGAAGTAATATTTATTTCGACGTGTCAGAACGAGACAGCGTTATGGCAGGGTATATCTGTCACTTTTTCACACGTCGAAAACAGATCTTTTCGTGGCTTTTAGTGGTCGCATGCTGGACTAGCAGAGTATAAAAAAGAAATAAAAAGGCTTTTTTCAATCAGTCACAATTGGCGAAAATATCGATAATCTGCATACACAATAAAATTAAATAATAACATACAGACGAACATAGTAGCTCCTCCTTTTTGGAAGTCGGTAGTGATACAAAGTGCCGATGTTCAAAGTAGTCGTTAATGTTGCCAACTGTACGCGCCAAAATAATTCAATGTCGGATATTGAATGCTGGGCTATTCCCCGCGCGTCGGCTCCGTTCGCTACACGAGAGGAATTCTTATATCGTAACGTTGTATTGGGAATGTTTTATTATATTTGGATATTGGCTATGTGTGACGCGGAAAAATATTGGAAATTATTTGTTATGTTTTGGTTAGTATGTAAGAGTACGGAACCGTGCCCGTAGACCCGACACGCAGGGGCGGAAATACCCCAAATTATAGTGAGTATAATGAGGATCGGCGGGGACTCCTACATAACCACCGGTCTCCTCAAGCTGGTGGTATCCTTAAAATATTTTCCTGGGTTAAGATAATTATTTTTTGCAAAAATAGCATGACCGACTTCACTCATGTACAGAATTCGCGAATATTTCGCACGGATCGATGTAACATTTTTCACTATATTGTTGATTTAACAAAAATGGTTCAGTCGATTTCGATAACATTTTAATGGGATCAATCTCGAAGTATATTCTTTCCAATAAAAAAAAGTATTATTGAAATCGGACTACTATGAAAAAAGTTATGCGTGGTTATACATAAAAAAAATACACGCTTCGAATAGTATACCTCCTCCAGTGGTTCGTTCCAAAAAAGTTATTGATTGTATACGAAGAGGTTTATAATAATACAGAGTCAAAATAAACCTTACAAACAATCTAGGACTACACTGTACTCCAACTATGGTTGGTCCCATAACCAAGCACGTATAGTAGATACACCGGTTGTGGACACTGCTTCGGTTCTGGTCATTTAATCTCAAAATTATTACACAAATAGATTATAAGCAACGTAACAAAATAAATATGGTTTGTGTGGATGAATTCTTAAAAATATGATTTTAACATTAAAATTGTCTTACAGCTTGGAACTATTAGGCGTTTCACTCTACATCTACTCTTAATTTTGGCTCTTACATAGAGTCGAAAGCCCAATTAGCCTCCAAAAAACTTGGTGTTGAGACGGTATTTCACCCCTTAGCAACCTAAGCAGTTGCTCTTTATAAAGCACAAGTCAGGTCTTGCATGAAATACTGCTCTCACCTTTGCGATGGCTCTGCCAAATATCAACGGGAGGCTCTGGAGTCGATTGAGAGGTGAGCCAGGAGGCTGATTGACAACGATACCTTGACTAAGACGCAGCTGCAAAGTCTTGAGCATCGTCGTAAGGTAGTGTGTTTGTCGGCTTTTTACCTGATACACTTCGGAGAGTGCGCCCAGGAGTTGCACAATCTGGTCCCACCTGCCTCTTTCTTCTATCGTACGGCTAGACAGACGCGACCAATGCGCCACCCTTTTATGGTGGACATTCCACGCGTTAGAACCAAGCGTTTCGAATCCTCATTCTTCATACGAACAACCTGAATGTGGAACGCTTTGCCTGGGTCTGTCTTCCCGTTAAAGTACAACGTGGGAGTCTTCAAATCTCGAGTAAATAGGTATCTTCTAGCTAAGCGTGCTACACCCTAGACCGCACATCTGCTCAACATTAGGCAGTGTGTAGTCAAACGCGAATCTATACGAAATAAAAAAAAATCTGCTCAGTCGGATATTCAAAGTGACCCCAAATGACACTAAAATTGCCACAATCATTATTATTATCGAAGCCGGCTGAAGGCACATTTATAAACGGTTAAAATAACCGGTGTCATCCAAGCATAAAGAAAAATTTCAAGTCGATGCATCCAAGCCACGGTAGTGCTCAGTTGTAAACGCCACCCGCGGTCACCCATCCGAAAACTGACCGTGCTGAACGTTTGACTTTGGTGATCGCTAACGAACACCTAGTTAGTCAAACCACGCTATGAACGCTACATAAAGACTAGTGATTATATGTTTTTATAACCGCATACTTAGTATTCGAGTTGTTCTATAATAGAGTAAACGAGAATAATATACTGTACTGTATCAGCCTTTTTTAATAGTCCACTGCAGGATATAGGCCTACCCACGAAGGGCGATTGGGCCAAATCCACCACGCTGGCCCAGAGAGGGTTGATGGATTCACATACGCCATCGAATTTTTTCTACGGACGTATGCAGGTTGCCTCACGATGTTTTCCTTCACCGAAAAGCCAGTGGTGTTAAATTCCGTACATAAATTCCGAAGAACTCATCGGTACGGGACCGGGATTTGAACCCACGGCCCCACGATTGTAAGGCGAGTGTCACTACCACTAGACCACCACGGCTTATAAGAATAATAAGCCCGATTACAAATAGCAACGTAAAAAGCGTTCTGTCTATCGAATGCCTAAAAATAGATCTAATTACGATGGCGCCTCTGTATATAGCTCAATTGTTATACGATGGAAAAATAGAATAAATTTTTCCGATTGTTCTTTTGATAGCACAATTCACCTTTAGGCCTGGATAGTTGAATTTGCCCAAGTTTTTTATTGAATATTCATAAGGTTCTTTTCTTTTAAGTTTTCGATCAGTAAAACGAATTTAATGCGCCAACAAACAACATTATACAATACCTTGAGCAATAGCTCAAGTTCTCTACTAACACGGTGAACCAATTATTTTATTTATTCAAATAGCAAAAGTTTCGCAGACCCATTTATTGAAAGTCCAATGAGTTGGTAACGTTACAACTGAAATGATCAGCAGTAAAGCCATGCAATAGTCGTCTCGATACACTGATGGCAAGCAAAAGCAATTAGCTAAGATACTGATAAACGATCTTCACAAATAAACGTAGATAGATGGATACAACTTTGATTTAACGGATATTAGGACAAAAATGTGGTCAATATTGGCTTTAATGACCGAAAAATAACTTAAATATTGCAAATTATTCACCTCAAACATACAGCCATTCAACAAAATTTTAAATAGTTCGATATTTAGTCCAAAAATGATTTGTGAAAAACTTTACTGTAATTTTAAAAACCTTATTGTATTTATATTTAAAAAAATATATTAAACTTTTTGCAATCACCACTCCACTTTTAAGGATGCAATGTTTTAGTTCAAAAAATATTCTGTTCAAATGTTCATTGATATCATTTTTTTGAATGATGCTAATAAATCAACAATTTCGCTCACCGTAAGTTGCTGACCAAACCGTATTCACGAACCGTAAGGAGCAAATAATTTAAACAATTCTTATGTGCAAAGTCATTGCGCAGTCAAACGGGAAAATGTACTGAAGATTATTACGTGCGTACGACGTTTGGAAAACAATCGAGTACAAAATGAGACCCCATTTCGTCAAATGGTAGATATAACTAGACTAAATTTCGTTTCCTTCAGAAATATTTATGAAACACGTTGATGAGCATTTACAGGGTTGTTCAGAACTGGTGTACTAAGCCACGAGGTCATTCGACCATCATTATCAACAACTTTTTCTATGAACTACGAATTCGAGAAAGAAATTCAAAAAAGAACATAATCGATTTCTATCCTGGGGCCTGATTCTCTATCGACAAAACGTAACGTAACGCGGTAAGTACTTTTTTTATTTCCGTGATTTTTGTTTGGAGAAATGTTTGATAAATGTAAAATTACGTTAAAATGAATGATAAACCGAGTTTAAGTTATGATATTTGAAAAATAGTAATTATTTATGTGAATTTCTTAAAAACAAAGAGCACGTTAGAGCGCGTTACACGCTTATATTCATACAGAATCACCCACCTGTACATAATTGGAATAGTTCGCTCGAATTGATGTATACAATTTTTCCATTATTGTTAATTTTTCAAATAACTGCACAGTTGATTTCGATAACATTTAAATGGGACCACCTTGGGAGTAGGTATTCCCATTAGAACTCTAAAAGAATATTTTGATTCGGTTGACATTTGGCGAAAATATCGATAAAAGTTCACAAAAAATATACATACAGACGAACAGAGGACCTACTCCTTTTTGGAAGTCGATTAAAAATAAGCTGTTTAATACAGACAGCTGATTATTTTTATGAGTTTAGGGTTGGCCCTATAATAAAAGTTGTTCGTAATGATTAAGACCATCATTACGAATCACCCTTTCGGCTCAGTGATGGGTAAGCAGATAGCCCTGTATAATGTGTTAGCTGGGTCGAACCACTTCTGTTAATAAGATCTCCTTGTTGCCGCGCTAGGAGTGCAGGATTTGCAGGGTCGGACCATGAGTTTAGGGGGTCTTGGGCTAGTACTACTTAGAGGCCCACATCACATGGTATTTCAGAGTATTTTCTATCTTGAAAGTCCAATCTAGAAAGAAGAAAACACATTTTTACTGTCAGTTTGGAGTGCCAACATTGGAACCTAGACTTGAAGTAAATTAACTTAATAGGTTTTTAATCGCAGGGCCAGGGTTCGCAGAGCTGCAAACATTACGATCTGTACAATTTAATAAAATTATAGATTTTTTCCCATTATCGTCTATTTTTAAATGGGATCCACAGGGCCCTGAGCTGCTAGAAAGCCATATAGTACCTAGATCCAGCCCTGAGAATGCGGGCCAAAGGTCAGTCATAGTCCAGTCAAGTCTCAGTAAGGTACTGGAGCTAATAATGGCACGTACTCACTGCAGTGCGCCGAAATAACCAGATCTCGACGTGCCGAGGTACTTTGATCCTAATTCCAGCGAAACACGTTTCCTCTTAGATCTAAAACAGCGACTTTAGTGCATCGTAAAGTTCTAGCAGTATAGAGACTTCCAAGCTTTTTATAGCTTTAGAAAGGCTGCAGGTGTGGTCTAAACATCGTCAAAGTTTAACTAACAGATGATTACAGGTAGGTACCTACTTAAATTCAGAGGTACCGGTATATGATGCAATTTCAGTCTAAGTCCTGTACAACAAATTTCAAAAATACTGCTCTTTACAAGTTAGTGTAACAAGGCCTAAGACAAAAGTATCATATATGATTTCGCAATATAGTACTCTCTCTGAGTAAGTCACACGCTCACTGTGCTAGAGGTTGACGTAGGAACCCTGCCCTGAACTGGCCCACAATCGCCGTATGTCTCCATAACCGGGAACTCTGGGGAGCCCACTGCCCTACTGGAGAGCTCCCCAAGATTGGGCGATGTGTGAAGTGTTCCTACATATCGTCATGATAACAGACAGAGCAGAGCTCCATAAGCAGTTGTCCGTATAGGACAAGTGCTGCCGGGGGTAGCGGAAATGTGCGCAAGCGTTCCCGCAATACCGACAAAGATGCGCATTGCGCAGAGAAGGAGCAGGAACACCCTAGGGTTTTTAGTGGGTACACCGCCTCAGGTAAGATTCCCACATAACCACCCTGCCGCCCTGGGGTGGGGTGGTAACCATAAAGGATTTTCCGCGGGAAAAAAAAGGAAGCCTATATTCGCGCATTACACATTATTGTTGCACATCGACTTGGCAACAGATTCACAGAAAAAAATCTGTTTGATTAAAAAAAAAAAGTTTTTAAAAATGTGCAGCAGTTCATGATCTCGTCAGTTTTCCGGCTTTAAATTTTGCGTAGCATTCGGACGATTTAATTCATTACACGCTTGACAATTACAATGCTTTTAATAAAAAAAAAATTGATGACTCCTAAGCGTGTTTGATACTGTTTTTTTTTTAAACTATACTTATTAATTCTTAGTTAGTTTATGTTCTTAGGGACTGAGTCTTCTACAAACTGCTGTTACTATTTACGTACCTTTTATGCGTCAAGTTAGAATAATATCCAGCGGTTTACTCGTACCTATGAACTGTCGCATTCAGCATTGTATCAATTTGGCGTGGCATTTGGACTATTTCATAATTAAATTATTTTTGGGATTAAGTCTTTTCCTATTTTGTTTCTTCTGTTGGCATAGTTACTTTAAACGTTATTGACAGATGTGTCTGGTTATAGGGTATTGGCCGCTGGGCGTCGTGTGGTGCAACGTGTACGTGACTTGCGACGTGCTCGCCTGCTCCGCCAGCATCATGCATATGTGCTTCATCAGCATAGGAAGGTAAGTACCTATTTTACAAGTTTTTGTTTAACTTGCAATGGATGTAAGTTCGGGTGGAATGAACAGCTGATTTTTTTTGAGTTTTGACAAAAGTCGCAGTACAAAAGTTGTTAGTTTTGATGTACAGAATAAGTCCCTAAAAGGATGCTAATTGATTAGAAATAACCCTGTATATTTGGTTACATACTGGCCTCATTAGCTTTATTATGTCGAATTGAGCCCGGGGAGAGTCCATGTATTATTATATCTATTTTGCTATGATAACGTTTACGTTAATCAGTTAATCGCTACCGTAGCCTTTTCGGTGTTAGCTTTGTAAGTACACACAAGCTTTATCACAAAGGCGGAAAATGTGACCGATTTTTTAATATACACCTAATTACATTTATGAACATACTAGCTTTTACCTGCGGCTTCGCCCGCGATATAATTTAATTTATAATTATCTTGTCAAAAAAATATGGTAACTAAAACAGTAAGTGCGCCACAAAATATTACCCCAATTCAATGTGAAACGGTACACAAATATTGTAGCAAATAATCATTTGAAACCCAGAAAACAGCCAATCTCAACTAATTAGTTTCGTCATCGTTATCATCCGCAGCTTTCTTTAACGCACTGTTGGGTATAGGCCTCTCTCTTGCAGTGCCATCTGCCTCGGCTCTTTGCCGGTCGTGGCCAGGCTCGACCGGCGGTATTGATGATATCGTCGAGATAGTCGACCCACCTTGCTGCCGCGCCGCACATAGCTGAGCGCTCTCACCTTTTCAAGTACTCTAGTTGACCAGCTTGGTCACCACCGTCTTTCTTGGTCAAGAAGCGCTGGTCGAATTGGTTGCCACGCCATTGTGAACGCCAATATCGCAGCCGTACTCGAACCGAATGGGTTTGCGCGTGGTGATGGCAAAGGGCCTGACGGTATGAAGCTGGTCCCATGGAAGTGTAGACGGCCCTTAGTATGGGACGCTACTTGTGTCGATACTTTGGCGCCGTCAGCGGAGCAGCACAAACGACGCAAATATGCTAACCTCGGCAGTGGTTACATATTTGTGCCGTTTGAAATTGAGACATTGTGCGCGTCTTGGCCGGGAGCTCATGTTGTTTTCGAAAGTCTTTCTGAGCGTCTGGTGTACCCGCCGCGTGATCAAAATGCTGGTGTTTATTTGGCTCAACGTATAAGCAGCATTGCCAAGCTGATTCGCAATGCTGCCAGCATACTTGGCACGCTGCTAACTGGCAGTGGGCTTGAGCATTTAGAATATCTTTAGACCTTCAACGGTCTGTGAATGATCCAATTGCTTGTTATGTAGTAGTAGTTTATGAAGTTTTACATTATAAGTCTGTATTTAGTGGTAGTTAATAAAGGCACTTGCTCTATTAAAAAATCAAGTACCTTGCACCTTGTTGTCACTGTTCAAACCTAACCCGATATCAAAATACCTTATATTTATAAATGCTTCTGTTGATTAAGATAAGATTAGAGTGTACCCGCCCACAGGTTCCCGCCTTGTCGTGGCAGGAGAACTTAGTAGCCGAGGCTTATGGGCGGCACGGGAATCCCAGGGAGAGCCGTTTCTCTGGGTTTTTTCTGAGACAGCTGAGAAGGCGGCGCTCGAGGTCTCCCGACTCTTTTTGGTCTTTTCCCCCTAGGCAGTTTAGAAGTTTGCACTCGAGGTTGGGCCGCTTTTCTGGGGTTTTTAAATATAGCAGCTGAGAGGCTGGCCGGCAAGTTGCGTGCCTCATGAGGAGTGCCGCAACTGAGCCAGGATGCACTTTTATCACTGTTCAATCCTAACCAAACCAACAGAAATTTATGTTCGTGTCAAGATCACAACTAAGAATCAAGGTAATAACCTTAGTGTCAAGATATTCATACTCATGCCATACTACTTTTGAAAATCAAGTCGATCCGTTTCTTCGTATATTAGCATGGATTCTGTACCATAAAGGTAGAATAAAGAAATATGTTTAACCTCTAATGGTGGTATATTTAAAAATATTTTTAATGTCAGGCGAAATGACGGCCCAGTATTAAACGTCATTGTAATATGTAGCATGGCAAAGGGAAAACTATTTTGTCCAATTTTAATATCAGTTGTAATTGTCAATTCATATTTTATTTCCTCTTCGAGGAGCTATAATGGTGAAAAGACAATTTGTCCCTTTGCTATGCTAAGCGAGACATTTATAAAAGTCTGCAGTCAATGTATGTCACCTGTCATCTAATTACGTTTTGTGAATCCATGTTAGGCCCAATCAACCCAATTATGAACGCGCCATCGTAAATTTAATAGCAACGTAAAAAGTGTTCTCTCTATCGAATGCCGAAAGTGAAAAAGAAACAGAAATAGTCTAATTAACTGTTATAATTACGATGGTGTCTTCAAAATTGGACCCTTTAGCGTCGTTGTGATAGGTGACAGTTTTGCTAACGCAAGATTTTGTCCTATCCTACGGGAATTATGCAATTTTCGGGATAAAATGTAGCATATGTCCTTTCTCAGGCTCTAGACTATCTGTGTACCAAATTTCATTGAGATCGGTTCATTAGTTTTGGCGTGAAAGCGCGACAGACAGACAGATAGACAGACAGAGTTACTTTCGCATTTATATTATTAGTAAGGATAATATATTATCAGTATGATGACATCCAAGGACTGCTCATCGATTGATTTGACAGATATTCGATCGACAGTTGTTTATTTTGACATTCTTGCAGCGCACGCTCAGTAGCTCGCAGATGGCAAAATTTTCCTACTTACTCAACATTTATCGTTATATTTTGGACAATTCACAAAATATCTTTATAAATTGTAGCCTATGTGTTATTCTGATGTATAAGCTATATTATTGCAAAGTTTCATCTCAATCCGTTCAGTAGTTTTTGCGTGAAAGAGTAACAAACATCCATACATCCATCCATCCATCCATCTATCCATCCATCCATCCATCCATCCTCACAAACTTTCGCGTTTATAATATTAGTAGGATACATAAGACAACGAAGATTAACCTCCTGGTGCCGGATTTTTCAACTTCGCTCGGTTTGGTCGTATATGGAGCTGGTACGGAGCATTCGCAACTTCCATACATAATATATCGTATTTTCATATAATCTGTGAAAGTTCCGTTTTCGTCCCCAGTCGTTTGAACTTGTAAAATAAGGTCCCTGTATCTATATTCTAAGCCATCGACTAGGCATTTTTTCTTCCATATTGATGATTCTGAGCAGTTTAGATCTGAAATATACAGATACTTAACCTCCATCAGACCTAAGTCAGAATTGATAGCCAACTTATGGTAGCGTCCGGAAACCTAAGCCGAAAACTTATGCTAGTCATCGCTTCGCAGTTTAGGCTATTTGAGAGGCCTAACCCTCTAACTTACAATAAATGAGATGGGCATCAAAGAAAATGGGCAAACTTTTTTGGTTCATAATTTCTTAGCTCAGGTAGATAGGTTCTTAAAATACCTAGGTACTTACTGGTTTAAATAATTAATATCGTCATGAATTTAATCATCAGTAGCGCTCGTAGCGTAGTTTGTATAAGTGTTTGTCAGCGATCACCGAAATTAAGCAACGTTCCGCACGGTCAGTATTTGGATGGGTGACCGCGGGAGGCATTTTCCAACTAAACGCTACCGTGGCTTGGATGACACGTTAAATTGTAGGTCCCGGTTGTTATAACTATTTAGCCATGTCAGAGGCCTTCCGGCGGCCTAATAACTCTGACACCAAGGCTAGCCACCCGGCCTATACGAACTTACTTACTATTATCAGACGTCCACACTGGGCATAGACATTAATTAGGTATATTAGAAGCCGTGGTGGTCTAGTGGTAGTAACACTCGACCTGCAATCGTGAGGTCGTGGGTTCAAATCCCGATCCCGTACCAATGAGTTTCTTTAGAACTTATGTACGGAATTTCACATTATTGACTTTTCGGTGAAGGAAAACATCGTGAGGCAACCTGCATACGTCCGATGAAATTCGATGGCGTATGTGAATCCACCAACCCGCACCTGGTCAGCGTGGTGGATATGGCCCAATCACCCTTCGTGGGTAGGCCTACGTCCTGCAGTGGACTATTAAAAAGGCTGGTACAGGTATATTAGTGGCAGTGAGAAGGGTACATAATTCGTAGAACTGATAGGGCTGTAAGGTTTTCGAATAGAGACCATGTATCAGCAAACGCAGCGAAGGTCATCCACCGACAAAGCGGACCAATGCGGAGACCGCGGGAACATGCTGGATGCATGACGCTTACAACTGATTTTATTAGAATTCCATAATAGAGGCCTATGCCCAGAAGTGGATGCCCTACGGTCAATAATGATGATGATTATGATTCACGCAGAACTGATGACCGATAGAGTTGCAAAGTTCTCGTGAAGAGTTCGTTTACTTACAAGCATAGCATAGGATGTAAAAGGACAACATGGCCTGATTAAGACCGCGCTGAATGTAAGCTGTTTTATTGTAAATCTAGAGAAGAGGGTTTTGTCCTACTGTGGGCAACAACTCATATGAAGCTATCCTATTTCTTGTAAATAAAAAAAATCTGACAAGTGCGAGTCAGGCTCGCACATCGAGGGTTCATTCCAGAAAATTTTACATAAGTAAGTTGTTAAAATCTCTATACTATATATTATCTCTAATGTCTATATTAATCTCTATACCATCGACAAAAACGTTTTTTTTTTCACTTTTCTCGTCATGCATAAAAAATTACACAATGTTCAATAATTAAAAACATCTTTTAGCATGTGCTAATGAAGTTCTTTTATATGACACCTTACATGATACTATTTACTCACTTTAAATTTTGAACCCATATTTTGTGAATTTTGAGGCCCTATTTTTTTGTGATTTAAATGAAAATGTACAGTTTCTGATTTATTTCTGTATGTGTACTCTGAGACAATGCTTGTCGTCAAATTTTATAGTTCTATATCAACGGGGAGTATCCTGTAGGTTTTGATTTTTGTGAGTGTCGAAATATGCGGTTTCTTACGACATAAACGGCTCTAACTTTTTTAATCGATAACTGAGAAGTTTTCTTTTACATAACTGCAAGAGATCATAAATATACGTTTACAGTATGAATTTCAACTCGATATCTTTACGCGATACAGACAGACAACAAAGTGATCCTATAAGGGTTCCATTTTTTTCCGTTTGAGGTACGAAACCCTAAAAAAGGGTCCTAGCTAAAAAATCGGCCAAGTGCAAGTTGGACTCACGCACGAAAGGTTCCGCACCGTATGGGATACAGCTTGGTAACAGACAGACGGACGGACGCACAGACGGACAGTAGAGTTTTAGTAATAGGGTCCCGTTTTTAGTCTTTCGGTACTGAAGCTTGAAAAGTATCTAAAAACGAGCATCCCATCTGACTTTTAAATACCACCACCTATAGTTAACTTAATATCTATGCATACCACGTCCCGGAAACAGTGTCGTTTTTTTTCAGTGTCAGGATAAAAGCCAGTTTTTGTAAATAGCTTGAAGAACATCCTTCAATGAATGATTGACAACCCCTGACGCGACGAGTAACGCCTGTTGCCAACCTTTTTAAGGGGGATGTAGAGTTTATGCATTTTAGATGACATAAAATAACATTTTGTTTATCTTGTTTTCAAAACTCTTTCTGAGCGTCTGGTGGAGGCGACGTGTGGCGTAAATGCTGGTGTTTATTTGGTTCAACGTATAAGCATAGCCATTCAGCGTGGCAATGCTGCCAGCATGCTGGGCACGCTGCAAACTGGCAGTGGGCTAGAATTATCTTTAGACCTTCAAGGGTCTATGGATGATCCAATTGCTTGTTATGTAGTAGTAGTTTATGTAGTTTTAGATTATGTAAGTAAAATAACCGAAGTAAATTTTCGAGGCATGGAACTCTAAAAATGCCACGTACACTACTTTAAAGATGGTGTGGAAATGTGTGCATGAAGAATGTAAATCCTTCAACTTTTAGGATGATGATTCTTATGAAAAAAGTATCGACACTATACATGTGGGTATTTTTATAAACTACAATTTTTCCTAAGTTTGTTTTTGATAAAACTTTCTGTTATTGAGTGAAATTAAAAGACACCGAAAGTTTTGACGTTTGACCTTGAATAACTATTTTAAGACTTGTGGGACAAATGTAGAAATTTGGCAATTTATCTTTACTAGTGTTCTCAAAACCTTCCCAAAAATTTAGCTCTGTCGGAGTTTTTGTAATTTGGCCACTATTTTAGCTTAAACTTGACTGGTATTAAAGCTTGAAACATACTATCGGACGCGGCTTACGGACGCGACTGACAGCCGCGACTTAGCAATGTGCACAGTCTTAAAACATCCGGTGAGGTCGCTCTCGGACGTCCGAACGCTCAAGGTCGTCCGAAGATGACGTCCGCGACTGATATCCGATAGTGTGCACGGCTCAGTATACAGCTTTCCGTGTAACGGAAAGGCTGTATACATAAAAAGTGGGTTGATACTACAAAAGTACACTTTTGTCTATGACCTTATATAGATGCTGTATTCGTAATTCCGAGCCAAAATTCACTTTCACATTCACTTTTAAAAAAAAATTAAATATGACTGACTAGAAAAAAAAAGGACAACAGTTCAAGGAGGTGTGGTCTGATTTTGATGGGCAAGGTCGTGTTATTGACCTCACAGCTCTTTAGTGTGATAGTGCTGTGCAAATGTGAAAGTGTGAATTAGTCATAAAATGACTAGTTTTTAAAAAAATGATTAATAATCAGCAAACGAACTTACACGGCTAAACATGCCCAGTTTGTTACCGTTATCTGATTTGGTACTTTCAGTATGTATACAGTCTTTCCGTTACACGTTGTATACTCCTGGAACGTAGATTTTATAAAAATGTGATGATTTTTATTCAATGTTCTACAAAAAACGCTAAAACAGTGGTCACCGTAAACTCCTCTTAAATATAAAGTACAATAGCACAGCGTAAAAATGTTTCGTCAAAAGGCTCGATAAATAACAAAAGGCACATTTTTTATTCATATTTTATCAATACACTACTTTATCAATACGGCCTTTATTTATGAGTACGCATAATGTTTTCATCAAGGGATCAAACTCGGCTTAACCCTTCAATTTTGGCAGCTACGGTATTTATAAGTTCGCGTCGTTATGAGGGTACGGAGAGGCGAAATTGTAATTTTTAAATCAACGCCAAAAATATGGATATCACGTAAAAACGTGATTCGTATTTGAAGACTGCAGGGGTAAAACAAGGAATGTCAAAATTTAATCGGTTTCTGTACGGGTAGCACGACAAAGGGAGAAAACCATTTTACTTACCCACTTTTAATGTTAGTTGTCATTGTCAACCAATACTTTATTTCCTCTTTGAGGGAATATAATGGTGAAAGACAATTTGTACCTTTGCCATGATACCCATGCAAGGGTACCCATATAAATTTGTTATTTGTTTTAATTCATAGATTGTGAAAGTAATCTATATTCATTATTTTTATCTTTAAATTTTCGCGATTTGAACACATTATAATTTTATACTACGGGACTAATCGCGCACTAAAATTACGACTGTCTACCCGTGACCACGGTCGATGCAACTCGGCCGAAACGTCGTGATGAGGAGGTATTTATTTATCTCGTAATTTTAGTGCGCGATTAGTCCCGTAGTATAAAATAATAATAAAAATTATTTTTATCTTTATCAAGACCAATTTTCATATTTGCATTCTATATTATATCACTGGCATCATGTTTCGACTTCTTTGAAATAATTCGTACATAATTAAAAAACAAAAACTGACACGAATTAAAGCACTATTCATTGTTAGTTTAAGAAAAGTCATCAATAACAGTTTTAAGAAACAAAAAGGAATTTCGCGGCTGCCGTACCTACAGTCTTTTTAGATAGGTCCGAAAGATTTCATATCCGCGATAAGAACTTATCCCAAAAGAAGTCGTTTGAGCTATCAAGCCTACTTTTAAGGTTAAAAGCCATGACTGTTATTGGCAATATAGAAAAGACGAAGATCTACATACATAATATTTCTTTTGTTTGTATCTGTTGTAAGACAGTAGCGACAATATTTTAAATCTATTTATTTAAAAATAAATCGTGGTTGTTAGTCTCGCTAAAACTCGAGAACGGCAGATTTGGCTAATTTTGATGTTGAAATATTTGTGGTGTTGAAATAGTTGAAGATAAACGAATGTTTAAAGACAAAATTGTTCTCGCTTAAATATTTACATAAATTATAATAGGTAATCCTTTTTTGACGAGAAAAGTTATCGAGAAAATTTTCACTAATCATATTTTCACAGCTAAAAACCTTTAGCTTAAATATCCTGAATTGTCTAAATATGAATTAAAAATTTGAATGAATAGGTCATTGCTGCACAATCATCAACCAAAAAGTTAATTTTTTGGAAACGCGAGTTCTTATAGATATTTAAAACTTGTGTACCAAGTTTCGTCGAGATTCGTTGAAAAATGCGACTTGTAGACAAAAATCAACATTCGGACAGCAGAAAGTAAAATCGTCGTGTTGAAGCATAGACTTTCGCATCGCCTTAGTAAAGATAGATATTACACAAAATCAACAACGGATAAAAAGATTAACTAAACAACATACGATTGCGAAGCCAGATTATCTGAACAATAATGGTCCAGGATTTCCATTCAAACCTCTTTGCCCAAAGCTTGTTTTTACGAGGCCCGCACCTTTTCTCTCGTATGCCTATTTGTTTGGTGTTAGTCCAACTAAATCTCGGATTTGGCGAGTTTTAGCCTAAATTGGGTAAAATACTTGGGGCTTACAAATTGGCTAAAATAATGGTGTTTTTGGAAGATACAACAAAGGCGAAAGGGAAAAAAAATAAAGAGTGCGTCGTCACGGCAGTCTTTTTATAAATAAAGCAAAATATTGGCTTGTTGAGCAGGCATTCCATAAGGTACAATAATTTCTACCAAAGGTAGAGTGACTTAATTTATGTGTTGGTGATTGTATGTGAGTATTCGAAATTAATTTATTTATATTTATATAGGTATAAGGTAGTTAAGAATTGAATTTCTATGTTTTTTAAGTTATGTAAATAAATATTACATTTATTGATACTATTTGATTTATTTGTGACACTACACATTGTTATTAATTATTGTTTTTTGATTGTTATTAATTATTTCATTGAATCAATTATGAATTATTATGATTTACAATTTAAATTAGTTTTTGTTTGGCATGTAACTTATAGTTATGAATAAATGAATATGAATATGAAAGCACTTTTTACTTTGTACTATATTTTAAATTAAATTTTCTTTTATTTTCTACTGTAAAATTCCAGCTTGACGACGATTGCTGTCGAAGCTTAATCGTAAAAGAATTTGTTAAATAACAATGATTATTTTTTTTCGTTATTAAACAGCTCAGAAATTATTATAGAAAATACTTAATTGTGTAAGGTTACTATGGTAATATTTTACCACAGTTTTCATAAGATAGGATAGATACAGCATATTAAACTTGTCCTTCATAATTATAGGTACATCTTGTTTCTGTTATCTAAATTCTAACAAATCATTTTGTCAGTCAAGATTTTTTCTAACACGAGTCAATATTGACTGTATCCCGAGTCAGATCGGCAATTTGCATACAAATTTGATATAAGGTTAAATTATTAATGTTAAAGTTTCTGTTCACGCATAATACCTACACATTTGAAACTAGCAATTTCAGGACCAACAGGCATTTTACTGCTAATATATCCAGCTGCCAGACTGAAAGAAATCTAGGTCATATCTCGAGAGGCGAGGATGAGTGACATTCCATGGACGTACCTCTTATAATAATGTACGAAACCACAGATTGTTTTAGATAAGACATGTTGTCTAGATCTATCAGCGATTTATTTTTTTAGCCCATGAAACGGAAGAGGCTTACAAGTCGACGCATTTAATTTTTTTTTATATATTTGGCTACGCATAACTTTTTATAGAGTACCTAGTCCGGTTTTGATTTTTTTTAATGATCATACTTCAAAGATTAGGTTAATTTAAATTTTATTGAAAATGGCTGAATCATTTTTGATAAATCAAAAATATTGTGATAATCACTACATCGATCCGCGCGAACTATTCAAATTCTGTAGACGGTTGAATTCGGTAATGCTATTTTTGGGAAAGATAATGATTACGATACTCTTTCCTTAAAGTCACAGCAAATAATACCACCTATTTTTCTATGGATCAGCCATAAGATGTCGAATTCTTGACATAGGCCTCCCCTAAATATCCATTAAGACCGCTAAAGATGCTTGCATCCAGCGCCATACTTCATGAGGTCATCTGTCTACAACAGCAAATATTGCTATTCATAGAGCACAAAGCATCCTTAAGCTAATGTATCACCCTTAGAGGTAACACCTACCTTACGAGAAGGTCGTGGGTTCAAATCCTGATCCTGTACCAATGAATTCTTTGGAATTTATGAACGGAATTTCACACCACTGGCTTTTCGGTAAAGGAAAATTTCGTGAGACAATTATCGCCCGTAGAAAATTTTTTATGTGATATGTGAACCCACAAACCCATGCTGGGCCAGCGTGGTGGAGATGGCCCAATCACCCTTCGTGGGTACGCTTACGGCCTGCAATAGACTATTGAAAGGCTGACACAGAGCACAACAAATCACTTATTCATATGCAGTCACACAACTCTCTACCAGAGTAAATTGCGAGAATATGTAGTATTTGTTCAGTACGCGGGCGTCCGTTGGCGCGCGTATTCCCTGATGAAGGAGTACTAACTACTCTGAAACCCGTCGGACGCATAGCGGCTCGACCGTTCAAATAATCGTGAGTTGTATCCGGTGTTCATATAAATTTTAATGTAGTGTTTGCTCCATATAAATGCCTTGTGCTTAGTTAGGGTAAAAGGAAGTGTGTCTATATCTCTATGTACGAAATATTCTGCGAATCATGCTACACGCTGTTGTTTCTAAGCGATTTATCACCATGTCGTCTTTTTGTAGTTATGTTATATCTTGTGTAGCGAGATTTTCTTTATCAAAGAATGAATAAGAAAAGCAACAAGGTTAATCCCGTAACCCTTTTTAAGATTTATTTTACTTTTTCTCTAGTGCTATTTAAAGATTAATTAGTATAGCTTACTGGTTTCTCTAATTAAGCTCTTTCATTTGATACTGAACAATACATACCAGTTTTTTAATTTGAGGTGTTTTTCTAGATGCCTGACATATTCTTGGATTTCATTATAATTATCTTTTACTATGGGCCAACTCTGGAAAAGCGAAAAAATAGTGGTTCCATGCTTACATCTTGCCGAGGTCCGCTGTATAAATATTGTAATTGTAATATAAAACTGACCCCATAAACCCTCATGCAAAAATTAACCATTTCTGAGAAAAATTGAATTAAAGTTTATTTTCCATTTATCGACGCAAGGTGACTTAATGGTTAATAAAAAAAAGTTTGATGTTTTTGCTCAATCATTTATTTTTTAGCAGAGATATCAGGCTATCATTATGAGTAAAAAAATCTAGACTCGGTGCCCACATTAGATAATTATCACATGAAAACATTAAAAAAATGTAATTTTCATTGTTAATTAATATCTTTGATCGACAATAATTGTAAAAAAAATGCGAACACATCTGGCAGGCAGATTATTTAAAAAAAAATTGCGTACTTTTTTTTAGCTTTCTAATGAGGTATTAAAATCTATCATCGGTCACAGGGTTTAAGAAAAAACGATTCATAAAGAGGACCAGGTAGAAAATTTTAAGTAAACCATTATTTATTACTTTCTCCAGATTACGTCCCCGCCTATCAACAAATACGGGATTTAGGCCCTTATTAAGAGGACAAAGAAGAAGGCTATTAGGCAGCCATTAAGATGAGGCCCCAATAGGGCACAACTATGGCATGATTGGCCATCCAAACCTAGATGGCCAACGGAGTCACGAGACCGACGCGGTACGGTTCAAACACTGTATCGACGGGGGTGGAAAGAGTTACACACATTGCCCCCTGGGCAGAGTCCCAGGGCGTCCAGCCTTAGCAAAAAGGCTCATCTTGAAACTGGAACCAGACTCCCACGTGTACACGGAAGGAGAAGGACTAATGATGATGATGAGACCCTTATTACCTGCCACGAACGATTACTGTTCCGTTTGCACTTATCATCACCATCATTATCAGCCGTAGGACGTCCACTGCTGGACATTAGCCCCCACTATGGATTTTCAATAAGCCTGGTTGGAAACGGCCTGCATCCAGCGCGTTTCTGCGGTTAATAATATCGTCCACCCACCCACTTGACGGAATAGGTTCAATAACCAGTAACCCTCTATATACTTTTAAATAGGTAATTAACAAATGTCACGTACAAACTTTGAGTATTAGGTAGATATCTATTTTACTCGTAAACTAAGTCCTAAATTTTTTAGTAATGTTTAAAATGTTAGGTTTTTTAAGTACTTACCTACTATGAAATATATTGTTTAGGTTATTATAAGCTTGTCTTTCGTTTGTCAATTTTGCATTGTAAATTGGTTTTAGAACTGTTTCAATAAGTTTAGGTTTGACCTTATACACAGGTTTAACCTAGTTCAGGCAAATGAGTGAGTGCTTTTTATGAAATTGTTTTGCTTTTTGACCGACGAACCAACCGGAGGAGGTACTCTATTCGACGCGTATATATATATATATATATATATATATATGCTTATAAATTATTATGTACGAGTATGTAATAAGTTTTATATATTGTTTATAAATGTAAGAGAATATATATATATATATATATATATATATATATATACGCGCCTGAACTAGGTTAAACCTGTGTATAACTAAATATTGAAACAGTTCTAAAACCAATTTACAATGCAAAAGTGACAAACGAAAGATAAATTTAATAACCTAAACAATATATTTGATAGTAGGTAAGTACTTAAAAAACCTAACATTTTAAACATTATTAAAAAATTTAGGACTAAGTTAATTTACGAGTACTCTATTCGACGCGTATATATATATATATATATATATATATACCTCTTCCGGTTGGTTCGTCGGTCAAAAAGCAAAACAATTTCATAAAAAGCACTCACTCATTTGCCTGAACTAGGTTAAACCTGTTTATAAGGTCAAAAAAGAGCAAAAAAGAAAATTAATAGGTTCTAGAAAAGTAATTGCACCTATACATATTATATATAAAACAAATACCTGCTACCTAAACTTAGTGAAACACTTCTAAAACCAATTTACAAATGCAAAAGTGTGACATATTTAATAACCTAAACAATATATTTGATAGTAGGTAAGTACTTAAAAAAAACCTAACATTTTAAACATTACTAAAAAATTTAGGACTAAGTTAGTATACGAGTAAAATAGATCTCTACCTAACACTCAAAGATTGTACGTGACATTTAACTACCTATTTAAAAGTTAGGAATGCTTAAATGAAAGTGTACACTTTCATCTCACTTTACTTTAGTTTCTCTGTATCATCGTAAGACAAATTTTGTAGGACTTCTGTGGGTAGTTAGTTTTTTACAGTGTGATAAGTAATTAAGCATCGACGAATGAAAACAACAGAACAGCTATGCTTTTGCTCAACTTGTCGAGGGTACTACCGTGCCCCCAGCTAAATAACCCTTCATTATATTTACGTAGGCGTATTAAATTTAAAGTTATGCAACTGTTAGAGGCAGACAAACAAGTGAAATCATAACCAGCGCGGGTGTGGGCGGGCCTCTGGTCTGCTCGTGGCATTCACGCAATGTAGCCAAGGCCGAAACTCTACTTGACGTAGCTACAGATTTTCTCTAGATGGGCAGCTGACTACATGTATGCTTGTTAGATATTGTATTAATAAATAAATAAATAAATATTTTTGGGACATCTTACACACGGCCTCTGACCCCAAACTAAGCAAAGCTTGTGATATGGCTGCCTGAGACTGATATACTCCATATACTTATTTTTAAATACATACTTATATAGATAGTAACTAAATAACACCCAGACACAGAGCAAACATTTATGTTCATTACATAAATATTTGCCCTGGTGGGGATCGAACCCACGCCTCTTTGATCCAGAAGTTAGGGTTACTAACCACTGAGCCACCGAGGCAGTCAAATTTATAATTAGGTGGCGGTATATATCAATTTAAAGGTGACGTCCACAAGTGGTATATTATTCAAAGAAAATCGAACCAAGATGATAATATAAGTACATAATTTGAATGCTTGATGTATGGGCTTCTCAAAAATATTTAATTTAGATTTTTTTATCTCTCCATTTTTTTTAAATGGGAAAAATAAATTGTATTATAACAATAATACAGTATTAATTTTTTCTAGTTTAGTAGTTTTTATTTCACTTGCATTCGTAGCTGATTCTTCCACATTAATCTCTTAATTTGCTAAAATTAAAAATTATAACCGACCAGTGTGACCAGTTAGTAGGTACAATGTGACAAATAAACACTTAAAAACTGTGTCTAATTGGTAAAAATGCTTCTATTCAACAATTTGGAAGTTACTTAATCAGTGTTGCTAGAGATAAACTAACGATTGAGCCAAATATATTTATTTATCCTAATAGATTCAAAATTAATTAAAAATTAATTAAAAAGACGGAGGGCCCTTTTTTGGTTTTAACTGATGTAAAAATATGAACTTTCTCGAAATGTAACGAGTGTAGTGGTTAGAATTTTTGATTATTATTATACCAGCCTCCATACATTTTGTGGACATGTCCTTTGACAAGATTACAAGATTTTACTAGATGCTCAGAAGCAGTCGAATCAGGGATCGATTTTCTGAAGTGCGGCTTGTTCTAGAAAAGATTGCTAAGTTCAAGTACGTGATTGGCCCGTCAGTTTATAATAAACAACCAAAGCACATCACTGCGGCACTGAATTTGGGAAGCAAGTAAGTCCGATCTGAAATACTGGCTTGCCGAGCAGACGCTCTACAGCTACAACGAATTTATTGCATTAAAATCTTAAAAAATATACCTAGGTATCTACTGACGTTGGTTATTTAATCCTTTTGCTGTGTATATTTGCCGGGAAAAGATAGCTTCCAGCGATAAGGCCGCCTTTCTGTTTACACTATAATAGGTTTCTTTTTATGTTACTGTTATTTTCTTATAGGGCAAGTGCCTTTAAAAAGACAAAGTATAAATACAAGACTTTTTTGTGTACAACAAAGTGTTATCTATTTACCCATTTATATTTATTGATGTAATATTTAGATTTATTGTGTCTGGGTGTTATTTAGTTACCATCTATATAAGTATATATTTAAAAATAAGTATATGTAGTATATCAGTCTCTGGCAGCCATATTACAAGCTTTGCTTAGTTTGGGGTCAGAGGCCGTGTGTACTCGTAAGATGTCCTAAAATATTTATTTATTTATTTTATTTATTTAATAAATGTTATTATAATTGTTATTCAGACACATTATTTTTATAAAAGAACAAATTTCATTAATACAAGTCGTCATCACCGTACCTTTGTTTAATTGGAAATTGTAACAATGTTTGAACTTGACAAGTGCGAGTCAGGCTCGCACAAACCATACGTATATGGTTTCAATTACTACTCGTTAATTTAACGCGTTTTTGAGATAAAACATCTTGACATACAGACAGACGGACAACAAAGTGATCCAATAAGGGTTCCGTTTTATTTTTGAGGTACGGAACCCTAAAAGCATCAAAACACAAAATTAAAAAAAAATCCTTAGGCAAGTTACGAGTATATGATTTGGTACAGTAACACAAAATTTCAAAAATCTCAACCTCACTAATAAAGAATGAACGAAAGAACTTATTATATTTTTGAAATAATTCGGTACATTAGGCATACACAATTACACAGACATACCTTCACTTAATCTCTCCCATGTCGGAGTAACTGAGCCGTCGAGACCTCATCCTGCCAGGCCTCAGTATTCTTACCGTGTGCTCGTGTGTTAAGAGGAACCAACCGATTGTTGTGTTTTTTATTGAAAAATAAATAACACAAAGTATGGCTGCCTAAAAATGTAGTTAGTTTAGTTAGTCTTTGTATAGTATTATAACAAATTACTTACTTAAACCTTTTTAGTATAACATTGCTTTTATTCTCTAGATAAATACTTTGAACTTACCACCTACAAAAGTAATAAAAATATGCCTATTGCCAATTACCAAGGTACCTACCTATTTTAATTTAAATTATTTGTACGACGATCTCTTAATAGCCGTATTTTTTCTTGCCATTAAACACCTAGGTAACAATAGTTAAACTTAGGCTATAAGTATAAAATGTACCTAATTATTCTATAACTATATAATATTTTACTGCTAAATATTGTATCTAGAGAGCGCCCTAGCCAGTCATAATTTTGCAATATTTAATTAAGACCTCAAATTTACATTTAGTAGCAATAAAGATATAAAAAATAAATTAAATATTATTTGTTATTGGGTAGTGGTAAAAACAAAAAGCGCGAATAAGATTATTTATTTAGAAATGAATTAACATAAAAATAAATAAAGTAAATATTAAGGGTCATCTTAATACCCACGTTTTCTGACCCCAAACTAAGCATCTTGTGATATAGCTGCCAAAAACTGGTATACCACGTAATATTACATACATATATATAAATATATTTATATAAATAATAAGATCTAGACATAGAGCAAATATATAATTATGTCCATCACAAAAATGTTTGCTCTGGATAGGAATCGAACCCTCACCTTTTTGACCCAACAGTCAGGGTCACGACTACTGAGTCATCTTTTATAAATAATTCCAAAAAATGAGACAAAACAGAAAAAAAAATAACTTGTTCACATATTTTGTTTCACCCCACGAAAATTGCATACACGTTTATAAAATAATGTATTGCTTGACTTATATATTCATAGTAAATTTTCATCAATCGCAAGATGATGTAATAATACTATTACGGATACTATTAGTCGGAGACGTTGGCAACAAATACTTGTTGCCAACGTCTCCGACTTGTGTTGGAGGAGAAGTCTGACGAAAATACAAAAAAAGAATAGTACATTGTATCATATGGGAGCAAAATAATAATTTTACGGCGAGGGCGCTTTTTTGAATCCAGAGCGAAGTGAGAGATTCTAGAGGAATCCCGAGAGTAGCGAGGGATTCTTTAGTAGAATCCTGAACGTAGCGAGGGATTCAAAGTACGTCGCCCGAGCCAAAATTATATTTTGGGCCCGAGTGTACACTCTACTTTTCATCACCTCTAAGAGAAAATAAAAGGCGCCTCATTGTAATATTGTAATATTATTATTTAATAAAATGTAGAGTAACAACTATATTAAAATATGAAAACAAAACTTAAATAAATTATCCTATCTAAACTAAAATACCCTATCTAAAGAAAACTAGTTAAAAATTAGAGAATGTTTAAACGTATAAAAGGTTTAAACAGTCTCTAATCACAGGCAACGTGCCCAAAATGCTGGCTGCATTGCCTCGCTGAATTGCGAGGCTGACTTTCTGCCCAAAATACAGGCCAGCATTCTGGTCACGTGTACTTTCTTTTAATCTCCCCGACAAATCTTTGAAAATCTCTAGAGCACCCGGCCCCCACGGTCCAAGTGTCTCTACCCCAAATGGCACAAATAAATATCCTCTGTCGAGAGATGAATATTTGCGCCGTTTGAGGGATTCTGCCGCAATTGCCGCACCGCTAGCCTGCCTTGATGTCTCTAGAAGATGTGACGGCGCCAAAGTATCGACACAAGTAGCATCCCACACCAAGGGCCGTCCCATCTTCCAGGGAATCAAGGTCATTCCATCGGGTCTTTTTCCATCGTCTCGTAGTAGTCCTGTTGGTTCCAGAGTAGCTGCCACGTTTACGCTACCAAAGGCACGACGGATGATATCATTTAAAGCGCTATGGCGAGCGATACGGCCGGCACTCCTGCTGCAAGACAAACCGTGGTGACCGAGGCTGTCTACATTTTCTCCACAGACGCACCTGTGGGGGAAAACACAAGGAGCGCCAAGGCGTAGCGAAATGGCTAACCGGAATGTATTGTTGTCCAGTAAATTTCCTAAATGAAACGAAGGTAGTGCCTGCAGCCAAAGACCCGATTCCCAGCGAGAAACAGCTAGGAGACGCGCCCGATCTGTAGGAATGTTTGTGGATAGTAATTTGTTCCATTCCAAATCACAGATCGGCGTATCCCATTGTCTCTGTGACGTTGGGGTCTTGGGCAGGGTAGAATTTGGGCAGGCTATTTTCCAAGCATTTAAGGCTTCAGTCAAAAATGAAATTTGCACATTTCCTAAACTTGGTGACAAAATTTGATCTACTAAATTTTCAGTGCTTTTGACTGAAGATAGAAATGCGGGCAATGATACGCTGGAAATTTTTCTAATACCTAAGCATCCATAGCGGATCGGTAGGGACGCTTGGCACCACATGGAATTTTCGATAGACACATTGAAGATGGATGTGAGCGTATCCTTAACAATGTTGTCCAGTTTTTGTAAAATTTCGGGGTGATTCCAAAGCTGGTAACATCGCAAAGAATACGTAAATTTTGGTAGAAAAAGGCAATACTTAATTATAGTATAGGCCATATGCATATTAATTTTAGAAAGTCTATCCGAAACTGCGTTAAAATTTTGAATCTTTTCTTCAATAAAATCAGGTACAGACTCATCAAGGACCGGTGATCCTAGTAAACGAAGTGAAGTGCTATCAATGATTTTAATGTCAGGAGCTAATGAATTAAACCGTTGTATGATGTCAGTTTTTGACGTGCACTGAAATATACAATTCACACTTTGAAAAATTCAGCTCCAGGCTAATAGCTTGAAAGTCAGAAATTAGATTTTCTAAATCTTTGAGTACAGTTTCAGGATCACCACCAAGAGTTCCGTCATCTAAATACCACACATTAAATTTAGACTCAAGACGCTTGATGATGGGGTGGATCGCGAGACTGAAAATAGCCGGCCCAAGAGGATCACCCTGCTGACATCCCACTTCTGATGATAAAAGGTCTTTTTGATAAACTAATTTAGATGGTTTACCATAACATTGCCAAAGAAATGGGTATAAATCTGGGATGTTATTTTTAACTTCCGCCAGCAGAGCACCTCTATGAACTGAATTGAAAGCGTTTTTCACGTCTACCTTTAGCACGACTACATCGTCTCTACCATGCATTAAAAAAGTTCTCAGCGCGTGCACTGCCGCCTCGCAACCTCCACGTGAACCGAAACCCAGCTGGTTCGGTTGAAAATGTTGCGTCAGTAGATTGCTTTCTAATTTACAGCCGATTTTAGCAGTAAGGCGGCGATATGTAGTGCCAACAGCAATAGGCCTGATTCCTCCGTCTTTCTTCTTTAGGGCACAAAGGTTGGCTCCATATAGAATATCAACGATATTGCTATTGACCTTACCTGTCAGCATAAAATTCACCAAGTGGGTTAAACTGACAGCTAAATTTTCACCTGCACTACCACTGACAGCGCCGATGAGATCCTTAAGATGCTGAGGTGTTAAGGCATCCAAACCGCCAGCAGATCCACTTTGAAATGATGCTATGGCCTTAACAACGCCCTCCGTGATTACTGATGGGCAATGTTCGTTATCGTCGGCATCAGGGGGTAGTACAGGGATCGTACACGCTGTTGCTGGCGGATGTTTAGAACGTAGTGCATCAATGGTATCCGAATTGTTTGGTGCTACTGTATCATTAGAGAAGAGAAGTCGGGCCGCACCTCGGATGTCACCATCACTCATTTTATTTTCTATGATATGATATTGAATGGAACTTTTTGAAAAAGCAGGTGGATTTGAGAATTTACTAATGTGAGAATCGTTACTGCTATTTGAAAGCGCTATCTGGACATTAGGATTACCGCAGTTGCGTTTTATTCGAGCTGTAAGTGATGAATGATCCGAAGAAACACGACTAACATGTAGAATTCTATAAGGAAATGTTAATAAGTGTTCCCAATCTCGCTCTGTATTATGTGATAAGGCATTATGAATATCTTTTACTAGGCATTGTGCTACTGAAATTCGAGCGCCTCGAGGAATGCGCTTAATGACGGGCAATTCTCTTTTGCATCGCGTCAAAAACCTCCAAAAAGACTCACCATGATCCCGTTGGGCGCTCGGAATATTTTGACTAGGCTGAGAAACTACATTGGGGAGCTGTGTGATTGCTTCGCGGTTTTTGTGAACCTTTCCGATGTGGATTCGCAAACCTTTAGATGTTTGAAATGAGCGCGGCTGGGAACACTCATGACACACAAAGTCTTCATCTAATGATACAGCCTGAACTACATTCCCGCTAGCCATCAGAATTTGTCGGGGTTTGTTTACATTATAAACTAGCGCAATATAAAAACAAATACTACAAAAGAAAATAACTATCAATAACATATAAAAACTGTAATATCGCAGCACTGACTACCAATCTATTAAAATTAAATAGTATCTAATAATAAAACAACTATATTAAAATTAAATAGTATCTAATAATAAAACAACTATATTAAAATTAAATAGTATCTAATAATAAAACTTATATATATTAAATGAAAACTTATATTATATTAAATGAAAACTTATATTTACATTCTTTTCATTTATTTTCTTGGCGTCAGCGCCAAGAAAATACTAATACTAACAATACAAATACTTCCAAATTAAAAAAGTGCGCGGCAAAGATCATTCCGGCGCACATAAAAAGTTTCTTATAGAAAACACACCTGCACCTTGCACCTTTGGGCGCACTTAAAGGCGAACCGAGTATTCTTTTTCGAATAGATGTGATGAAAAAACCATTGGGTCAACGAAACAGTCAATTTCTAAGGGTGCCGCTTGTAGAATAACTTGCATTCAGTCTTTTATACGAGTAAGATTGATTTTTCCACAGTTTTTTATAAGAATAATGAGGCACAATTAGTACCTTCAACTATAAGGCGAGAGTGGAGGCACTAATAAGAGTATCTAAAATTCTTGTAAACGTTTATGAGACACACCGTATTTTGTAATGAATATGAGATATTGCTGCTTGTTTAGCCATAAAATAAGCCCTTAGCATTTCTGGTTTTATTTATCATGAAATTGAAATATACAGCTATCATTCCATCAAAACATCCAATTTTACGGCCTACACCCAGCATGTATGTTTCTGCAGTCTATTGTCCTTGTCAGACGCTTACAAAAAACAAACCGCACAGAAGCACGATAAGCGATTCCTTCCTCTTAAGCAGCTTAACTCAAAATATGAGCGGAATGCTCGCGACCCGCGTCAGGAATGAGTCCGGCAATGATCCGGCTAATCACGGCGGCGGAATAAAACTTCCTATGCTAAGGAAAATACGGTTTTTATTGAGGGAAATGAAAAAAAATAGTGTATTCAATGTTTTTTACCGACTTCCAAAAAGGAGGAGTGCGAAAATATCGATGAACATAAAAAAATACAGACGAACATAGTATCTTTTTTTTTACTATGGAAATTTACGTGGTTTTCACACATTTTGTACTATATATAACGGGACTAAACTCACGTGTAGGGTAGTCGTTACGACTATCCCTACTATTCCCTTCACGTGAGTTTAGCCCCGTTATATATAGTACAGAACATAGTATTGTCTGTATTTTTTTATGTTTATCGATATTTTCGCCATTGATGGACCGATATAAAAAAAAACCTTTTTTTGATTCGAAAGAGTATACTCCCGAAGTGGTCCCGTTTAAATTTTATTAAAATCGGCTGAGCCGTTTTTGATAAATCAACAAAAATGTACATAGATGTCAAATCGATTTGTGCAAATTATTAGAATTCTGTACGTGGCGGAAGTCGATGTAGCGATTTTTCGCGAAAAATAATTATTTTGAGAAAGAAACTTAGTCAACAAGTAAAAAAAAAATTGTACGTGTATTTAATTATGTTAGGGTACCTAGATGCACCACCGAGAAAACTATAATGAGCTTGCGCTGTATTAAGACGTGTAGTCATTTTTCTCATAGTTGTAAGCTAATTACAAGATGCATACGAGTAGATAATAATTTTCATCATAATAAAATTTTATTTTATGGCACGAGCTTTACTCTCTATTATACCATTTTATATCTATGCCACTTTGAAAGCTTTTTGAAAACGTAAATACGTAAATAAGTAATCCGAACTTATTTATTTGAATCCGATAGCCATTCGAAGATTAGTTATCACACAAAAATTGCAAACACAAGTTTTGTTTGTTCAAACTGTCGACATACTTTAAATCTACAACAAGTTTCATTTAGCTTGGAGGCTTGCAATGTAGGGCAGAAAGCTGCCATAAGGCGAGATGAGGTCATTATATGCGTAACTATTATCTATCTATATCAGCCATAGGACGACTGCTGGACCTATGCCTCCCCCATGGATTTCCAATAAGGCCCGTAGGAAGCAGCCTGCATCCAGCGCGTTCCTGCGATCTATATTATATCGTCAATCCCCCTTGTCGGTGGACGTCATACGCTGCGCTTGTTGGTTCGTGGTCTCCATTCGAGAACTTTACTGTCTCATAAGCCACCCGTTCTTCTAACTATGTGCCCTGCCCACTGCCACTTTAATTTGCTAACCTGTTGGAAAACTTAAGTAAACGTTAATACGTTTGATTTTCTTTGACTTCAAGATCAATTACGGGCAAAATGGGGCTAAAACCCTGAAAATTATGTCACTGCAATATTAGTAGGACCACGGGCACGAAACTTTTGCCAGTAGTCCTACCATAGTGCTTGATAGGACCACGGGAGAAAATTCTTGCTCGTGGTCCTACTAGTGGTAGGACCATAGCCATAGACAATAATAGACATAGACCATATTATCGTGCACAATAAATTAATGTTTTAAGTTGTTATATTGTGTAGTTCGTTCATGTCATGATGTAATTTGTAGTTTATTTTATAAACCTTTTTTTATGTTTCAATAAATAGCCTTAATTGATTTACTAAATGTTCTTTTGTTTTATATAACTTTTTACTGCTGCAAATTGTATTACGGGAGAAATCATTGGTTCTGAGATACAGTTCTAAATAGTGCAGAGCCAATGGACAAGTGTATATGGTAAAAAGTGTTTTAAAGAAAAATAAAGTTTTATTTATTTATAGCTTATAGCATAGCCCTCCCTTTCCATAGCACGTTGGGCTATCTTGAGCTTATTCATAAGGCCCACTTAAATACCTAGTTTCAGTTCCATATATCATCACTGGCAACACATAATTGTAACCCATATGTACTTATTTGTGTTTAAAAAACGCGTACTAGTGTTCTAAATTAAATCAGCCGAAAAAATAAGAACTGTAGAAATAACTTTTGTATTCCGGTTCCTTACAGCAAAACTTGTTTATCTACGACTACGCCGAAACTGTCAGAAGAAAATTGAATGACATTTTCGTCTGTTTTCATTATATTACGCGAAATGAACCTTCTGATAACATTTCTGTGTACAATATGACGGCATCAGAGAGACCTTCTGGCAACATTTCTGCGTACAAATCAACCAACCTACCTCTTCCCTTCAATAGAGGAGCCAGTATCGCATTCCTTACATTAAACTGAAGTCTGTAATGTAAATTTTTCGTTCCACTGTTTTGCCGAGTGCGTGACTAAGTTGGTCGTGTACAATAAAGGGTACAGACACCATACGCGTTTATTATCCGTGAATATGTCGCTCAAACTTGTCTCCTTTATGAAGCCTGCCCTGTTCTCATCTTGTATGAAATGTACTGGGACTTATAAACTAATGGACTAGAAATAAGTAAGAGCCTAATTGTAATTTACATCTCTCATGTTCGGTAAGTAGGTTAAATAAGTAAGAGCCTAATTGTAATTTACATCTCTCATGTTCGGTAAGTAGGTTCTTATTACCTCTAAATGGGGCTTGTAGGTGACTAATTAGCGCTCTAGGGTAATAATGCTAAATAGCTAGAAAAGCCCTAGGGCGGTAAGCAATCTACTATTAAAGGTCGATGAAACGTTATCGTCAGCATTATGTCAAGTGAGAGAACTCGTAACTTTGTAAGTGAATAAAAGGTGAGATTTACACTGTATAAATTGATCTTGTCCTACATACCTCTCAATTTCAATAAAAAATTGGTTGCCTGTAAAGTCGGTATACGGGCGAAAGTTTTACGTGACAACGACTTTGAGTGGTAAAATAATTTTAATGTGAATATTCATTCGTATAGTAGGAAGAAGGATGAAAATGTCTGTCTCTCTCGCTCTTAGGCGGGCTAACCATGCCCGAGTGGAAGGGACGCGTGCCTCTCACTCGCTCTCATTGTGAGCGCATAACGTGAGCGGAGCGTAACGCAGTTTCTTGAAGTGTCACCCGGCAAACCAATTTATAAGACGTTGTCACGTCAAAATGTTTTATTCTTGTAATGCCGGTTTTTTTCTACTTACCTAAAAATCGAGATGTAAAGCAGAATAGTTAGCTCGGGTGTAAGCAACAATATCTCGGGCTGCAATTGATACCTTACAGCCCTTGGCTACTAATCTACTATTACATTTAAATTGAACCAGACAATAAATTAAATATCTGATATTCGATCCAAAAGAGTGAGAGAAAACAATTTTATTTTATTATTTTATGAAGTGCAGTATTAAAAAAAAAATTAAAAAAAAAACAATTTTATACTACTTTTATACTACTACTACTATATATTAGGGTGATTCATATTAGACCAAAAAAAATTTTTTTTGTTTAAATTTTAGTCTCAACCTCTTAAAATGATCTACTCCCTTAAAAAACAAGCTGTTATTTTTTTTTTATTTTTAAAATTATATTTAGGGGTCGCTACCGTCAATTGAAAATTATCAAGTTCAGTCAAAAACATAACTTTTAATTAAAAGTTCTTAACCTATCAGAATACAGTATTTTTCTTAAAAAAAAACTAAATATGTATTAACTTAAAAACATCTCAAATGTTTATATTAAAATAAAAAACAATCAGTTTTACATTAAATTAGCCTTATTTACATAAGTGTTTTTCTGCTTGTAATCCTCAACTAACAACATTAAGTACTGTTTCTGCTCCTCATTGTTTGTGTGTGATTTACATTGAGAATTTCTTTTTTCATTGGTAATTTATTAAACTCTTCCATTAATGCGACACCCCTTTTAGGCCATGTCGTTAACGATTTTCATATTTTGTACAATTTCTTTAGCTGACTTGTAGCTTTCTTCTTCTTCCCATATCTCGGGATCTTTTTGTAAAAATTCAGATGAAACACCAGTTATTTCAAGGAATTTCCTCGTGGTTTTCGACACAAAATCTTCGATGTTTTTATTTACGATTGCTTCAAATTCTAAAGTAATTCTTTTAGGGCGACTTTCTAACCCTTCCTTGTCAAGTGCTAAAATCATTTGTCGTTTTGTTTCAAAAGAAATTCGATCATCAAAAAATGCGAAAGCAATCAGTTCTTCAGACAAATACCAAAGGTGGCCTAGCATCTTCTTTATAGCTACTTTGGACAAAGTTTGGTTATATTTTTCAAATCCTACTAAGTATTTTAACATTTGCAGATCATTTTCAGAAGCCATACAAGATACTGCAGCTGTAAACCAATATTTAGCGTAAACACGTACGACAAATATACAAATATTTGTGAGTGCTTTTGTTTCTTAGATTGTGATCTTAAGCTGGTGTTTAAAAACAAACATTTTCAATGCATATATAGCTTTTGTCATCCAACGTGCACGATGTATTCCAGCAGGGGACTTAAAGGAGATACCTGTTTTAGGAATACCTCCTAATAATATGATGATTAAATGCAGCAGCTCCTAGAAATCATCGCGAGGCTGGAATTGTTGCAATTGATTGTTAGCAAACGCAATCATGTCTGCTGCGATGTTTTCAACACAACTCCAAGTGGATTGTTCAGATACAGCAGTTCGGAAGTCTTCCTGATTAACTTTTGGCCAGTAGTTTTTAAATCTTTTGAAACACAATATTTCTGGTCCACTCGAAGGTCTCATGGCTGAAACTACGACAGCTTCAAGTACAATTTGGTAAACAGGCCCCGTTGATTCACCCTGTATTCGATGCTGTTGTATTTCGATACAACAGCATCGAATACAGGGTGAATCAGGCACATACATTTAATTTTTTCCGTAAGCTGCCATTACAAAATTGATTCAAAAATGGCCGATGGCATTGTTTCGCCTTTATTATCGGGAAGCTTTGCAACGGCTAGGAGTTGTTCAACTCCTTTTCCGGATACCAGGATTGGTAGGCGATCAACAGTTTCGCGCCCGGTTATATCTGAATCTTTCCGTCCCAGTGCATGGTAAGCGTGGTTTGGGGTTGAAATGCGTCAATTAACCATATTTCAGTCTTTTTTCGTGTATTTATGGTATTGGAAGTCATTTTGCATAGGAAATCACAACAATAAACACAATTATTATTAGGTCAACTTCGCGCACGTACGAATGCGCCCACGCTAGAGCTTGCACTAATTTGATGCTACTTGATAGTAGTTAGTGTGGGCCGTGGGGGCGGGGGTGACAAGGAAAGGGGGGAGGGGGCGACGCTTTAAGTGTTTTTTTTACATCTTTGGTTTGTATTTATCTCGTAAAGTGATTTAAAGTAAGGTAAGTTCAACTTCATAAAATGCGCAAAATAGATAAAAAATTTAAAACTTTGAGGGTCGGTAGCGACCCCTAAAAGTTAAATTAAAAATTCGAAAAAAAATACTACTTCATTTTTAGATATGTAGATCACTTTTAGGGGTTGAGACTTAAAAAAATTAAAAATTCATTTTTATGAATCACCCTACTATATATAGTATAAAATGTGTGAAAACCACGTAAAATTCCATAGTAAAAAAAATATGAAGATGATGAAGAATAAGAGATAGTTTTAACCATGTCATATTATCTAATTTTGGTGGCTTGGTACGTTTTCACAAGTTGTAAAAACTTGTATGCAAGGTTATTTCTAATCAATTAGCATCCTTTTAAGGGGCTTATTTTGTACATCAAAACTAACAACTATTGTCCTGCTACTTTTGTTAAAACTAAAAAAAAAAAGGTGTTCCATAGAAAAATATCGTTCAGCCGCGACCAAATGTATGGAACAGCTGATTTCTTTTTGAGTTTTGATAAAAGTCGCAGGACAAAAGTTGTTAGTTTTGATGTACAGAATAAGCCCCTAAAAGGATGCTAATTGATTAGAAATAATCCTGATAATGAAAGTTATTTTTGATTTATCAAACCGCAACGCAAGCTATGCAAGCCCCAAATAACCAATTTTAAGTACATATTGGAAATATACTTATTGGTGTAAAAATTGATGTCCCACGGATAGCAAATAAGAAGCTGTTTGAATTTACTGATTATTATAAATACAAATTATAATAATAACGTGTAGGGCAACATAACATGCCATAACAGTATTATTATACGAGTATCTCCATTATATTCATTGCTTAATATGGGTTTACATAGTTGGTACTTACAAAATAATCGTATAAATAGTCCGCCATACTCAGCCTTTTGGCATGCAATATTTTATGTGATAAGTTGATGGGTTTTATCGCTTACTAATTTACCTACATTTAATACGCCTTAACCTTAGTAAAAACACTTTATAAAGTTTATGAAAAACAAAATAAAACAATTTTTGGTCATGCATCTGTCAAATGTGAGAAATGTCAAAAAATTTATTGAATGGTTGCTATTGAGGCATCACTTCAAAAAACTGGAAACTACATTTTTAAGGCATGCCATTCAAATCATTTCTTTACACTACAAATTATACAGTGACTAAATGATTGTATAGGGCAAAAAAAATGTCAAAACGCAAAATGTTCATAATGTTTTTGATATTCTTGAATTGTTTCGTGTCCATACCTGAAATTGTCGAATTAATCGTGACACTGTCCTATGAAATTTGATATTGTTGCGGCTTTTGTATAAGTCGGAGACATTTTGAATATCTGAGGAAGCATACCTTATTTAAATGAATATGTATTACAATCATGGCAGGGTGAAAAACGAGTGCCTTGTTTAACAATATTTTTCTAATAAGGTTGAAAATTTAACCAATGTTTCAGAAGGCAAAAAAATTTAAAATAATTAATTAAATACTATTAATAATGAATTGATGGACATAAAAAAAACACACAGACCAACATAGAACCACCTTTTTTGAATAAAAATACGTGTTTGACTGTAGTTATCTACATTACTTTTGTTTCACTACAAGGATAAGTATCTGAACTTTTTATTTTCGTAAATAAGTGTGTAGTCATAAAAGATTCTATAAGTGTTTGTCATTTTAGGGAAATGTAACTTAGACTTGACTATGAGTATTTTAACAACTTTGTTGCAGTGTGTAGTTTCCAGCAAGACTTATGGATGCTTAATTATTTTTCGCCTAAAACAGCATGACCGACTTCAACCGTGTACAGAATTCGCGAATAGTACGCACGGATCGATGTAGCAATTTCACATTAATTATTGATTTATCACCGAAATTAAGCAACGTTCTGCACGGTCAGTATTTGGATGGGTGACCACAGGTGGCATTTTCCAACTGAGCGCTACCGTGGCTCGGATGACACGTTAAATTGTAGGTCCCGGTTGTTGTTGCCGTTTAGCCATGTCAGGGGCCTTCAGGCGGCCTAAAAACTCCGACGCAAGGGCTAGCCACCCGGCCTATACGAACTTACTTATTGATTTATCAAAAATGGCTCAGAAGATTTCGATAAAATATAAATGGGACTAATTTCAAAGTATATTCTTTCCAATAAAAAAAGATTTATTGAAATCGGATTACTACGTACAAAGTTATGCGTGGTTACACATAAAAAAAACGCGTTGAATTGAGTACCTCCTCCGTTTCGTCGGTCAAAAAATAAAATTAATTTGCGTAATTATATTCTGGATCTAAAAATCTACATATTACACAGACATCGACAACTAAAAACCAGATTTTAGTTGTCGATGTCTGTGTAATATGTATTCCTAGAAATATTCAACACAGAAAGACCTACTAGTGTATCGACTATAACCTTTTTTATTACGTATAGGTTTGCGTTTGACTACATACTGCCTGATGTTAAGCAAATATTTTTTAGTACTTTACATGTACTTTACATTTTACGGGCGAAAAATCACACACGTAACGTAACCTACATAATTCGCCACAAGCCCTGCGCAACATCAATCTTCATAATCTAATCGAGCCTCAAAAATGCTGGAAAAGACATCAATATTCAATTTGCAAGCTACACTGATACGCTGGCAACCACTGAAAATAATATAAAAATACATATCGTACATTTATTTTTAATCGGATAACCCCATTCGATAAGAGATGAAATGACTTGGTCATATTTAATGGGCGATTTCATTGAAAGTTTTTTTTAGACTATTTACTCAAATGTTAATGACCACGGTCGATGCACCTCGTCTACCCGTGACTACGGTCGAGGCAACTCGGCCGAAACGTCGGGATGAGGAGGTATTTATTTATCTCGTAATTTTAGTGCGCGATTAGTCCCGTAGTATAAAATAATATTTACTCAAATATTATGTAGGTAGGTAATAACTCTTTTTTAAGACTTTCAATCAGATATAGGCACAATTCCGTAGCTGATCGCATGCTACAGCAGCAGATTACAGTATCGTTGGGCACATTATGTAAAGGGACTGCTACAGACTAAGTACCTATATACAGAATGGACTTCATAGAAACCAGTAGTGTCGTGTCGACACTTATGTTGTAACGTGCAGTAGTCTACCAAAAACGGTAGGTTAGGTTAGGTTACTTTACTTTTAGATTTTTAGAGGTTACATTGTTAGTACTGGTCTGTCGTACCTACTTAGTTAAAAGAAGGCACTTGTCCCCAGATAAAAAATTATTAAGCTTTTAGTAGAATTTTAGCGGCAAGTTGTATTAAATTTTTATTTAGCTATTTTAAACCAAATTTTAATAAGTTTAGCTACGCATGTGCTTACGCTGGTCGGAATCTACAATATAGCCGTAAGTAGAAAATCTCCTTGTTCATTACACTATAATAACGCTAACACACATTTTAATAAAGCAACTATATACTATAAGAGTTTATAAGAGTATACCCTTCTAAAATAATGAAGAAAGTACCGTTATAGTTAATGGTAATTACTATTAACAATTACCATTGGACCATTGAAAATTCAAGCACTGAAAACAAACAGGTCGAATTCAATAACTTGACGGTTGTAAAGTTAGCTATAAGCTGCTAACCCAATCCTAACTGAAGATACCGATCTAAACTGACTTTAAAAAGAAAACGCCAAGTGCGCCAGTCGACGGGAGCGCGCGCATTCCCTGACGAAGGATTACTAATTGCTCTGAAACCGGTCGGGTTCCCCGCGGCCCGGCCGGGATATTATACGTGAGTAAAAATCGTTGTTTTCTTTAGTATAATGAATTCTCACGCGAGTTTTAATGAAGTGACTTTAAAAAGCTTCAGATTATATCTCAGGTTAACAGATATTCCATGCAAGCAATCTAAACGAACGTAAAGAACTCTACAATACATCACATTGATTTTCACAACAAAATAAAATCGAATAAATAAGGCCATGCATTCACCTGCAAGCTACGATTCCACTGTATCGCATTTCCTAGAGCATCATTTATCCTCGGCTTACATTGGATCGGTCTACCTTAAAAACTCATCAATTTCTCGCTAGGAAATGAGTATTTCCACAAGATTTACGGCGAACGCGGTACTGCAGGCGTGCACCGTGCGGAGAATATATTACGTCTCTAACCTAAATCTGACCGATGATTTTATTATCTTGTTTTACATAGCTTTGTATTGGTAGAGCTCTTTTACAAGAACTATTGTGAAATATGTTTTTTTTTGAACGGGAAAAAGTGCCTTCATTATCCACAACAAAATACAATAAATAAATATAAATATTTTTGGGACAGTTTACACACGGCCTCTGACCCCAAACTAAGCAAAGCTTGTGATCATCATCATCATCATTTCGTGGCAATGGCTAAGTTTTTGTTTATTTATACATATATATAATTTTTTTTTTCAATATTTTTTTTTTGTTTTTTTTTTATTTATTTTTTTTCATTTATGTATTTACAATATTTACAAAACATCAGGTCAAATCTTTTGGGACCAAAATCTGGTGATATGGTTGCCAGAGACTGATATACTACATATACTTATTTTAAAATACATACTTTTATAGATAGTAACTAAATAACACCCAGGCACAGAGCAAACACTTATTCATCACATAAATATTTGCCCTGGGTGGGGATCGAACCCACGCCTCTTTGATCCAGAAGTTAGGGTCACTAACCACTGAGCCACCGAATCATTCAATACAATACAGTTTAGCTAAAACTACATACACTAGGTACTTCATAAAATACAATTGGATCATTCACAGACTCTGGAAGGTCTAAAGATAATCCAAATGCGGATTCACATACGCTATCGAATTCTTTCTGCGGACGTATGAAGGTTGCCTCACGATGTTTTCATTCACCGAAAAGCCAGTGGTGTGAAATTCCGTAAATAAATTCCAAAGAACTCATCGGTGCGGGGACCGCAATTTGAACTGACGACCTCACTATAAGGCGGGTGTCATTAGACCACCACGGCTTTTCGTGTCCTTTTCAGGTCCTAGAGTGAAAATTGATTTTCTTAGATTTTTTCCTTCACCAAACAGTCAGTACTCCGTAAGAATCCGTCAAAAAAAAATCCAAAGAACTTATTGAACTTTTTTGTGCAATCAGCATTATTCTGTCCCCTATTCCCATTGCATAAGAATGATGGATGATAGAGAAGGAACAATATTTACGACGAGGTTTGCATTTGAATAGGCCCGCAGGTGGACCCGAATTCGGGTAAATTATTACTGCTGTGATTTAAACGAACAGTAATAAAACCAGGGGTCTTATTGTGTAAGCGCTTTGACGTTCGGCTTCGAATAACGGGTGCGAGCAGGAGAAAACGCGAAGCTGAACGACAGAGCAATAGTTGACATACTTACGAGTATTTGATTTAATTGAACTGCAATTTATTACCATTTGTTATTTTAATCTATTATTATTTTTATTTGACATTGTAATTAGTATATTGGGATTATTTTGATTTGAGTATGAATTAACCTGACGTGTAAATAGTATTTATGAAATAAATGATTATGAATATGTCCAATAAACAGTTACATACGAACATCATTGCGATGAGCTTCTATTTTATGTGATTATTTTCTTTGTGTTAATATTTATCCATCCTATAACACTAATTTCAATTAATTTTATATTTACATCTTATAGACCTCAAGTTGATGATTAAAACAGTTTTACTGCGAAACATTTCAACAGTGAAGAAATATTTTCATCGTGGTGTTTGGCCGATATTCCCAGGAAGAATTTCAACAGCAAAAATAGCTGTAAAACTGTTTTTCAGAGTATTTCATTTGGTTCTACATTTCAGTGCTTATCGGATTAAATGGACACTACAACTCTGTTTCACGAGCGTTCCGAGGGTTTTATTAAAAGTACTATGTTTTCACAAACTACGAACAACGCGTACGAGCACATTTTTAAAAGCACACTGAGTGTGTGTGGTTCTGAAAGTGTTATTTTTGTTCATTTATTCACTCAGTCATTCATTCATTTAATGATAATATGATACTTTTAATATTAATACACATCTTTTTAGGTGCGTCATTTCCGTTCCAAATAAGATAACAATATCTATAACTTAAACTATGTTACAAATTAGGTAAGGATTATTTTAAAACAGCATAAGTTGTGTCCACAAACCTCAGAAACTAAAACTCTCACCAAACGTCGTACCGATAAGGTGTTCAAAATACCTAGCTCCAGAACGTATTTCAAACAAAGATTCTTTTCCTTCCTTGGGGGTTACATCTATAACAAACTATCGGAACAAGTGGAACTAAGAAAGCTAAATAAATTTTCTCTGAAAAAAACTGTCTCAGACATACTACAGAAACTATCATACCAAGAAACTGAGAGCCTGCTCTCAGTTCTAAGATAACTCATCCACACACTTCACTCACTACATACTTTATACCGGAGACTCTACATTTTGTTTTGAGGTATTTTCATTGAAATTAATTATATTTTATTACATTTTAATTGAAATTTTTGACCAATTATAATATAATAATCATTGTAATCAATAAGAATTAAACATTATTACTTTTTCAATTTATTGACAAATATTTGAATATGCTGTGTACTATCAAATTAACTAATATTATATTGAAATTACTTGAATAAGCACTAATTTATAAACATTATTCTATTTTAATAAGTCTTGTTAAGGGAGCACAGATCTCCGAAATACAAGCTATGCTTAGTTTGGAGATCTGAAGCTCATTGTCATATGTTATTAATTTAATGAGTCAATAAATGAATTTTGAATTTTTTGAATTTTTGAATTTTTTTTTGCGGTTAATTATATGGGTACAGTGAAAAAAAACTACCTCTTAAATGGACAATCTTTACTAATATTATAAATCCGAAAGTGTGTTTGTTGGTTTGTTACTTTTTCACGCAGCAACAGAGCAACTGTATATGACTTGTTTTTTTACATGGATGTAGTGCAAGTCAGAGAGTGGCATAGTCTATTTTTAATGCCGGAAAAATAGTAGGTTCCTAAAAGTTAAAATATCACGCGGACAAAACCGCGGGCATAAAGTAATCTTAATTATTTTTAAATTGAAAATTATATGAGGAACTATCATAATGTAAGGTTATTTTTTTATAGGACAAGTGCCTTTATTAACTACAACTAAATACAAGACCTACACACATAATCAAAAACTACATAAACTACTACTACTACTAAAGTTATAAGGTTTTGTGCATTGGGACGGACACACATAAGGAGGTTTTATGGGCTCTTTATTTTTTTTTTGTGAAAAGATTCAATAAATTAACCTTTCCAAACATTTTAATAGACTTTCTTGAGTTTACAATAACTATAATATTCCAAGTTTATTCCGACAATTATTTTTAAATAAAGATTTTTCTTCCCAAGGGCTAGTTGTTTACTTTGAAAACACTTTTAGTTGGCGTTGATTGATCGTTAATCCAATTAATAGGAAGCTATTATGAAGATTGTTCGGAACTTTTACTCCAATTAATTTCTGCATTGAGTCAAAAAGGCAGTTTCGAGTGAATCATAATTGAGTTGGCTTAAATTCTGTGTCAATGAATTGTTAAAGGGTACAATTAAATACGCACTGGTACAATATAAAAAAATGATTAAAAAGTAGGTATCTCAAGGGATTAAACGACCGACAGGCTTTCACCACCGATATTTTAGTACTTAACTAGGTATATTTCTATGACATTATGTTACGTTTAGGTCTGTACCTAAACGTAACATAATACTGTTATTATGGCTTATATCGTCATTATCATTTTTCTAATAAAATACCATAGCATCTCATCTACCGAATCATGTAGACAATTTTTTCTTCTGATATCTACAGATCGAAGCCTGTACAACAAAGCTACATTACTATTAGGAGAGTATTTTTATGCTACTGATTATCCTTTTTTTATTGATTTAGGTATTACAATCCAAAGACACCGGAGTCTGTGCTTTTTAAAAATGCATTTACTTTTTAATATGATTCGTAATTAGTAAGTAAGAGGGTGACCCGCCACACGACACCGCCGCAACCAAGAACATTGCTACTGATTATTCAAAAACTACTCTCTACTGCAGTACCGCACACGGTCACACTGAAAGTTTATCTATGAGTCTTTCAATACGTAGTTATGCTAAACATTACAGAATAGCTTAATTATTATAAATAAATATAAATATTTTGGGACATCTTACACACGGCCTCTGACCCCAAACTAAGCAAAGCTTGTGATATGGCTGCCAGAGACTGATATACTACATAATACTTATTTTCTTAGAGTATATAAAAAACATTTTAAATACATACTTATATAGATAGTAACTAAATAACACGCAGACATAGAGCGAACACTTATGTTCATCATATAAATATTATATTTAAGAGTCCTGCGAAAATAAAACTCATTTTTCCACGTTCGCGTTGTCATCATATCAGCTATTGGACATAGGCCTTCCCAATAGCTTTTCAATGAATTCCGTCGTAAGCGGCTTGCACTCAACGCATTTCTGTTGTTGTAATCAGATATGTGGCTTGACCAGTTTTATTCAGTATTAGAAACTAGTAGTTTTCCGAACGGTAAACCTCGCATCTGGTTAACTGAATCTTCATAAGTCGTCATGCTCTTGACCAATTTCATTCATACTCGTAAATCTTGTTAGAATTTAGATACAATACAATACAATACAATTTATTTATTGGTAACTTCAGTTACATGTCATAGTAATAATAATAATTCATTTAAAACGTATTACATAATATTATAAAATTAAATTTAACTACATTTAATAACACATTGTATAAAAAAACAATCATAATTAGAAACAGATTGTCATCACAATTTTAAACTATGTTTATTGTATACTATCAATTATGTTTATTGTTAAAAATATAAAGTAGTCGACAGTCGTTGTCAGATCCATTTTGCAATGATAATTCACAATACCACTTCTTTTAATTTTAAAAAATAATTTATGTCATTAAACTGTTGGGTCAATAGCCATGTTTTTAATTTCATTTTGAACGACATGACGGAAGGTGCATTGCGCACTTGCTCAGGGAGTCTGTTATAGAATGCAGGGTCCGAGATGTACACTGACTTCTCGGACCTAACGAGCCTATGAGGAGGTGTCACCAGCTGGTTCAGTCTCACATCACTACGCAAGTTCCCCGGATACCCCAAACATAGCACGCAGAGCCCGCTTCTGCATGACAAAGGCTCTATGATAGTCTGCAGCACGACCCCACAGCTCCAGCCCGTACGTGAGGCTACTGTGGACCGTGGCAAAGTAGCAGGAGCGCACGACATCACGGGTGGCGGTGCTAATATTGATAATTTATAATTGATAATGATAATATTTTTTTTTGTGAATATTATCACAATCGGTTGATAAAATAGCAATAATAGCAAGTTTTTTGAGGGATAATAGCAAATTTTTGGAATCAATATTCTTATATATACTTACTCCCATTTTTATACCTACTTACTCCCATTGGACAAACTTTTGTATTGACAATGTTTTTTACGACATGTAACTTACTCCAATAACCAACAATAATATATTATAGAATTATTGTATTCGTATACCAAGTGTCAAGATTTGTAGAAAAATGTGACTTGTTGAGGAGAATCGACGTCCGTATACACGAAATCAAAATTATCGAGTCAAAACTGAGACTCTTTCTGACATCGTTCACTGGGTCAACAAAACCCATTGTTATAAAAACGACCTTTTGTTCCAGGTACTTAGGAATACGGAATCCCTTGAAAAGTCGACATCATTCCACGAAGAGGGTGGTGGTCATCAAGATAGCTCTCGTATGGCTGCTCAGTATGTTCGTCTCCAGTTCAATTACAGTTTTAGGTGAGTAAAAAAAATGAAAACATCAGCATTAGGCCCAATTAAGGCGCCATCGTAAATTTAATAGCAACGTAAAAAGTGTTCTCTCTATCGAATGCCTAAAGTGAAAAAGAAACAGAAATAATCAAAGCAGCTATTAAAATTACGATGGCGCCTACATAATTGGGCCTAACATCTGGCAGTTATCTTACCTACTAGTCATAGCCTATAGCTATACCATGGATTTATAGTACTTATACAAAATCCTTGAGCTATACCTACCGAGGTAAACTCTATACGCATACCCACTTAGTGTCTTTTAAAAATAAACTTAAGTCATGGCTTAGCGAACAATTGTTTTATGACATTGATGACTTTTTGAAATTACCGGAATAAAATATGATTATTATTTCATTATTATTATTTGTTATGTAATTATTCGATTTTGAAATGTGTGTTTACATTAACTGGTACATAATAACCTGTACTAGTGTACACATATACAAATAATTATAAAAAAATAGTCTGTGAAATCGGTTTAAGTACGATAATAAAATTTTACGTGATAACGTCATAAGTAAACATTGTTGAATCAACTACTGAAACAAGCCGAACGCATAGGCTGATCGTGCCTGTCTAGAGAGTTGTTCCGCGCTCTCGTTTGCACGCTCGGCCAGGCTGAACGCGACTTTTTTCGTGCGTGCAGCCAGCGTTCATCGATTTATAAGACATCCTTAGAAAAATCCTCGGTAACTTTAAGTTTCACTGAGAATTGAGATAGAGCTCATACTCGTAGATCCGGAGAAGAACCATAGTTATCGTCATATTTTTATTTTTTTACGATTTATTAATATAATTATTTGACAGAATAGATATATTATATCTGGCGACTCTGATTAAGTAACCTTTAAATGATTATTATAAAGCATTTTTACCAATTAGATACACTTTGTATGCATTTTCTACACACATTGTAAATTATAAGATCTAGTATCTGTGACCAGTTAGGTCCCACAATTTCTTATAATTTAAGCAAAATAAGAGATTAATGTGGAAGGTTCAGGTAAAAATTAAAGTAAAAGAAAGTAAGAAGCACATTATTATTGCTAAACTAGAAAAATAAGAAAGCTGTATTTCTTTTTTTCATACAATTTATTTGAATCATTAAAAAAATGGAGAGTTGAAAAAATATAAATTAAATATTTTCGAGAAGCTCATAAAGAAGCTTACAAACGATACATAATAATTATATTATCGTGGTTAGATTTTGATTAATATACCACTTGTGGACGTCTCTTTACACATGCACATAATATAATTAATAATTATGTAGATATATAGAATACAAACGAACATTGAAACTATAGTAGCACTCTTTTTTGTGTTCAAGGCCCAAAATGGGAAATCTTATAGTTTGTTATTATCAATGTAAATTAAAATGTTTTCTTACATCAGATCAGATCATCGACTCGGCATTTTTTCTGTTTTCTCCATAATATTGATACATCAGATGCACTAAATTGACTACAATTAAAAGTTCGTAAATGTCAAGGTCAGCTAACGTAGGTGCATATATCTTTCCTTCTTTACTGCAACCTTATTCACAATTTACCTTAAAATTCACGAGAAATTCGCTTGAAGCTACCAATCACGAGGTTGGAAACCATCCAACATGTTGTCAACTACTGCAAGGTCTAATGAAAAACAAGCAAATAGGTTTTTCGAGAAAATCTTTCGAATTGATGTGCAATTTTCTTATTTCTACTTTTAAAGCTCTATTTTTAATGTCTTCATTTTTACTTATTTCATAATTATTATAGCGTTTTTATGACTTTGCGATAGAAAGAGTTTACGGGGTTCAAACTCCCTGACCTTATGAAATTTACCCTAGTATGTTAAAAATGTTTTAGATTTCCGCGCTCGTTGCGCTCGCACAATATTATTAATTATGTAGTCATGTTGGCACATTGATTATTTATTTATAAATAGTTCTGAATATGTCGATTTGATCTTGCAGAGAGACTCTGAATGCAGCCCTCATTATAGCCCGATGTCACCAGCCATAGGACTCCTACTGCTGGACATAGGCCCTGAAGATCTCCAATACGATCGATAGGTAGCGGCTTGCATCCAACGGTCTTAATGCGGTTATCGGTCTACCTTCTGAGTGGACGTCCTATGCTGCGCTTGCCAGTACGTAGTCTCTACTCAAGATCTTTTCGACTCCATCGGTCAACTGTCCTGCGTGCCCTGCCTACTACCATTTCAACTTTTCAATCAGCCGGGCTATGTGGTTAACTTTGAATCTTCTACAGATCTCATTCCTGATTTCATCTCACAGAGACTCTGAGTACATCCCCTTTCATAGCCCAATGTGTCTACTTGGAGTGTTATTAATAAGGTTGAAGCTGTTCCCTGTTTCAATCGTCGCTTCCACGTGTTTCTCAATAGTTCCAATCAACAAACAACCCAACTTTTGATGGATTCCGAGCATTCCTGTAACATTCCCGAATGATCAAACAAGTTGTTAGATTTCTTGCTCGCAATTCGCGCAAGTCGAAAATTGACGGCAATTTACGAGTTATCAGGCAATTTTGTACTTCAGCCAACTTTGCAACTTTACCACTCTCGGAATCGAAATATTTTATTGGCGTCATTTGGGTTACTTCAAGTCGCCGTATATTTTTGATCAAGAAAAAATGTCAGATGGGGATTAAATTGCCTGAAATAATTTCAGGACTCAAATGAAAATATGTGGTTACTATGAATAAAATATTAACGTTTACATGCAAATATTATTTACGTATTCTTATGAATTTTAACTGTTAATGATGTGAACAAATTGTTTGTTATGTAAGTTGAATAAAGTACTTCTGACTTTTCGATGTATGTAAAATCCGAAAGTGTTTTTGTTAGTTTAATTTTTATTCTTTCACGCAACAGATGGAGGGATTGACTTGATTTTTCTTGAATATATTTTAATGGTTGGAAAGTGTCAGAAATTTCTTTCTATACCGGAAAAAAATAAAGGATCACATGGGGATAGCACAATAACCAAATGATCAAGCCATAACCTAGATTGTTTTTAAACATTCGCGATTTGAACACATTGTTATTATATACAATGTGACTAATATTACGAGATAAATAAATACCTCATCATCCCGACGTTTCGGCCGAGTTGCATCGATCGTGGTCACGGGTAGACGGGTATATAATAATAAATCAAAGTATGTATGTATGTATACAATTACTCAATGTAAATAATAATAAAATGTATACCTAATTTAGGGCTCCTTATCCTCTAGCTGCTAGAAAATAAGGAGTCTAGTCTAACATAAAAAAATAAACTTAAACAGCTTACTTTTTTCCCAGGTCTTATAAACCGTAGCAACATAATGCCGACCCCAGACCTCTGCGTAATCAACAACCGCCTGTTCTGGATCTTCGGCTCGCTGGTCGCCTTCTACATTCCAATGCTGACGATGGTGGTCTCCTTCGCTCTGACAGTCCATCTGCTGAAGAGTCAAGCGAGGCTGGCTGCCACGCCGGTACCAGGAGGCACGCAGAGAAGGTATGAACCAAGTAGACTATACTGACTACGGTGGTAATAATGCACATAACCTGCCTGCTAAATAGTCAGGCGAGGTTAGCTGTGCATTACCAGTATTAGGTGGCTCCCAGAGAAGGTGTGTAGCATTTGGGATTGTATCTAAGCTTTCACAGCCTTATTCATGTCAGAAAACCATTTGAATCTGCTCGATCTTTGAGTGCCTGGTAGTTGGCTACTCAGTTGGATATTTTTTGTTACGCTGAAGTTGTGACTTACTTATAACTTGAGATAATAAGCTCTATATGTCTATGCGATAAAAAATGACTGTTAAAAATCGGTCTGGGTTGTTTTGAGCAGTGTTTTTTTTTTGTTAACTTTTGACTTATGACGAATCGTACTAATTTAACCATTATGAGATGTAAGAAATAACACAGATAGGTATGGTAGAAATTAATCATAATCATAATCAATTTATTGATAACGTTAGTTACAAGTCGGTATATATCGTAGGTACATAGGTAGTATTAATAATATACTTATATTGTACTTAAGTACTAAATTACACAATAAAATTGTTGCATCACTTACAAATTTACAAAGAAATAATAATCAAACATAATAATGTCAATATTCAAATAAATTTCATAATTTTAATGCTATAAATTCGTCGTAGCTGTAGAACGTGTGTTCGACAAGCCAGCGTTTGAGCCGCGACTTAAAACTGCCCATAGAGGGCGCGGTGGTAATATGCTCTGGTAACTTATTGAAGACAGTCGGTCCCATTATGTGTGTTGACTTAGCCGACCTTTCCAGCGTGCGTGGAAGCTCTGCTAACCTGCCTTTGTAACGAGCACTCTTGCGCAATTTATAAGAGGCCTGGTTCAATCTCACATATACCGCGACTTGGAAAATGAAGAGTGCCGGCAATGTCAATATCCCAAACCTCTTAAAATATGGGCGTGCGGAAACGTCCTGCGGAATTTTAGCAATGGCGCGGACGGCGCGTTTTTGCAAGATGAAAATACGTTCCCAGTCCGCGGCCCTGCCGAACAATTCCGTGCCGTATTGCAGCAAAGAATGCACCGTGGCGAAGTAACAACTTCTCACCGCCTCAGCAGGCACCAGTTTGGCGACTCGGCCCAGAGCAAAGCATGCGCTCCCCAGCTTGCCGCACAACTTGTCAACATGGGCTTCCCACGTTAGACTCCGGTCGATCTCGAAACCGAGAAAGGTCGTGGTCCTCAACTGTTCTATCCATTTTCCTTCCACTTCTACTTTTAGCGACCGTGTCTGATGGCCGGATAAGCAGAAGTGAACAAAGTGGGTCTTGGGTAGGTTAAGGGCCAAGCCGTTCACCTCGAACCACTGTGCCAATTGGGATGTCGTCTCGTTCAATCTCTGCTCAAGCAGATCCACGTTAGATGCCGTGACGACCGCAGCGACATCGTCCGCATACATAAATATTTCAGCTGCAGTCACGGCATCCGGAAGATCGTTCAGGAGCAGAGAGAGGCTTATGTTGGAGACAGAAGATCCCTGTGCCACACCCATGGTTGAGGTCAGTGGCTCGGACCTTTCGAGGCCACCGCACGCGACCACAGTCTGAGACCTGTTCCTCATGAGGTCCGCCAGCAAGCTGTGCGCCGCACCTCTCAGCCCGTAGTGCTGCATTTTAACCCCAAGCACGGCATGGTTGGCTACGTCGAACGCTTTTGACAAATCGCAGCACAGCAATGCAACTTGCTGTTTCTTCTCCCGAGCCTGCAGGACTCTGCTCACCACCTCGCGGGTCAACGACGTCGTGGAGCGCCCCACACGGTAGGCGTATTGTCGGTCGGAGAAGGCATCAGTCGCCGCCAGGAATTCCACCACGCGAGTACACAGCCCGTTTTCAAACACCTTCGCCACAGCGGGTATGATAGATACTGGCCGGTAATTATCTATAATTTCCCGTTTGCCTTTCCCTTTATAGAGCGGGGATATTTTGCTGGTTTTCATCGCAGAGGGGTAGGATCCCTCTCTGATGCAACGGTTAAAACACTCGGCTAGAATGGGGGCTAATGATATTATTGCTGTTCTCAGCAATTTCATGGAAATACCATAGATGTCTCTCGATGATTTAGCTGGTATTCGAGCTGTTACAATGTGATAAACTTCGTCGACAGTGAACGGCGACAACCGCAGCGAGCGGTCGGCCGGTGCGCGGCACGAGCTCAGTATCTCGCTGGCGCGAAGCACGTCAGCGCTCGGCGCTCCGGACGCCGCCGCTGCATTAAGAAAACGCTCGTTCATCGAGTTTAACGCACCTTTTTTCGTCTGAAAAACAGTTCCGTCGGGTTTTTTACTACGTCTGTAAAATCAACAAAATTACTATTATTTTTACCTCGTTCTTTATTCACGATTGACCACATATTTTTAGACGTATTTGTACAGTTAAGTAATGTGCGGCTATAGTGGATAGATTTACTATTTCTGATTAGTATGTCGTAATGAAACCAAAAAAAACCACAAAAAAATTAAAACACCTATTAAGTGTTGTTTTTAAACTCTCGCGATTTGAACACATTATTAATATATACTACGGGACGGGACTGCATCGACCGTGGTCACGGGTAGACTAGACGGGTAGACAGGAGTCTACCCGTGACCACGGTCGCAACTCGGTCGAAACGTCGAAGTGATGGGGTATTTATTTATCTCGTAATTTTAGTGGGCGATTAGTCCTGTAGTATATAATAATAACACCTATTAAGTAATGACATTTCACTACTTGCTGTGATACTTAGCGAATCATTAATACTATACTTATCGTCAAGTTACTGGAGACCTGGGATTAAGTTTCCAATAAGTCAACGTAATTGGTTAATCGGTTACATTAGAAACTTTAACAGAACATCACATTTCACATTTATAAAGTAACAGAATAAAAAATCCATAGACCAACATCTATAACATACGCGTACAAAAAACGAAACAAAAAAACCATCTAACATCTAAAAAACACTCAAATCGAGAACCGCAATTCTATTCGATTAATATCAAAAAATAATTCAAATCATAGATTTTAATTATGTACCTACCTTTTTGACATTTGATTATATTATTGACATTGGCTATATTATTGATTATTTATTTGATATTATTGTGATTATTTTTTATGAATTAGAGTAAGAATACATAATTATGTATTCTTACTCAGAAATGTAATTTTTATAGAAAGACTAATTTTTACGATAATTATTACAGGTACAATACCGTACCTTTTTTTATGTATATAATTAGAAATTCAATGTAATGACCTGTAACTATTGTTATCAATAAATTGATTATGATTATCAATTTTAATACAAAGAAAGATTTCTTTCTACAGTTACCGAAATCCCTGGCCTTGACTCTTTATAGTACAGTATTTCATCCGACGTTATTGGAAAACAAACTACTTTATCCCCGCAGAAGTTCAATATGATTGATGTGGTTTACAACCTCAACATTTATCAGTATAATAAATTCAGTAAGTTATTTTACTTGAACTAAGAAGTGTTTGAAATATTTTGTGCGGTAGATGTATAATGTATTCTTGTTTTTACAATGAAAATAAAAATATACAAGGAAAATTTTAAAAGTGTGTATTTAATGTGTAATTACGTCTAACCAGTAGGCAAGCCGTGGTGGTTAACAGGTAGTGGCACCCGCATCACAATCGTGAGGTCGTGGGTTTGAATCCCCGGTCCCGTTAAAATCAACGTTACGCGTTGCTTATCGGCTTGCTTAGTACGCTAATTTTCGCCTTAACATGCAGATGGTGAAGAAACATATGAAATAAAAAGCTTTTCTAGCATTCAATTTTAGGCTATCAATTCTAGTATCATCTGCGACCACGTAGCTAGTTAAATAAACATTTTTCTGAAAATAATTTTAATGTTTGCAAGATTATTTTTTGGCTTTAGACGGCAAAGTTTAAAAAAAATGTTGAGTTTTAAAATATCTGCATTGAAAACGCTAAGTAGACATTATGTCCGCTGTTTGTTCCAATAAAAGTTCAGATAAAATTGCAATTTATGCGAAGTCGGAAGAAAAGGTAATTTGCATATTTTGGTAAAATAAATTGTCATACCGGACGAGGTAAAAAAATAAGTTTTATATGCATTTCAAATGTAAAGTACCATAGTAACTGTAATATTTGTAAATACTTGTAACTTGCTTTTAGTAGTTAGATAGGTACTTTAAACAAGCTCTACAAAATCTCAATGCAAGAGACAAGTAAAGCATCAGATAAACTATTTAACTACTATTTTTATTTTCAGTGATATGTGGATGATCCACTTACTATTTTATAGTCGTTTATTGTTTATTAATAGGTAATTGTGTTATCCAAAATATAAATTAAATTATAACTGTCCAGAGCAAATAAAAAAATCCAGAGGGAACGTCGTTGAACAGTCATGTGAAGCCGATTTTTTATACATGTGTGAGTGCGTCGCTGTTGCGCCGCCATAGTTTGACTTACAAACCAAGGCGTAGTTTCATAGTTACCTGGATGTGTGTGTAATTGTCTGTACACGGCAAGGCGTAGTTTTGGTTGGCTTCACTTATTTGTTCACAACATTCTCTCTTGATTTTTTTATTTGCTCTGAGTATAACTGTACAAAAAAAATGTTAAGCTTCGCCAAGGTTTGTCTAAGTTCTGTGTTTTAACAAACAAAATAAGGCCTTTCAAAGTGGGACCAGACTATGTACAATAGCTCAAAAATCTATTAAAATATGGTAAATTCATGCGCAGGGTAATACACTGATTGATTAATTTGAATGGCATTTTATATTTTCTACTTTGATTTATGTCCAAGGCCGCCATCACGCCGCCATCACGCCGCCATATTTTACAACGATGTCAAAAGATAATAAAATCCGAAAATGAAATCCCTTTTATGAAAGAAAATAATAGGAAAATCGTTTTTCAAAACAAACAAAGCAAATAAATACCTAATACTGTACCTACAAGTTAATGGCCATCGTTTCATACAAAACTGCAACTCGGAATCGACAAAATGTATGAAATAGCTGATTTTTAGGGTTCCGTACCTCAAACGGAAAAAAACGGAACCCTTATCAGTCCCAGACCCAGATGTCTGTCCGTTTGTGTGTATGTCAAGACTCTTTATCGAGTTGAAATTTAAACCGTATACGTATATTTATGGTCTCTTGCAGTTGTGTAAAAGAAAAACTTCTCAGTTATCGTTAAAAAAAGAGCCGTTTATGACGTAAAAAACGCATATTTCGACACTCACAAAAATCAAAACCTACAGGGTACTTCCCGTTGACATATAGAACTATGAAATTTGGCGTTGGCTCAGAGTACACATATAAGAATAAATCTGAAAACTGTACATTTTCATTTAAATCACAAAAAATAAGGCCTCAAAATTCACAAAATATGGGTTCAAAATTCAAAGTGAGTAAATCGTATCATGTAAAGTATAATTTAAAAGAACTTCATTAGCACATGCTATAACATGTTTTTCATTATTTTAACAATGTGTAATTTTCGGAGTATGACAAGAAAAGTGAGAAAAAAAATGTCGATCGTCGTGGTTATGGTATAGAGATTATAACAACTTACTTCCCAATTTTGTGAAATTTTCTGGATTTGTACGGTCCCAACCCTCGATTTGTGAGTCTGACTCGCACATATACGGTTTTTTTTTCTCGAATTTCGAGTTGGCCCCATAATAAAAGATGTTCATAACGATAGTCCTAATCACCTCCTTTCGGCTTAGTACATCAGTTCTGGATAACCCTGTAAAACAGCAACACATAAACCAGCGTTATAATAGACAGTTGTATAATATTTTACGCTTAAAAGCACTCGTCCGTTAAGAAAACCACATTTTAAACCTGAGATAGGTTACTGCTCCCGCTGTGTATTGCGCACACAGAACCCCTATTGGATGGCGGCCAGAATCCAAATATTAGACTCCAACATTGAGCTAATAAACCGAAATGGTATCTAAATTACTGAAATGAGAGGCTTTTATACTTTATGTAGCTCTTCACACTCATTTAGAGGAGGTTAGGCGCTCGTAAAGACCTTTTATGTACAATTAAGTGACGAATTGGCAAGCAGCCCAGTAACGGGGAATGATCTGGGGAGAATCCTTTGAAAAAAACCGGACAAGTGCTAGTCAGTCTCGCACATCGAGGGTTCCGTACAAACACATTGTTAAAATAATTAAAAACTTGTTTTAGCATGGTGCTAATGAAGTTCTTTTATAAGATACCTTACATGATACGATTTACTCACTTTGAATCCATATTTTGTGTGATTTAAATAAAAATGTACAATTTTCAGATTTATTCCTATATGTGTACTATGAGACAATGCTTCTCGCCAAATTTCATAGTTCTACGTTAACGGGAAATACCCTGTAGGTTTTGATTTTTGTGAGTGTCGAAATATGCGGTTTTTTACAACATAAACGGCTCTAACTTTTTTGTACGATGATTGAGAAGTTTTTATTTTACACAACTGCAAGTGACCAAAAATATACGTATACAGTTTAAATTTCAACTCGATATCTTTACGCGTTCTCGAGATAAAGAGTCTTGACATACACACAGACGGACAGACGGACAACAAAGTGATCCTATAAGGGTTCCGTTTTTTCCGTTTGAGGTACGGAACCCTAAAAAAGGCTGCTATTTGTCTGTTTTTTCGTTATTGTGCGCTAATTATATCTTGACATCTTAATTGTAAACAATGATAAATTGGTAAACCAACTATCCAAGGGTTTTGATACTAATATTATTATTCACTAGTTGTCTGTTCCAACTTTGCGCAGGCACAAATAATTGTCAAAGCTCGATCGTTATAGCTGTAATTCTTTTCGCTAAAATACTTTATTAGATAGTGAAAACCGCATTCGAATCTGTTGTGTAGTTTTTAAAATATAAGCAGATATACAGACGGGTAGAGAGACACACAGAATTAGGGACTTTGTATTTTTAATGTGAAGTGATGCTATGATGATAATATTCATTAAATTCCACGTAACCTCACGCCTAGCTACACTTTTAATTAGAAGTGACATTGCGCGCACGAAGTTTTGAATTTTGAAAAGCGCAGGATTGCGATAACTGCAAACCACTGCCAACCGGTCTTTTGGAGATCTTAAGGGGAGGCCTATGCTTTGTCCTTCAGTGAACATCCTATGACTAATGGATGGATGGTCCTAAATAAGCACAATATTGCTGAATATTAGCAATATTAGCAATAGCAATATTGTGCTTATTAATCGTGTTCTATTTTGCTTGAAAGTTTACCCAGTATACTCATTACGCATCTGTTATAATAACCCTAATAACATTTACTAAGATTCTTCCTCAATAATAACGAAGCAAGTCTTAATTGCTTTTAGTACAGTACTAACAGTTTCAGCAACAATTTTGTATTAATACAACTGTAACTAATTTGATAAAATAAACCTATGTTTTCTCAAGATATTTTCCGTCACCCAAAAATCTATGTGGTAGGTATCAGTATGGTGTGAAAATTCGTAAATCAAAATTACTAAGTACCTTGTTTAAATCGCAGCTGCAAAGTCTCGAGCATCGATATATGTATAAGGTGACTTATTTATCAGCCTTCTATCGGATACACTTCGGAGAGTGCGCTCAGTAGTTGCACAATCTGGTCCTACCCGCCCCTTTCTGCTACAACAGACGCGACGATATCTGTATGTCTGGCTTAACATAAAAAAAATCTAAAGACGTCACTAAAGTACGAGTAAGTTCGTATAGGTCGGGTGGCCAGCCCTGGTGTCAAAACTTTTAGGCCGCCTGAAGGCCTCTGACATGGCTAAACGGTTAAAACAACCGGTACCTACAATGTAACGTGTCATCCGAGCCACGGTTGCGCTAATATTGAAAATGCCACCCGGTCACCCATCCAAATACTGACTCTACGGAACGTTGCTTTCGGTGATCGCTAACAAACACCAGTCAAACTACGCTACGAGCGCTATCGACGTTATCGACGCTAAAGACGTCACGAAATCGCCTTTAGTGAATAAATCTATGTTCGGCAGTGGACTATTAAAGAGCCCAGCCGGTATAGTACAGTGAGTCTATTAAAACAACTACTCGTCGTCATCGTTTCAGCTATCACATACGACATAGGCCTCCCCTAAAGATCTCCAATAACACCGAAAGGAAGCGGCTCGCATCCAGTGCAATCCTGCGGTCTTGATGTTGAAGTGACCACCATGTGGGTGAAAGTCCAACGCTACGCTTGGCTGTGGTCTCCACTTAAGAACTTTTCGACCCCATCAGTCATCAGTCCTCCGTGCTATATGCCCTGCCCACTGCCATTTCAACTCGCCAATCCACTGGGCTAGCCCGACACAAAAACTAGGTAAAATCGGAGGGTGGTGACTCGCTCGCGTGAGCGAGTTTCCCTCGAGCGAATCACTGAATAAGTCAAAAATACGCACCTACAAGACCTACATATCTACATGAATTTAAATTATACAAAAATCAAACAAATATCCGTTTATTGTCAGATATCCTACTAATATTATAAACGCGAAAGTTTGTAAGAATGTATGGATGGATGATGGATGTTTGTTACTCTTTTACGTAAAAACTACTGAATAGATTTTAATAAAACTTTACAATAATATAGCTTATACATCAGAATAACACATAGGCTACAATTCATAAAGACATTGTGTGAATTGTCCAAAATATAACGGTAAGTGTCGAGTAAGTAGGAAAATTCTGCAATCTGCGAGCTACTCTAGCGTGTGCTGCAAGAATGTCAAAATAAACAACTGTCAAATCAATTGATGATCAGCCCTTGGATATCATCATACTAATATTATAAATCCGAAAAGTTTGGTTTGTTCCTCTTTCACGCAGCAACGGAGCAACGGATTGAGTTGATATTGGCATGGATATAGTTAAAGGGCCGGAAAGTGTCATAGGCTAATTTATATCCCGAAAAAATAAAAGATTCCTGTGAGCACAAAAGTCAAATTCCACGCGGGCGGAGCCGCGAGCATAAACTAGTAAGATATATAAATATAACAGACGTAAGTCTATTTGGTCATGTTCTATAACTTATTACGTCACCAGAACCAGACGTCTATCCCAAAAATCAGAGAATACTTCAACAGCTCATCCAGACCAATATTAATTTCACATTATTACCTCACTATTGCGAATATACTAAGCCAAATATTCTGTATCCAGGCCAAATAACAACGGATTTCGTCATTTCTATCCTCTGCTAAGTACATGATATGAAGCCAAAGATTCTCATTATGCTTTAGATATCATTCTTAGGGAATCTCATAAAAGGCTCTGAATATAGAGTAATGCAGACTCAGAATAGGTAAAAGAGTTAGGCCGAGTTCACAATACCGTTACTTTTAGTCGCTTGTAAATTTAATATTAGTCTCATTTGATTTTAAACAAAGTCTAGTTTAGCAGATATTGATAAAAGATAGACACAAAAGGTTCTAGATATTTAGGACTGCTTTTGCAATATTACACACTGAACATGTAATTAAGATAGATAAAACCTTTATGAAAGTAAGTTTATAGGTTCATTCAAAACACTAAACAACACACTAAAGTTTAAAAAAATAAAACATAATTTCCAAAATCTTCTTATTAAGCATGTTAGGCATGTCCTATAGAAAGAAAATATTATAATATCAGTCATAGGTCATTGTTGCACATGAGCCTACTCATTACCCAATTGATTTCAAATACGATCGGTAGTAAGCTGCTACCTACTAGGTATTACTAAAAATAAAAAAAGTATTATTATAAAAATATAGTATTAACAAAAAAACTCTGCAGCGTCGCAGTCACTGTCGACTCAAAAGCTCATAAGGCTTTTGAGTCGACAGCGACTCAAAATTTCAGTGTGAACCTTGCTTTAAGTCGAGTCAAAGGACGAGTTACAAACTCTATGAGATTAGCGGGGAACAAAGCCGTGGAAAAACTTTTTCAGTCAATCTGCTTACTCGTATTTATGTAAATAGGTCTCCAACCCTTGTCTCGCCTTTGAATGCGGCGGATAAAAATGTACATTATCTACTCTTAGGCGCTGCGCAAACGTGTGTCCGAAATGGTTTTTATACAGGATCAGAAAAAAAATTGTTGGAATTGGTATAAAATGACCTAACCATAAAAAAATGGAACTTTTGTGTCGTAATCATACAAATATAAAATATACTAGCTGCGCCCCGCGGTTTCACCCGCGCAGCTCACGATTGTGTTGGATACAATACTGAGTAATAATAAATAAATATGTCTTAGTGGCAATTTACTACTGCTATCTTCACAAAAGTGATAGAGCTCGACGAGATCTACATTTCGGATGACAGCTGTCAAACTTAAACGTGATTTATCTCAGTTATTATCGATTCTAGACTACTGCTGTCTTCGCAAAAGTGATAGAGCTCGACGAGATCCACATTTCGGATGACAGCTGTCAAACTTGAACAATCTGAATAAAAATATATACATACAAAAATATTCTAACATCACGCTTTTTTAGTCTTAAGTTTTTTATGCTTTGTTATAGTATGGGTATTAAATGAAATGATTCGCTGATAATAAAAATGCAGGTTACATAACTACAAAGTAAAAAATAAATTAAAAGTAAAAAGTATTTTTGATATTAAGCTTTTATTTAATTGCTCTAAAAAAAGAAAACAAGATTTATCTATAAAATTTTACCTATCGACTTATAACCTCATTATACACAATTTATATGATTATAATAAAAGCTTCTCGCGCAATTTACTTATGTAAATTAACTAGTACTTTTTTAACTATGTAACTTAATCTGCTAAGTTTATTTTGTTTCATTAAAACTTCCGCTTAAATAAAAGCTTTATATCAAAAAAATTTTTTGCTTTTAATTTATTCAACTTGTTTTATTTAGGTATGTGTAGTAAATCGACACAGAGTATTTAATTTGACCTGAAATCTTTGTGAACACAGAACTTCGTAATTTATGTGGTAAGTGTATGTACTAAATAAGGTAAGGGACCAATTTTGTAAGGAATTTTGGAAAAGTTTCTTGAGTCCTGAACTTCTAATTTGAACTTAAAATTTCCCATTTTCCACATCGAACTTTTTGGACAGAATAAATTACCTGTGTAGAGTGTAAGCAACTGAACTCAAAAAGTGTCCTACGTTTCTGAAAGGAATAACTAAACTGAAATTTTCTATAGTCAATGTAGGATATAAACCTACCCTAGATAAGTAATGGGGCCATATCAATCACGCTGGTCTATTACGTGTAGATTTCTTAAAAAAATCCACTGGTTGCTTGTGTCCCAAACAGAGCCCAAGTTTGCGCATCGCCTTAGACAGGTAGAACGAAAAGACCGTGATAAGTAGGCTTAATTTAATAATCTACTTTTTATGGCGTGGTATTTTTTGTGAAAATTGTGGGTAGATAAAAATGGGAATTAAAAAACCTTCCGCGGAGGTTTTTAAAAAAGAATTGGGCCTGAACGGTTCAATGTTACCTCAACTGTAGATGAATATAGGAGTTCTAAAGCTCATTTAATTAGAAGAGATATTCAGGTTTATTTGATTTTGTATTTGGGTAGGAGAACCCAATCAAATCCATTTCAATATTAATATCATCTCAGTCCTAAATTATAATGAAAGATGTTTATTATTTTATGATTATTATCAAGGTCGAATTGACTTTCCGATCTTATATGTTGTGATAACTGAAAATGAGTTATGTTAATCACTTAATTTAAAACATACGAATGCAAAGAAATAAAGAAATACGCAATTACTTAAGTAAAATATTTTTAAAATTTTCACAGTATGTAAGTTCGTAAGCAGGATGGTTAGCCCTGGTTTTTTAAGCGTGGTATATAATCGCTAAACGGTTGAAATAACCGGGACTTTCATTTTATCGTGTCCTTCGAATCACAGCAATGCTTAATTGTACACAAAACCACAGTCACCCATCCAAAGACTGGCTGTGCTGAACGTTGCTCAACTTTGAAGATAGCTTAGTCGCTTACACACACCTATACTCCATAAAATTTAACTTGATCTCTGCGACAGCTGTCAGAAAAATCACGCCTATGAAGTTCTGAATTTCTTAATAGTACAGACAGTACCTGTCAATGTCATACTTTGTGAGCATGCCGATTAGTGATGGGCGACGAATGATCGTGACCACAGAGTTTTAGATAGTTTTAATTAAAATATCGATAGTTTATACTGACGATATTTTAATAAAACTTAATTTATCACTAATTTTATAGTATATTTTAATATCATAACATTTTTTACACGCATAATTAAATTAAACCCAATTATATGTTACATCAGCATTGATAATAGTGAAAAACGTCGATAAATACTATCGTTACATTATTATGAGTATTTTATGAATATCATTACATTATTTACATGTGTACATACTTGATCTTATATAATAGTAAGTAAATAAAATCCAATTTCTCACCTTCAACTACTCATTCGATTTCATTACAACATTGTTTGAAAATCGATTTTTTCCACCACTATCTCAACTCTAAAAATGACAATCTTCTATGTCAATGTCACTGTCGCAAAAATCAAGTTAAATTTTATAGAGTATAGTCAAACTACGCTATGAGTGCTATTCTGTAATACACAGTAATACACAATGTAGGTAATCTCTTACCTACTTTGAAAGTATATTCAGACCTTTAGCTTTTTAACGTCATCATTAGGTAGGCATATTAAAATTTAGCCTCGAAAAAAATTGCAGGCTAAATTATTCTTAGCTGTTTATATTTTGTACGAGACTGACCCAAAAGTTTTTCAGAGTCTAGAAAAACTTTACGCCTCAAAAAGTCTAGAATGTAGACTGTTGGAAACCGACTTAACATTTTCGAGGTCGTTTACATTTACGAAGTTTTAAAAAGCCAATTATGAAGTATTTACGATCGCCTTTTGTGGGTAGGCATATCTTCAACGATAAACTAAGCCCTTTACAGTTCAGTGACAGGCTGAATCGAACTTCTTGGCGACTCAAAGTTAGCTACAAGCTGCGCGGAATCCAATCCTGACTGAAGCTCACTAATTATAATTAGTAAGCTAATTATAATTAGTGAGATAATTATCTCAGATAAATAACAAGTAATAGAAACCTTGCTAAAGGACATGTCCACAAAATGTATGGAGGCTGGTATAATAATAATCAAAAATTCTAACCACAACACTCGTTACATTTCGAGAAATTTCATATTTTTCTGAGTCTATTACAAAAGTTAAAAACAAAAAACAGCACTCCGATTTTTTTAAAATTAATTTTGAATTTATTAGGATAAATAAATATATTTGGCTCAATAAGTACTTTATCTCTATCAACCCTGATTAAGTAACCTCTAAATTGTTAAATAAAAGCATTTTTACAAATTAGACACACTTTTAAAGTGTTTGTTTGTCACATAGTACCTACTAACTGGTCACACAGGTAGGTTTTAATTTTTAATTTTAGCAAAATAGTGATTAATGTGGAAGAATCAGCTACGAATGCAAGTAAAATAACGATAAAAGCACTTTATCATTGCTAAACTAGAAAGAGTAATAAGCTGTATTGTTATTTTTCATACAATTTATATTTCGCATTTTAAAAAAATTGGAGGGATGAAAAAATCTAAATTAAATATTTTTGGGAAGCCCATAAAACAAGCTTTCAAATGATATATCATCTTGGTTCGATTTTTCTCTGAATAATCTACCACTTGTGGACGTCACCTTTTACTCAAATAAAAATTACGTTACAGTCTCAGAGCAAATAAAAAAATCCAGAGGGAACGTCATTGAACAGTCAAGTGAAGCCGGTTTTTTATACATGTGTGAGTGCGTCGCTGTTGCGCCGCCATAGTTTGACTGACAAGCCAAGGCGTAGTTTATAGTTACCTGGATGTGTGTGTAATTATCTGTACACGGCGAGGCGTAGTTTTGGTTGGCTTCACTTGTTTGTTCACAACATTCTCTCTTGACTTTTTTAATTGCTCTGAGGTTACAGTTGTCTTATTCATATCTGGTTATATAGCATACCTCGGGTATACTGTATAACCAGATATGAAGTGTGTGGAACAAAAAAATACGCATTGTCTGTCGTTAAGCACCAAAATCACAAGTTGGAATGTCATAGGTAATGGTTGAAATTCGATCTATTTATTCTTTTGCGATATGATTGGATTGAACCTTCTAGTTCGATCAGAAGATTCAGATCTCTGACCATTTTACCACCTACAAGTACTTTACAAGTACTTTATAAGTACTTGTAGGTGAGAAAGCTCAATGATAGTTTGTGAAACCCATCGAAATCACGTAAGTTCAGGTGTACTTATATGCAGCTTTTTCTAACACCTTTTAAATTTCATAATAAAATATTTAAAATGGGACAAAGTGCTATTTTTTAGGGTTCCGTACCTCAAACGGAAAAAACGGAACCCTTTTAGGATCACTTTGTTTCCGTCTGCCCCTCTATCCGTCTATCCGTCTGTTCGTCTGTCCGTCTGTGTGTATGTCAATACTCTTTATATCGGGAACGCGTAAAGATGTTGAGTTGAAATTTAAACTGTATACGTATATATCTATAGTCTCTTGCAGTTGCGTAAAAAAATTTTTCTTAGTTATCGTTTAAAAAAGTTAGAGCCGTTTATATCGTAAAAAACGCATATTTTGACACTCACAAAAATCAAAACCTACAGGGTACTTTCCGTTGACATAGAACTTTGAAATTTGGCGAGAAGCATTGTCTCAGAGTACACATATAGGAATAAATCTGAAAATTGTTCAATTTTATTTATATCACAAAAAATAGAGCCTCTAAATTCACAAAATATGGGTTCAAAATTCAAAGTGAGTAAATCGTATCATGTAAGGTATTTTATAAAAGAACTTCATTAGCACATGCTAAAACAGGTTTTTAATTATTTTAATAACGTGTTTGTACGGAACTCTCGATGTGCGAGCCTGACTCGTACTTGTCCGGTTTTTTTTAATAGTCCACTGCAGGACGTTGGCCTACCCACGAACAGTGATTGGGCTATATATCCACCACGTTGGCTCAGTGCGGGTTGGTGGATTCACATACGCCATCGAATTTCTTCTACTGACGTATGCAGGTTCCCTCACGATGTTTTCCTTCACCGAAAAGCCAGTGGTGTGTGCCAGATTTTAAGAATAAGAAAATGTTTATTGCTAAGCCGTGTAAAAAGATGTTACAAAAAATTGGTTTCAACAGCCTGCCCATTTCGAGCGTACAATAATCTTTTAAAAATTAGTTATACATAATATGTAAACGAACTTTACTTACAAACGAACTTAACTAACATAATATAAACGAAAATTGTAAAATAGTTATACCCACATAATGTAAACGAACAATATAATAAGACATATTAATAAGTACGACAGATATATGACAAAACCAGCATCTATTGTACCGTCTTTAATTGTAAAGTCCTTAATCTGAGCTAATTGTAAAGTCCTTAATCTGAGCTAATTGTAAAGTCCTTAATCTGAGCTAATTGTAAAGTCCTTAATCTGAGCTAATTATAGCTTCTCGAGGATTGGGTTTTGCGCAGCTCCTAGCTTGTTTCACAGCCGCCAAGTATTTTGATTTGGCCTATACCTACGTTATGAAGAGATCCAAATTCTATTTTTGAATCACGTTGAAATATTCTTCTCATAATAGCGCAGTGAACTTGACACATCGAATCCGGCCTTGTGAATAAACAAATCATCCTATAACCATTAATTTTCGATTTTATGACACGTATACACATAACTCGGATGAAACAAGGATGGTTATGTGGCCATCGATGTAAACATCTCGAGAGAAGAGGTGGTAAGACTGAATTAACACTCTATAATGACATTTTCGCCTCTTAGAAATAGTTGTGGGAAAACATCGAACATTATAATGTATACTTTTTGTAGCTTGTAACCCCTTATTTGAATACGCTCTTGCTATTATTGCGTATTTTTATACGTAAGTATGGAAGTATAGAAAATGTAAGTCTCTTGTAATTTTTACCACCATTTTTAATCTAAATATTATCGCCTTTATGTCGTGGAATAATATTTATTTATATGTCCACTGCATGAGTCGAAATACATCTGATTAAGTCAGTCAGTCAAATCTCGCTCAGGATCATTTTAAATCTCATAAGAAGTGTACCTACGTTGTTTATTAATAATGTTATATTTTACAGTGGTTTTACTACTTTAGAAAACTAAAATAACTCTTAAATGCCCAAGAAGTCAAAAACCAAAAGTAAAAAATTGCTACTTAAAATTCACAAATGAAAGAGATCTAAGTACCTAACAGATTTTTTTTGTTTCGGTTCGTTTTAGTCAAAAAAAAATTGCCAAGTCGATGGTTTTAGTGCTCTTGGGCATATTATGGGATAAAAAGGGTAATCCTCCAGGAATACCGGCTTCGTTTTTTTTTTTTTTTTTTATTAATGACAATACTACACTACTACTACATAGAAAGCAATTGGATCATCCACAGACCCTTGAAGGTCTAAAGATAATCCAAGTGCTCAAGCCCACTGCCAGTTGGCAGCGTGTTCAGCATGCTGGCAGCACGCTGAATATCTTACGCTTAATATCTTTATATCCTGCTTCGTTTGATATAAAGAGCCGACATGAGATGGAGTCGATACCGATACACCAGAGTAGAAGATACGGTGGCGAAGATTTACCTGGTCCTCAAACATATATCAATGTTCAGAGCAAACAATTACATAGATTTTATAGATCATTACTTGCCTTACGTACACGCCAGCATATTGTATTGAATCGTGGTTTATGATGGGCTTTTAGGAGCGTTTTATAGGAACAATATGGTTTGATCTGGCTTTTATTTGGTACATTGATAGCTGTTTATCACTGGCGGGAATAGTAGCGCTGGGAGTTAGGTATCATGACGTGATATGAGGAAATACGGTCGTGAAATCAGAGTTGAATGTGCAGAAATACGTAGATCGAGCTTGTACAGAGTAAATACCACATATATGCGGAGATACTAAGTACATATTTCTAGTTAAGATACCACATCTAATAATATTCCACGTCCCTTATAGACCAGGGTAGATAATTTTTGGAACAAAAAGAAAATAAAGTGGGATGAACCCATTGTAAAAGTAAGAGAATATAACAAAAATTATAGGAAAAATTAATTAAGGCGCGATCTGAGGTGAGGTCGATAAGGTTAAGAGGGCGAGTTAAAGGTTAAAAAACGGTTAATCTCGATTTCCGGAACAAGGTCTATGGAAATAGGTTGTAGGTTATAAAAAGATCAAAATTTTTTTGTATTCACTCTTTTTTCACATGACCTAAAAACCAAGTTTTTGGTTTTTTATTTTTTTCTTATCCAATATTTTTTTCTACGAAATTTGGTGAGAACTTGCCTTTTTATGTCCTAAATACACTAAATTATATTATTGGTCCACCATTGGAACTGTTATAATTATATTACAATAAACGTTTAATCGTTTATCATTATTATCCTACTAATATTATAAACGCGAAAGTTTGTGAGGATGGATGGATGTATGGATGTTTGTTACTCTTTCACGCAAAAACTACTGAACGGATTGAGATGAAACTTTGCAATAATATAGCTTATACATCAGAATAACACATCCTACTTCCTACTAATATTATAAACGCGAAAGTTTGTGAGGATGGATGGATGGATGGATGGATGGATGGATGTATGGATGTTTGTTACTCTTTCACGCAAAAACTACTGAACGAATTGAGATGAAACTTTGCAATAATATAGCTTATACATCAGAATAACACATAGGCTATAAATTATAATGATATTGCGTCAAAAATCAAAATATCATGCGGGCGAAAACTAGTATTACAATAAACGTTTTCTGATTTCTGAAAAAATATACATTTCGTATCTCAAATAGTAGTAGATAGGTAAGATAAAACATGAAATGATAAACATTTTCACTAATTCGACACCTTCGCAGACAGCGTTTTAGCTTAATATGGACAAAGCATCTGGGTCGGAATCCCAAAGAGATGCAGGTTCAAATTTAATCCTGCGAACGCGTCAATTTTTGAAATGTTTATCACAAAAAGAAAGTTTCTATACACCTAGTGTGTGAAGCACGATAAAAACCATTATCATAATAATTCAACATCGTTCAAAATTGTGAGCTCTACTAATTTACAACCCTTCGCGGTAATTCACTGCTTATCATTCTAAAATATTGGGTGCTAGCGGAAATCGTGGTGGCGATTTATCTTTCCTGTGGTAGCCATAATTGTTGCTTTCTACCCTGCTTGCTAGTTACAAGTAACTCCATTTTTTATACTGGACAGGTTTGTTTGGATAGATGCCTATACCCAGCAGTGGGATAGAGAGGGTTGCGGATGATGATGATCTTGATGAGGTTTGCTAGGATTTAAAGTGAATTGATTTGCGTTTTACTGCCTTCCTACGTTATGTTAAGATCTCAAAGATTTTAAGGTACAGCACGCTTTCCTATAAGATATAAAATTATTCAGGATTTGAAGATACTCGACTCGACTATTTCTTGCCAAATTTTAAACTCGATCAATTTAGCACATAGATACAGTTTTTTGAAGCATAAAGCGTTTAATTGGAACCTGAAAACATGAAAGAGACACATCAGTTTGCGGCATGAATAAGAAAGGAACTGAAAAACTAAAATAAGAAAGCAGTTTCTGTCATTTAAACATCGACTCGGTAATTTTTCTTATATTTCATTTTGATGCATTTAAACGAGTGCTGCTTGGTTTTGTGCTCAATAACCTTTTTTTTTTCGCAAGAAATGGCATGACCGATTTCAACCGTGTACAGTATTTGTGAATAGTACCTACGTAATAGTAATACACGGATCGGTGTAGCAATTTCACATTATTGTTGATTTATCAAAAATAAATAGCTGAGCTGATTCCGATAAAATTTAAAAGAAACCAATTCCGAACTATACTCTTTCTAATGAAAATATAATTATTGAAATCGGACTACTACGTAAAAATGTTATGCGTATACACATGAAAAACATATACAGCTTTAGCCAAAAGTATCAGGCACTTTAAAAAAATAAAAATGCATGTTTATTGTTTGCTACTTAACCAATAACTGAGTACTTATCTTAAATTACTTACCGGGGCCATAAATAACTTCTTAGAATATCAAGCGGCTCTTTGTTAAGGTCATAAAACACCTGGTGACCGAAAACAAAGGATTCGGTTTTCTTTCGGTCTTATCAGTCAATGTTTGGTCACTTGTGTTCTGGACTCTAACAAGTAAACAAACTTTTATTTCTGTTGATGTGATTAAATTGACACCTAATTTTGTTAAAAATGCCCAAAAGGAGTGAAATTAGTTTAGAAGATAGAGTGAAAATACAGGGTGCCTAACACTTTTGGCCAAGCCTGTATATGCGGCGAATTGAGTACCTCCTCCGTTTCGTCGGTCAAAAAAGTCACATAATCTTCATATATTTAATATTAATTGTAAGAAATTCCATACATATTACTGAGAGAAGAGCCATTTAGATTTTAACCATTGGCTTGTTTTTTTTTGTATTTACGCCCTCAATTAATACGTCTTTTTATTTCGAATAGGTTTTCGTTAAGATTACATGCGTTAAACTTCTACAGCTAAAAACCTGTAGAAGTTAAACGCATGTAATCTTAAATTAATTCTGATTAAAATAATTTTTCTTCTAAAGTCAAAGTCAAATGATTTATTGCAATACCTATATGAAATTTACATGCGGTTCTTAGTTAACATGTTTTGTATAGTGATACATATGACCCTACAAGGGTATGGCAATTTTATTATTTGTATTGGAACGATTATTTCTATCATTATGGTAAAGCATAGGTACTCGTATATTAGGGCTTTAGCACAAGTCGCAATAAATCTGTGTATTTTTATGCTTACGCAAACTTGCCAACGCTAAGACGTAAATCAGTGAATATCTTAAAATAGAAAATCCACGCTAATTCAGAATCAGCCAATTGCCTGAAAATCTGCCAACTCTATCTAAGAATATGTTTAAAACAGGATTAGGCCCATTTAAATTGAAGGCGGCCTTTTTTGGTAGAAAGTAATAAAGTTTCTGAACACAGATCAATCATGGATAAGTAATATCTGTTTTACAAAAAAATCACATCACATAACGTGACTTGGAAATAAGTAGCACATGTGTCGTACTTAAATGTACTGAATCTTTCATGTTGGACTGACATTTTGAAGGAATTCTTGACTTTTCTATGCTTATATCTTTTTTGCTGACTTCAAATATAAATAAGTTTCAGAGAGCTTTTTACAATTTTATTACAAATCGAAAAATCTGAAGTAGGTATTTATTTAAGTTATCCATTCACTTCAAAATTGTTTTGCTTTTATTCCATGTTGATGAATTAATAAAAAAATATTATTTCAAAATATTTATTTAACTTGCATAAAATATTTAACGGGACAATAGCTTTAAGTTTATTTTTAAATAGTGCCACTTAGAATAATTTCGAAGGACTAGGAATGGTAGTGGCAACATTCCTGGGGTAACGCTGGTAACAAACGCTGCTGATTGTTTTCCAAGGAGGTTTCGAGCGATATCGCATGATCGGCCGATGGGCGGTGTGAGATGGGATGTCACTTGTCAGTCGTGAGGAGAGCTGGTTCGGAGAGGTTATGGTGAACTGTGTTTGGAACGGCTCGTGTTGTGTTCTTGATAAAATGGTCGCAGCGTGAGTTACGCTGCGGAACGCCATGTCCTTCGCTTAAAGTTTTATTTATAATTGTAGTCATACGTAATCTTCTGTGAAATAAACTGATTGTTCGTGATGTCGCAATTTATCTCCTCGCCCGCTTAACCCACGCCACGCCACACTGAAGCATTGTTGGGTTAGATGGTATAAAATCATTACCACATTGAATCACCATAACTGATGCGGATCCTTTTATGGATTCGACATATTAATAAACATAGCCCAAATTAAATCGCGTCGCCAATGAAACTGTAAAATTGAAAATAGTAAACTCATTTATTCCAAATTATTCCAAAAATACGTCTGATTAAAAACTTCATTTACATCGACGCGAGCTGAGTGAACATAAATTAAGATGTCTACAACGATAATCAGACTCCACTTCCAATTTATAGAAATTGAAATTCTTTTAACCAATGTCCTAGGTCAGCGACAACTTGCGAAGCGGCGCTATGCGACTTGTGCATTTCCACGGTTACTCAAATAGCGATCGCATAACGTAGGCCACTTTTATATACAGAGCTGATTTTTGAGCAACTTGACAAAATGAGTAAGATCTCGATTCTTCTGTATGGTCCTTTCTTTCCGATGTTACCTGACTTCTCTACTAGTTTTATCAGCCGATTTACATGTTTATTGCATCAATCTGTAAAAGGATGTTGTTTTTAAACTTTGGCAATTTGAACACATTATATATTATACTACGGGACTAATCGCGCACTAAAATTACGAGATAAATAAATACCTCATCATTCTGGCGTTTCGACCAAGAGACCATCACAAAACGCTCTCAGATTACTAAAATGTTACAGCTTGCGTCAAATAACTAAAACAAGATGTCTAGTTAGTACATCGCTACATTAAGACAGTATGTAATCGCAGCCGAAAGTCTCCTTCTGCAAAGGAGTTCAGAAAATTTACTCTTACGAAAGTTTTAATCATGTAGCGTGAGCTGTAAAAGTATGGTGCGCTTGTTCGAAGTCAGTTATTTTTGCTATTGTCGCATCGCGTCGCGTTGCTACATCTCTCGTTCACGTAAGACAACGGGTTAGAGAATTTACCTCATATCTCCATTCGAGGATCGAACTCAGTGGATCGGAATATTATATCCCAGAGGATTCCGTTGATACCATACATTTTTAAAACTCGTTTAGATAAAGAGGCCCTTTGTAGCCCAAATCCTATGGGATGAGATCGCAGTATTGGATCTATTGATGTACCTGGGGGTTATCCGCGAAATTTACACGAAGTAATGCGTGTCGTACAGCTGCTTTGTATAGAATAATAAATTATTTTGAAATTGTTAAAGATTTGGCATTTTTAGTTAGGATTGTTTTTTTACCAAAGGTCATAGTGCGATTCACTTATAATATAAGCTTTTCCTATGAGCGATGGATTGACCGAGCAAAGCGTATTTGCTTATGGTTGACTAAATTATTTATCATCTCTTCGAGTATTATTATGTTTGTTTGGATATTGCTTCTCGCGTACAGGTCGCAAGTTTCAATAATCTTAACGAAACTTCATACGAATACACAGGTTTACCAACATTCGTCAAGACCAGTTGAAAAATGCAACATATTTATCTAAGTACAGCCTTGGCCAAAAGTATTAGGCACCCTGTCTTTTCTATCTGTCTTCTAAACTAATTTCACTCCTTTTGGCATTTTTAACAAAATTAGGTGTCAATTCAATCACATGAACAGAAATGAAAGCTTGTTTACTTGTTAGAGTCCAGAACACAAGTGACCAAACATTGACTGCTATGACCGAAAGAAAACCGAATCCTTTGTTTTCGGTCACCAGGTGTTTTATGACCTTCACAAAGAGCAGCTTGATATTCCGAGAAGTTATTTATGACCCCGGTAAGTCATTTAAGATAAGCACTCAGTTATTGGTTAAGTACGAGTAGAAAACGTGCATTTTGATTTTTTAAAGGTGCCTAATACTTTTGGCCAAGGCTGTATTTATGTTTTTATAAGTTTTTCGACATCGTCAATTTGATGAGGTGATATTTCCATCAAAAAAGCATGTTTACAGGTAGCGCTATTTGTTAGCCAACTTTACTATCATTTGGTAGTGACCAAGAGCGAGTCAAGATATTAGGCTTATCGAAGTTAACGAAGTGAGTCGCAGAATTAAAATCTATGACAAAGCTCCTACAGAAAATAGTTTTGCGTGTGCGAATGGCACATTTTTTAGCATAGATTCATTTGAAAATGTTACTAAATTATAGCGCGAGACAATTTTTTGGAGAACTACTAGTCACGTTTACTAAGCCATTTCAGTAGGAACAACACGAACAGTTCTCAAAGCCCATGGGCCTGATTTTTCAAATACGCACGGCTTGGTCGTATACGGAACTTGTACAGAGTATTCGCAGGTCCCTTAAACAGCGGAGATTCTCCATACAAGAAGTTGAAAAATAGAGCCCCTGTTGCCTTACTTTTCAAATTCGAACGCCTAGGAACTTACTTATCTTTACGGACAACTTTTTTATCTCGAAATTTATTTAAAGTTATCCATTTCACGGCAATTAAATAAAAACCATGACTGCAAAGGGGAAAATCATGAAATGGAAGTTATAGAAAGAAAATAAAGGAGTTTTAGCGGGAACGTGGAAAAATCATGTCGCCCCATTGTATTATTTTGTTAAACTTGTGTTTTATCAGTGATAATTAGTGAAAAATTGTGGTATTTCGTTCATTATGAGCTGTTTTACGTGCATGAGTGTAGGCAAGTGATATAATGTGACGTATCGTGTCGTTCCGTGTTGTTACCAAAACTCTATAGACGCCTCTAGTAAAGTCTCCACTGCTTTACTGAGGTATGACTTGGACGACGTTTGGACTTGACCGCGACTTGATTGGACTATAACGTAACTACGACAGTGACTATTTTGATAAAATATCAAAAATTATTAAAACTTAATACTTGACACAGGCAAATGCACAACAATGCGACGCCAAACAAAAAAAAAGAAGAAAACAAACATGGCGAATCATTTTCGAACTGTCACTCTCAAAGTACCGTATACGTTCTCATTTTCTTCAGTTCGAAGTTGAAAAATAGAGCCCCAGCTCTACGTATTAAGAGTAACCGAATATCTGCGGAGTTCGCGATTTCTTATCATGTTTCAATAATCCCTTGAGAACGTGGGCTTTGTCGCAGATCGGATTGTGACTCCCTTTTGATGTAGACACAATTCTGCTTTGATTTTCATTTTTCGTGACTTATCATTGTCCTTAGCCCATTTTATCAGTTATTATTGGATTGTTGGCCGTTGTGGGATTCTTTGTGGCTCTTTTGGTGTATAAAAAATACACCGAGATCTTGATATTGCTTGATTGAATATCGAAAAATATGAGTTTTTGTGCGACGGGTGATTTTAGATAGCGCACAGATGTTTCGTATTTAAATTTAAAATTGATGCTGAAATTTGATTTTGATCCTTTTGTTACTGGTAACGAGAGTCGATATTTTTGGATTTGGATTCTTACTGGGAATATTTTTTGCAAACAATCAAATCAAATGTAACTTATTTAATTTCATTTAATTCCATTTCTCATTACACGTACCTACATGCGCCTTAAAGCCAAGGTGTCAGACGAGTTAAAGTTGACACACCCTTGCAGGGTCATAATTATGTAATAATAATTTTATATAACATATTTGCTCGTAAAGTGGCTGTAATTACACCAATTTATTTTATTGCAATGTAAAACGCACGAGTTTTTTTTTATTAAAGTAACATGCACGTTTTTTTAAGATGCTTCGTCTAAAAATGAACGATACTTTTTTAAAACTTGGCAAAGAATTTTTATTTCAGAAAAGTGGTCAATATTATATGAATAAAATTAACTTTGGGAGATAAAAATTATTTCGCGCGCTTTTTCTTTTCGCTGTATTGTTTTTATTTGAAAATGTCGTCAAGTAGTGATAAATTTACTTTCACTGAAGAGAGTGAGAGAGAGACTGGGGAAATTGTAACTAATAATAATAACTTGACAACATTAAAAATACCAACTGGCAACGTAACAATCACTATTAAAAATTAATAAAATTTTCTATAACTGCTTTAACAAGTAATTAAATATTTATTCGTTTAAGAAAGTCAGAGTTTTATTACTTTCCTCGCAAATAAGTTATAAAACGTTGTATGACATACGTGCGCTTTGAAAATTACAGCCTTTGCTTCCTTATAGCCCGAGCCGTAGGCAAGGGCAATATCGCCTCGGCTGTAATTTTCAACTTACCGCACTTATATCATAATGTACTATTATAACTATACCAAACATATTGTGTAAGAACTACACGTAGGTAGGTAAGTAGGTAGGTTTTTTATTTTAATTATCGAAATGAAAACAGATAATTATAATTTTGTTCTACAGGCAATGCGGAGGCTTTGACAACGGCCCCGTACAGGGGCGGCGTGTCGGCGCAAGGAGCTCTCCCGACTTATCGCCAGGGAGAACTGTCACCAGGCAGCTCACTTGGAGAGTTACCAGCGCTGCTAGGTAATTTTTATGTTCATTGTGAATACCAGCGTAGCCAAAACTTAGACAAAATAAAAAAAACCGGACAAGTGCGAGCCAGGTTCGCACATCAAGGGTTCCGTACAAACACATTGTTAAAATAATTAAAATCCTGTTTTATTAATGTGCATGTGCTAATAATGTTCTTTTATATGATACCTTACATGATACGATTTACCCACTTTGAATTTTGAACCCATATTTTATGAATTTTGAGGCCCTTTTTTTGTGATTTAAATAAAAATGTACAGTTTTCAGATTTATTCCTATATGTGTACTCTGAGACAATGCTTCTCGCCAAATTTCATAGTTCTATGTCAACGGGTCCCTGTAGGTTTTGATTTTTGTGAGTGTCGAAATATGCGGTTTTTTACGACATAAACGGCTCTAACTTTTTTAAACGATAATTGAGAAGTTTTTCTTTTACACAACTGCAAGAGACCATAGATGTACCTATACTGTTTAAATTTCAACTCGATATCTTTACGCGTTCCCGAGATAAAGAGTCCTGACATATGGACAGACGGACAACAAAGTGATCCTATAAGGGTTCCGTTTTTTCCGTTTGAGGTACGGAACCCTAAAAATAAAGACAGAAAATCGTGAACAGACAAGTGTGGCCAGTTTATTATACATATTGTGTGGTAAGTGCGTCTTTGTTGCGCCGCCAAAATTCGACTGACAAGCCAAGGCGAAGTTTTGGTGTACGTGTTTGTGTGTGTGTGTTGTGTCTGTACACGGCGAGGCGTAGTTTTGCCGGCCGCACTTGTTTGTTTCTCAACATTCTGTGTTGATTGTTTTAATTGTTCTGAGAGCAAAACGAAAAGTGGGAATGGATCGCCTTCGAGTGTTAAATGTTGCCAACGTTATCAATCTTAGGTAGTACTAACAATTAGTTGATTGGAAATAGAAAATACTGACACTGTTATTTTATTTTTACGGTAGTAACACGGGTAATGTATTATTGCTGTTCTAACAACTTTCAGCCGCAGTAGTAACAAAGGTAACTCATTTACCGTTCTTACTACTGATAGTAAGGTTACACTGGTAATAAACCACTCATTGTAATTTATCATTTATATTTCACAAAAAACCGGACAAGTGCGAGTCAGGCTCGCACATCGAGGGTTCCGTACAAACAAATTGTTAAATTAATTAAAAACCTGTTTTAGCATGTGCTTATGAAGTTATTTTGTATGATACCTTAGATGATATGATTTACTCACTTTGAATTTTTAACCCATATTTTGTGAATCTTGAAGCCCTATTTTAATGTGTTTTAAATAAAACTGTCCAGTTTTCAGATTTATACCTATATGTGTACTCTGAGACAATGTTTCTCGCCAAATTTCATAGGTCTATGTCAACGGGAAGGACCCTGTAGGTTTTGATTTTTGTGAACGTTGAAATATGCGTTTTTAACGGATCTAACTTTTTTATACGGTAACTGAGAAGTGTTTCTTTTACACAACTGCAAGAATTCATAAGTTTACGTATATAGTTTAAATTTCAAGTCGATATCTTTACGCGTTCCCGAGATAAAGAGTCTTGACATACACACAGACGGACGGACGGACTGACGGACAGACGGACAGACGGACAACAAAGTGATCCTATAAGGGTTCCGTTTTTCCTTTTAAGGCACGGAACCCTAAAAACACGCTAATTTTAATTTCGTGATTCAAAGCTGAGTATTGCTATTCAGCGAGGCAATGCTGCCAGCATTTTGGCCACGTTAACCTCTGCCGAGGGGCTTTTAGACTAGGTTTTATTATAATTTGTGATTTTATTGTAAGTTTTAGTCTTTTCTTTTTTGTTTGAGCAAGTTCTTTAATTTTATAGTCATAGTGGAAAGTGTATTTTTGTTTTTCTGTGTAAATAAAATTTTCACCTCTTAATGTCTGTCACAAAGATGAATAAATTAATAATATTTTTTTATTGTCTTAAAAAACCGGAAAAAATTTTTACACAGGAAAAAAGTTTCAAAACTTCTGTGGCTTGAACCATAGTTAAATATTCATTTTTAGACACGTATTAACTTACTATATATTATTTAAATGCGTACATTTTAATAAGGTATGTAGCTAACTACGAGTAACATACATTTGCATTTTAAGTCCTAAGTAAATACAATTATATGAATAAATTCTTTTCCTTATTCATTCGTATCCCACGTTAATGAGACATGACGAAGACAATCTAAAAATGTCCAAGAGGTAATCCGAGACGCTGAAATCAGCAAAACAAATACTTGAACCCAAAAGTGGGTAAATGAAACCGATGTGATGGCGAATCCGAGCGCTCAAAGTGTAAAGGTTGAACCGCATTTGAGCGGCGCTGCGTGGCGTTGCTCAGAACTGGACAGCACGGCATGTAATATAAAAATTGCCATGACAAACAATATACTTACGTAAAAATGGTTAAGGTTTGCTTATGCGTTACGTGCGCTATACTGTACTGTACCAGCCTTTTAATAGTCCACTGCAGGACGTAGGCCTACCCACAAAGGGTACTGAATAGCCAGTAGTGTTAAATTCCGTTCATAAATTCCAAGGGAATCATTGGTAAGGGACCAGGATTTAAACCCACAACCTCACGATTGAAAGGTGGGTGTCATTACTACTAGACCAGCACGGTTTTTTTGCGGCACCAATCCGCACTGGGCCAGCGTGGTGGATATGGCCCAATGACCCTTCGTTGGTAAGCCTACGTCCTGCAGTGGACTATTAAAAAGGCAGGTACAGGTACAGAAAGTTCACCTTTAATCATTACATTAGAAGATTCCCACAGATCTTGTTAAATAAGGGAGGGTTAAATTCAGCAGTGGAAGTCTTATGACTAAAATTCTATCTATCAGCCGTAGGATGTCCACTGCTGGACATAGGCCTCCCCCATGGAGTTCCAATAAGGCCGGTTGGAAGAGGCCTGCATCCAGAGCGTTCCTGCGATTTTTAATATATCGTCAGGCCACCTAGTCGGTGGACGTCCTACGCTGCGCTTGCTGGTCCGTGGTCTCCATTCGAGAACTTTCCGGCCCCATCGGCCATCCTTTCTTCGAACAATGTGTCCTGCCCATTGCCACTTTAATTTGCATATCCGCTGGGCTATGTCGGTAACCTTGGTTCGTCTGCGGATCTCCTCATTTCTGATTCGATCCCGCAGAGAGACACCGAGCATAGCCCTCTCCATAGCACAAAATTGTGTTTTATAATGGTGAGTAATTCATATGGTTGTGCTGATTAGACGCTCTTGCTTGTAGCAGCATAAATGCCCCTTAGATAAAAAAATATTAGATAGATAGTAATACTCTATAAGTCACCAATATGCTTGTGAGCCTATGTTAATTGAGTAGCTGCTAGCAGCTCAGATTGAGCTATTCAACTAATGCGTTGGTAAATGCTCGATACTAGCGGGTTACAGTCACTCACCGCGCGTAGGCTTAATGCAAACCGATACGCAGCTTGAAATGCGGTCCAATCCTAAGGCAATTTGGTGAATATTTAAAGTAAAAGCTATCGTTACTTTTTAGAGGGCTCTTGGCTGTTTTGTTATGAATATTTTCTAAATAATTCACTCGTACAGCACGGATGTTTTTACGCGTGATTTGAATGGTGTTCCGGCTTCGGTTATATTTCCGGAGTTTAAAATTTTTATGGTTTTTGGGGAATCTTTAAAAACGTAGATTGTACAGGGAAAGGGTCGTTTTGTGGTTTCGCTTTTTAAAGTATATTATTCCGTTTAAATACAATTTCATCAGATTTGTACAAAAAGCACTGTTCCTAGCTAACTACGCACTTCACCAGAGAAAGAATAATTAAACTAAATCTGTCACATCGGTTTGCCAAAAAATATTCTACACCTATACTCTATAAAATTTAACTTGATCTCTGCAACAGCTGTCAGAAAAATCACGCCTATAAAGTCCTGAATTTCTTAATAGTACAGACAGTACCTGTCAATGTCATACTTTATGGCCATGCCGATTAGTGATGGGCGACGAATGATTGTGACCACAGAGTTTTAGATTGAGTTTTATTTAAAATATAGATAGTTTATATAAAAACTAATGTTTTAAATAAAATTTAATTTATCATTAATTTTATTGTATATTTTAATATCATAACATTTTTTACTTGTGTAATTAAATTAAACTCAATTATATGTTACATTAGCATCGATAATAGTGAAAAACGTCGATAAATACTATCGTTACATTATTATGAGTATTTAATTAATATCATAACATTATTTACATGTGTATATACTTGATCTTAAATAATAGTAAGTAAATAAAATCCAATTTCTCACCTTCAACTACTCATTCGATTTCATTACAACACTGTTTGAAAATCGTTTATTTCCACCACTATCTCAACTCTAAAAATGTCAATGTCACTGTCGCAGAGATCAAGTTAAATTTTATAGAGTATTGTTAATTTTAATAATGTATGAAAGTAGAGTCTCAAATGAAACATTTCCTCAGGGCCCAGCGTAACAAAATAGGCATGAGCGTGTCGCACCCTCAGCTGAGCTACATGAACGGCTGCGGCTCGTCCAACTCCGGCAAGAACCGAGGCAGAGACGTGGCCACACAGACCCCACCCAGCATCGCGGCAGAAACGAGAAGAGCCCGGCTCAGGCCCCTGAAACTCATGAACGCTCCTAACGCACTTACTTTAAGGTAAGAAATAATCAACTTGAGTATTTAAAAAGATAAGTGCGGTCGCTGATAATTATAGAATTATGTAAATCAAGAAACTGGTTACATAACCCGCCTGGGTTAGTAATGTGGAGTGTTTTGATCATAATTGCAATTGAGTGCTAGCGGAGCTAGTTTAGTGAGCCATTTGTTAGGTACTATAGCTTATGCTGATAATTATAAAGGTCGATCGCAAGCGGTCCTACCGTCGTCTGAACTACATGAACGGCTGCGTTTCCTCCATACTTACGGCTGTTGATGACACTTACTCCATGTGAACTAACATATTTATGGGGGTAATTTCGTCAAAAAGTGGGAAAGTATACTGTCACGCTATTTATCAGTCGATTTATGGCAAAATTGTGAAGTTAGATACTTCAAAGTATGTAATAAAGTCAAAATAAGGCAAAATTTTGCATCTAAATCGTAAAAAGATTAGCGAGTATCACCAAATTGATTCTTGATCAATTTGGTGATACTCGCTCTTGCGACACGTTACGCTCTTGCGTATAATCATAATATCCTACTAATATTATAAATGCGAAAGTTTGTGAATATGTTACTATTTCACACACAAACGTCTGAAACGATTTGGATGAAATTCCGTATAAAGATAGCTTAGACCTTGGATTAACAAATATACCACTTATTTCGGGTTAACGTGGGTAACACCGCGGGGCGCAGCCTGTACAGTATAAACCTTATCCCATTGGTACTGCCAGTTGCAAATAAAAATGAAAAGTGTTACCGTTTGCAAAAACTCTCTCACAGTTTCAGGATTTGTTCACTTTGTCCAGTTTGCTCAAACAACAGCAAACTAATACAGACAGGAATAGTTCCACATAAAATACATGAGTAAATCTTGTCTAGCTTGGTTTATCATTTTACTGCTGTCTGAATGTTTTCTAAAATGAGAATGTGGTTAAAATGGTCAGCAATTTGGTTTTGTTTGGCCATGAAACAATTGTTGCTATTAGACATAGACATAGACATAACTTTATTTGCAACGAAAACAACACATAATACGAGACAAACATCAAAAATATAGTACATGAATAAATATAAACAGAAATTATAAATGTTAAATTTTCGCCACAAAACCGGTCCCATCTCAGCATAATGCCGACCGTGACAGCCGGCGCTGATCTTCCGATGGAACCGACGTGACGTCACGCACGCGGCTGTGGCTCGGTATGCGTACAAGTAATAACACAAAAAATAAACACATTACAATAAACTTACATGAAACAACAATATTATAAATACACGTAATAAGTCCGTTACTTATTTACTACAAACATGTATACGCGAAAATAAAATAGATGGCGTTAGCTGCACCTTAAAACACACACAATCGTCTCACATAGACCTCAAGCAGCGGAGCAATTATCGATGTTAGTGTTTTCCCAAAATAAAACTAGATGGCGTAACTAGTAACGCCACTAAAAAAGAAATACACTAGTGTCTTAAAACGTACAAATGTTATAATGTCAATCGCTTGAACAAGAAAAATTAAGACGTTTTTTAGTTTTAAATTGGCAGTCAAACTTGTAAAAAAACATGCCCCCGTAGACTTATATATGAAAAAAAAAAACTGCAAAAACCAAGACACTTAATCCTAGCGATTGAACTGCTTAAATCACTCAATTCGGATAACATTTAGTTGTGTGGATAACAGCTTATTGTTTTTGTATGGTTAAGTACGCGATTTTCACTAGTCCTAAATAAAGTTATTCTATAAACAATAGCGAAAAATACTATAATAACAACAATGCTTAAATAAGTAATGACAATGACTTATATGGCACTAGTGTCTATTCTCATGAGTTGTTCGCCCCGAGCAAGTATATTTTTTTAGTTTCGATCTAAAACTATATAAGTACTTATACTATTTGCTATTTACAATTTGTAAACTATTTCGTTAGTACCTTCCTAAATCAGAGGAGAAAAGAGTAACAGTAGTAAATTAGAGGACCAAAAGTTGTATTTTTAAGAAAAAAATTGTAACTGATATAGAAATTATTCTCATATGCAAATAATTATTCAAAATGGCTTAATTCATTAGGTTGATTTGTTGTCTGCCCTGCTCGAAAAAAATATTATATCCGTCTTAGATACTTCATTTGATATTCGAAGCAATTTAAAAAAAAATGTTTCAAGACTACTAAATTCATGTGACCAAGTATTTTACTGGCGATAGGATGTTAACTAGAGAATAACTAAAAAATATAACCTAACTTCTTTATCGTATTATTTAATGCTCACGTCGACACAAAGTTTCCTCTTACAAAGTAGATTTAGCTTTGAAACGACTATTTGAGCCCCAGTTTTGCTGTGGAACACGCTATAAAATAAGCTACGTGGACAACTAAGTACCTATTGATACTACCGCTCTTTCGTTTGATAACAATTTGATCGAGTGTAAGCAGTTACCTAGGTACAGTAGGTAGGTATATATGTTACATGGTGGGCACAGTAAGCCCAATAGTTAACTTCGTTAATTGTTAATTAACAAGATTATTTTTTGCAAAAATTAGCATAACCGACTTCACCCGTGTACAGAATTCGCGAATATTTTGCACGGATCGATGTAGCATTTTTCACATTATTGTTGATTTATGAAAAATGGCTTAGCCGATTTCGATAAAATTTGAATGGGACCAATTTCTAAGTATATTCTTTCCAATAAAAAAGAATTATTGAAATCGGGCCACTATGAAAAAAGTTACGTGTTGTTATACATAAAAAAAATATATACGCGTCGAATTGTATACCTCTTCCGGTGGTTCGTCGGTCGAAAAGTTAACTTCGATAATCGTTAAAGTTAGGTTAAAGTTAACCATTTAAAACTTACATTGCGTATGGGCTGAAAGAAATAGGTAATAAGGACAAAGCAGATAAGTAACTAAGTTGGGTACATAGAAGTTATTTTATCATATAATTATTTAGATTTGTTGTTTTACAAACAAGAACAACCTGCGACAAAGTAATTTGTTAATGTTTAAAGTAATTTGACGCTAGGTTATCGTAGTGCATATCAAACAAGCTCTATCTATAAAAAATAATATATGAGGATGGGTAGATTCGCTACTATTTTAGTTATTTTAAAAGCATTTTTTTAATTGGTCCATGTTTACTCACTCATGTCAGTACCTACCGTTGTATGAGAAACAAATTTAATTTTATTAAGTGTATTCTCTTGATTGTGCAATTAGAGTTAAGTTTGATAATTAAACTTTACTACTTTTTTCGCGTATAACTGGAAAAATATCGATCGTACGAAAAAACTTGCATGGAAATAAATTGTAGAGATTCACATTTACAACAACTTTAGTCTTGACCATTTTTAGTAAAAAGTTGAAAATGACCGAGATTGCTGCCGGGAATTATTGTAATTTAAAATCCTGACCCGTCTGGGCTAAGTTTTGTACAATATTAAATTTGGTAATAATATCGTTTCGTGCAAAATTACGTCCCTGTAAGATGGACATTACATCTGTGTATCTTATCGAAAGATGTATATGAAACGAAAAAAACTATTCTATGGATATATTGCTGCATTTTTAAAGGTGTCCTTGTGAGAAAAAATGATAGATCCGGTACAACGAGCTACTGAAACTCAGATATGAAAACTTGGATTGGACGCTCGGGCGGTCCCAGGAGTGACGTTGTAGGACAGAAATCTATACCAAATTGTACTTCTACACTTCAGCGTTGCTATTCTGTGACGTTTTAGGAAACCGAACAAAATGGAAAAATTATTGAAATCAAGAAATTAATCTCTTGTTATATTCTGTTCTAACCTTTACCTATTTAGTATTGTTTTTAGGGTTCCGCACCTCAAAAGGAAAAAATGGAACCCTTATAGGATCACTTTGTTGTCCGTCTGTCCGTCACTCCGTCTGTGTGTATGTCAAGACTCTTTATCTCAGGAACGCGTAAAGATATCGAGTTGAAATTTAAACTACATACGTAAACCTATGAACTCTTACAGTTGTGTAAAAGAAAAGCTTCTCAATTACCGTATAAAAAAGTAAGAGCCGCTTATGTCGTAAAAAAACGCATATATCAACGCTCACAAAAATCAAAACCTACAGGGTACTTCCCGTTAACTCAGAACTATGAAATTTGGCGAAGAGCATTGTCTTAGAGTACACATATAGGAATAAATCTGAAAACTGTACATTTTTATTTAAATCACATAAAAATAAGGCCTTAAAATTCACAAAATATGGGTTCATAATTCAAAGTGAAAAAATCGTATCATGTAAGGTATCATATAACTAAACTAAAATAACTTCATTAGCACATGCTAAAACAGATTTTTAATTATTTTAACAATATGTTTGTACGGAACCCTCGATGTGCGAGCCTGACTCGCACTTGTCCGGTTTTTTTTAATGCGGATTTGTCCGCCAGCTGGTATGTATAATATTATTAAAACTACCTATACTACAACTACATAAAAAGCAATTTGATCATTCACAGACCCTTGAAGTTCTAAATGTAATCCAAATGCTCAAGCCCACTGCCAGTTGGCAGCGTGCCCAGCATGCTGGCTGCATTGCCACGCTGAATGGCAATGCTTATGCGTAGAAACAAAAAAAACAGCATTTTGGTCACGCGTCGCGTCTACCAGACTTTCAGAAACTCATCAGAAAGACTTTGAAAACAAGATGAGCTTCCGGGCCCCACGGTCCTAATGTCTAGTTTTAGCATATAAAGTAGTATTGTAATTTGTTGTAGTTAATTGACGCATTCACTACCATAAACGCGAACAAATTCGCGATAAAATTGAAACACATGTGATAATAATTATATCAAAATTTTCAATGACATTAAATTTTCGTTCCTGATACAACATTAGTTTTATAGATTTTCCTAAGTATTATTTCCCGCGTAGATAGGAATGTTACATGCTGATAAAATAGTTATTTATGGCGTTTTATATTGTGGAGGATTAACATTTTGGGAAAAATTTGCTGTGTTATGAAAATTAATTATCACAGATCATAAAAACTACATTGCCATATCAATAGGGTGTTGAATGGCAATAATAATCTAGTTGCATCGCAAGGAGTTGCGGTTCTTACTTCAAAAGTCTCATTTGTATTCTACTCTTACGCTACCGTACTTTGTTATAGCGACCTCGGTCCTAGTTTGAGACAAGTCACGTTATCAGAAAGTTTTATTGCACCGCCGACAGAATAGTGCGGCGTGATCGATCATATTTTATTTCACTTAGAATAATATAAGAAGAGAAGGAGGGACATTTCTATTATTTCTCGTAAAGGAAGTATAATGATTATATAAGTTATCTGGATCTGCATCTGGCATTCTTCTTATACAAGATGTTGCTTTTCAAACTGAAGGAACTTCAATAGGTGTATACTAGAGTATACAGTTTCATTATTGTGAACAATTTTTATTATAGTATTACATGCTAAATCCCTAAAAACAGTTGTTTCATATAAAAAATTCATTGACTCTCGCAATAATGTATGGGACAGTCTAACATTTTTGCAATTTCGAGGTTAATTCATAAGTTTTAATTGATGCGTGGTTTCAGTATTAATTGGCCTTTTATAAACACATTGTTTAATAAATGTAATAATTTGAGCTCCGGTAATAGCATTTTTTAAATGCTGTTCGAAATGTTTAGACGCTGCCTCTAAATAAACCAAAAACATGCCAAGTCGATGCTCTAACTAAATGTATATTTTATTATTCAGTTATTTCTATATAATATTACTAAATAAAGAACATTTATCGTACCTACAGAACAAGGAAATTCAAATTAAAGAGCCTCTAGTTTCTGATAAGAATTTGAACTAGTAACGCGGAAAATTGCACAACTCTAACCATAATCTCCACAATAAAAACGAAAGTTGAGAGCTCAAGGTCCATATTTTGACTATGAAATATTTCTTTCGGATTTTCTATCCAGTTGTAAAGATTATACCACCAACCGGACTTCAAGATGGGTAATAATACTTACACATATTTATCTTCAAGGACATGGAAACATTTCAGATTATCGTCATCGTTTGGGACCATTACTAGCGCGTTAAGAAAAAAGGTAGGTATATATTATGTCACATTCTATTTTGACGTAATTACGTCTTATAAATTGATAAACGCTGCTGCATGCACGAAAACGCGTCACGTTCCGCCTGAGCCAAACGTGCAAGCGATAGAGACTCACGATCGGCCTATGAATTCGGCTTGTTTCAGTTGTGTTTTCTTATGACATTATTATTGTATGTAAACCGACTTTACAGACAACCGATTATTTTTTCAGAATAGAAAGATAAATCGGTAGATTCGTCTTTTTTCAGTAATCCCGAATATGTATGTGTGTGCATGGTGCCTTTTTTCATACCACGGCAGATTAGACGGTGTTAATTGCCCCATAAATCTTATTTTTTCTGTATACCTATCCTTGTTAAAATTTTGTACTGGGTATTCCAGGATATCATTATACTCACCATTATAAACCACCTTTACTATGAGACCAACCGTGACATCGAAAAAAAAAACAGCTAATCCAAACAAAAAAATCATTGACTTTCCTCAAAATGTATAGAACAGCTGTTTTTTTTTGGGATTTCAGAGTAAAATATACAAGTACGTAGTAAATTAAATTCTTTTGAAATAAATACCGCTTTACGAAATATGTCAATATAAATATAGTATTTATTACCTGAGCAGGAACTGGGAAACTTTGATCAAACTGCAAGACTCGACAGGCTCATAATAAATTGTATTTTTATTACCATTCAAAAGCAGCATCGTAAACTCTTACCCACTGAGCCAGAGATTCCTATAATTAGTTTTAGTTTACATTTCAATTTACAGTACACTCTCAGATTTGGTACTAGTATACATTATTCTTTCGCCCTTAGCTTAACCCTAGCATTCGCAAACAAAAACAGGACAGACGCGTAAGCTGATCGAAAATTCGTAGGACGGAGCGAGGGTAGACTGCAACGTAGAGGGGAAGCAACTTCTCTTCTACCACATGGCGAAAATGTATGCCTGCTCCAGCTGCTGTTTCATTTAAGCGGCGCAGGGCGCTAGCGCGAGTTTGCGTGTGTGATATTGCATTTTACCACATAAAATATGGTAATATTTTATGTGTTCAAGTTTTCATTTCTGCCGGCACTCCCATAGTGCAACCCATTGATTTTTAAGGCAATGTTGAATGTACCTACCTGTCTATATCTCTACTCATACGTATTATTTTGAACCATATTCATGCAGTACCGTGTGCGATGTTACGTGCTGGTGGAATCTGCATGAAGGTGGGCATGGTTCCGTACTCCGCTGCAGGCAGCAGCAGCAGAGAGTAATGCTGCTTAGCTCTGAATGTAATCTCAAATAAACGCATAGAGATTATATGGGGACCAGTAGTGCTGCGGCAGCACTGCTGCGGTGTTGCTGCTGCCTGCAGTGGACTTCGGAACTTTACTTTACTACCTACTTACTTTGAGATCATCTGTATTATAAAGCTCAATTCGATATAGCGGCGAGAACAAACGAGGTACATTCGCAAGATGTTGGCCGTTTTGGGACCTGAGGGCTATAAATGGACGATACAATCCTTTTGCGAAGGACTGGGAATACTGATTATTTGGGAGTAGTACAAACCCACTAGGCTTGCCAATTTACTTTTACCCTGATGCCGGGGCAATAGAATACGGCATCGGTATCCTCTGCCTGTAGTAAGAGCCTACTAATAGGGGACCTCTGGGCTCGTGAATTGTTAGAGATGGGGTTCTGGCCATCCACGCAAACGGGCTCGGAGAGGACGACTACGTGTGTGGCTCTGTTGTCGTAAGTAGAGAACCGTAGGTACAAGCCTAGTTACCAGGCTCGAGTATATATATAAAGTGTTGAGAGCACCGGTGCGTTCCCCTGGAGATTCCGGAGCTCCCAAGAGCGTACAAAGGCTGGCCACCGAGGGGGTTTTAGTGGGTACAATCCCACATAATTCGACTGCACCCCAAAGCAATCGGGTATCTTTCCCCCTCGTAAAAAAAGGGTTGCCAAATTACATAAAATTCATAATATGCCGGTCGTGCTAGAAGATCTAGTTTAGTTCTTTTTCATAGTCGGTATCTCGGGTTTAGACTGGAATATTCGCCTCTTGCTGTACCTAACTCTTTCATGTGATTCTGGCCTCAGCGATCTTAACAGCTTTAGTATAGTTTAGTTAGTAGTAGCATAGACAAACCTACTCAAGGTAGTAGTATTAATTAATTTGTACAGTTAGACAATGGGGGTGTATCTGCAACAAACGGATCTATATCTGTAGACCAACAGAGGGATTTAGGAGTCATCATGACTGCAGATTTGAAATGGGAAGAGCATATATCTATTATTGTCAAACGGGCTAACTCATTTATCTATGTCATACGCAAGTCCTTTCAGACAGTAACAATTGATGTTTTTATTAAGATTTACAAAACCTATATAAGGCCTCTGCTAGAGTATGGGTTCCAGGTGTGGAGTCCTTACTTTAGAAAATATATTGATTTGCTTGAAAGTGCACAAAGAAAAGCCACCATGATTCCATATGCTCTGCGCCGCAAGACCTATGAAGACAGGTTAAAAGCTCTTCGTCTCACGACCCTCGAAGTACGACGATTGCGTGGATACTTGATTGAGACCTTCAAAGTTCTCAATGGCTTCTATAATCTTCCGGATATCCACGACATGTACACCTTGAAGGAAAATATGCGCGATAGCAGACGCCATAGAGTCCTCTTACAGCCTACAGTGCCAACACCATCACAAACCAACACTGCACACCACATCCTCTGCAATAGTTGTATACAATTGGAATAGGTTGCCTGAGGATGTTATCTCGGCAAAAACTATAAATTTCCTTGACAGATAAATACTAATTTTATTCGACACTGCTTGATATAGGCACATCAGTATACACTGCTCGCCTATAAACAAATAAATAAATATTTCGTAATAAATGTAATATTTTTTAAGGTCAAGAGATACATACGTATCTTTTAAGTCTGCTTTGTCATCATTGTTTTTAAGGCGAGGTGGTGGTCTAGATAAATGTATCGATTTCGATGCGATTGACTGAATGCAAATGGATTTAAGCCATATGTAAATAAAATTCCTGATCATAGTCAGGGGTTTAACCATTTTTTTTAAATTTCCCCTCATATTTTTTTGTTTCTAACTTTTTGCTTAATATTATACAAAACTTAGTGGGCTTGGATCTTAACAAATGTGGGACGTGAAGAAAGTCGTAGACAATTTTACTGTGACCGCAAACTTGGCCCCTTTTCAGAAGCTCTACAATAAAAGAAACTACCTAGAAAGCATGTTTTTGAAACACTGCCGTTTTATTCGAAAGGAAAGATGTGGTGTTTACGTAACATGTGAGTATATTCTTAGACATTACTGTCACTTTTTGGTCGTAGGCGCTAATACGGGACAGGAATATTTAAAATAGCAATTAATGTTTCGAGCTGTACAGCCGTCCTTTCATTTTCCTTTTCTTATAACTAAAAGTTAATTACGTAACATGTGAGTATATTCTTAGATATTACTGTCACTTTTTGGTCGTAGGCGCTAATACGGGACAGGAATATTTAAAATAGCAATTAATGTTTCGAGCTGTACAGCCGTCCTTTCATTTTCCTTTTCTTATAACTAAAAGTTAATTACGTAACATGTGAGTATATTCTTAGATATTACTGTCACTTTTTGGTCGTAGGCGCTAATACGGGACAGGAATATTTAAAATAGCAATTAATGTTTCGAGCTGTACAGCCGTCCTTTCATTTTCCTTTTCTTATAACTAAAAGTTAATTACGTAACATGTGAGTATATTCTTAGATATTACTGTCACTTTTTGGTCGTAGGCGCTAATACGGGACAGGAATATTTAAAATAGCAATTAATGTTTCGAGCTGTACAGCCGTTCTTTCATTTTCGTTTTCTTATAACTAAAAGTTAATTAGACCATTTTCAACCCTTTTAATGGTATCAAAGTTAAATAAATGCGCCATAAAGATGCCTCCATAGACAAGTGCTGAATAAATTAACTAACTTGTTTACATTTGACCTCATAACTTTTAGAGTAGAACTGTTCATACATTTTACCTTTTGGCCCACAAAACGAAGGAGGTACTCAATATGACGCGTATATTTTTGTACGTTTAAAGTAGTCCGATTTCAATAACTCTTGTTTTATTAGGAAGTGTATACTTCGAAGTTGTTTCTATTTAAATTTTATCTAAATCAGCTGAGCCATTTTTGATAAATCAACAATAATGTGAAAAATGCCACATCGATTCGCGCGAAATATTCACGAATCTGTACACGGTTGAAGTCGCGTGCTATGATTTGATGGGATTTGTGTTACCAATGCGTAGATGCGAGTGTATCTGTACCAACCTTTTTAATAGTCCATTGCAGGACGTAGGGCTACCCACGAAGGCTGATTGGGCCATATCCACCACGCTGGCTCAGTGCGAGTCACATACGCCATCGAATTTCTCCTATGGACGTACTCGTATGCGTTGCCTCACGATGTTTTCCTTCACCGAAAAGCCAATGGTGTGAAATTCCGTACATAAATTCCAAAAGAACTCATTGGTACAGAACCGGGGATTTGAACCTACGACCTTAAGATTGTAAGGTGGGTGTCACTACCTCTTGATCACCACGGCTTTGAGATGCGAGTGTAGATAAAATACATATGCTATCCATATTTTATTTACGTTTTTAAAACAAGCGGGTTTGTTGCAGGTTCCTGGCCAACCGGAAGAAAGGTCGCTCCCTCTCGGCCAACGCAGTTGCCAACGAGCAGAAAGCCACCAAGGTCCTCGGGCTGGTGTTCTTCACCTTCGTGCTGTGCTGGGCGCCATTCTTCTTACTCAACATTCTGTTCGCTGCGTGCCCTGCTTGTGTAGTGCCAGGTAAGACCTGTCACTAATGACCGGTACAATGACTGGTTTAGATCATGAGCCGGTTACCGGGTTCCCGTGTAAGCCCCTTCGCACACGGACTCGTATCGTAAGCGTAATACGCACGTAGGACGAGTGCAAAACGAGCGCGTACATGTTCAAACAACCCGTACAAAGAGCGGTGGTGCAGTGAATCGCAGGAGATATTTATTGTCATTATGATAGTCGTACCGTATAGGCGTAAAAAACAAATTAACAATTTAATATAATTTTTTGTTACTTCTTACGAATTTTCATTTCAATATGAATTTTTAAGTAGGTAATAGAATTCTTGAAACTGGTTGAATTTGCCCAAGATTCGTGTGTAAAGCACTACTCGCCTCGTAAGCTTTGAGTCGTAACAATACGCTTACGACTTGTGTACGAAAGGCCTAAATGAGCTAGCGATGCGGCTTGGTGAGGCGATTTGTGAAGCGAGTAGCCGCGAAAATCGACCCGTGTAAATCTCTCTTTATTCCGTAAGTCAATACGTAAATCCAGGTGACTTCGAAGAAATATTTCACGTGATACCTTTTGTCGTTGTATTCAAAGAAAACTTAATTATAGGTCAAAATGGTTTCAAGGTTTTAACTAGATATGCTTGAAGCAGTCAGGCGACTTCTGTAACATCAGGACATTGGAGTAGATAGATAGTCAGAATTTTTTTCTCTGAGGGCAGCTGCTACGTTGTATTTTTCTGGGACCGGCAAAACCACTGCAGAAAAGTAGAATGTATGGATTTTAAACTTTTTTGGGGTAGGCAAGGAAGTGTCAAGATTGAGTAAGGACTAAACGTGCCCCCTAGCTACGCTGGTGCGTTATGTCAGGGTATCCCTTCTATATTAATTTAATTTATCAAACTGGTCAGTATAATTTTGCTCTGAATGACTGACTATTACCATTTAAAAAAAACATAACCAATTAAACAGTCTTTTTAATATTAGAACGACCTATTCATCATAAACTATTTTTGTAAAACAATCTTCCGGAAGATTTTTTTCGTTGTTTTCCTCAACTAGATCTGAAGTTTCCAGACAGCAGAGCAGCCGTAAAGAATTAATTAGATACCTAACGTTAAAATACTCTCTTTTCTAATCAAGAAAGGTCAGTCTCCGGGGAGTGGGAATCCTAAGCCAACTATTTAAATCAAAGTGTGTTTGGCATCTCTCGAGTTACGGATACGTATCCCAAACACTTAGCGAGAAGACAAATATTTTGTTAGGATCTTGGTATAGCTATTGTTATATTCTTAGTTGATTTGGTTTTTAAGTAGCGCTTATTAAGATTAAAGAACTTTGACTGAAGCAACAAATAGATTCAATTAAAAATTTATATTAAAAATAAACATACAATTAGTAACTGTTTAGCTAGTTTTCAGTCACCAACTCTCATCTAAGTTTCAATCGATATCTTAAAATTTTTGAGCGAAGTGAAAGCGAATGACTCCGTTTTAAGCACGGCATTTTATTTTTCGTCGGTCCAGATGTTGGATTTCCTCTACAAGTCGCTTTTTTAACGAATTTCAAGAAAACTTTGTACCTATCGGTCGGCGATTTTTGATATAAATAAATAAATAAATATTTTGGGACATCTTACACACGGCCTCTGACCCCAAACTAAGCAAAGCTTGTGATATGGCTGCCAGAGACTGATATACTACATATTCTTATTTTTAAATACATACTTATATAGATAGTAACTAAAAAACACCCAGACACAGAGCAAACACTTATGTTCATCACATAAATATTTGCCCTGGGTGGGGATCGAACCCACGCCTCTTTGATCCAGAAGTTAGGGTCACTAACCACTGAGCCACAGAGGCCGTCAATATATGGCCGATAGGCGGGGGGGGGATAGATACAAATTCTAAATATTATATCTAATTAAATATAATTTTGAGTGAAATTTGTTTCGGTAATTTATTGCTATATCTGACAGATGACAGCGCTTGTTTACGTACCTACTTAATTTTCTACTATTTTATGAAAAACATATAACTAATTTTTGAATCCTCAAAAGGCGCAGTGTGTAAATTCATGCAGTTATTGCCATAGACACTTTATAACACGTATTTTTCTAAATTGGGAAAATAAGCAACAATATTTCGCTTATTTTTTTTTTGCCACTGCAAACTTAACATTAATTATAACAGATTTTTCATAAAATATTTATTTTTATAACTTAAAAAAAAAACATTGAAATATAATTCTTAACTACCTTATATGTACATGTATAAAGTACTAGGATTTTTCATTGTCTTTATAAGAATTCATATTTCGGATCTACGATCTAGCAAATTAAACAAATTTGACCCAATGTCAACCTTAATACAAGACACTCCGAAATTTCCAAAAGTCTAACGGGACCTTTTAATCCTTAAAATAAGGCCATCAAGATTGAAGATATAATTAAGCTTAATAATATAACCTAAGTAGCCAGATAAAAAGACTACCTAATAAAATACCTTAATTACTTTTCTTTATAATTGCTTCAGTTCCCTTTTTCAGGAAACTTTGTTAAAGCAATTATTTATTTACTCAAAGATACTTTTATAACTCCAGAAATGAGGTCAGAAGCAAATGTTGTACAGTCAAGGACATTTTAGTTGTAATTTTTTTTTAAAGAACAGTGACAAAACTCATATAGGATGCCAAATAATTTCTAAAATCGACGTCGTATCAAAGTTCTACTTATTCGTAGGTAACCGTATTTCCTACGAATAAGTAGAAATTTGATACTGTAACCGTATTACCTACGTATATGTAGAAATTTGATACGACGTCGATTTTAGAAATTATTTGGCATCCTATTTGTGTTTTATCCCTGTTCTTTTAAAAATAAAAACCGGACAAGTGCGAGTCAGGCTCGCACATCAAGGGTTCCGTACAAACACATTGTTAAAATAATTAAAAACCTGTTTTAGCATGTGCTAATGAAGTTCTTTTAAATGATACCTTACATGATACGATTTAGTCACTTTGAGTTTTGAACCCATATTTTGTGAATTTTGAGGCCCTATTTTATGTGATTTAAATAAAAATTTACAGTTTTCAGATTCATTCCTATAATATGTAGTCCTAGTCCTGTAGGTTTTGATTTTTGTGAGTCTTTTATGGAGCAATAAACGTTTTATTTATTTATTTTATTTATTTCATAGCTTCGCAGTAAATTGTTTATGACAAGATCTTATCACGCTCTTTCGTTATATATATTACAGGGTAAGCCAATCATTTGGTATTATCAGTGCTTACATCATACGATTCTGATTCTGATATGTGGTGAAATTGTGTCGTGACTTTTCGCAAATAAGTCTTTGTTTGCCAAACCCACACATTACACCAAAATAACACTTTTCCAAAGGTTTAACTAATACTTGTATTGCAGAGCACGTGGTGGACATCTGCCTATGGCTGGGCTACGTGTCTTCCACCATAAACCCCATCATCTACACCGTCTTCAACCGAACCTTTCGCGCGGCTTTCCTCAGGCTGCTCAGATGTCACTGTACTAGGTAAATACAGTATTATCACAAAAGAAATAATTTACTGAAACACTCTAGTTACGACTTAGTAGCTTTGTGGTAATATCTCAGAATACTTACTTAAATAATAGTTGTAACATGTACCTACAGAAGGATCATCCCGAGACTACAGTTAAAATTATAATTTATTAAATTAAAAATTTAAAAAAAACGCAATAAGATTCCTATTGCAGCTTACAGAAGAGCTGAAAACTTTGAAACGGTTGAACTGATTTTTATGAAAATTATCAAATAACCATCGCTAGAAAACCTGTACTGTACCACAGCCTTTTAATAGTTCACTGCTGGACGTACGCATACCCACGGAGGATGATTGCGCCATATCCACCACGCTGGCCCATTGCGGGTTAATGGATTCACATACGCCATAATTTTTTTTACGGCCGCGCCGACGTATGCAGGTAGCCTCATGATATTTTCTTACAGCAAAAAGCCAGTGGTATCAAATTCCGTACATAAGTTCCAAAGTACTCATTGGTACGGGACTGGGATTTGAACTCGCGACCTCACGATTGTAAGGCTTCATCACCACGGCTTCCAATGACTAGTTTTTCTATGATTATGACTTCGTTGGACTTTATCGACGGGTTTGTATACGGTCACTATTCCATAGAAAATAACTATTAGGAACATAGAGAGCCGAACAAAAGAGTTAGCTTGGAACTGTAACTGTAACGTCACAAACTCAATTTAAACTTGAATGAATTCGTTTTGTTAGTTCAGAAGTTGAACGTACATTTGTTTAGTCATACGCTGACCTGTGACGTCGTGAGTGGATGTAACAATGTAACTGAATGCAGGCAATAATGACACGTATGAGTAAAGTCATGTAAAGTACAGCCAAACAAAACTGCCACCGCACGCTACGTGCGTGCGGTGGCAGTTTTGTTTGTTATGGTACCTATGTGCAAAATATATAAGTACCTATATTTTTTTTTCACCGAAATTGGCACGACCGACTTCTGTCGTTGCAATCTACATGCAAAATTCGAATAGTTTGCTCGAATCGATGTGAGTTTATGATCTAGCAAACAAAAAGTTTGATTAGCTTGCAAAGTTACAAATTTAGCAAAACAGATGTTAAAATTTCAGCAGTAATTTGGAATTCGGCTTATCGTTTCAAATACAAGTTTTTGTCGACCTTTTTTCAATCATTCCCTGGTCTTATACCAACTTAATAATGCTGGGCACGCCAACTGGCAGTGGGGCTTGAGTATTTGGATTCTTTAGACCTTCAAGGGTCTATGGATGATCCAATTGCTTGTCATGTAGTAGTTTGTGTAGTTTTAGATTATGTCTTGTATGTAATGGTAGTTAACAAAGGCACTTGCTCATTTAAAAAAAATCTAATAAGTTGTCAAGTGCGTGTCGAAACAGGCTATCGTAGATGGCGACGATGATCATGATGATGATAAAACCTATTGTTTGGTGGTGTCATTACTTGGTTGACTAATGAAAAAACATAATAGTCTAAGACATAATTATGGTTGTAAGGTCAATGATCTTTAAGCTCTGAGTAAAATTTAAATTTTCCTTTATAACTCGAAAAGTTATAACCCTAAAGTGCTCAAAATAATTTTCAAATAAAGTTTTAGTATGATTTTAAACTTAGAATGTTTCAAAATTCATAAACCGTACATGGAACAAAATCGTTTTATGAAACCTTACATGTATTTATCTGAGTGCTACCGTGGCTCGAATGACAAACTAATAGTGCAGTATTGGCCAAAATAAATGAAGTCGGCTGGCACTATTAGTATTATCAGCCTCTCCACGTACTGGCAGTTGCTGTTGGCAGCTCGCTTCCAAAGGTATTTGGAAAGCTGGTAACCTTTCCTACCAATTAACTTCTATAGTTTTGCTCATTTTATTTTTGTAATAATACAGGGTTATCTGCTTATTACATGGTGCAAAACTGCAACTCGGTATCGACGGCATGTATGAAACTACTGATTTTTTTTCTTGAAGTACAAGGGTTGTCCCAAGTAAAGGTTATTCATAATGATGGTCTTAATCACCTCCGTTCGGCGTAGTACACCAGGTCTGGATGACCTTGTATACCTACCAATATAATTATTTTGTAATATACCAACTATCTAATAAAATTCACTTAGCTGTGCGCAGACAATGACTAAATAAACGATGCTTCTCAGACTACAGGCTAAGCTCACTAGTAAATTAAGAGTTTCTCTGAAATTTTAGACAAAATCTACTTTATTTTAGGTCATTCGTCTTTCAAATTGTTATTTATTACGACTTGAATTAACAAAGCTTGCAACCGACACCAAATGAAATAAATCTGTCAGTTTTAAAGTGGATGAGCTGGAGAACATGGGGGATGTTCTGGATATAGGGGATAAAACATCAAATATGCTTAAAAATATAGCGCTTAGGCTTAAATATCCTAGCGAGGTTATCAATATATATATATATATATAGAATAGAATAGAATAGAATAGAAAACGCTTTACTGTTCACACAATTTACAATATAACAATAAAAGAATACAATATAATTAGAATAGTGCGACAACCGGCGGCCTTATCGCTTAGAGCGATTTCTTCCAGGCAACCTGATTAAGAGAGGAAAGGATTATAGAGGAAGGTAAGGGACGGGGTGTACAATAATGGCGAATTAATTGAAACAAAAATTAATATACTTGAATAAAGAGTCATAAATATACATACATATCAATATACACAAGAATTTAATATTACAACAATAATAATGCATACAAAAACATACTAATACTTAAACAAAAAAAAAATATAAAAAAATGAAATAAAAATACTAAACACATATTAATAATAAATAAATATAATAAATCAACTAAAAATTACTTTCTAACATGGAGGCAACTGCGATAAATAAAATTCTATGACATGCTCCTTAAAGCAGCAACAGAAGCAAGAGAAGGAGCACGTCGAATAGGAACAGGTAGCGCGTTCCATAACTGAACAGCTTGGAAAGCAAAGAACCTGCCGTAAAATAATTCGGAGCGGGCAGAAGGAGTCATGAGGGTAAGGTTATCTTTGGACCGGAGGGGGAGGGAGTGGGCGGAGTGCCAGAAGGTAAACCGTTCTTTTAGATAACGTGGAGTAGAAGGATTAAACAAGATATTGTGAAGAAGGAAAAGGACATGAGCATTCCGGCGAAGTCGAATAGGAAGCCATTTGAGCTTTGCGCGAAATTGAGATACATGATCATACTTGCGTAGACCAAATATAAATCTAATGCAATAATTTTGAAGGCGCTCAAGCTTCTCAAGCTGGATCTCGGTGAGGTCAATAAAGCATGCGTCTGCATAGTCTAAGATGGGAAGAAGAAGAGACTGAGCGAGCGTAACTTTAGTGGCAGTGGGTAGAAAATTTCGAAGACGCCTAAGGGAACCGCCAGAAGCAAATATTTTGCTACTGATTGTTTTGATATGAGTATCCCAACTCAAGGTTCGATCAAACATCACTCCTAAATTCTTAACAGAATTACTAAAAGAAATTGTGACACCTCCAAAAACAACGCTAGGAACTGTTGTCCAATCAATTTTGCAAATCATACGTGAACTACCTATGACGATGACCTGTGATTTAGTAGGATTCACGTCCAAGCCATATGATGAGCTCCATTCAGTGATTCGGCGGAGGTCATTGTTAATGCAAGTAATTGCCAAATTCAGGTTTTTAACTGAGGCTTGCGAGTAAATTTGCAGATCGTCTGCGTAGATGTGATAGGAAGAAGTAAAGTATTGGGATATATTATTATATATATATATATATATATAATACTATATTACGCGATTAATATTCCGCAAATTATGAACGTAGTTCCATTTAAGTTTTATCGAAATCCACTGAGTCGTTTCTGAAAAATCAACGATAATGTGAATATTATTAAATCGATGATGCTATTTTATGCGAACTATTCAAATTCTGTACACGGCTGGAGTTGGCTATTTCATTTTTGGCGAAAAATAATAACATAGAGCAGTTCAGATTTTGTACTACAATTAGAAACATTTTGACACTGAGGCTGACCTTGCCTAGGTAAACAAACTTATTTACAAACTTTTTAAAATATCCCCTGACTCACCAAATATTATTGCAATCAATTATATTTAATCACAAGTCGCGCTGGTGTTTATTTGGCTCAACGTTTTATACGTTGAGCCATTCAACATTCAGCGTGGTAATGTTGCCAGCATGCTGGGCACGCTACCAACTGGCAGTGGGCAGCATTTGGATTATCTTTAGACCTTCAAGGGTCTGTGGATGATCCAATTGCTTTCTATGTAGTAGTAGTGTAGGTAGTTTTAGCATTTAAAGTAAAATTGTATCTTATTGTAGTTAATAAAGGCATTTTCCCACTTAAACAAAATCGTGCTATGTGAATTCAAGCGAGAGGAGAGACGGTGACGGAGAGTGGTTCTTGTCGGTGGAGCAACTTCCACGTCTCGCGGTCTTCCGCCAATGTCTTCACCTGTAAATACACATCTAATTTTATTAAAAAAAAAACCATTTGTACAAAAGTGCCATTGGTTCCATTTCAAAGCAAATTCTAAACAGAAGCTTATCTAAGCCGCGGAAAACTCTTTTAACTCCTATTCTCGAGTACAATTCGACATTACCTCCGTCACTGTTTGCCTCATTAAAAGCGGCGCGAGGATGATAGAGAGGGATATAATCTCCAACATCCAGGAACGGTGCCAGAAGGCATTAGTCACGTAGATAAGAGAGTGTCAGCCGACAGGGTTGGAGGGCGGCCAACACCACCAATTGAATCGATCGCTCGATCTTGATATCGGGGCTTGAATGAAATTGAATTTACGAATAGATAGGTATAATAGCTTAAGAGCCGCTGAAGAACCCACCTTCACCCACGTGATAACCAGATGAGATGAAGTGGTACGTATAATTATGTGTCATAGTGATCTAGTGGTAATGACACCTGCCTTAGAATCGTGAGTTCGTGGGTTCGAATCTCGGTCCCGTACCGATGAACTCCTTAGAATTTATGTACGGAATTTCACACCACTGGCTTTTCGGTGAAAGAAAAACATCGTAACGCAACCTCAATACGTGCGTAGAAGAAATTCAATGGCGTATGTGAATCCACTAGCCCGCACTAGGCCAGCGTGGTGGATATGACCCAATCACCTGATAAACATTTCAAAAAGTCGTCGCGAATGCAGGACACGTATCTGTCTGTTCGAGACCTGTATTCGAGACGAATTTTCGGAATGCTAATCATAAAAATAACTCTTCGAGCTAAACTTAGTATGGAAGCACTATAAAATAAAAAAAAAAACATCTCATAGCCTAATTTAGCGATTCTAACTTTTTTGATGACGAAACCATTTTGGAAGGTTATATAAGGAAATATTTTGATGGAGCCCAAAAATAAACAAAAATGTAGTTCTTGTACCTATGAAGTGCGCATTAATTGAGATATTGGTCAAATTTTTCAAATACAGTTTATCATCTTCAAACCACAGAGCAAATAAAAAAATCAAGAGAGAATGTCGTGAACAAACAAGTGAAGCCAACCATAACTACGCCTCGCCGTGTGACAATTACACACACATCCACGTACAACGAAACTACGCCTTGGCTTGTCAGTCGAACTATGGCGGCGCAACACCGACGCACTCACACATGTATAAAAAACCGGCTTCACTTGACTGTTCAACGACGTTCCCTCTTGATTTTTTTTTTGCTCTGAGATTCAAACATGATTATGTGAGTCGCTAGAAAATTAGTTTTGTTTTCATTTGTTTTTAATTAATATCAGTATTCCCGTGGCCTAATACAGACAGAGGCTTTGCGGAACCCTAGGTCTCCGCGGAGCACACTGAGAAAAGCTGACCGAATTCAAAGTGAACTGTTGATTTATTCTCCAAGTCACGGGCAGGTCAAATTCAGTCCAAAACGTACTATTACTGATACGGATTACGATAAAATCATCCTATTTAGACGCTTCCTTCTGCTTTTGGGCGTGAATAATGATGTCGATAGGCCGTAGGGCGCTCTCATAGTAAGTTTTGGTCTGTTACTATAGCCCGAGAGACAAGTGCAAAAAATACAACTACTTCCTAAGAACTGAATTTTTGGTGTTTGGTGTTACATTGTCATGGTGGTGTACAACAATACCCCGAAGTCAGTCAGCTGGGTATTGTTGTACACCACCGTCAACAAGGGTCTCTTAGCGTTCGATGGAGAAATACGTTCTTTCTGTCAGTCAGGTTTTAGAGTAACACCGCTTGAAAACGTGACTGACACTGACGGCTCTTAATCAGGATATATTTAAAAAAATTAAATAAACGAGTATCCCCACAAAAGGGTAATTAATCTAGCCGGCTGACTTCAGAGTATTATTGTACACCATCACGAAAACTTAGTACAAAAAAAAAACAGCTTTTAGAAAGCATTTGCATTTTTGCGCTTTCCTCTCGGGCTATAGTAACGGACCAAAAAGGTTTCGTTATTTTAACCCAATAAGGAAAGTTTCATGTCAATTCATACTCGTACATAATTCTCATAATGGTAACTATTTTGACTAAAATGTACCGTACCGTACCTACCACCTTTTGAATAGTTAACTACAGGACGTAGGGACACGTTGTCATTAGCTAATTGGTTTATCAGCCTTTTTATCTGAAAAGACATAATATTACCATTAAGTACCTAACCGTAACCATGAGCCGTGGTGGTCAAGAGGTAGTAACACCCGCCTTACAATCGTGAGGTCGTGGGTTCAAATCCCCGGTCCCGTACCAATGAGTTCTTTGGAATTTATGTACGGAATTTCACACCACTAACTATTCGGTGAAGGAAAACATCGTGAGGCAACCTGCATACGTCTGTATAAGAGATTCGATGGCGTTTGTGAATCCACCAGCCCGCACTGGGCCAGCGTGGTGGATATGGCCCAATCACCCTTCGTGGGTAGGCCTACGTCCTGCAGTGGACTTTTAAAAAAGGCTGGTACAGTACAGCAGGCCTACCCATGAAGGGCGACTAAATTGTGCTCTCCTGCATTGTTAGTGTTTTGTAGATTTCCACTTCTACTTTGCAGCCATCGATACACAGTTACACACACACACCTTTACTTGGTACGTTCTGCGCATCTACAGTATTTTGAATTAGCGTACAAGGCCACAGTCTATTGCGAAATATTTCTTTTCCATTTCTTTTGCGGTTAGCGTCAATTTCTCTTTGTCACAATGAATAACGTCGCACCAAAGAAAATAATGTATTGTATTTCTCTACAATGTTCTTTTGGTGTATATTTCGCTAAAATTATGACGAGTCCAATTTTTATAAAAAAAATTTCGTGTAAAAGAAGATAATAATAATTTTATTTATGTATTAGGATGTAGGTACTAAACGTATTCGAATTTTAGCTCGTTATGTAAGTATTTATTATTTGTTATAAGTATTTTTTGTCTACTCTCTTTTGCTACTCACTCTGTATTTTCTATTTTTTTTTATTAATTCCTCTCCAGAAGAAAGGGTTGCCTGGAAGAGATTGCTATAACCAATAAGCCCGCTCTTTGCTGCATTATTTTATGTTGCTTGTTTTTTTCCTTTCTGTGTATTTTTTCTGAATTGTATTTTAGTGTTAACAATAAAGTGTTTATCTATCTATCTAATAATTATTTTTCGCCAAAAATGGCACAGCCAATTTCAATCGCTGTGCCGAATACACGTAAGATGTATACCATTTTTTGGATATTGTTGTTATTGTTTCTCGAAAACAGGTCACCTGATTTAGTTAACATTTAAATAAGACGACCTCTTAAGGTGGATTCACTGAGTCGCGCGCGAAATTCAATTATTTTTGGGTTTTTTCGCATTTACAGATAAAATGCTTATTGTAAGTTCACAAAAACTCATTTAGCAGCTATGAATAGGTAGTTTTAACGAGGTATATAGGTACATATAGAAAACAAAATTATGGCCTCTTTATGTATAAGAGTCCACTAACTGAAAACCGTGCCGCGTGGCGTGCCGAGCCGTGGTGGTCTAGAGGTAGTGACACCCGCCTTACAATCGTGAGGTCGTGGGTTCAAATCCCCGGTCCCGTACCAATGAGTTCTTTGGAATTTATGTACTGAATTTCACACCACTGGCTTTTCGGTGAAGGAAAACATCGTGAGGCAACCTGCATACGTCCGTAGAAGAAATTCGATGGCGTATGTGAATCCGCCAACCCGCACTGGGCCAGCGTGGTGGATAAGGCCCATTCACCCTTCGTGGGTAGGCCTACGTCCTGCAGTGGACTATTAAAAGGCTGGTACAGTACAGTACAGTACAACTGAAAACAAAGGTGAAAATCAGTTGATGCACTTTCGTACATAAACAGACCACTTATTTGGCTTTTAAGAGTATGTAACTCGTAAATTCTTCCTATTTATGATCGCTAAATTATGAGTTTTCGTAAACTTAAAATCAGTAGTTTATCTGTAAATGCCAAAAAAAAAAACAAAAATACCTATTTTAATTTCGCGCCCTGACCGAGACAAACCACGTTAAGTAAGTATGATCTACCAAACAAAAAAAGAGTCATCAAAATCGGTTCATAATTGTCGAAGTATTTTTAACTATAATGTACCGAATTTTTAATTTATAGTAATAGGTATTGTGCCTAAATGGTGCCTATTTATAAAGTTTTGTTTTCGTGTGTTTTGTCATACGAAGTTGTCCATTATTGTACCTATTTGAGAAATAATTATTTAACTTGAACTTGAGTAATCGCGTAACATACTTACAAAAAACTTACTCTGTAGTCTAGCGCCACGAAGAGCAGATGAGTACACATACTTTAGAACACTCTCACACACATAACCTTTTTAGTAGATTAATAGCCAAGGGCAGTAAGGCATCAATTGCAGCCTGAGATATTTATAGTTCGAGGGTGCAATTGGTGCTTACACCCGAGCTAATTATTCTGTTTTACATCTCGATTGTGAGGTAAATAGAAAAAAAACCGGCATTACAAGAATAAAATGTTGCTTCAGCTTCCATTTTCATTGAATCGGGAGTGCAGCTTATATCTTCATAACTTGAATTCATGTTTTTCCTAATTAGCACGTAATTATAAAAAAAAACCCAGATACAAACAATATTTAAAGTAAAAGTTTTATATTCCCGCCTTCATTCATTAAAAATAATCAAGTAAAGAACTTTTTAATTTCTTATTTCAAGAACGAAATTGAGCTTCGCCGTTCGATATTTAAAATTGATGTCTCCTATACTCACACGAAGACAAGGCTGAATAGCAAAGCGACCTCTTTGGTCATTGGGCTGAATGCATGATGTCTATTTCCAGTATGATGGTTAGATGTATGTACGCGAACTTCTTGAAATAAAGAAGTGTTTCTTTATTACTTACCGCCCTAGGGCTTTTTAGCTACATTATTACCCTAGAGCGCTAATCAGTCACCTACACCACATGCCCCATTTGGAGGTAATAAGAACCTTCTTACCGAACATGAGAGATGTAAAAACTAATCTCAAAGAGTTATCTTTGTGATAAGCATTTCAAAAATCTGAAGCGAACGCAGGATTTGAACCATGCCCCTTCGGATCACTAGCCCGACGCTCTAACCACTGAGCTAGCTCGCCTCCTACGCAAGCTTCAAATTTCTGAAGTGCTTACATTTCCCAACTTATAGCGTTGGTGGCGCCACCTGTGATACCCGTATTAGACAGGTTATCACTCAACTAGAAGTTATTAGAACTTCTAAAAATTGACGAAAGATGACGCACTGCTAAATCAATGTTATGATGTTTATTTTAAGTGCTTTCCACACTAGATTTTAATCTCAAAGAGTTATCTTTGTGATAAGCATTTCAAAAATCTGAAGCGAACGCAGAGATTAACTCTTTGAGATTAAAATCTAGTGTGGAAAGCACTTAAAATAAACATCATAACATTGATTTAGCAGTGCGTCATCTTTCGTCAATCTTTAGAAGTTCTAATAACTTCTAGTTGAGTGATAACCTGTCTAATACGGGTATCACAGGTGGCGCCACCAACGCTATAAGTTGGGAAATGTAAGCACTTCAGAAATTTGAAGCTTGCGTAGGAGGCGAGCTAGCTCAGTGGTTAGAGCGTCGGGCTAGTGATCCGAAGGGGCATGGTTCAAATCCTGCGTTCGCTTCAGATTTTTGAAATGCTTATCACAAAGATAACTCTTTGAGATTAAAATCTAGTGTAGAAAGCACTTAAAATAAACATCATAACATGTAAAAACTATTTATTCACTCTATTACCCATTCACACAAGCTCGCGCGTACACTCACAAACAAACGCCACAATAATATTTATTCTCTAGCGTCCACTTACACAACGCAACAAGAAAACTGGCACACATTCTTTCAGGATAATTATGTATTCCCTTGTAATCATATTTATTATTGTTTTTTGTATAAGTTTATATAATTACACTATTATCAATTTCAGATTTCGATAAATCACTATTTCTTTATGAAATTTAGGACTACTCCATAATGTCACCACTAGATAACTTTCTGTATGGTACCCACAACACGGGCCTCGAGCCTAGTGTGGGACCAAAGGATTTTTCGCTTATGAATCCTGAATCTAATTATCTTGCCAAAATTTCAACTGTTATTCATGTATTTCAATTTTAATAAATAAATAACTTTGACTTTGAAAAACATACCTACTAACATATTTAGAATCTTATTTTTTATCAATTTACAGTGTTGACAACATATACTACCGTAGATACCTACTCGTAATATCTATTCCAATACTATGTTAGTCAAGTTAGAAATGCAAACGAAAACCGCGGAGCTTAGATCAGTCAAAGGTGACCACCGCTGAGGCAAGATAGAATATTTAAAATTGTGAAAAAATGTTAGTCCTGTTTAGAAGAACTAGCGGGGCTGAGTCAACGCACTTTACCCCACCAGTAGGACATCTCTGTAGGGCACTCCGCTCATCTTGGTTTTAATAAACATCAAGTCCACTGATAATAACTTACTATCGGAAACTAATAAAACACGACCAAAGGAAAATCGCTGACGCACGTGTCCTGCGGCCATTACTTGTTATTGCCATATGACCGCGTCTCCGCTCGACGCCTGTAATTAATTCTCATTTGAGGAAAAACTTCCTGCAATCATAAACTTTTGTCACATTTGAGGTATTTTGGTATTTTGTTTGGATGAAAGTGAGACGTAATGCTAATTAAAGAGGGTTCAAATTTTAACGGTTGAGTTACCGGTGGAGAAACATGATTATGGGATAATGTGACGCTGAGTCTCTTTAATCTTCAGCTATATACATATCATAATTAATTATCTTGATTGATTTTAATTTATGATGTTTTCAGTGAATATTTATTTAACAAGATTGTAAAAAGGCTGATATAAAAAGTCTGGGGTGCGTGTCTGTCATCTGTACATATATCTGTGTGCCTGAATGGATCGATGTTGATGTTCATCATTATTATAAAATATTCACAAATAAGTACCGGTACATTTAAAAACTATAAATATATTACTATGAGCTATGCTAGGTGTCATACAAATAGTAACGTTGATCCATTACACGCAGTCCACTCCGGAAATAACTCCTGCTTTCACATTCATAACAGTTACATAATGATTACCCATGAATATTGTGGCCCAATTGTCCTAATTGGGCAATTGAATTGGTATCGTTTTGTACACGTTTATTAATTTATTTGATTAAGGCTTTCAAAACCAATATTATTGTTTACTTTTGCACCAGTTTTTGACTTTGGCAAATAATTTTATTTATGATTAGGCTTTGCCTGCGGCTTCACCCGCCTGATGTTTTGATTTTTGTGCCTGAACCTTTAACTTTTTCGGGATAAAAAGTAGCCTTTCATCACTTTCCATATTTCAATGTCTATGCCGGCTCCGTCCACTTGGATCCACAGCTAGGCTCCACTTGTGGATCCGCGGATACCTTTTTCTCCTCTTAAATCCACCGTAGATTCAAGGATACTTTTTTTTCCACTTAAATCTACAAGTGGATTCATGGATACTTCTTTTTCCATCTAAATCCACAGGTAGATTCACGGATTTTTTTTTCTGCTGCGATATCCATCAGGTGGATCCGTGGACAGTTTTATTCCTTTTCTTTGAGAAGCACTTGAACAAAAATCCTTGAGAGTCTTGTCGTGGGTGAACGATGAACCCTGTACAGGGTTATTCCTAATCAATTAACATACTTTAAGGGACTTATTACATACATCAAAACTAACAACTTTTGTACTGCGAATTTTGTCAAAACTCGAAAAAGAAATTTTGTTCCATAGAAAAATATCGTTCACCCGCGACAAGACTTTCTCAAGTGGTCAGGTTGATGATTTTTGCTCAAGTGCTTCTCAAAAAAAAGGAATAAAACTGTCCACGCATCCACCTGGTGGATATTGCATCAGAAAAAAAATCCGTCATTGACCTGTGGATTTCGATGGAAACAGAAGTATCCATGAATCCACTTGTAGATTTAAGTGAAAAAAAAGTATCCACGAATCCACGGTGGATTTAAGAGAAAATAAAGGTATCAATGGATCCACAAGTGGAACCTAGCTGCGGCTCCAGGTGGAGGGAAACTCTATGCTGACCGATTAGGAAACCGATCGCTCGGATCATCATTGAACTGAAGGGTGAATGGAGTCACCAGAATATTAGGACCGTGATTGAAAAATATACAAAAGACTTTTACATGCAATATCGAGGACGAAAGCTGCTCAGAGTGCAATGTTATTCTGCCAAAACCCATCAGCTGCTCAAAGACGGTCTAGTCAAAGAAAATGTAAAATATCATACGTTTACAAGAAAGGACGAAAGACTTCCCAAAGTTGTCATAAAAGGCCTACCACTGACAGTTCACGAAGACATTCCAGAGGAACTAAGCACCTTAGGCTTCCCTAACGCCAAAATCACTGAGCTAAAAACACTTCATCCTTCAGATTGCCCACCTATACTCGTTCAATTACCCACTGGGACCGACATGACAAAATTTAAGAAAATAAAATACTTGTCAAACTGCGTTATTGAAGTTCAGAAGTACAAGCCTAATAAAAAGTCAGGCACACAATGTTTTAGGTGCCAAAGTTTTGGCCATGCAGCCCGCAACTGCAACCGCCAACCCAGGTGTGTGAAGTGCGCTCAGGATCATCCCACCGGGGAATGCACCAAAAAAGACCGTGAAGAGCCTGCTCGCTGTTGCAATTGCCAGGAAGATCATCCCGCAAATTACGCTCAATGTAAGGAACGCCTAAAATATATTGAACGGATCGAGTCTAGACGAAGGAACATGGCTGCTGAAAAGAATTATCTACGTGAAGATAATGGCGTCAAGGCCAAGATAGCTCCTAACTCTTGGACTCAGATCGTGAAATCTGGCCCCAAAAAGAAAACGATAGAGCCCCTAGCAGAACCATCAAATAATCAAAATATCAGCTTGCCTGATCAAGCCTTGAAGCTTCTCCATTCTACAAAGCTGCCAACAAACATGAAACAAGCCCAGCCAAAACCCTGCGCTGGAGCAAAACCTGGTCAGATTTCTCAAGACCTGGAATCAATAGAAATGCTAGAAATCCTCACAACTATTCAATCCATCAAGCAAGAGTTCATCAAGTGTAACACTTTCATGGAGAAAGTGATTTTAATACTCACTCACCTGGGACATTATGTTTAGTTGCCATGAATTGCGCATACTATACTGGAATGCTGACGGCATTCACAAAAAGCAGCATGAACTCGCCGAACTCGCTGTAAGTAGACTTAAGGTAGACATCATAGCACTCTGTGAAACAAAGTTGACCAGTCGTCTCTCTATCAAAATTCCAGGTTATAATTGCTATCGCAAGGATAAGCATCGTGATGGCGTCGGCCAGGGTGTAGCAATTATTGTTCGTTCTGATCTAAACCACAGCCTAATATCTTCTCCGTGTACACAAAATCTAGAAAATATCGGTATTTCTCTATCTTTAATCAATAGTAACCTAAAAATATATTCAATTTATCAATCTCCCAATCTCCCTTTCATCAAAAATGATATAAACTGCATTATGGAATCTGGTTCAAAGGTTCTCGCCATGGGCGACTTAAATTCGAAGCATCCTTTATGGTCGCCTGGGCCTACCAATAACTGCGGTAAAACGTTATACGAACACATGCTCAGCAGCAACTATGTTATTCACTCGCCTCAAGATATCACATTAGTGCACTACTGCGCTGATTATTCTCCATCAATACCTGACATTGTATTATCAAAAAATATGTATCCACCTAGCCACATCGCTACTATCTCCTGTTTATCATCGAATCATTTTCCCGTTTATATTAAAATAGAAACTAAGTTCGATCGCTCTCCAATTCAAAAACTTAATTATGCTAAAGCTAATTGGCCTAAATTTCGCAAACTTTTAAATGATAATGTTATGCTGTCTCCAAAATCATACGCGTGCCCCGCCAAAATAGATGACGCCATATTAAACTTTCAACGCATAATCCTCGAGAGCAGAGATGCTAGCGTACCGGTTATGACTCTCAAACCTTGGTATTCTTTTTCATTGCCTCGTAAACTAAAACGAATGATTAGTTATAAAAACCATATTCGTAGATTAGCGGCAAAGGAAACTACCCCTGGGTTGCGTAAACAACTTATAAATGAATCAAACAGACTAAAACTTCAAATTAGTCTTGCTTTAAAATGCACAGGGACTCTGAGTGGAACAAGAAATTGAATAAAGTTGACAATCCTTCAAACGATTTACGGCGTCTAGTGAAGGAACTGCGTTCAACTAAAGCAACTATTCCTGCTCTCAAACTGAAAGATGGTTCCCTTTCTAAAAATGAGCAAGAACAGTGTGATGTCCTAGCAAATACGTTCTTGGACAACATGCTTCTCACACATAACTGGCCCAGCGACAAATTACCAGAAATAGAGCGTTCCCTAGCTAAATTGGATGAGGACAGCGACCAAACTGCTACATTAGTTAGACCTCATGAGATTAAAAGAATAATTGCTAGCCTTAAACTGAGAAAAGCTCCTAGCTCAGATGAAATCACTAATCTATTGATAAAAAATCTACCCCAAAAATCAATTGTCCTACTTACTAAAATTTTCAATTCTTCTCTTTTACTAAACTACTTTCCAACCCCCTGGAAAACAGCTAAAGTTATAGCTATTCACAAGCCCGGTAAAGATGCTTCTAATCCTGTTTCCTATCGTCCTATCAGTCTTCTTCCCTGTATTGGGAAATTATTTGAAAAGATCATCCTCAAGCAGCTTCTAAGAGAATCTAACCATCTCCTTATTGATGAACAGTTTGGGTTTCGTGAAGGTTACTCAACTGTTCACCAGTTAGCAAGAGTTGCTGAGACCGTGTCACATAACCTAAACTTAAAACAATGTACAGGAATGTTTCTCCTTGATATCGAAAAGGCGTTTGACACGGTCTGGCACAAAGCTCTTCTACATAAGCTCGTCAAAGAGGACCTCTTTATCCCCCTTATCAAAATTATACAGTCGTACCTAACTGATCGCAAATTTTGTGTCCACATCAAAAACCATTCATCTTCACCTAAACCAGTACCTGCAGGCGTTCCACAGGGATCCATCGTGGGCCCACCACTCTTCTCATACTATCTCTATGATATTCCTATTCAACCGAGAACAAACCTCGCATGCTTCGCCGACGATACAGCTTCGTTCACATCTTCTTCTGATATTGACCTGGTAATCGGTCGGTTACAACTCTCATTAAACCTACTCAAAGAATATTTTGATAAATGGAAACTGAAAATAAATGCTGCCAAGACTGAGGCTATCTTATTCACTAGGAAACGTAGTGTGCCCACGAGAACCCTTAAAATTGATGGGTACGGTATACCCTGGAGTCGTTCTGTCAAATATCTTGGCATCACACTGGATAATAAATTAAACTGGACGGAAAATACTTCTAAACTTCACCTTAAAGGCATTAAAGCCCTAAATGCGCTAAGTCCGATTTTAAATAAAAGTTCTTGCCTAAGCAGTGCCACCAAATTACGCACGTATTGCACCCTGGTCAGACCCTGCATCACGTATGCATGTCCTGTGTGGAGTAGCACTTGTAAAACCAATATTATGAAACTCCAGGTGCTCCAAAACAAAGCCTTAAAATACGCCTATTCGACCCCTTTTCGCACTAATTTACATAAATTGCACAATAACATTGGCCTACCTAAAATTGATGTCTACATCTATAAGTTGTCTGAAAAATTCTATCTCCAAAAACTTCCCCGCAATAAGAACACACTTATAAAAAATATTTGTAAAACAAGACAGAACAACCTATCTTTTATCGATACTTACAACAGATACAAACTACCCCATCACTTATTCTTAGAGTGCTATGAATAAGCCCAGTCGCGCATGTGAGCGCGCCCGGCCCGCTGGGCGCTGCCGTGCGCGCAACACTCGCCCTTATTACTGGTCGGTAAGTAGGACGGAGGTGGCGCGCGCGACTGCGCGGTGCGGCCCGCGTGCGCTTGTATGAGTGAACAGGTAGTTCATGACGAGTTCTTGCCGCTGTTTGTTTACTTACTCAGTAAAAATCGGTGCGCCTGCGCATCGTTGAGCGATACCCGCTTTTTTTACCACAAAAAAAAAGACGTAGATACTTTTTCTAATTTGTAGCAATGCTACCAATTCATTTTATAATATGTATGCTGAACTAAAGTCTACGTGTAAAATTATTAAATGATTAATGATTGAATTAAAATTAGTAACTTCCTCATCATCTAAACATAATGTTCCAGGTAGAAGTTTTGGATAAAGTGCTTGATAAACAAAAATATAATGCCTTGTTATTGTACCGCTAGGATATTAATGTACACTGGCGCTTATACTTTTTGTTAAAAAAATTATTTAGTAAATAAAGTTATTTTGAAATTGAAAAAAAAAAAATTGATCGCTCGGATAGAAAACAGACATGTTGCTTGTCAATGTATAACTTTATTAAAAATAGAAGTAAAGATTTGTACTAGATGTAAATAAAATCTAGAAAAGGATGTGTTATTTCATTGTTTGTCTTATTCGATTCTTCCAATACTGTTTACAAATCGTTTCAGCACTGTTAAAACTATTTTAATTATTTACTTTTTCTTTTTGAGATCTGAAAGGTACAATCAACAAATTCAGCTATATTTTTTTACTTACTTTTATGGTTTACCCTTTTTCGTTTGATTATGTTACCTATTCAGTTATTTTTTTAACAGACGTGGACGTTGCACCAGGTACCGCTCGGTGGGATCAACGAGGGGTGCATCCCAGCTGTGCGCGCGGTCGGCTCTTCCCCTGGCCATTTCCCTCCGACCTTCTGGCATGCAGTCCACTCCACCTGCAAACCACGAGACTACTGAAACTGTTCTAATGGAAGGCCAGATGGAAGACTATAGTTTAAGGTATTAATAAGCTCTGTGTTGAGGTATTAACTGTTATCAATACAGATAAGATGTCATTTATTTTCAGTCATGAAATTAAACTCACTCTTTGATGTGAAAAATAAATATAACCTTCAGTTATTCAGAGTTTGGTGTTGAAACTGCAAAAATGCGTTGATGTATACTGTATCTGTACGATCTTTGGATATATATAGTCCACAATGCCAGCTAGTCATAACACGAAGGATACTGTACTGGTGGAAGTTCAAATGGAAGATTCTTGTTTGAGGTATTCATAAACTCTGCGTTGAGGTATAATTGTTTATTAGCTGTTATACACTCTGCATCTTTGGTGTGAAAAATAAATTTAGAGTGGTTTGGTGTTGAAACTGCAAAAAATGTGTTGATTAATTGATATCTTTACGATCTTTTGACGTGCAAGTCGCTGGCAAATCTTGAAAACAATACTGATGAAAGGCCCAATGAAAGATTATAGTTTGAGGTATTTCTAAACACTGTGTTGAGGTATAACTTGTAATAAAGTCTGCAATCTTTGATGT